>OY979716.1:116329526-116987026 GCA_963855995.1 Muricea muricata
AAGCCGAGCGTTGTATATCTGATAAAGCGCGAATTGCGAGTGTTTTAAATGACTTCTAAATCGATTCATTTTATACCCATCTTGTCTGTTTGTATACAAAAGAATTTTCAATATAGATTTTCTAAAAGCCGAGAAAATCGAAGTAAAAGATTTGTGAAAATCGACATGTGTTTTATCTCATATATAGACTCTAGTCACGGCTATGATTTCCTTTGTGTTTTTCTCATGAATTATTAATGAGGTTTAGAAATATATATATATGTGTGTGTGTGGAAGACCAGAGCATACTAGTATATATAAAAAAGAACTCAACAAGATTGACTTGGCATTTTATTACTAATAGTTTCGTACCACTTATGTGGCACTCATCAATTACTGAGTACGAGCATCGCATGTGAATTATGATATTTAAGTGCTGAATGTCGTAAACATAACTCGTTTATATCCAGCACTGAACAATGTTAGTTCGACCATGATATATGATATGATGATGCTGTACATTTGGTAATATATATAATAGAAAATGAGAGCGAGTAGTTTTAAGTTCAACTAGTTTTAAGATGCAACGTATACATAATTTTTTTTCTATAAAGTAGAAAAATACCTTTGTGTGGTTTATGTTTGTCACGTCAGAATATTGTTTTGAATTGAATAAACGAGCAAGAAAAACTGATGTGTTACGGTGATCTGTTCTTCTGTGGTTGGATTTGACTGTCGTCTAGTGGACAGCGATATTTTTGAATATAGGTATAAAATTACAGATGTTGGCATGACAACTTCCATTTCACTCTCTTATCAATCTACTTACCCTGTTACGATTAACTAGTATGTAGTAATCATAATGTTCATCCACTAGTAAAAGCCCTGGTTTTTCTGTGGAAACATCTTCAAGAAACTCACAATTTCTCTCAGAATTTGACGTTCGGTTGAAGTTGACAGATCTGCAATATTTGTGGTCACGAGCGCATTCGAAAATACAACTCAATGCTGTGTCGGCGTGGGTGTAGTTGGTCACTGTACTGTTCAAGCGACGACCTTTGAGCAAGATTTTAAACAAATGCTAAATAAAGGGGGCCTAAATAACCAGCAAAGCATCTCAAAAAGACAACGCTGTTCAAATGAATTTATTTGAAATTCATTTTTATTCGCAAAGCATTGATCAGTCACAAAAGTGAGAAATATACAATCCCTCACTCCGTGACGGTTTTATCTTCAACGCATATTCCCTTATTTCCTCTGGTTATTTTTCAAAAATTGTGTCATTCGATGGCTAGAAGCCTGAATTTTCTTTAATATAAAAACATCGGTTGTAGTCTATAATTAGAAGTTTGTAGTGGTATATATGAACGCATAATTATTGACTCTTTTGCGATTTCAGGAAGTATAATTTTTGAGCATATTTGAAGCTGTGAGTGAATAACTGATATAATCGCGCGGTGGTATGATCATATAGACATCAAATTTATATGGAAATTGATATTTTGTTCAGTCTCCTTAGCAAGTTACGGTCTACAATTTAAATGATGGACAGCAAACTTACGAACTATACGACACAAAATTGTACATTCCCAAACTTACCTTCATTTGACCCATCAAAACAAAAGTCAAACATTTCTCCAAACGTTTGAAGATTCAAAAATATCAGCAACAAAAGTCCAACTCTTAAAAATATGGAAACAAAACTTCCACAAGACAACGTAGAATTGACTCCTTTGCCTCTTTTCCTCTGAAGTGATGAAATGTTGGTGATGTGTGTGTCCTTAGGCTTAGGTTGGATTCTTTTGCGGGCCAACCTGAAAGATGTGTTTGTATATTTCAAAGACTTAAATTATCATGGGTTGACAGATGTATTAGCTGTGACACGACATCATCTGACATTTGAACAAAATATTCATTTGTACTGGAATTTTCAAATTGCACCACAATATAAATGTCTATTGATTCAGCCCTCTTTACCAAAATTATATATTCAAATGTCCGTTTTACAAGGAGCTGAAGTTGTGGTTAAAAGAGCTTCGCCGTTTTTTGTTGAATTGACATTTGCGTTTTTTTCACAGAATTCCTTGTTTTGTACATCAATACATAAAAAACCTTTATATTTTTTATGATATACAGCAGAAAATATATAATTAGTTCAACAGAATAGCGACGGAATGTTTTGCGTGTTGACGAAACATCAATTTGAGAACTCCTTGTAATTTGCATGAGTAATAAAAGCTTGCAAATTGACTGTTCGCAATTGATATGAACAGGTGATTTGTTCGTATTGTGCATTAGCCTGAACTTTTGGTAAATTTGCGTTGAATTGTATTTGAACTAGGCCTAAAATGTTATGTGATATAAAACGATCAAAATATAGAGAAAGAATTATTTATAAAGCGACGTTCGAACTAAAATGTTAAAAATCCACGTACATCGCTTGCAGTTTTTTAGTGCAAAGAACTGTTAGAGAAAGGAGGGAAATTTTAAAAGCTATGTTCTATTATAAATTTGATAAGTTAAGATTGTCGACTGCAATAGACTTTAGAAGTGCTTACGTCACGCGGTTTTCATGGAAGGTAAATTTTTCCCACATGTTTTCCACATTGCATTGCAATTCATTGCTTAACTCTGGCGTGACGTAAGGACCCCTGATGTCTATTGGGTAATTCAAATTTACAGCAATATACCATAAGCCAAAAAAATTGGGGATAGACCCGCACTAACAAGGATAGGGGTATCCTATCCAGTATTTTGTGCAAAATTGTCGATGATTTTTTCGAGATTTATTCTCAGCGAGTAAGCTTCAGCCAGAAATTCTTTATATTACAAGATATCCATTGATTGTCTAGATGTGCAGTTAACCTTAATCCATCAACTTTTGTACACTAGCTAAACTAGTTTTTGTAGAAAACGAAATAAACAAAAACTTGTCATAATTATTGCCCTCCCCGCCCCCTAAAGGAAAACAAGTGGCGCCAGTATGTCCAGAAAAAGGCGCATATTGGTTTAACTGACTTCATACTTTAAAAACATACAAGGGGAAAAGTTTTGCATGCATCCTTCATTTCATAATGGGTAGAAACTGCCTGACGCAAAACTTAGGCGTATGCATATTTTACAAAAATTCGTAATCCAGACCGAGTATCCAAAGAAAAAAGAATATAAGCACTATTTGTGGACACGCTATTCGGATCACTATTTACTTCTATTCATTGCAACGTATCATTTAATGGACTCTAGATTCAGACTCTTGCCAAGAAGCGTGTCATGAATATTTATATTTAAAGCAATTGCCAATACATAGCCAGAAAACCCAATGTTAACTATTTTTGTCAAAGCCAAGCAAAATACTGGATCGACCATTATAAGACAGGTACCGGTCTATTGTTAATTTGTGTCCCACACGTACAGCTTAACGCAGAAAATGTAGTTTGCACTCGAACAGGCAGTAAGAAACGTTTTTGGAGATGGTAGGATGGTTAAAACAATCTTTAAATAGAGTAGTCCATGTCGAAATGTATAACCATAAATTACTCTTTTTAATCTAAAAAAAATTGTTTCATTCCATGCCTTTGAAAAACACGCACTTATTTTGGTTTCTTAATTGTCTTAATTTTGTTTTAAGTATAAACGCACGTTCAAATTTTAAATAACATATCACGCACTTGTTATCAGTGCTCTCTGCTCATGAAAACTATATATACTTGAAACATATCATTGCAATCAGTATTTTTATTAGTTTTCGTGCGGACTTTATACTGTCCATTTTTTCCTAATATTAATCCATGTAGTTTTTATGCTTCTAAAATATCATATTCTTGATATTGTATATAATTATAAAGCTCTGCCTTAACATTTGTTTTACAACTGAACTATTATATATTGCGTTTCCACCGAAGTATAGTAATTGTAGTATTGTAGTTTTCCATGGAAAATTGGACTATATATAAAATTATAATAGTTCATGCAGTTAACTTTAACATTTTCTCTTTGGCAGTTAAATGACATCTGGCTGAGTCACTTAGTAACAAACCAATGGATTTTCGTTAAAAAAATAAAAGATGCATGCAAGGCTTATATTAGAAATCATAGTATATTGCTTACTTTGAAGTAGGATCGAATGAGACTCATTCAGCAGAGATCTAACGATTATTTTTCCACTGTCGGTGATAACCTTGCCAGTAGCGAAGCCCGCACGACAATTTGATCATGCTATGCAAATGTAAATCATTATCTGATTATCATTATTTATTCATTTAGAAATTAGTTTGTTATAAGGTCTATAAACACAGGAAAATTTGCATTTGCGTCACCACATGTTGGGCTGGCTTCGCTACTGAGCCTTGCAGCTGAAATACCAAAACATTTCATGCTCCAGAATTTTATTTTAAGCCTACTGATAAAACATTCTCTCTGCAAACTCCAACAGTCGATACCATGGCCTGCTAACTACACCAGATGAAAAAAAAATCTGCTTGCTTTGAGGACACCCAAAATAAATTATCAAAAATGTTCATTGCACCTTCTCTAACCGGAGTATTTTCTGCTTCAATCCGTGCTGGGGTATTCCCGTTTGAATGGAAAGCTAGTAGGGTCACACATATACACAAATGTGTGTAAGGTGGCTCTAAGGATGATCCAAACCACTATCGTCCCACATCGGTTATCTCAGTCGTTGCAAAGGTCTTTGAAAAAGTTATCTTTGCTCAACTATGTGAATACCTTAACACCAGCAAACTGTTAAGTACTTGACAGCCTGGGTCTCGGTCATTACATATACTACGTTAAGTGCGCTGCTTGAAGCTACAAGTGATCGGTCTGTGAATATTGACAATGGTCACACCAATGGATTGGTCTTATATTAAATTGGTCTTAAATTAAATTTGTCCCAGACTCGGGCAAACTACCTAAACTACAGTGGGGCACAATTAGCCTTTCTCACGACCTGCAAACAGGTGCATGTCCGCCATGTTTGAGGTACCGAGTAGCACGAAGAGCGAGATGGAAAACACAGCAAAAGTTGTTTTTTAAAAGCAAACTACAATGTTGGAGTTGAAGTTTTAAATGGTTAAAAATAAGTGGGCAGTTTGATCTTTCGTTAATAAGTAAAAAGTGTAGTTACTTTTATCCTGGAGAAATTCTGGTGTCAAACTTCCAAAATATAAAGAGAAAAATGATTTTGAACGAGCAAGGAGCCAACTCAAGGTGAGAACATTTTTGTACTCATTTGCTGGGTTTTCAAATCCGACCTATTTCAATTCTACTACACCTAAGGTCATATAATTTGGTACATGTTATCATGGACCGTTTCTTCATCTGGATTCGGTAAAAGCAAGACACTAGTACAAAAATTTAAAGGTTTTTTTTGTTGTTTTTAAAACATGATCGCGACACGGCCGTATTGACTCAACAAGTTTCATGATGATTTGACTCTGGCTACAGTAAATATTAGCTAAAACAAAACTAAAATAAAAATAAACAAGGCTGCTGACTTTCTTTTGTTAAAATACTATAAATTACCTGCTTACTTAGTCATAAATCTGCATTTTTAGGAGTAAGTGTACGAAATTTTAGACGTTCGAAAACGGGCTTTTGTAATAACGCCAACAATTATAATCTTTGCAGTAGGCGATACATGTACTGCTTTTGAAAGTGCTCAAATTTGATGTACGTGCAGTAGTTCACATTTAAGAATTTATAGAAATTTTTACATAACCACCACGCTCAGAAAATATTATTATACGAGGAACAAAACGTTAAATCGTCGAGTCAATATTGCGATCATGATTTAAAAACAACAAAAAAAACCTTTAAATTTTTGTACTAGCGTCTTGTTTTTACCGAGTTTAGATGCAGAAACGGTCCATGATAGCATGTACTAAATTATATGACCTTAGGTGTAGTAGAATTGACATAGCTCGGATTTGAAAACCCAGCAATTGAGTACAAAAATGTTCTCACCTTGAGTTTGATCCTCGCTCGTTCAAAATAATTTTTCTCTTTATATTTTGCAAGTTTGACACCAGAATTTCTCCAAGATGAAAGTAACCATACTTTTTACTCACCAACAAAAGATCAAACTGCCTGCTTATTTTCAACCATTTAAAACTTCAACTCCAACATTGTAGTTTGCTTTTAAAAAACAGCTTTTGTCGTGTTTTTCATCTCATTTTCATCATCATTTTCACCTGTTCGCAGGTCGTCTTCCCCCTAAAATATGAAAGCTTCAAACATCATCGAAATTTAAGAAGGCGGTAAACAAGTATTATACGACAGATTAAGCCAGCTTGCACACGGCAATCTTGTAAATCAGTAACAATTATTATTGTCCCTATGTGATGATGATGATGATGATAACTTTATTTAACCACGCTAATATTGTCAGCTAATGCTGGTTTCCACAATGGGCGTGTAAAATATTAACTAGTATTTACAATAAATGAAAGAATAAAGAATCATGCAGGCATAAACCAAATATCAAGAAGCTGTCTATTTACAATGATCGTGTTATTTCAAATGCGGAGAGTAGTGATATTTCTTTTTAAACATGAGATTGAATTACTTTCTCTTATATTTTCTGGTAAAGAGTTCCAGATGGAAGCTCCATCGTACATAAAACTTTTCTTCATATTGTTTGTATTGGGCTTTGGCAAATGTATCAAACTTGAACTGCCACGAAGACTGTGGTTTAAAATTTCCTTTTTGAAAGTATGTAGTTTTTTGAGCGAATTAGGTCCCATGTTATTGAGCGTTTTAAACATCATTTTTGCTTTTGCTTTTTTCCTTTGTTGTTTGAGCGGTTCCCAACCTAAGATATTCAGTACTGTTTTCTGATCTATCTCATTTGGCACATATGCTATAATACGGGCAACTCTATTGTGACGTTTTTGTAGACGTAACGATTGAGTTTCGCCGAGTACATTCCAAACTTCGCAACAGTATTTAAAATAGGGTTGAGTTATAGCATTGTACACAGATAAGAGCGTTTTTTTATCAACATGCTCTTTAATGTGATTCAGAGCATAAATTCCAGATGATATCTTTTTACATAATGCATCTGTATTACCTTTCCAACAAAGATTTTCATCAAGAGTCACACCTAACGTTTTGCATTAAAAAACTTGTTTTATCGGTTTGTTCTGAATATGAATTTTAAGGCCTACTCTGGGCCCCAATGTCACCTAATATCGCCTAATATTACCCAATATCGCCTAATGTCGCCCAAATATCGCCTAATGTCGCCCAATATCGCCTAATGTCGCCCAGTATCGCCTATTATAGCCTAATATTGCCTATTATTACCTGACATCCTCTAATACTGCTTATGTTACTTGGGAGTGGAGAAGGTTGGTCAGTCACTTGGTTATGGTTTACGATAATATACTAACACTTGTGTCAATAGTACTCTTTTTGCTATGAGTGTGTAATTGTTTACAGACCTTGGCTAAGGCAGCTGTCTCTCTTTTAGAGCACAGTGATGACTACCACAAGGAGTACCATTTTTCATACATTTCACTTCACTCTATTAAGGCCCATGACTTGCCAATTGTGCTGCATATTTTTTGTGAAAGCAATTACATTTGAATTTTGGTTACACCAACTATATAGACAGAGTCTGAAAAGTTATCTAGCTGTATTACCAATACTAATAGTAGACCATAGTAATACAGCTAGAGAATCAGGTTTTGCAATCAAATATGGTACCATGCCTCAAGGTATGATTGTCATGCATTCCTAATATCAGTAATATATATCCCATTTTAAAATGTATTACTATAAAACAGGGCTGTAAGCATCATTTTTGCATGCTTTCAAGTAGAAAACGAAAGGTTAAGTTAACAAGGCAATTGATTTTATCTATTATTTGAAATGCATTTCATATTTGACATTTTGATCAAGCATGTTTAAACAAAGTAACGAAAATTTGATCTGCTATTAATTAATATGTACAGTACTCACCTGTTCTATTAAGTTGTGCTTTATATTACATTGTGCACTGGATTCAAATGAATTGTCTGTTTCAAATATTTTACGGTTATGCCCAATTGATGGGCCATGTTTATTTCAACTGAAAGAATTTTTTTATCCCTTTCCTTTTTATATAAAAATTAAGATTTTAGAGCGCGCCATCATGGATGTACTCAGCCAGAAACTAGGCATCGACCTTTGACCTTCGTATCGTTATCTTCTAGCGCAATTCATGCAAGTTGCATGTCTATTGTTGACTGAGCAACAGTAACCCCACTAAAACGTAATCTGGCACAACTTAGCTGCCCCATTCTATGAAACTACAACAATACGTTCACAGAAGCAGTATGAAATAAAAGTATGTAATTATAAATGTAGAAGAAATTTCTGGCAGTGGATTCAATTGGAATATACTTTGAGTTTCTAGGAGACAGTTGCCAGCAGGCTGGGTGGATACTAAAGGGCAAGTTAGCTACGTGGAACAAATGAGGAAGACATATATATGTATGGCCATATGGAGGCGTTCATTTCTTCAATTAATATGGTGTGGTCCATATCATATACAAAACTGTCCGTATTGCTTGAGATAAATGGTGCTTGAACATTTTGTAGTCATGAAAAACACTTAGTAACTATGCAATGACCTACTGTTGTTTGTATATGCCAGTATGAGGTTTGTGACACAGTCTTAATATAATATCTCTACGTAGTTTTAGTTTTTGAACATTTACTGCAGATAAATATGGAGCATTTTGATGTTTCATACCTCGTTTCATACAATACCGTATATTTGCTGATTTTTTGCAGTCATTCTTATTCTAAACAAAAGCATAAATTTTGAGGCTTGAGTCTTACAAGTCATAGTCATTTGCTGGCAGTGCGTAGTCAGTGTTATGCAGTTGGGTTGGCGATATGTTCTGCGCTATTAATTTCTTTTGAAATTGGTTGTTTTTAAAGTTTGTAAACATAAACATTTCAATATTCACACCCTAATTATTGACACTGGTATGCCACTGGTTGCATGTGCAAGTTGTTGGTTGCTCTTAAAAGTTTGGAAGTCAATGACTTGCTGGAAAAAATGCAAAGCCTTGCCACATATTTTAGTTGGAATTGGATAAATATTTGATTTATATTATGCTTAGATATTAACTAGTGAACATATTTATACTAAATGGATAGTACATTGTCTTAAACAATGGTATACAATGGTATTCTGTGGAAACTGTAATCATTGTATCCCATGCTAATACCCAAATAATATAACCTATATTGCTTAATATCACTCAATATCGCCCAATATCGCCTAATATCGCCCAGTGTCGCCTAAAATCGCCATGTATTTTAAAGATTTTTTCTAATATCGCCCAATATCGCCCAATATCGCCAAATTTCGCATATAATCGCGGCGACATTGGGGCCCAGAGTAGGCCTATTTTAAGCTGTTCGGCAGATGCTTTTTTCCGCATTGGTTTTGTACCAATAATTTGAAAGTCAGTTTTAGCAACGTTCAAGCTCAACTTGTTTGCCAAGAGCCATTGTCGAAGATTTTCTAAATCTGAATTTACTGCATTTTCAATATCGTGTAAACACTCACCAGCCGCTGTGATATTTGTATCATCAGCAAACAGTCGTGGTTTTGTTTTATTCAGACATGTAGGTAAATCGTTAATATATAGTAAAAAGAACAGTGGCCCCAAAATAGACCCTTGGGGCACACCATATTTTACACTACTTTCACATGAAATGGATCCATTGACTTCACATATTTTTTCACATTCAGTTAAATACGACTTCAGTAGTAGGAATGCATTTCCTGTGATTCCAACATGCATTAGTTTTTGCAATAAAATTTCATGGTCAAAAGTATCAAAGGTCTTTTTTAAGTCGATAAATACAACCAAAATGAACAATTTTCTATCCATGTTAATGTACCAGTCATTTGTACAATCAAGTAGAGCTGAAGCTGTTGAATGGAAATTTCTGAAACCAAATTGATGCTCAGACAGTATGTTCGTTGCAGTTAAATATTCATAAAGCTGATTATATAGGATGCGCTCCATAACTTTACTAAGGGCAGGCAAGATAGAAGTGGGTCGATAATTACCTGGCAAGCGACGTTTCCCATTCTTGAAAAGAGGAATTACTCTTGCAATCTTGACTTTGACGGGGAGGAGAAGAGTGATTTTAAAGAAAAAGAACTTCAAGACAATTCTAAATTAAAAAATACCCGCACTAACAAGCTGGCGGGGAGGGGGGATATCTTACCCAGTATTTTGTGCAAAGCTATTGATCCTTTTTCCCGAGATTTATTCTCAGCGTGTAAGCTTCAGCTAGAAATTCCTTATATTATAAATGATGTACAGTTAACCAATCCATCAACTTTTGTGCACTAGTTCAACCAGTTTTTGGAAACCCCCCCCCCCCCCCCCGGCCCCTTAGAGAAAAACAAGTGGCGCCAGTACGCCCATGAAAAGACGTATATTTGTTTAACTGTCTTCAACTTTAAAAACATGCATGTAGCTCTACAAGGTGAAAAAATGTGCATGTATCCTTCATTTCGTAATGAGTAGAAACTGCCAGAGGCAAAACTTAGGCGTATGCACATTTTACACAAATATTAATTCGTAATCTGGAGCGAGTATTCAAGGAAACAATTAAAGAATATCAGCACTCTTTGTGGACACGCGATCCGGATCGCTGTTTACGTCTATTCATTACAAATTATCATTTAATTGATTATTCAGGCTCTTGCGCGCCAAGAAGCATATCATGTGTATTTGTATTTAAAGAAATTGCCAATACATAGCCAGAAAACCCGATGTTAACTTTTCAAAGAACAAGCAAAATACTGGATTCATATTAATCTGACACTGCAGAGAATAACAAAAAAATTTGTTGTCTCAAGCAGGATTTGAACTAGCATCTTCGGGTTTCTAGATGCTGCTCTACCAATTGAGCTATCGAGCATTATAAGACAGGTACCAGTCTATTGTTAATTTATGGCACATCACGTACGGCTTAAAGTAGAAAATGTAGTTTGAACTCGAAGAGGCAGTAAGAAACGTTTTTGGAGATGGCAGAAAGATTAAAACTATCTTTGAATAGAGTAGCTAATACATGTCGAAATGCATAATCATAACCCTTTTTACTCTCAACAAAAATTTGTTCGATTGCATGCCTTTGAAAAACATGCATTTATTTTGGTTTTTAAAGTGCCTATGAAGCGAAATTTTCTCCACCTGTTTTATGATTGCGTTGGGAAAACACTTGAAATAAATGACAATATAACTTCTTTGCTAGAATTTTTTCAACTGTCTTACTTGTCGAGATATTCAATTCTATTTGATATGATAATAACTTAACCAGTGACGTCATATGCATAATATGACTTTTTGAAAATCTTTATTGATTTAAAAAGTAGTCAAAATATCCTACATTCTCAAGACTGAATGTTAATCCTCGCATACTCATATGCAAGTGGAATTTTAGTTTTTTTTAGATTTATGTATGTTGCAAAATAAGCAATCTAATAGACACTCATTACACTGGATGACGTCAGTGGTTTTGTTATTTGTACATTCAATAAATTTCAATATCTTGAAAAGGAAAAGAATTACAAAAATTTTACCAAAGAAGTTATATTGTCAATTTAAGTGATCTTTGAAATGCAATGAACAAAATGTTGGACCAACTTTCGTTTCATAAGCAAATTTAAATTATTTCATTTGTTTTCACTATAAATGCACGTTTTGATTTTAAATAATATATCACGCACTTATCATCACTGCGCTCTGCTATTGAAAAATATATGCACTTGAAACATATCATTGCAATCAGTATTTTTATTAGTTTTCGTGCGGTCTTTATAATGTACATTTTTTCCTAATATTAATCCATGTAGTTTTTATGCTTCTAAAATATCATATTCTTGATATTGTATATAATTATAAAGCTCTGCCTTACCGTTTGTTTTACAACTAAACTATTATATATTGCGTTTCCACCGAAGTATTCTGATTGTAGTATTGTAGTTTTCCATGGAAAATTAGGCTATATATAAAATTATAATAGTTCATGCAGTTAACTTTTAACATTTTCTCTTTGGCAGTTAAATGACATCTGGCTGAGTCACTTAATAACAAACCAATGGATTTGCGTTAAAAAAATAAAAGATGCATGCAAGGCTTATATTAGAAACTATCATAAAATATTGTTTACTATGAAGTAGGATCGCGTGAGACTCATTCAGCAGATATCTAACGATTATTTTTCCACTGTTGCTGATAACCTTGCCAGTCGCGAAGCCAGCACGACAATTTGATCATGCTATGCAAATTTAAATCATTATCTGATTATATATCATTATTTATTTATTTAGAAATTGGTTTGTTATAAGGTCTATAAACACAGGAAAATTTGCATTTGCGTCACCACATGTCGGGATGGCTTCGCCACTGAACCTTCCAGCTGAAATACCAAAACATTTCATGCTCCAGAATTTCATCCTAAGCCTACTGATAAAACATTCTCACTGCAAATTCCCACAGTCGATACTGTCCATAGCCTGCTAACTACATCTGATGAAAAAAAATCTGCTTGCTTTGAGGACATACCAAATAAACTATTAAAAATGGTGATTGCATCTTCTCTAACCGGAATATTTTCTGCTTCAATCCGTGCTGGGGTATTCCCGTTTGAATGGAAGGCTAGTAGGGTCACACCAATACACAAAGGTGTGTAAGGTGGTTCTAAGGATGATCCAAACAACTATCATCCCACATCGGTTATCTCAGTCGTTGCAAAGGTCTTTGAAAAAAATTATCTTTGATCAACTATATGAATACCTTAATACCAACAAAATGTTAAGTACTTGTCAGCCTGGATTTTGGTCATTACGTATAGTATGTTAACTGCGCTGCTTAAAGCTTCACTTGAAGCTTCACTTGGTCTGTGAATATTGAAATGGCCATATCAATGGACTGGTCTTTATTGATTTTAAAAATTCATTCTATACCATCGATCATCGATCAGATTGTTTTACGAAAATTGAAAATTTATTGAATTGATCAAAATAGTTTAATTTGGTTTCAATCCAATCTTTACGAACAGAACTCGAAAATGTCGAATCAATCGCAAATTGTGAAATTCCGCTCCTATAACTTGTGGCGTTCCCCAAGGTAGTAATCTGCGACCGTTGCTTTTTCTTGTCTATATGAATGACTTACTAAATTGTGTTAATCATACTGTACCCAGGATGTTTGCTGACGATACTAAGTATCGGCTATCATGCAGCACCGTCAGTAGGGAATCTCCAAAATGTCATCAAGTCTGAATTGATGAACCTTAAAAGCTGGCTAAATTCAAATAGGTTAATAAGCCTGAATGTAGTAAAAACTGAGTTTATGATAAGAGGATACTAGTGCAAGCACTTTGTTTTACTCTTTGGCATTTGCACTGGGATAAATTGACTATAAGCGGCAAAAAGCTTAAGGCTAGTCTAATGTTTAATTTACGAAATTCGGAAATAGAATTAAATTTGTCCAAGACTCGGACGAACTACCTAAAGAAAAGCTTTTGTTACAGTGGGCACAATTGTGAAAAAGTCTACCCCCAGAAATACGAAAGCTTTAAATATCATCGAAATTTAAGAAGGCAGTAAACAAGTATTACGATAGATTAAGCCAGCTTCCACACGGCAATCTTGTAATTATTATTGTCCCTATTAGGCCGTTCGCCGTGACCCGATATCGTTCACTTTCATTAAGCATGTCGTGGAACTGAGGAAACTTTACAGGACATAACTTTTTCAAACACAGGGAGTTCGAATCTGAAAAGTTGCCGCTTCTCCGACCCGCAGTTTTTTCATAAAATCCATTTTAGTTCCACTCTTTCGACACGCTTCAAATAATCTCCCGCCATTCTGAATTCTTTGATATTCCGTTTGCAATCGCTCAGAATGGTGATTATTCCGTCCCAGACCCCTCAACTCGCGGTAAATTGTCATTCTAACCGATGGAATTGCTAAAATCATTAATTTTGTAAACACATGGCTCCTTACAAAGGTGCTCCTTACTTGTGTGTGAAGTCCATTTCCACGGCAAAAATGGAGAAATTAGAAGGGATATTAGCAAAAATTTTTGAGACATAATAAAACAGTGCTTACATACGTCTTTATCATAAACAGAACTCGCAAAAGTCCACTATTCAGACAGGTTTACTATATTACAAGTAACCTTTAAAGAGAGAGCAAAAGCCATCCTTGCCAATGCTGGACGAAAACGTTTGTAATAGGAAAGCAACGGACAAATTCATTCTATTTCCAGTTCTGAAAAAGGTAATAGATTAATTGTCCTTATCCATCTTCAAATGTTTTTCCCTAAACTTGCTCAATCTGTAAACAGCCTGGGGCTTTAGACATCACAGATATGACATTTCCATCTGGCTTTTTTCAATCTGGGTTACGTTGAATGGAAGTTGTCACAATGCAACATAGTATCTCAGACAGTAACTATTAAAAGCGATTTCTGATTTCGGGGATAATGTTATGATAAAAGTATAACAATAGCATGCTTTTCATAGCCAGCATAGAACTGTAGAGCTGCTACTGGTTTTTTCTGATGCAAAAAAAACTCGATTATTTTGATAAACATGAACAAGACGTCTGCTAGAACTTTCACTTCGCCTGCCAAGAGAAGAAGAAAATGTGCACAAGGGACACCAACAATCCCCCTTTTAAAATCAGTTGTTATTAGGGTCAATTGTACATGTGATTCTAATGTAACACAAAGGTTGGAAACATGTTGGAAACACCTCTCACTTCTAGATACCTTCCAGGAAAATTTAATTAGCCATTGGTTTGAGAGATACCCCTCTTGCAACTTGTAACTGGGGGGTATTACCCCACCAGTGATATTGCAACTGCTGCAATAACACTCCTTGTAAAAACGATATTCGGTGCACTATTTTGTCACCTTGTTTATAGATATTGAACAGGGATTATTTATATATATTGAGCAGCCTCTTAGTGAAATTAATGGTCACTTAGTGAGGTTTGGATGAAAACCCCCTTTATTGAAGATTGTTCTGTCGGTTTATTTTCAACTTAGGTTGATAAGTGTTTTAGTGCATGTTACTGTTGGTGTTTCAGACCTCATATTTCTTGTGCACTGAAGTAACTGGACACATTGAAGACAATATATATTTTATTCAATGTAGTTCTAATAATATTATTGGAAAGTGAGGAACAAAACATTCAAAACAGAAGTTTCAAGCGTTGCGTTTTCAAACGTTTAATGAATACATGAAAACAATTGTTGCAAAACTCTCTGATATTTAAAAATTGTCAACTAATTATCTATCCTGGGAGGTTATGTACAGTTAATGAATGCATGATGAAGGTGGACTATTATTGATTTTACGTATTTTTGGTCAAAGCCAAAGGCAACATTTTTGCTGCAGTTATACTTGGCTCTTAAGCACAACATTGCTGATCTGATAACTTATTATTAGTTATACTTTCCTGGTTGTCCGATACTTTCCTCTGACAAACGTTTTCGACCAGCATTGGCAAGGGTGGTTTTAGGTCTCTCAAGCTTACTTATATTACCTGAATCGTCGACTTGTGTGAGTTTTTTATATGATAAAAATAGGTTTAAGCACTGTTTTCTTATGTCTCAATAATTTTTGCTAATATATCCCTTTTGGTAGCTCTTTTATTTCTGCATTTGCCGTGGAAATGGACTTCACAACACAAACATGACTAGCAGCTTTGTAAGAAGCCATGTGCTTACAAAGTGAATGATTTTAGCAATTCCATCGGTTAGAATGACAATTTACCGCGAGTTGAGGGATCTGGGACAGAATAATCACCATTCTGAGCGATTGCAAACGGAATATTGAAGAATTCAAAATGGCGGGAGATTGTTTGAAGCGTGTTGAAAGAGTGAGAATTAAAATGGATTTTATGAAAAAACTGCGGGTCAGAGGGCGGGAACTTTTCAGATTCGAACTCCCCGTGTTTGAAAAAGTTATGTTGTGCAAAGTTACCTCAGTTCCATGACATGCTTAATGAAATTTGTTTTCTAGCCACATTTTCGAACTACGGCGAACGGCCTATATGTCTGTCCTTTATTTAAGAAATAGAAAACGAGTCGCGTGCGTTTATGGTGTGATAATGCACGCGGGAAATGTTAGGAGAATACGAGAGAAGCGTGTAAAACACGAGGCGTAGCCGAGTGTTTTACACGTTTCTCGAGTATTCTCCTAACATTTCCCAAGTGCATTATCACACCATAAACGCACAAGACGAGTTTTTCTATTTCTTTTATAATATAAGAACGTTATTGCACAGCGTACAATATTTTTAAACAGATTGATAATAAAATTCTCCTTACATGTTAGGATTGACGTCACGCAACTACTTTTGCTCATTGCTTAGCAACAACTTTTACATTTTTAAGCGGCCGGCGAAAGAAGTGAACTTTTTAAGCAAAAACAAACAGATTTTCGATATTTATAATTTCAAAATAGCTTTAAAAAGTGTGAGACTGACAGAAAAAGTACTTTCCTGGTGTTTTGCTACATATGGCATAATATATTTGGCAAGAAAGTCGAACAATCTGATCTTTTCGTCTGCTGTTATGTTTCTGTTTGCTGCAGGTATGGAATATATTTTTTTGTGTTTCGTCGATGATATGTAAACGAGTTTCTGTTCCGATGACGATTAAGGTACTTTCGTGATAAAATTAGTTTAGTTTTTGTAGTTTTCTTGCAATTTTTCACGATTTTTTGTGTTTTGTCGCTGCCTTTTTTAAGTTTTGTCAAGTCGTTCAATCAAATTCCTACTCAGCGAAAACAGCTGCGAATGTTCTTTTTGAATTTTATCGTTTTGCTTTGCCCGTTTTTCTTTTGTTTTCAATCTGTTTTTTCTCCTTTACTTTCACGCTGTTTTTTCGTGCATTATATAATAATTTGTGTACAAAAACTACGCTAAATGTGGTCACATTGGTGTCCCACTCCCAGGAAACATGAGGCAAAAAAAAGCGTGCATTGTGGTGTTATAATGCACGCTCAGTAACCAATCATATTGCAGAATTTTTACTTCTTATATTATAAATATGTATATAGTCCCAAACTCAAGATTTTACCGTGTTTGAATAAATTTTCAATAATAAATAATAATAATAGCTTCATATAAACTCATTAAGGTCAATATACCTGTTAGTATAGTTATGAGCAGTGTATTAAAGAAGTACGGCCATGGCGATATATACGCGCGTATGTTAACTGATTATGAAAATACAAAAGAATAGTAACTCCGAACAACATTTTTATTGTTTTAATGAATCAACGTTTCGACTAAATTGCCGTCATCATCAGGATTAGTATAAAATTACAGAAGCAGCTATATATATACAAAGTAAAGGAGGCGGAGTTATTGAAATATGATAAGCTCTTTGGAAGCTTTAGTGCCGTGGTTCAGCCGTACTGGTTTTCTTCGCCGTATGGCAAGAGATTCTTTAAATAATAGCAAAGACCAATGGTCTGACTTATCAATTATTTTACAATTGTTAAAGATAAGTTGTGTTATGTTTGCACATATAGGGTTCGATAAGTCAGGCGAGAGTTCCAAAAGAGACTTGATGTGTTGAAAATATTTGCAAGAGTTCACGTGGGCGTAGATTTCAGAGTTTTCGCGTGTGCTGTGTTCCTTTATGCGTTTGTATTGCGAATGTAGGAGCTACGGCAACCCGGGCATGAGAGTTCATAAACTACTGAACTTTTATATTCGTCTGGTATTTTATCTTTGCATGATAGGAAACAGTGGTAATTCGTTGTTCGCCAGTTTAATTTAAGTTTGCATGGGCCTTTCAGTAAGCGTCGGGTTCTCTTGATAAACTTTTTGGTCAAAATGTTTCCATGTTTACCAATAAATGGTAAACGCATCCATATCGTGGGTAGTTTTTCAGGAGGAATGTTGTCTGAACGGTCGGCGTTGAGGTCAGTTTGTGTGGTGTCATTAATTTCCGCGCGTGCTGTAAACACATTAATAAGTTTCTTGGTCAGGTTGTGGGAGAAACCAATCCAGGACATGAATTTTTTTAATGGTTTTGAGTTCTGACTGGAGTAGCTGATGATTGCTACAGATTTTATAGGCACGATTGACCAACGCTCTAATCCATGCTGTTTTGCGTGACCACGGGGTGAAACTTGAGAAATGAGTGTATTGGCCGGTGTGCGTAGGCTTGCGAAAAATCGTTATGTCCGAGGAATTGATCTGTATGTCCAGAAAGTGCACGTTGTTGTCAGGGAATTCTTCTAATGTAAATTGGATTTGAGGATGAAAAGTGTTAAAGGTTTCTAGGATGGTTTTAAAGTCAGATGGTTTGGCGACGATTAAAGTATCATCAACATAGCGGACGTAAAATTTGATGACGTCCGAGTCAATTAGCTTACGTACAATTTCATCTTCAAAGGCTGTCTTGAAGATATTGGCAAGAGTAGGCCCTAGTGGGGACCCCATAGCTACGCCGTCTGTTTGTTTAAAGAGTTGGCCGTTTATGGAGAAGGGGGTTTTGGTGCAACAGTCAAGTAGTAGCTTTTTTAGAGTCCTTTTTTTAGCGAGGTGTTGATAAGGTTTTTGTTGTAGATCCGATCTAAAATTATGTTGATGGCCCATGCAAATTTACATTAAACTGGCGAACAACGAATTACAACTGTTTCCTATCATGCAAAGATAAAATACCAGACAAATATAAAAGTTCAGTAGTTTATGAATTCTCATGCCCGGGTTGCCGTAGCTCCTACATTGGCAAAACAGATCGGTGCCTATACACACGCATAAAGGAACACAGCACACGCGAAAACTCTGAAATCTACGCCCACGTGAACTCTTGCGAATATTTTCAACACATCAAGTCTCTTTTGGAACTCTCGCCTGACTTATCGAACCCTATATGTACAAACATAACACAACTTATCTTTAACAATTGTAATAATATACAAGGAAATGTTTCTGGGCTGTGATTGGTTGATTCGAGTGCAGTTAATCCCAAACATCATCCAGAACAGTGCAAAATCTGTAACACAGTGCAAAAATCTGTAACAACGGTGCAAAAATCTGTAACAACAGTGCAAAAATCTGTAATAAGCTCTTTGAGCGATGGGATTTACTCGCAGAAACCAAAAATATGGCGGCCAAATTATTTTCACGTTTGCTTAAAAATTTCGTCGAAATTTCAACACAATTTGGGATTCTTCTCTGACAATTATGATCACAAAACAAACTCTAAAGTATGCTGGAACTTTGTACATAAAATTTTTAGCCATGGCTTTTATAAACATGAATTTTTTAAGCAAAGAAATTCGAGAATGAGTGCACTTGCATAATGCGAAGTTGTAAGTACAAAATGCTTGTTTGAACATTTCCTTTTTATATTATTAATAAGTAATAGTATAATTTCTCGTGCAATTACGGAAAACAAGCACTCGTGAGTTTTTAAAAACCGCAAATAGCGCTCGTCCTTCGGACTCGCGCTATTTTGCAGTTTTTAAAAACTCACTCGTGCTTATTTATCCGTAATTGCACTCGAAATTATACTATTACCTATACTAAAATAATTGATAAGTCAGACCATTGGTCTTTGCTATTATTTAAAGAATCTCTTGCCATACGGCGAAGAAAACCAGTACTGAACCACGGCACTAAAGCTTCCAAAGAGCTTATCATATTTCAATAACTCCGCCTCCTTTACTTTGTATATATATATATAGCTGCTTCTGTAATTTTATACTAATCCTGATGATGACGGCTATTTAGTCGAAACGTTGATTCATTAAAACAATAAAAATGTTGTTCGGAGTTACTATTCTTTTGTATTTTCTTAAAATAGTGGGTGGTTCTCGTAACTATTAACTGATTATATATTCATAAATATAGCAATTGTTTCTTGATAGATATTTGTTATCAGGGACCGACTTAACTGACTTTGATGGGGAGGGGAAGAGTGATTTTGAAGAATCCTGCAAGACAATTCTAAATTAAAAAATACTCGCACTAACAAGCTGGCGGGGAGCTGGGATATCCTACCCAGTATTTTGTGCAAAGTTATTGATCATTTTTCCCGAGATTTACTCTCAGCGTGTAAGCTTCAGCTAGAAAATCTTTGTATTATAAAAAATTTATTGATTGCTAAAATGTACAGTTAACCAATCCATCAACTTTTGTGCAGTAGTTCAAACAGTTTTTAAAAAAACGAAATATATAAAAACTTGTCATAATTACTGCCCCCCCCCCCAAAGAAAAACAAGTAGCGCCAGTACGCCCATGAAAAGACGTGTATTGGTTTAACTGTCTTCATACTTTAAAAACATGCATGTAGCTCTACAAGGTGAAAAAATGTGCATGTATCCTTCATTTCATAATGAGTAGAGACTGCCTGAAGCAAAACTTAGGCGTATGCACATTTTACACAAATTCGTAATCCGAAGCGAGTATGCAAGGAAACAAGAATATGAGCACTCTTTCTGGACACGCGATCCGGATCACTATTTACGTCTATTCATTACAAATTATCATCCCCGAGCAAACGGCGCGAAGCGCCAGTTTCGGGCGTTAGCCCGGGGAGAGGGTGCTAATTCTGCACGGCTATTTACACCCGGGAAAAGGAAAGCATAGCGAAGTCTGAAGTTCATCAAATATCGCGGGCGCGTGGTTCAAGGGTGGCGGTCAGTGAGAGTCACTGAGCTATACTATTCATCTGGAGACTGCACTCCTTCACTGCAAAAAATGATGTGTAAATTTACTCAAGTTTTTGTGTAAAATCTAATATTTACACAATTATTTGTGTTCACCCAACACAAAAATTGAGGTAATTTTTTAACCCAAATTTTTGTGTTAAGTTTACACAAAATATTTGGTAAAAGTAGCTATTACACAGTATATTGTGTAAGATTTTACTAAGAGTTTGAGTAAATGTACACATAGATTGTGTTAACTGTTTTACCCAAATAACACGAGTTAATTTTACACTCAATATGGCGTAAACGAACAAAATGTGTAATTTTACTCAGCAATTTGAGCAAACACTCCGCTTTTGCACAAAACAATGTGTCAGCTAAACCATGTTACAACAACATGAAATATTCTTATTGACGTTTTTGGTTTTCTGAACACAGCAGGAATGTAGGGTAATTTGGCGAGATGGTAATAATTCCATGTTCTCAGTACGCGAAATTAAATTTTAATCCAAGCCCTAAATCTAACCAAATCTTCAATCCATCAAAGCAAAGATCAAAGTTAAAACATGACAAATAAAATGCTGGTTAGGATTAGGCTTTGGGTTAGGGCTTGGATTAAAATTTAATTTCGCGTATTGAGAACACGGAATTATTAGATAGATGAGATAGATAGATAGTTTATTAAAAACAGAATTACATAGCAGCCAGATAGCTGAATTGCGTAATTGAAATTACAAACGTAAATAAGATTAATATTACATTAAATAAAGTTTAAAAACTTACAGATTAAAATATGCGTAACTAAAGTCTACAAATATTGAAATATATTAAATTTATAAGAACTTCTTTGCACACATCGCAGGAATAAAAGAGTGTTTAAATCTGTCCGTATGAATTAGTGGAATATCATATTCATGACACTTACGGAGATGGCGGTTGGGACAATGGGTTGGTGGTAGAAGATAGGAGAGTTTATGCGAATTTGTTGAAATTCTTTCAAACTGATTATTGCAAAGATCTTGACGTCTCTTTTCTAAAGTATCTAAACCGAACTGAGCTAGATTTGCTTCGTATGTGTGATTCGGGTTCATGATCGATAGTGCTCTTTTTTGGACCCTCTCAATTTCAGCACTAAGATACTGAGGCAGAGCATGGCGAAAAACTGGTGAACAGTATTCCAAGACAGGTCTAATTGTAGCACAATAAAAGTTTTTAATGTCCATCAATGGGACACCAGCCTGTTTAAGGAGGACAAGAGAATACAAACGTTTATTTGCCTTCTTAATGGTCTCTGTGACGTGACCGTTCCACAATAAGTTGTTGGAAATCGTAAGGCCTAGTACATTTGCTTTGGACACAACCGGAATACGGACTCCATCAACCGTAATCGGATCAAAAACTTGTTTGTTCTTACTAAAATCAACAATAAGCTCTTTGAATTTACCAGGATGAAGATTCATACGATTTTCGCGCGACCAGTTTTCGACCGATGTTACAGCAGCTTGGGCATTACTGAAGGCTCCTTTAGGTACTGTTTCGGCTATTGACGTGTCATCTACGTACTTCCAGATGGGGACGTTTGGAGCTTTGAGATCATTAATCATCAACAAGAAGAGCCAAGGTCCCAGTTTAGTTCCTTGGGGAACTCCGGAGGGGACAGACCCCCAATCAGAGAAGCAACATCTGGAAAGCTTTACGCGCTGGTTTCGGTCTGTAAGAAAGTCAGTGACCCAATTTTTGACCCAGCAGGGGATATCCAAACTTGATAGTTTTTGAACAAGAAGGTAATGATCTATCAGATCAAATGCCTTCCTATAATCGAAAAGGACAAGTCTGACAGCAGCAGATGTTCCATCTGTTTCTCGCGACAGGTAATGTAGGATTGAGATAAGAGCTTGCTCAGTGGAAGATTTAGGTATTGCACCAAATTGGTCAGGATCAATCACTTTCAAGACAGCTGGACCAATATGGAATTTAACCACGAAATCCTCAGCAATTTTGGAGATAGAGGGAGTTAAAGATATTGGACGTAACTGGTTTTTGATGTCATTAACTGGTTTCTTTTTTGGGACTGGAATTACATCAGCATTCTTCCAACGTGTCGGCAAGCGCTGCTCTGCAAAACTGCGGTTTAGGACAGAGGTGATTGGGTAAGAAAGGTTGTCAGCATATTCCTTTAAAAGCCAATTTGGGATTCCATCTGAACCGGTAGCCTTGTTACATGTAAGACGTTGCAGTTCATTCAAAACGTAAGGTTCGGTCACGAACACTGATGGTACTTCATTAGTTACAGGGGGGCACACTAAAGGTCTGAACGGTTGCATAGGCTCCAAAAAGGCTTCATTGATCTTATTTGCAATAACTTGCGGTGACAAGTCTACGAAATCCTGAATGTTCAATTGGGAAGTTAAATCCTGAGATCCAGATTGTGAACTCATACCTGAAATTCGTTTAACTGCGCCCCACCACTGACTAGGATTGACTTGTTTTAGTTGACTGACCTTAGAAGTGAAGAATTTTTTCCGCAAAATCTTCCGTTCGCGATTGATTAAATTTCGAAGCTTACGAAAGCGGACGATATCACCAGAAATAAAAGCATTTTGGCGGTGACGTATCAGTTCCTTAAAATTTGGGGTGATCCACGGACAGTCGTTCACATGGACTTTTACACGCTCAATTTGCATTATGTGGTTCAAACCGTTGATAATAAGGTTTGTCAACAGATCCAGCTTGTCTTCACAACTTTCAAGTGAATGAAAGACAGACCAATTGATTGGATTAAGGTAGCGTCCTAGTTCACGTTTTCTGCTGATTCGTGTGTCCCGTTTAGATATCACTTTTCTGCTTGGACCTTCTTGACGAGGTCTGACCTTTGGGTGCAACAGGACAACGTTATGGTCAGACAGGCCAAACGGGGATAAGATTTCCACACCATTCTTGTCGTACATTTGATGTAGATTTGTCAGAACTAGATCTAAAATCCGATCTCCTCTAGTTGGGGAACGAACAAGTTGTTTATTACCGAGTTATTACCAACGAGACAGCGGAGCTAAATGAGACAGTCAAGGATAAACGGGAATCCTTGGTGTGTGACCGTATTTTTGACAACAAAAACATTGCAGGCTCATAAACCATCACCTTCGAAGTTCAACAACGTGTTTATAGTGGAGCGACACATTTTTGGGACGAAATTATTTTATATTTTGTGTACGAAATCAGGAACGCGACAGCGAAATTAAGGTACGTTATTACTTGATCATTTTCAAAATTGCTTTCTCAATTAAAATGAATCGCAATTTGAAAATATGCAGCGTGTATCAGGCACATAAAATCAAAGTGTTTTTTCGTATGGCGTATGTATTTTGAACATACTGGCATTATTTTCAGCTATTTGGGTCTATAGATACGGCCACAAGCATTGGGGCAAAATGAGACAGGGAACTTTCTTTATAAGACAGTCTATTTTAATAGGTTCGGTTTGCTAAAGCTATTTATTTTAAAGACTCTACATGGCTTATGGCTATTAAAACATCACATATTCATGATGTAGCTTATTTGTTTTCACTGTTTGTTCATGACAAAATAATATTTTACAACTAAAAACTTTCATACGTTTACTGGTGTGCATCAATTTAAACAGATTTAATTCATCTTGAAATCTAGTGATAAACTAAGGTTATTCATTTATGTGATCACCGAGCACTTTAATTAAATTGGCATTTTCTGATTCAACAGTTATTGTTTTAGCTAATTTGCTTTCTGCTATCATGTTAAACTCTAGGTAGCCCAAAATTGCTTAGTGTTTTGATAATTCAAACATCCATTCAGTTTTATATTGAGGTCTGTGGCGTAGCGGTAGTTGCGTAATTGTATATACAGTCGAACCTCTATTAAGCGGCCACCCTCGGGAGTAGTATAGGAAGGCCGGTTCTGCCCCATTTTAATTCTTTCCTTATGTATTTTATATTTTTTTAAGGCACATTTCCCCCCTTCCATCCTATCAATGAATAATTTTTTAAATTTTTTAAAAAACATTTCAAAAGAATTTTTCCATTTTCACACAAAAATCTTTTGAAATATTTCCCTAAAATTCTTTTGAAAACGTTTTTCCGCCGGTTCTTTTGGAAACGTTTTCGCCGGTTCTGGCCCATCCGTCACGTAAAATTCTTTTGAAAATTTTCCGTTACGTAAAATTTAAAAAAAATTCTTTTGAAAATTTTCCAAAAGAATTTTGCCTAAAGTTTTTCCAGCGAGTACGTGTTCCCGTTTTTCAAAAGAATTTTGTCTAAAGTTTTTCCAGCGCCGTCATTTTACTCCACTTTAGATTCATACCACGTATGTATGGTTTCACAATGATTCGTACGACGTGCGCTTCGGCGCATCGACCTGCATTATGCAGTTCGTTGGCTAGGAACGTTAATTTTTTTTGTTTTTTTCGTTCGATTGCTTTATGATTTTTCCAAAGAACAGGTAAAACTTGGTACCTAATTTGTTTATATATACCTTTTCTATATTCTGGTTTTTCAAAAAAGGATAATTTTAAAAATTCGTGAATCATAGGTCCAACCTTATTTGTAGGATTTAATTCACATATGTTAAATACGAGGCTTTGGACGGCTTCTTTAAAATATTTCGTTTCTATGTACCGTCCCTCAATATAAATATATAATAGGTTATTATAAAATTCCTTATAAACATCTTTGAATAGGTCAGAACGGTGTTTGCATATCATTTTTTATTCTTTTCCGATTTTATAATGTCCTATGACTAACGTGTTGATTCCGTCTTCTAATATTATTCGTTTATCATCGTTGGCCGATAATGCGATTTTTGTAATGGATTCCGTGTGGATATTGTGTTTACGGCTTCTAATAGCATTCATTGATCTTTCCTGTTCTTGTTTGGTGAACAGGCATTTTTTGTAATCTTCGAGCGTTATTTCATTTTTTACTACAGACTTTTTTACTCCCTTGCATTTTTTCCGCCATTTCCAATACAACTTTCAACTTTACAATTTCCATCACAAAATTTCTTTTCGCATCGGCCCTCATATTCTTGTATATATATCGTATGCATACAACTTAGATCGGAGTCCAACAAACTCTGTGATAATTCTACCACCAGCCTCGTCTTTCATCATTCCAATAACTTTTTTGTTCATTCCTGTTGGGATTCCGCTCG
The DNA here is from genome assembly GCA_963855995.1 of Muricea muricata. Taxonomy (NCBI): domain Eukaryota; kingdom Metazoa; phylum Cnidaria; class Anthozoa; order Malacalcyonacea; family Plexauridae; genus Muricea; species Muricea muricata. The sequence continues at coordinate 116,355,396 of OY979716.1, forward strand.
GGTGGTTCTTTTCATAATTTGACGTATCGAACCATTTGGTAACGTCGTTGGATATGTCTTTGTAGAAATCTTCCGTTTTGATTTCGTAGCACAAACTATCCGTATCCGTGAAGAGTAGGCTTGCGTTATTTCCGTATTTAGGTTTGATGAAATTATAATGGAAGTCATACATTAACGTCTTACTGAGGTCTAGGATGCTCATACCTAGGTATATTGGTTTATGTAGCTTAATTGTTGTCTTTTTCATATGTACTGCCACCAAATTTTCTGTGAAAATATTAATTCTATCGAAGTTAGGTTTTTTAACTAATTTTTCGAGTTCTTTTTCTTCGGTAACGAGTCTTACGTCAATCCTATTCCTGATGTTTTCCATTGTTTTCCCAAATACCGAATTGTTCATTAATTTAAAAAAGTCTTTCTCGAACTCCGTTGTTCCTTTCGTTCTCAGATCTGTATTTAATTGAATGTAATCTTTTAACCAGGCTTTTTCGTTAAATTTAACTCCTCTATGAATTTTTATGAGTTTTAATCCTAAGTCCAGGTATCGTTTTAGACTTCTATGGTGGATTACGTATTTTTCCTTGTCATTAAGGTTAGGGATGAGTTTGTCAACCTTGTACTTATTAACTTTTAGTCGTTCGGGGGCTAGGGGGTATTCGTTATGGTTGTCATGGAGCTCTTTGGGGTATTCTAGGTCAACTTCTAATATACAACCTTTCCCATCACCTAGGTTATTCCAGTTTTGTAATTCCGGCCCACTCATCCATTTGAATTCGTCTACGGGCAACGGTTGGCTCATAGCCCACCCGTAAAGGTTGTTAGCGTCTAAGTATTGGATATAGGTATTCTCTTTTTCGGGGTCGAAGTCATTGGCGTACGGGTTATTCGCCTTTGCATATCTTTTCAAAATGGTACTGAGTCCACCCCGGATACCGTTTTCAACCAGAAGGTACATGTCTGGGTTGGTTATTAATTCTAGTTCTATTTTTGATATTTTTAAGGCTGCGTCCCACGCGAGACCTGGTGCTGTGTAATACCATAAGGGATCCAATCCGTAATTACCAATACAAACATTCCTATAATTTTCCATTACGTCTGCTAACAATAAGACGTCTGTTTTTAAATACAAGTCGTGGTAATCCCTCATCGTTTTACAATAAATTATTAAATTCTTTCCAAACGGTTTTAGCGTGTTTGTACTCTTCGTCGGTTATATTCGAGTCGTTAAGTCTACTATAGAATTTGCTTTTGGGTGGGAGTTTGTTTACGTTTAATTTTTCAAAATCGGTCATGAATTCGTACGGGAAAACTCCTTTTTTCTTTAATAATTTGTTATCACCCATCTCCTTTTCTAACGATTTGAACTGGTCAGGTCCGAGACCTTTTACGAGAGCGTCTAGGGATTTTAAAGTGAATTTTGTCGAGTCTAAAAATCTTATTTCTAAAGTTTCCGGTTTTAGTTTTGTTTTTCCACATTCTATTTCCTCGTCGGTAAGGTTTAAAACCTGGTCTATTTCTTCGTCGGTCCAGTCAATTATTTTGGCTATTTCTTCCTTTGTCCATTCCATTGCACGCACGGCTCGTATTAGACGCATTTCCTCATCGTTCCTCGTATTATCATTAATTTCAATATACTTACTAAACGAAATATATTTTTCGTCTGTTTTTGGGATGCAACTTACTTTACCTCCTAAACTTTTTACAAACAGGTGGGAATCGTAACCTTCTAGGTTGTGAAACAACACGGACACGAATTTTGGGGTTCTCATTCTAAGATCGCATTTACTGTGTGCCGCTCCTCGGTATTTACCAGTGAGGTGGCAATGGTCTCTTACACGGTCGTCTTCTAGGCCTAATCCGCATGCATAACATTTGTCTGCCTTTTTAAAACTTTCCTCTTCTTGTTCAGAGATTTTAATCGGAACAACCGTTTTTAAGATTTTGTAAACTTCTTTAAGGTCTTTTGCTAATGATTCCACAAATTTTTTACCTATATCTTCACCTTCTTCTTTTGACGTATACAATACGGTTTTGTCTTCATAGATGGTTTCGTCCATGCATTTGATTATGTAACAGAACCCGCTCCGTGTATGTTTCTGGTATTGGACAGTTCCTTTTCCGATTTTGTTATCGGTGGGTTCGACGAGGCACTCGAAGTCTGCGTATACGACGAAAGGGACTCTGTGCGTTTTTTGGAATTGTTTAAAGAAAGCATGTTTGTTTTGTTTGTTAGGGTACACGTGCCGTTGATGGTCGTGGTTTTGACATAGTTCTAAATGTTTTTCCAGGCTTTCTGATGATTTAAAATGGTTAAGGCATCTAAGACATATAAATTTTTTGTGGTCTTGTTTGTTAACCTGGCTCGAAACAAGTCTGCTCAGGTTTTTAACAACCCCGTAATGTTCATTATAGAGGAAGAGGTTTATGGTCTTCTCGTGTTCCGTTTTACTAAGTCTTAACGTATAAACTTTTTTGGTTTCATTATCGAAACTGAATACGTTAACATTAACATTATTGTTCTTTTCAAATTTGTGAATGTCTTTTACTTTTGTGGGAAATTCTATTTCGTTCCAATTATACTTTTCAGCCTGAGTTTTGAGGATTTTTGTGATACGATTAGGGTTACGTTCAGAGCCACGATCGACGGGGTTTAAAGCTCTTGTTATTGCCCACTTAAAACACTGATCGTCATCGTTTTCCATGTTGATAACAACCTTTTTCTTTACGATAACTTTTGGGAAAGGTTTATAACTTTTACCGTTTAATGGTTTGAATTTTGTAATAAATATTTCTAACATTTCTACGGATAGTAATCGCCATCCGCTTCCAAGCTTTTGGTATTTGGCAAGACTTTCCAACATTTTTTCCTCCATTGTTGGGTACTCGTTTTTCACTTCTTAGCTGATCATACTGCGGGTTTTACTGCTGAAGTGGGCGATGGTGAGGGTATCTTTTCCGGTTCCGGGTTTGTTCTTCCCATTTTACATACCAATACGGTATGTACCTTTTTCTCAACGCTGTCGATGCTATTGATTAGCCTTTCAACAGCTGGCGTTATGCTTTCCAGAAAGACGAGCGGATCTTTAAACCCGCCACCGGGAATCATCCACTTGCTCGTGTTTCTTCTGATTGCTTCGGAAACTAGGATTGGTCTTAAATTCTTACCCGATTTTTCATTTTTTTTGAATTTGCTTTCGAGCTTCTTTTTTGCGATCCTGAACCTTTCTTTTCGTTCATATTCTTTCTTGGTTTCTCGTCGACGCTTTTTCTCTTCCCGTTTGCGTCTTTTTTCTTCGTCCCTTATTTCCTTTCCCATTTTTTTGTTTCTTTTTTAAACCGGTCCTCATCCGCTTTCTTGCGCATACGCTCTTCTTTTTCACGTTTTTTCTGTAGTTTTACCTCTTCCTTTCTACGCATTAACTCTTCCCTTTCGTGCATTTGTCTAAATTCCTCCTCTTCTTTTTTACGCATTTGCCGGCGTCTTAACCTTTCCTCTTTAAGGTGTTCTCGTCGTTCTCCTATCTCCTTTTCTAATCTCTCAAGCTCTCGTTGTTTTGAGATTCTTGTCTTTTCAAGTTCTCGTTGACGGCGAAGTTCATTTTTTTGATTGTGTTGAACGGCCTTTTCTTTTTTTTTCAATCGTCGCTTATTTAACCTCATCTCTTTTTATTATATATATACATGGTAAAAAAAAATCTCATCTCCTTTTTTGAGATGAGATTACATAAAAAGAGATGAAGTTAAATAAACGCCGGTTGAAAGTGATCTTCTTCTTTATTAGTATATTTTTTGAAACGTTTTAATAGTTAATTTTTCGTAGCTTCCAAAAGTTACGAAAACTTTTTAATCATAATCTTCAGGACACGGGTTTTCTGGAAGGTGTTTGTTTATTTTTCCAATCTTGTTTACTTTAAAACAGAGGTTATTGTTTCCATAGTCGTCTGTAAATATGAATTGGGTTTCGAATTCCACTCTGATGTGTGTCAACCCATTGTTTAGTAATTCTTCCTTTTGCTTCTCCGATAAACGTTTTGATTTTAGGTAAAGTGTCTTCCTTGGACCGTTTCCGTATAATGGACTTTTTGTATTGTGTTCCTCGACGAGCTGATCTATTTTTGTTTTTTCTTCGTCGTCGTTCACCGACACGGGGATTGAGTACCCGTCTCTTATATTCTTTTCGACTCCCCAGGTGATCGTATTCGGAAGTTCAAATTTTACAATTTCAATGTCTTTGAAGTTCATTCTTTATTAATATGATTTTGAAACGTTTTAATAGTTTCTTTTAAGTATGACTTGAGACAAGCCTCAAGTGGCACCCTAACAGCCTCCGGTGTAATTAAATTTGACTTAAGTAAGTTTGTGAATACTTCTATGAGATTATCATCCTGGATAGATTGGAAGTCGAGTTCATTAACAAATTTTTCTGGGTCTATTTCTTTAACAAATTTTTTTAATTCTTTGACGATGAGTTCTACTGCGGCACCCAATTTCATTTTAAAATCGTTATTACCTTCGAATACCATTCTTTATTGGTATAATTTTGGAACGTTTTAATAGTTGGTTTTTTATTTAACCACTTAAATTAATTTATATACCCCCCATCCGCCGGCCAACCCTGCCAGTCCGACCGCGACGTGTTGGTATTCTTCCATTTCGTCGGAAGGTTCGTAAAAATCTGAAATGTGAGGTTCTCTTTCGAACGTTCTGTTTTCGAAGGTAATCTTCCTTAAATTGTCCAACGCTTTGTTCGTCTTGTTGATGTCTGCGTTTGCGTCGGATAATTGTTGACGTAATAATTGCATTTCGTTCTTTTTTGCGACTTCATTTTCATACCATTTTTCCTTTGCTGCCGTTAATTTTTCCATAGCTAAATTATGACGTTTCATTTCGTCTTCGTATCCGTTTTTGTCGAGGAATTTGAATAAGAATCCTGCGCCGGCGAAAGCAAACGCATTGAATACCCCTGCTGCTGCGGTACTTGCCATTTATTCTTTAGAGATTTCTTCCGGGAGGTATTTTTTCTCTTGTAACTTCTTAACCAAAAACGTACCCAATCCAACGGCGACGGCTAGTTTTGCTGCTCCGGTTACAGTTTCTGGAACTCCCAACGGTGTCTTTAAAAATTTCTTGCTTGCGTACGAGACTCCAACGGCACCAGCGGTAATTACAGCCGCGGTGTACGCGTCGTTAATTATTTCTTTTTGAGACGACATACTTTATTCTTTATTTATATATATATATATATATATATATATATATATATATTTAATTTTCAAAAGTACGTAATCTACTAACGGTATTTTCCTGAACATCGTTATTGTTTTGGGTTACGGGTTGTTGGGGGGTCTCACTGTTGTTTGCTGTTGTGTAAATATAATAACCGAGACCTGCTGCTGTCCCTGCAAGCAATAGGATTTTCAATGTACTGCTCATTTCTTCCTTGTCACAGGTACTTTCTTCGTGATGTTCAGGTTCTTTGGGTGGTTCTTTTTTCTTTCTCGCCATTTTATTAAATGCCGCAAGTTTTTTACCAGCCTCAATCCTTCTAGGGTCCTTTTCGGGTTTATCAATCATAATTAGTTGTTCTGAATTATTTAATTCTCCACTCATTTATTTGTTAATGGAACAAATAAAATGATTATGGGATGTCCGCAAAGTACTGGAAGAAAATTATATAACGAAGACGTTGACATAAAACATAAATTTATGGCTGGTTTCCACATTTCCAAAGGAGGAGATGGAATGGAAGCAAACATCCAGATTGGATTGGGAACGGCTCGCAAAAAGAGATACGAAGAAGTTTCAACTGTTGAGGAGGAGAACGTACAAGGTGAACCAGGGTCCATTGAGGGTAATGTACAGGATGAATCAGTCCAGGGAGTTTAAGTAAGCGTAGGAATGATTTAGACTTTCAAAGTGTTTTTGTAAATTATAATTACATCCAAAAGATTTGTTACAAACAGTGCAATGATGAATTTTGTTCTGTATATTTTTATGATAGTAGTCAACTTGTTTTTGTTTAATGATCTCTTTGTTTTTTCTATTTGTTAGGGGAGAAATAGAGTTTAGGTCTGATTGTAATATTCCAATCCATTTCATTTCAAGTTTGCAAATTATATCCCTATCACAAATACGTGATAAAAGCGGAATAATTTCCCATTTATGTTTACCTATTTCATACATTCTCGTGTATAGTTTACTATTACAAATTTTCACGGCACTTTTATGATCCCACAATCTTTCCTTTAATTTCTTTGACGTAGACCCAACATATAGATCGGTCCCATCATCCTCCTTATCTGTTCGCCTCAAAAGGTAGACAGTCCTAGGTTTAATGTCGTTCATTCTTTTATTTATTTATGTAATTTTGAAACGTTTTAATAGTTAGTTTCCTTTTATAACTTTAGAAGTTATGAAAGAATTCTTAAGAACCTGTAATTCTACCGTAGTTTACCTAAAAAATTTTCTAGGTCCCTATAATTCTCTTACGTTTTATCTAAAAAATTTTTTGAATAAGAATCCAATAGAAACCCTGTTTAAATTAAAAATTTTGATATTAATGTTCCACCGGCGGCCGTGATTACCAGTAAAATTAGTTCCGATCCATTCATTTTAGGTTCGGTCTTTATGCTTTTTAATTCCTAACTTGCGGGACTTGATTCGGTGTTTACGCTTGCGGGGGTTGGTACGCTGCTAGGCCCGGTGTTTACGACGCTTCCAGATTCTTCACTACGTTCGAAATAATTAACCTTATCATTTTTTCCAAATCTCATACCTTTCGTAGCCAGTTTTAAAACGTTATTGTAACCGGGTACCATTTTATCGAGGAGGATGAGATTGGACGGGATTAAAATAATCCCTGGAAAAATAACCATATTCAACACGACGTTCGTATCTTTTATTGCTTTCCTCATATTAGAAATAGTTACGGTATGGTCGCTTTGAATGACCGTATCGTTTACTAATTTCTTAAAGACTTCTTGTGTTTGTAGCGACATTGCGCCACGCCCAACAATTGGCCATCGAGTATTCGCTTGTGCACCTAATACGCAATAGATGAAGCTCTCAATGCTTTCCTGAATTAGTAATTGGCCTATTTTTGTCAACCCGTTTGATTTACTAGCAATGAATAATTTATAATCGTCTAAACTCTTGATTGTTTGTGCGCCGCGTTTCATATACGAAATACCAATTTGTCCTGTATTATCGGTTGTTTTGAAATCCAATACCCTAATTGTTCCCTTCCCGAGTGAAATTTTCCCGTCCATTTGTAAACTACGGGTTTGTTATTTAGAACAGTAGTTTCTATTTCTTACGTTATATATTTTGACATTTTACGAGGTTGTCTAATGAATCTTCTCATATGAAAGTAAAGATGGTACCTAGCGATGCTCGAAATAATTTTAGGTCCGTCGTAATTGAAATGTTCTTCGCTTATTCCGCACGAATACGTTGCGATGTACGCCGCAAATAACGCTGCTAAGTAGGGATTGTCTTTATAATCGTTCGAACTCTCGTTATTTTTTATTTCGAGTCCCGGTAAATTTGCATCGAAAAACAAATCGTCCGTCACGTAAATTTTAAACGAACCCACGTCTACGTTCGACGAGTTCTTTACGAACGGTTGAACCGTACCGGTAGTTCCCCATATTCTTGGTGACCAGTACAACTCTCCGGAATATAACTCTTTACGCATTAAACGCATTTGTCGTAATGTTTACGAACTGTCCGTCGCGGACTTTAAAAGAAATACTTGTCTTGGTCACGTCCCCGGTTTTTGATAGGATTACATTGAAACTAAACCTTTCGATGTTAGCGTTTGGATATTTTTGTAAAAAATCATCCCGTAAACTTTTTTTCGTCGACCTTAAATTTCCCAAGGCCTTGTCGTAATTTTCACCATAGTACTGTCTGTAAGATTTTTCGTATTTTTTAAAGTCTTCTTCGAGCGTCATCTTTATTTAATATCTTTAATATCTTTTATTGGAACCCACGACCGACTATCGTACCCTAACCATTTTACTAATGCCATCCCGCCTTTTTTCCTAAGTATTTTCTCCACCCTGTACGTTTCGTCTTTTTTATTTGCGAGGGATAATTCTTCTTCGTAAAATTTTCCAACGATTGGTTCTCCTTCGTGGTCCTCTAATTCGTAGACGGTCGGGTCGCCTCTGAAAACTTTTGAAACCGTAAAAATTTCTTCGGTAAAATTAGCTTCGTATCCTTTTTTGAAAACGTTTTTGTATTTACTTACTCGGACCGTATCCCCTACTCTGAATTTCGGTAAGGGGAGCTCGCCGAAATCCAAACCAAAAAGTGTAATCCATACTTCGTTTTCGTTTGTACGATCTACGTCTTTTGGTTTCATATGAATGGTCGTGTGTTTCGTATTATTATAATTTTCGACGAGTTCGTCTAAAACACTAATCCAATCGTAAGTCCCTTTGCTGTAAAAATATTTCCACATCACGGTTTTTAGAGTTCTATTAAACCTTTCGACGATTGCAGCTTTCTTTTCAGACTTTGTAGAAAAATAATTTACGTTGTGGTTTTTTAATAATTCCCTAACACCAACGTTATAAAATTCTTTTCTTTCATCGAATTGGACGACGTTTGGGTATTTCCCGAATCTTTCTTTAAAATTTTTAAGTAATTCCTTAACGGTTCCCGTCATATTTCCCAAATCTTTCCTATAAACGGGGATAGCAAACGCGTACCGACTTAAAATTTCAACTGCTGTTAAAATCAAACGGTACCCTTTGTTTTTATTTGCGTATTTTCCCATATCCACCAAATCCATTTGCATTTGATCTGCGAGGTTTTTCACAAAAGTTTTCCGAAATTTATGTTTTCTAATCACGGGTTTGTACCTCGTGTACGTGTCCTGAGTTATTAACCATTCCTTAACGAGTTTCCGACTTACTTTTAATCCATCTTCTCTTGCTTTTTGATATAATTTTTCGGCATATCGATAACCCGTTTTCGCATCGTAATATATATCTCTTAACCCTTGTTCGTTAGCAAATTCCTTATCGCTAATTGACATTTATTTTCAATTTGAATCGCTCCTCCCTCTCGGATTGTCGGGAGTCTAATTTATATACAATTCGAGTAACAAACTCATATCGACCTTATCTTCAATGTTCGTATCGACGTTAAATAATATCCTGTTAAATTGCCCGTTGGTAATTTTAACGCTGCTATCGATACCTTTAAATTGGGTAACCGTGGAATTCAAAAGCTGATCCGACGGTATCGGAAGCGTGGTTAACGCGCAACTCCAGTGGCCGTCCGTATCGATATTCCCCACCGTGTTTACGATATTACAATTAATATTCACGTACCTGAGACTCTTGTTTACGTCTACGACGCTCGGCGAGGTTTTCCACGTTCCGCTGTTTACGCCTTCGTTTTCGAGGAAACCTAACAATTTTCCAAACTTTTTAAGGTTTAAATATTGTGATTCCGAATAAATTTTACACGTATTATTATGCCTGTTGGCCCCCAATTTTACCGATTGCTCCCCGAGTTTTTCCTCGATCATATCGAATGTCCAGTAACCCTCTTCGAAGGGAATCTTTGTCGTTCCACGCATAACGTGGTCGTTTTTACCTGTAATGACGTTTTTGTAATTCCAATAGATGACCGCATTTTTTAACGTCATTATGGACCCCGCAGGTTTTACTATACAATTATCGAAACGGAGTTCCTTCCATTGTTTTCAATGAATACGTTTATTTTACTCATTTATCTTTATATATAAATAAATATGGCAGAAAATGCTGATGATATAGAATTAAAAGATCTAGACCGCAAACGTCAAACGCAACAAGTTATCGAAGAAGAGGAAACTAGTTTTTCCGACGACAGGCCTGGTGATAAAAGCATTCTCATTATCGACGGTTCGAATCCAGTTTTTACAAGGGTGGATACCGATGGTCCATCGACATCCGGAATCCCAAATGTAGGACGTGACGTCGGTGTAATGAAAAGACATATCATTCACGATATGAAACAGTTTTTAAAAAAAGGGCTTGGGTTAACAATTAATAAAGGGGACCGGCCGAATTCGACGATAATATACGATAATGTAAGATTTACGACCGACAAGGATAATAAGATTAACGGTGTCACGTACAAAGGTAAAAAAATCCTAATTTTAAAAGGCGGGAAACTTATATACTCAGCGGATAAAACGAAAGCACAGCTCGTTAACGAATTTAAGGAATTACTTAAAAAGGCAGACGCCGAACATAAAAAAACTCCAACCCCAATAGCCGAAAAACGTGCCGGGGTTGACCTCCCGCAAAACGTCATGGATAGTATTATGGAGAACGTAATGGACCGTATAAATATTGAAGTAAACAGGATAGCCGAGGAAATATCGTCCGGCACTGAAATAGGCAAAAACGAATAAAGGGAATTAAGACGTTATTTGTTTGACGAGGACAATATGATTGTTGACGGTGTGGATTTAAGAGAAGACCGACTTAAACACTATGAAACTACCGAAATACCTTTCATTGAAAAGAATGCAAACAAAGCAAGAGCCGAAGGGAAAGAAAGAAAGGCTGCACTCTACGACGCTATGAAAAGAGCCGTAGAACTAAAAGCCGACAGAATAAGATTAAGTCTTAACGAAAAACCCGTGAGCGAAGAAGTTCTAAGTATGATAGAAGAAGAAACCGACGTCAATGATTTAACCAGATTAGAAAGGTTTAAAAAATGGGCTAGGGAAAATGTCGTTGGTGTGTCGGCAATCGCAATTTCTATAGCCGGTATAGTTACCACAGCCGTTATAGGTGCAAGAAGCGTTTAAAGAAAGGTGGGGAAGCTTTAGGGAAATTCGCAAAGGGTGTATCAAAGGTATTTAAAAAACTCGGTCCGTTATTTTCCGCACTAGGAACGCTCTTATCAAAAATGATTTTGGCAGGCAGCCATGGACTTTTGTGGTTATCTCAAAATTTATGGGTTTTGTTCCTAATAATAGCCTCTACCGTTTACAACGAATATAGGAGAAAAAGGAGAAGAAGAAGATAAATAAATGGATATTGTTAAATTTTTTTCCGTTCAATACGATGCGTTTTTAAACGAACTCGTACGATTATTCCCATACAAAATAGAAATACGACTTTTAACCACGTTCACACCCGAATACTTACTGGAAGAAGGATCAAAACTTTTGAACGACCATGTAGAATTGGCTATTTCAAACAGGGATATCGAAGGACTCGTTCGCTCGTAAACGAATTAACCAACAAGGATTTAAAAATCTTATGGGATTGGATCGATCTTTTCATAAAAATATTAAAAAAATATAATATATATATAAAATAAAGAGTTAAATATGCTTACAGGGAAAAAGTTAGAAAACAGAAGGGAAAGTCTCGATAAAGAATTTTCAAGGTACAAGGATGCAAAGATTATGGGAAAAAGACTTTTTACAGAAGTAACGTTCAATCCAAGCGTTATCAACCCTGGGGAATCCGTTTACATTTCCGTCCCAACCCTCGGAGCGAATATGTGTCTAGTCCCAGACACCTTTTTCCTAACCGCAAAGTTCAAGAGCAAAAACACGAAATCCTGGTTCCTGAATAACCTCGGAAGACTTTTGGTGAAACAGTTACAAGTTAGGGTTGGGAGTCGAGAAGCTTGTTACACGAACGACCAGGAAAGCTTGTACTCCGTATACAAAGACTTATGGTTACCGGAGGAACAGAGAAAAAATATGGCGGATGTGGGAATAATGAACGAAAACACCAGGAAACTAATATCAGAAGATGATAGCGCTGATAATTCCATCGTTGCTGACAAAACCGTTGTCGACGTCTTCGATAGTCGGGTAAGAATTAAACTTGGGAAAATCTTAAACGACCACGGGTTATACGCACCCCTTGATGCCGGTAACATTATTAAATACAAGTTAATTTTTCCAAAAGCAGACGAAATTATGGTTGCACAAAGCAGCCAAAAAGTTGCAGGGTACACGTTAGAAGACGTCAGGTTAGAATACTCGTCGATAGAAAACCCAGACGTGTATAACAAAGCCTTGAATAGCTTCCAGAGTCGAACGCTCGTCTTCGAAGACGTGACTTTCATCGATGAAGAAAATTGGGGAAAGGACACGACGCTCATTAACAAGACAATCAATTTACCATGTTCGTCGATGAAACACATCGTGATGCTTTTCAGGAAGAAAACGCTTACGGATAGCGAAGAGTACGTCTACCCGGGAATCAAGAGAGTGGATGTGACCATCGAGGGTAATCCAAACTCCGTTTACAGCCAAGGATTAGTCAAACCAAAATTATTTGAAGAGGCAAGAAAAGTTTTCCTGAACTACGAAACGGACACCCTTGCCCTAACCGACTTCTTCGCAAAAAACAAGTTTGCTCTAGTTATCGACTTGCGAACCTATCCGGATAACGATGTTTCCGGTGATGGAAGAAAGGTTCTAAACACCCAAAATGGGATCTCGCTCGGTATCAAAAAGGATAGAACAACCGAAGATTTGGTGCGTAATACGTTTGTTGTGTCTGACAGGTACCTAAACTTCGTCAATATGATGTTCCAGAACCTTGAAATATAAATAAATGAGGATAGATCCACCATTTAATATGATTATCGTCGGGATGACCCGGTGTGGGAAAACCCGCTATATTCTTAAAAAACTGGAAAGCGATTACAAAGGATGCTTCGAATATATATTTTTAATTTGTCCATCGTACCCGTGGAACAAAACGTACCATGAATGGAAGTACATAAACGATAAAAAAATCTTTCCGATCCCCTGCAAACAAGATCAAGTGGATTCGTTCATAGAATACGTCGTAGACAATTTTGACGGGACAACGAACAGTCTCATCATAATCGACGATTGCGCACAAGGATCTACCGTAAAAGGCTTCTCAAATAATTTCATAGACTTGGCATACTCGGGGAGACATAAAGGATTTTCCACAATTGTTATCACACAACAACTTCATTCCGTATCAAAAAAGTACAGGGACAACACAGACCTTATGGTTACGTTTTACAATCCAAATTATAACGATATGGAGGACTTCCTAACGGAATGTAAAAAAGTTTCTAAAGGAGAAATAGAAAGGATTCAAGACTTGTTATTAAACAATAAGTATTCAAAACTCGAAGTATTGCGTTTGGAAGGTAAACATGAAATCATATATGCCAGTTAATAAATAAATGGAAAACTTATTCTCTGGAATCCCAAACCCAGACGACGAACCGCCTATAGACGATGGTTTGCGCGAAAAACTTATTTCGTTAGCCGAAAAAGGAATAATAAACTACTCGGCAAAATATATACAAAAAGCAAACCGGGATGCTTTGGAAAAAATTAAAATAAAATACGATAGGAAAATTACAGAAAAGTCATCCAAAATGGTTTCTGACTTACTCGTTTCCAAACTCTCGGACATACTGGAAAAAACCGACCTAATCGAAAGTTCGTCTGAATTAAAACAAGAATTAGACGAAAACGAATTGTTTAAAGAAGAACTCAACGAACTGATAAACGATGACATTCCTAAAATCGGATTGGTAAGCGGCGGTGCAACCGTTATCGAAAAATTAGTAAAAAACGTATGGGAAAACAAAATGAAATGAGGGAACCTCCTGACGTCGACCTGGACTCTTAAACCGTTTTTTCATATACGATTACGTATATGGAAAAATTTAAAGTCTTATAAATAAACAATGAGTTTAAACTTTGGTTACTCACCACCAGGTTTGGGGAGGATTAAAAAAGATATCAAAATGAACGGCCATAAAATTTTAAACCTTCCATCACCAACGTCGGATTCGGAACCCGTTACGAAAAGTTATGCGGACACGCATTACTCTAGTAGTGGTGGTGGTGGACCAAAAGGTAACAAAGGAGATACGGGACCACAAGGCCCGAAAGGTGACAAGGGAGACACAGGCACGCAAGGACCAAAAGGAGATACAGGCGCGCAGGGGCCGAAAGGTGATAAAGGAGATATAGGTTTACAAAAACCAAAAGGCGACAAGGGAGACACAGGCGCGCAAGGACCACAGGGGCCGAAAGGAGACAAAGGTGACCAAGGTAGTGGTGGTTCTTCAAAAGGCCCAAAAGGCGACAAAGGAGATGTAGGTCCACAAGGTCCGAAAGGCGACAAAGGAGATGTGGGTTTACAAGGGCTAAAAGGTGACAAGAGAGATACAGGCACGCAAGGACCAAAAGGCAACAAAGGAGATGTAGGTTCACAAGGACCAAAAGGCGGCAAAGGGGATGTAGGTTTACAAGGACCAAAAGGTGACAAGGAAGATACAGGCACGCAAGGACTAAAAGGCGACAAAGGAGATGTAGGTCCGCAAGGACTAAAAGGCGACAAAGGAGATGTAGGTCCACAAGGACCAAAAGGCGACAAAGGAGATACGGGCACACAAGGACCGAAAGGAGATGTAGGTCCACAAGGACCGAAAGGAGATACAGGCTCCGGGGGGTTGCCCACTTCAGGGTTTACAATGCAGGGAAACATTGATATGAACAACAGCAAAATTATAAACCTTCCAGATCCAACATTAGCAAACGACCCTATTACAAAACAATACGCGAACCGAGTATACTTGACCGACAGTGGATTTACGATGCAAGACAACATAGGTATGAACAACCACGAAATATTAGGTTTAAACCCTAATCCGTCGGACGGTACGGCGGCCGTGTCCAAAAGTTATACCGACACGGTGTACATTAAAAAAGACACCGATATCGATATGAACGGTCATGGTATTACCGGGTTACCTATTACTCCTTTAACATCTAGCGAACCGATTACGAAAGGTTTTATTGAAAAATATTTCCCAGGGTATGTGAACATTATGACGCTTAAAGCCACCCCCAATAACGTAACGGTACTCCACAAAGATGATATGGTTGATACGCCTAAAAACGGACGTGCTACGAAAACGTTAGACTTTTCAAAAGTTGGTAGTAGTTATCAGATTAATTTCAGTGTTAATCCAAAACTTCCAAACGGTATTTACACGTACGAAATGGATGTCGTGTTAACGACGTCTAGAGGATACAATATCACGTTGTGGGGCGATTGTGGCGGGGACGGTTACCATGCGTCAACGAAATACAAGTATTCGAGTTGGACTGTAACGGATAATAAGATTAAACAAGACAATATACAAGGTGGATATTTTCATCGGGCTACCGGTAAAAGGGTACGTATTAAAGGATCGTTTTTAAACCAGGGTACGCGTATTTTCGGGCAAGAAATAGCTTTGTCGTTAGATTACGAAGAAGGGAATACGTACGAGATTGTCAAACAACATTTAGCATCGAGAAGTTCCGACAACATTCTTGGTAACGCTATCTATTTTGTCTTTGAACCTGACAATCAAAGAACTATGGACTTTACGGGTGAAACTTATTTTTCGCTTAAACGGTTATTGAAACTCTAGGCCCACCAAAAAAAGTTTTTAATTCGTAACGAAAAAACGTTACGAATTTTTTTAATTTAATTTTTGAAACGTTTTCATATAATAAAGAATGTATACCGACCCAAAAAACCGTAAAGAAAAATATGGAATTTTCCATCGATGTGCGGATTGTAAATACCACTTTTGTTACGATGATACAAAATATTCTCACCCGAACCAATACAGAGACTGTAATCATCTCGAAAAGGGTGATATCTTTGGAGACCTCACTTGCCTCCGATACGGGCTCCGATTCACTAAAATCTTTAGCACGTGCGAGCATCGTCGTAAAAAGAGATTCTTTGACTACTCGGATTTTTATTGTTGTGCTGATTGTGGTTACCACTTCGTCGACGGTGACCCAAAATATAGACATCCTAACCAATACGAAAATTGTGAACATACAGACCAAAGGATGGTTTGTAACCAACTCGTATGCTTACGTTGTGGACTCAGATTCACAGGTCCGCCCCCCATACCATTTGTAGAAAGGAAAAAAAACAAGTGTAAACATCCCCGTTTGGAAAATATGTGCGGGACCAGATTTTGTACAAATTGTGGATTAGTTGATGAATATATACCTTACGATGGTACGTGTAAACACCCTCATCTCGCAGAAAAGAACGATAACACGTTCTGTACAAATTGCGGATTATTGGAAGAATACGAGTCGATAGATGATCTCTGTATAGACCTTAGTTATCACGCGAGAATACAAGAAAACAAGGCCGGCCTAAACGAACACTCTAAAGTCAAGGACCTAAGAGAAGCCGCAACAAAGATCGGTGTTAAACGCGTTACCGTAATGTCTAAAAAACAACTTTGTAAAGTTCTAGGAATAGAGAGTTCAAATACGGGTAAATACATTCTCAAAAACCTAAAAACAGGCGAAGAACACCGACTCAAAAACCAAAAAGAAATCGCAAACAAGTTTGGTATTTGCTAAGGATCACTATCGTTCCTTTTGAAAAAAGGAAAAGTCAACGCAAACGGAAACACGTACTCGCTGGAAAAACTTTAGGCTAAACTCTTTTGGAAAATTTTCAAAAGAATTTTTTTTAAATTTTACGTAACGGAAAATTTTCAAAAGAATTTTACGTGACGGATGGGCCAGAACCGGCGAAAACGTTTCCAAAAGAACCGGCGGAAAAACGTTTTCAAAAGAATTTTAGGGAAATATTTCAAAAGAATTTTTTTGTGAAAATGGAAAAATTCTTTTGAAACGTTTTTTAAAAAATTTAAAAAATTATTCATTGACAGGATGGAAGGGGGAAATGTGCCTTAAAAAAATATAAAATAATAGAGAAAGAATTAAAATGGGGCAGAACCGGCCTTCCTATACTACTCTCGGGGAATGGCCAGGTGGCCGCTTAATAGAGGTGGCCGCTTAATAGAGGTATGCCAAATATGGACAAAAATATAGTCAAATGTTCCTTTTATGTACTTAGCTTAAAATAAAATCTCGACTTCGATAAAAAATCTCAACTGGAAAACTATACCCAACAAAACAAAACAAAACAAAAATCTTTTAAATTAAAAAAAACGCATTCAACACACGTACAGTCTGTTGTATACTGACGTCTACTTTGGCTTAAAATAGTCATTAACATCTTCCTAAACTATTGGCAATCTGGCTCACAAAGTTTCTAAAACGAGCGACAAACATTGGAAAAGTAGTTATCAAAGGCAAACGAGTAAATATAGGCAGTGGCTTTGCAAATTCCGTGTGAATATCAAATTATGGGAGATGCATTTTCAAAAAGTTGGCTGTAAGAAAAGCTACAGAAAGAGCTTGATGCTAAAGTAAACTAAATTAGAGGAACGGAAACAATATTTTAAAATTAGATTACTGCTAAACGATGTGTTAAGGGACACGTGTTGATTAAAATCTCAACAAACGGATTTTTTAGCGGTTTAAATGTGGTGAAAACTGTGTTTGAAAAACTGGCTGACCGTTTAAAGGAGGTTATAATTATTAAAAAAAACACTGCTTGGGACCACTCGAAGGTGGCCGCGGCCGCTTAATAGAGGTGGCCGTTCAATGGAGGTCTTATCTTTAATAATATATACTAAATATTTTTGGGACTTTGACATGTGGCCGTTCAATAGAGTGTGGCCGCTTAATGGAGGGCCGCTTAATGGAGGTTCGACTGTATATATTAATAAGGTTGGCAACTAAATACAAATTATTACAATTTTACGATCTATCAACTCAAGAATATCGACAAAAAACTTTGAAAATATACCAGATAACACGAAACAAACTACATAACTATAAAATTTGATATTTTTACTTGCTTCCTCGTAAGTTTTTTAGTTGCAAACGACTCGAAAAATAATGAAAATTTAGCAAAGTATTGCGTGTTGTTATATTTTTTTTCGCCGTGACGATGCTGGATGCTGTTTACCTGATACTGGTTTTCGCTTCAAATGACGAAGCAGTGGTTTCATTGGCTGCTGAAATTACTGAATTTGAGTTTATTGGCTGCTGAAATTTTAGTAATTTCAGCAGCCAATGAAATCACTGCTTCGTCATTTGAAGCGAAAACCAGTATCAGGTAAACAGCATCCAGCATCGTCACGGCGAAAAAAAATATAACAACACGCAATACTTTGCTAAATTTTCATTATTTTTCGAGTCGTTTGCAACTAAAAAACTTACGAGGAAGCAAGTAAAAATATCAAATTTTATAGTTATGTAGTTTGTTTCGTGTTATCTGGTATATTTTCAAAGTTTTTTGTCGATATTCTTGAGTTGATAGATCGTAAAATTGTAATAATTTGTATTTAGTTGCCAACCTTATTAATGTATATATACAATAACGCACATAGAGATTATAAAAGAATAGAGGGGGCATCGTAGGATAAACTCAGTTAAACGAAAGGGACAAATTGAAGCTTGCTAATGGGGGCCAAATTTAAGACCCGGATGTGATTCCCGGATGTATGCTTGGGCACCTATTGGCTGGGTATCGACTTTTCACAACAAGAGATCGAGAAAGCTCGAGAAAAACTTTTTTTCAATTTTTTCGCACTCAAACTTCTTTATGTAAAACAATGGCGAAAATGTTAAAGATTAGTGTGGGATTGCCTTGAACGTTTTGAATTTTGTGTTTTGAATACAGGATAAAGTTGGGTATGTTTAATATTGAGCATTTGTGAGCGAAAATGCAATTTTTGGATTCGAAACATCAGATGAACACACTAGAAAAGTCCTTAAAGTTTAAATACATCGCAGTATTGTGGTTGTACACCTTGTTGCACCTCTAAAACAATTTTGATAACTGCCTGAAGGCAAATAAGTTCAATTTGTGTCCAGATGTTGGATAATTTAGCAGATATTTTGCAAAACCTCGCTGCAAAAAGCCGGTCAAAAACTGGTTGCTATGCGTTGCTAAGGAGAATCTAAGGTTGAAAAACTTCAATATTTACACAAAAATTTGGCTGTCTGCACCTAAAATTACAAAAACTGGAAAGCTACAACATATTTTCTCATTATAGTCAATATCTGTGTGCATCATGGTCATAAAAACAAGCAAAAATTGACAAAAACTATGTTTTCAGTATACCTCCGGGACTTAAATTCCGGGGCCCCCATTAGGTTTGTTCAATTTGTCCCGCGATTCGTCATCCGATGCCGCCTCTATTCTTTTATAATCCCTATGATTACGCAACTACCGCTACGCCACAGACCTCAATGTAAAACTGAATGGATGTTTGAATTATCAAAACACTAAGCAATTTTGGGCTACCTAGGGTTAAACTTTAGAATGGTGAGAAACTACAAAAGAAAAACTGACCGGGCAAACTGGACTGAGAAGCAAATGGAACTGGCCATTTCAGCAGTGGAAAAAAAGGAAATGTCAGTCTGCAAAGCTGCTCTATCCTTCGCTGTTCCCAAGGATTCCCTGAACCGTTGAGTAAATGGTAAGCTAAAAAGTTTGTCCTTTGACGAAAGACATAAAAATATGTTGGGGCGATATCGTGCTGTCCTTACACATAAGCAAGAAAAAGAGCTTGAAGACTACATTTTAGAAATGGATCAAGCATTCTATGGTTTGTCAACTAATGACATCAGAACTGTAGTGTTTGAGTACTGCAGGAAA
Source organism: Muricea muricata (assembly GCA_963855995.1). Classification (NCBI taxonomy): domain Eukaryota; kingdom Metazoa; phylum Cnidaria; class Anthozoa; order Malacalcyonacea; family Plexauridae; genus Muricea; species Muricea muricata. The sequence continues at coordinate 116,374,976 of OY979716.1, forward strand.
AATAACATTGAAAACAATTTTAACAAAGATAAGCAAATGGCTGGTCGAGACTACTGCTACTATCAAGTGACCATGGATCAACCAATCAGACTTGTTTGATATAATTATATTTAATCAACCAATAAGATGTATGCTAAGCCATTTACAGTTACAGTATTGGTAGTGGAACTGAAATATGAACCTCTATATGATATGAGCATGCTTTAAATGTGGGGCTTTTAAAAGTTTATTATTGAAGGTTTGCATGGTACATTTATTAAATCTAAATGTTTTGCTTTGAATGACATCTACACAACTATGCACACATCATTTAAAAGAAATCTAACAATAAACTCAACTTACAATAGACCATTTCTGAACAGATGAATCCTCTACATTGTCAAACAAGTAACACCTAGTCAATCCTTGGTGGAAATTTACTCGACATTACAGTTTAGCACTAAGCCTTGTGTTCCTGTATCTGAGGTGTACAATTGAAAAATCATCTGTTATATATATTTACTTTTGCATGGCTGCAGTTGTAAGAATCGTTCCTTAATTTTAGATTATCGCAGAATTCAAGAGATTATTGGGTGTTACCACAAGCGTAGAAGGGATGTTTCAACAAAACTTTGCCCAAGTGTCACAAGCAATATTGTGTATCGCAGCCAAGCTCAGAGGAAGAAAGCCTTTAGTTGATGGGTTGTTAAAATTGTTGGAGAAAGATCCTTTGGATGATATGGAGACTGAAAACACTGAAGGTTAATTATCTGGTGTGAAAACATAATAATTGTTTTAATTAGCTCATACATGTACTGATAGCTGAAAGAATATTTATATCACTAACTTGTACACCTTGATCTGTTAGTAGAGGTTCAGGCTCAGCATGTGCTTGCTAATGGTTAATTGGATAGATTAAACTCATCAGCTGAATGTATATTAGGTAGGTGAAATAAAGGGCCTAGGGGTAGTGGCAGTCAGTCAAAGATGCACATCTTCAATATCAATAACTCTGTTTTAATGATAATCTTATTTTGTAATTTAGATGAAAAAGCAATGGTTGCAATGTCTGTCCTTCCTGCTATCTTGGACACAACAGCAAAGAAAAGTGATTATAAACTTGTTCATGTAATCAAGGTTAGTATGATTTTTGTCAAACTAATTCAGGGTGCATTCCCAATGGTATTGCATCTGGATATTGGCTCTATTAGTAAAATATACATTAATTGGCTCCATTCTCCACCCACAGCAAAGTTTATATCAATTTTACATAACAAACAACAATCTAATGACGGTTGAAACTGCTAACAATAGCATGATCTAATTAACACAAGCCAATCAAAAAATAGATTTAACTTTTTTACTCTGACGACCAATCAGATAAAAAGGAGGCATTTGGTTTTTTTGATATGCAACCAGACTGGGTTTGTATCCCTCTTTCCTTCCATCTGCCCACATTTAATTAAGGCAGGGAGAACCTAATACTCATACCAGCATATACCATCTTGTTAATTATTATAGCAAATATTTAGTTAGTTCTTATTTTATTTTAATAATAGGATGATGATGATGTCCTGCAACATCTTGAAGGATTGACGCCAGACCCTACGCTGGATGCCCCAAGTCAGGTCATGATCGCTGCCAAAAAACAAATGGTTTGCCAAATTATGGACAGACATGTTTTAAATGCCCATCTGTGTTTCATGGCAATTTGTTATGTTTTCATGTTTACTTATCCTCCACCTATTAAGAACTTTTGTTTGTATCTGCAAAAATGTTTGTTGCAGATCAAAGATGGCAAGAAACTGCCAACATGTATAATGTCTTTAATTTATAAATGACATTGACTGCTTAATAACTAAAAGTAGTTTGTAGTCGTAAATTGTGTATAAGAGTTGTCTGTTGAGTGAATTGTATTTAACTAGTGTAAATTTGTAAACTTTTTATCTGCAGTTTAGGCAATAAATGATTTTTAAGAAAACCGTTTCTTATTCTCCTTACATATACCCGTAAATCTAACGATATTTGTATGTAACATTTACACAATGGATGCGTAAGCATCAAATTTTGTGTATTTTCCTTGAGTAAATTTACCGATGTTTTTGTGTAGTGTTTACACAACCAATGTGTAAATTGGAATTTTACACCAAATTTTGTGTTGCTGTGGATGCATTTTCTCTGTGTAAATTTACCGATATTTTTGGGTAATGTTACACAAGCAATGTATAAATTTACTAATACTTTTGAGTAAGTTTACACATATAAATGTGTTGCTGTGGATGCAAAATTTACTCAAGATTTTGTGTAAAATTTACACATATAATATTTTTGGTCAAAAAAGTGTAATCGAAAACATGGCGGATTGTGACGTAAAACGCGTCACTGGTTCCTATTTTTTTCGGATGATCGCTGACCAATAGGGGTTCAATAGTGGGCTCGATAGTGGGCTCGATTTCCACCCCCCCCCTGATTTTATAAAAAATAAATTGGGAAAAATACCAAAATCAGATCCATATCCGATCAAGATCCCACAAGTATGTAAGTATTTTTTAAAATTTTATATTGAATTAAAGACTGTTTGAGTTTTAATGTACTATATGTTTGGCATTAACTAGAGGTTTTGAAAAAAAGAGCTTATTTCATAGCATTTTTTGCTTATTAAAATTAGTTACGAAGCGACTTTTTTTAATGCTGAAATAATAGTTTTTACCCACCCTCACTAATAACACAACATCGTTTATAGTATAACTTTAAATTAAAACCTTTTTGTTATATTTTTTTGAATGATAACAAAACTAATTTTGAAGAAGATACCCAAAACGCGGAAAAAGATAAGAAAATGTTTTTAAAAAATGTTCAATTGTTCTTGTTTTATCATTAAACAATAATTCAATATGCTCGTACATATATTTTTTCTATTGCTCAAATAAAAAACTTTAACTGAAAATTGTGTGGTTTTTTAGTGACAGATAGTAAACAAGAGAAAAAAGGAGAGATTTTTTTACATGTACGAAACCTTTACAAGTGTGCTTACATACATACCTGTCAAGTAAATGTCAATATTACGATCTGTTATCCTTTAGCAGACAGACAGGACGAATATGAATGAAGGTGTTTCATATACAGTATATTTCATGATCTGAGTTTTATAAAATAGTCATGTTATCTATAGTCTGTTTATATCATATTACTTGCATGCATCTATCTTATTTTCCAAGTATTTTTTTGTAATTTGTAGATGAAGAAAACTATGAAGGAGGAAATGGTAAAAATTATACACTTTCTTTTCTATTGACTATTGTTGTAATGCACATGTCAAATATTCATGAATTTCCTGATTTTCTTATCTTTATATTAATATGGGTGGTTATTTATTGAAAATTGATCTTTTGTTCACTTCATTGCAGGTAGTTATCTGTAGTCTGTTTATTACTTGCATACATGTATCTTATTTTCCAAGTATTTTTTTGTAATTTGTAGATGATGAAAACTATGAAGGAGGAAATTGTAAAAATTATACACTTTCTTTTCTAATGCACTTACCAAATGGTAATTATGGTTAGGTTACCAACACATTCTTGAATTTGATTATTTGCTAACCTTTATATTATTGTATATTATTTAATTAAAAATTGATCTTTTTGTTCATTGCTAATAGTTATCTGTTATCATTTGTAGATGAAGAAAACTATGAAGGAGGAAATGATAAAAATTATACACTTTCTTTTCTATTGACTATTATTGTAATGCACATACCAAATGGTAATTAGGGTTACGTTACCAACACATTCTTAAATCTCCTGATTTGCTAATCTCTATATTTAATTGTATATTTTTTAATTAAAAATTGATCTTTTTGTCCGTCCCCATACAAGAAGCTGACCACCCATCGGGGGGTTAAAGGTATGGTAATAGTAATTGTAGGTTGAATTGAGTTACAGTGTATATTTGGTATAAAATGTGCAAATAAAATTAACAATTACAAAAAATAAATTGACTTCTTTTTTAATTAGGGCGTTGTTGGAAATGTTGCCTAAAAGGCCACGAAATGAAGAACTGTAAAGCAAGTATGTACAAAAACAAAATAATTTCTATATACTGTGCTATGTCTATTAAATTTTAAACTATGATTTACAGGAATGATATGCTGGCTCTGCCAAAAAAAGGGGCACACAACATTTGTTAACAACCTTAAAGTAATTTAATGTTGAATATTGTAATGAATTTGTTTTAATTATTTAATTAATAAATAATAACATTTGTTTTAATGAGTTATTCTATAAACTGAAATGTAATCAGTATAAATTTTTTTCATTTTAAGCAACTTGTCTTACCTCAAATTTATGGGTGAACTAAGTCTCTATGCACTAGGTAATTATGTGTTACCTCCAGATAGCATAAACACCAAATTGACCATAATAAAAAAGATGGCGGTTGCACATTTTACCAGAATGCATAGCGGTCCAAAATCTGGAGCGTCTTTTGAAGAATGGACAGAAGATAATAGGTTATTTTCTTACTTATGCTAAAATTTCTACCAAGTAGCTTTGCAACTTGTCACCTTTTTTCAGCATTATTTATATTTGATGCTCCTAATGCATTCTGGTACAATATACATCCTCCACCCTTTTCATGATCAATTGTAATGAAATACCAAAGCTAACTTACTAGCGACAACTAGTAAACACATTTATTGGACATATTAGGAAAATCTACTTGCTAACTTCCTTCATATATCTGGCATCATTTTTATATATTACGACCGTGTTGGACGCACAGCCCCAAATTATTGAGACAATGTTGATACTGTTAATTGCATTAGATAAAAATGCGTATACAATAAGCAAATATGTCCTAATTGCTCTGACAAATTTCCTTTGATTCCACTGTTCGTTGCACACTATGTTTTAATCCATGACTGTACCAGCGAGCCATCTCTGTAATTAGTAATATAATGTATTAAGTAAAATAACCAGTATTTCCTATGATTCCATCCACATAGTATACAGTAAACCCTGCATAAAAGAACCAGTGGGTTAAGAACCACCAGCCTGAAATTTGGGCAAATGGGTACGTAAAATAAAAGAACCACTTCAGGCTGAGTTAAGAACCAAACTGGTTCTTAAAAATCCTTATTAAACTTTTAGCTGAAATAGGTGCTAATAATGTACTAGGAGGAAAGCAAAATACTGTGCCAGGCTGCCAGTAGGAATTGTTTTTCAACCACATCCTGCATGCATATGTTTTATCAAAACAGCAATTAATTCACAACATAATTCACCTTCATAATGTATTTAACACATTTTACACAATAAGAGGTTTAAAAAACACTATACCAGGAACAATTGCTTTTGACTGGAAAGAAGACCCAGTTAAGAACCACTACAGCCTTTCATGATTTCTTTTCCAAGTACATGTTATATAAGAAACACTTCAGCCTAAAGTCAAAATTAACTGGTTCTTTTATGTGGGGTTTTACTGTGTAGTGCTTTAGACACATTATTTCAAATAATACAATTAATAGCACAATACTTTCTCAATATAGACATATATGCAAATGCATTCTAGTTGATCCATTACCATCTGTGATGCCTGGAAATAGAAAACGTCAATAAATTTACCATTTTAAGATGGTCTATTTTGCTCAATTTTCTGTTTTTGATGAGCTATTACTTACTGTTAGGCTAGTAACTCATTTATTTAGTATTTAATAAGAATTTGTTACCTGTTTTCAGGTTATTTTTTTCGAGATCGCAGACCAAATGCATGTAGACAGAAAAATTGACAAAATCTATGCAAAAATTTTTAAAAAAGTCAGAAATAATTTGTTCTTTTGTTAAAAATTACAAAAATGATCATTACCAAGTTCAGTTGCATGTGTTCTTTACTCCGCAGGTATAGACTATGACATACAGATATGGCGATATAGTAAATAGATTTTTAAACTTTTGAGTATTGGTCTGCAGTATTTGTCAGTACGAGTATGCGACCGCCCTTGGGTCCAAATATTTTGGTTGAATACACTTATAAACTTCCGGATCAAATTACAGCACAGATGTTCTTAATGCAGTCATAGACAACAAAAAACATATTGAGGTGAAAAAGTATTAGTCTAACGGAGTGGTCGTAATAACAAAATGATCGTGATAACAAAGTGGTCGTATTAATACACGACATTGTCTCTGCACACTTACCCTTCCACGAGTTTGCCAAGCTGAAATTCCTTCAATGATATGTACTTAAATATTGCTGAAATTAAGGAAAAAACTAGTAGGTATGCTATATGCCTACAAAATATCTAGCAAAAACTAAGTTTCAAACATACTTATTATAGTGAGATTAATTAGACTTATTAAATTCAATCAGCTTTCGTTGTATCATCGTGTCAATCCTCCAACACGTTTAGTTCATGATCGTACCAGCGAGACATCACTGTAATCAGTAATATAATATGTTAAGTAAAATAACCAGTATTTCCTATGATTCCATTCACATAGTATAAAGTAAGACCCCGCATAAAAAACCAGTGCCAGTGGGTTATAAAGAACCACCAGCCTGAAATTTGGGCAAATGGGTACGCAAAATAAAAGAACCACGTCAGGCTGACAAATCAAACTGGTTCTTAAAAATCCTTACTAATTGTTAGAAAGACAAAAGTGGATAACAATCCACTAACGGTATTTGTAGAATCTACACATTAAAAAAAGATACGTTCATTAGCATGATTCTACAATTACTAGTACCCTTTATTATACTAATTATAATTACCTGTACTACTCCAATAATGTCTCACAATATTTGCATGTTTAAGGCTGCGCTCCAAGATTTAAATTTAATAAGGATTGACCACTCGTTGTACCACGTATACACTGTCACTGTAGATTTTAGGCCGAGTGAGCTACACTATAAATAAATATGTTGAAGCGATAGAACTTATTATTTCTTATTTAGCAATGAATTGATTCAGAAGATTATACAATTAACCTGAATGCAAATAACTTTAAGTTATAGTAAAAGGATAGGGCCTCGCAGGAACGATGAATATCACGCCTTGAAGTTCAACCGTCTGAAAAAAAAAACTCCGTCTAGTCACGTACGAGTCGACAACCAATTATATTATCTATCAACCTTTCTTCGTGAGACTCCAAACTCTGTGCCCTTTTTTCATGCGTAACATACCGATAAAATGGACAAATGTCTTTGTTTCGGATTTGACGTTGGGTATTACTTTGCTGGTCTGTGCACGGCTTGCCATATATTAGTAAATGTTGCATTATACATCCAGGTTTACTCTAGTATAAAGATAAAAAATAAAATGTTATTTATACGTTTAGCTATATATCGATTTTCATGTATACTGAATAGATAACTAAAGTTCATTACTTACCCCTTTATACTTGAAAATTATAATACTTGCTAACAAATCAGTTTGACATGAGTCTCGTGTCAATCTCTCGAACACGTATTAAAACGTGCAGTATCATTGACACATTGCTATACTAGCATTTTAACGTTAATCCTCGAACACATTCAATATGTGCAGTATCATTAACGTCGCGGTCATAATCTCGAACACATGTAACATGTGCAGTAAATGACCATATCGCAAACTTACTGTCCTTTAAACAACGTAAGTTCCGAATATTCTTTACGTACCAACCTCTCATGCATTCTAGAATTCATCTGCTTCGCCAAATGATGCATACGAGTCGTCACATAAGACTTTGAACAGCATTTAATTAAGTTGAACACGTGATTGTTCACTGCTGTCGAATCAAACATGTGTTCTTTCAACGAACTGAACACATCGCGTTCCACACATACTTCCAATACCGTTGAGGTAATTGCGTCTGGTAATCCCGTGTCGTGTGGTAGTCCACCATTCGTCACTTTTAACATTCTCATCACACATTTCTCCGTTTCTTCACAGATCTTCAGTAGCCCCGGCGAGGGCAACTTCAGACCGCCATTCGATTTCCACACCACGAGCAGGTCCGGAATCTTCTCTTTGGTTGTCGTTAACGCGGCCAAGCATTTTAAGCAATGGATTTTTTTCTGTACCATCCTCACAACATAACCAGCAATATACGATATTGCTGCTGACTTAAACTCTGATAGTTCCATCATGTTTGGAGCATCGCAGTAATCGTGATCTGTTGTAACTGGTTCAGGTTTCAAAGCCAAGTCGTATTTTCTTACAATCGTAACCTGGTCGATCTCAATCCTTGAAGATTTTCTATTGCTATTGTCTTCAAAATTGCTTAGCATCTCAGTGTCGTCTTGAGGAATGCAGTTTCCTCGTCCTCCAGTAATCTGGTGTCTCATCATCAGTTGCTTGTATGCAGATCTGAACTGTAACGCCGTCGGGTTGTTGTTCCACCCTCCAGCTGCTCGCACGGCACCGAAGAATAGCTCCAGGTGATCCTGACTCATCTTGTACGTCAGAATATACTTTAGGACTGGGTCCTCTCCACACACCAGATCTCCCGCCATTCCAAGAACTGCCTCGATACAAACGAGAAAACCTAGAAAACCTGTTTTGCGCTGTGACACAAGCATTGATTGGCCTTCGGGTCCTTTCAGATCTTTAACATACTTACAGGCCTCATCTAGAAACTTCTTAACGAACTGATAGTTCGTCTTTCTTATCGGCGCGTTGTAGTTGTTCGCCCTTGGATTTCTAGAATTCAAAAAATCAAATACACGATCAAACATGCGAATAAACTCTACTGTCGGGCCACAGCCTTTAAACTGCTGCATTCCCTTACCTTCACACTACTCTATAGCATCTGCAACACTCGAGCTCAAAGTCTGTGCTGCCAAATTTACCTTCATTTTCTGAGGTTTCCAATCTATATGCGCTGATCGCAATTTATTTGCTAGACGCAAACCTTCCTTTTCTTGCATTTCCTGCAATCTTACAATAAACTTCCACTCGATGGTGTTGCCATCCTTATCACGTAAAACTTTCCAGTCTGACCAGGTATTTCGCACCAGCTTTATCATATGACATGCGTCTAAAAAAATATAGATCTTCTCATTATTATCACAAGGATGCGGAAAGTATGCCTGCATATCTTCAGCAGACAGTCGGCCACCAAGCAATTTCAACATTGCTTGGTGAGTTGTTGGTCCATCGCATGTGAAGGAGACCACCTTTACTTTCGCCTCATGCAGTTTCGTGAGACAATCTCTCGTCAGGTTCGCTTTCTCTTCAGCCGTGAGGCCATTTACCAAAAAATACCCACATGGAATTTTCCAGTTAGAATTCTCAGAGACAGCCATGAAAACAAGAGCTTCCGCGGCTACCGGCAGTGAGTCATGATAAATCTTTGTACCAACGTCTACATAACCTCGACGCATTCCTGCTTTGGGGTCCCATTGGACATGCTTCCCAATAGACATCTCATCCAACATCAAAGCACAAACAACCTTCTGGCCATCGCGTTGCCCAGCAAAAACTTTTGCTTTCAAGGCTGTCAATGCTTCCTGTGTAAACCCTGGCTCTCCATCGATAACGTTGTACCATCTGCTGATCGTAGATGGATCTGGCAACCCTAAATCAAAAGATTTGCGCACATATCTGTATGCCTTAGCAGAAGAAAACTTTAGGGTCATGGCAAATGTACGTAACTCTTTTGGGTACGCACCTGGATTCTTCTTTCTCTTCTGTGTCACCAACCTTTTCATAAGTTCTCTAGGAACTCCAGAAAAAGTTGTCTCCAGGAGACTGGCACAATCACTACTTATCAGGTTTTTTTTCTTTAACTCACTTACCACTAAAGCTAACGATTGTACCTTTCTCTTCAACCTGTGGGCTTTCACGTGAGATGTCTTCAATCTCTTATTGAGGTCTTCAACTGTGTCCAGCAGATTATCAACTTTCCTTTTTAATCTACTAGGAGAACTTACAAAGTATGTATGGTCATTTTGAACATTTTCTACATTAACCATACGTGCACTAGTGATTTCCACTGTATCACTTGCATTTTTGCCATTTTCATTCAACTCTTGATTACTGTTAGCAAGCTGTACTGTTTCACTTGACACCTCCACCTATGCAATAATAATTATATTAATTTCTGATAAAACATTCAAATTTTTAACAATATTGTTGATTAATAACTTATATTTAAGAAATAGAAAACGAGTCGCGTGCGTTTATAGTGTGATAATGCACGCGGGAAATGTTAGGAGAATATGAGAGAAGCGTGTAAAACACGAGGCGTAGCCGAGTGTTTTACACGTTTCTCGAGTATTCTCCTAACATTTCCCAAGTGCATTATCACACTATAAACGCACAAGACGAGTTTTTCTATTTCTTTTATAATATAAGAACGTTATTGCACAGCAAACAATATTTTCAAACAGATTGGTGATAAAATTCTCCTTACATGTTAGGATTGACGTCACGCAAATGCTTTTGCTCATTGCTTAGCAACAAGCTTACATTTTTAAGCGGCCGGCGAAGGAAGTGCATGAACTTTTTAAGCAAAAACAAACTGATTTTCGATACTTATAATTTTAAAAAAGCTTTAAAAAGAGTAGGATTGATACAAGAAGTAATTTACAGCAGTTTTGCTGCATATGGCATGAGATTTTTGGCAAGAAAGTCGACTGAATCTGATCTTTTCGTCGTCCTGTTTTGCTTCTGTTTGCTGAAAGTATGGAATATATTTTTCATGTTTCGCCGATGATATGTCAACGAGTTTCTGTCCCGATGACAATTAAGGTACTTTCTTGATAAAATTAGTTTAGTTTTTGTAGTTTTCTTGCACTTTTTCACGGTTTTTTGTGTTTTCTCGCTGCCTTTTTAAAGTTTTGTCGAATCATTCAATCGAATTCGTACTCAGCGAAAACAGCTACAAATGTTTTTTTTAAACTTTATCGTTCCGCTTTGCCCGGTTTTCTTTTGTTTTCAATCTGTTTTTCCTCCTTCACTTTCACGCCGTTTTTTTTCTACATTACATTAAAAATTGGGCATAAAAACTACTGTAAATGTGGTCACAGTCTCCCGGGAAACAGGAGACAAAACAAAAAAACCAGCGTGCTGCGTGCATTGTTGTGTTATAATGCACGCTCAGTAACCAATCACATTGCAGATCTTGCACTACTTATATTATAAAACAAATTATGATATTTTTGAATTTTGTGATTACATGCAGTGGCATAGTTAAGGGGGGGGGGCGACCTCAATTGTGTTCAAGACCATTCAAAAAGTCTAAATCTGTGTAGAAGTTGGGGGGGGGCAGACCCCCTAGAATGCCTTCGCCGCTCGCTACTTGCCTCCCCAAAACAATGACCCTGGCTATGCCACTGTACTTTTCATTGGGAAGATTATTGTATATAACTCCATTAGTTTTGTATAAAAACATGTAAAAATGCAAAATAATGTAAAACACTTCAAGCTAATCTATGTTGGTATACGCATAATTTTTGAGTGAAAAAAACTGACCTGAGAATGCACTTCAAATATTGTTGGTGTCGCTTGCTCGCTATGAAGTTCGGGATTTTCAAATATCGTTGGCACAGCATTTGATTTCAATACTGCTTTCTCGCCATGCAGCCCACAATAGTCAAACATTTCAGCACTGAAATTCTCCGAACAAACTCGGCTGTCTTGCACAGGAACAATTTTTTCTGGTGAACAGCTGTTTATTCCTTGAACCCATTTCCCGTGCAGTTCTGGATTTTTTATTTTATCTGGAAAACTGTAATTAGATCAAAAAACAATTGTCTGTAAATTTTATAAAGCTTGTCGACGTCGTTTGTATGAAATCGGCTTCCGGCTGAGAAGCACTGTAAACCACTAACTAAACTTTCGCGAAAACAGCTCAGCTTTTGAAAGTGTCACAGCCAAAGGCAAGCTGTTAGTTTTTTGCATTATAACAAGTAAATTTCGCTTGTATTTGTCGGGTCTGTTCCTAATAATTTCAAACTTAAAAGCAAAAACAAGCTTGTATAGAATCACGAAAAACAAACATCACCTTACCACATATTCAGCTGAAAAAATACAGCAAAAATTTTGATCTCGTCAAAACATGGCGAGATGCAAAACAACTGAGTGACGAACATTTCGCGTGTAAAAGAAACGCGTATAACTATAGCACAAATTAAATATTGAGGAAAACTTACCGGTGAAAAGATATTCCTTTTCTTTTTCGAGAGTTCTTGCACCAAAAAACGGAACAAGGACGAGGCATGTTTTATTAAAACAAAGTGAATCGCAGTTTAAAAAATTTCAACAGGGACTGAAAAATTTTATTGAAAATAGGCAATGATCCAGGGGGAACAGGGGGGGAGGAAAGCTTTGGACTGTTTTTCTGGTCAGCGATCATCCGAAAAAAATAGGGACCAGTGACGCGTTTTACGTCACAATCCGCCATGTTTTCGATTACACTTTTTGGCTGGGGATGCGGTCTCCAGATATATAGTATAGCTCAGTGGTGAGAGTGGGTGGTCGTCACTGATCTCAAAAATATGGCGGACTATATTGCACTACAATATTTCGTATTTTTGCAAAAAGATTTGGCAACTTTCACAACCAACGAAGGTTGGTCATTTCTGATCTCAGGAATATGGTGGACTATCAGGAGTAGCAAACACTTAAGGCATCCAAAAAGGCGAGAAATAAAACGAAAACGACTGCCACAAGACTCTTAAAGAGAGATTAATTCGGGGAAAATACAGAGAAGCGCCAAGAATTGACTGTGGCGTGAAACACAAGGCCAAGTTTGTTGATAATGCGTATTTATACTTGTGTTTTAATGCTTTATAAAGGCCGGCGTAGCCGTACTCACCCAGTCTATTCACAGTTTAAATTCCAGAGTAAGTTTATGTTTTAATTTGTAAATGCAAGACTGTCTTCTTATTACTAATGTAATTAATAGGTCGTATATTTTATACCAAATTTAAGCTTACGTTAGGCGTAATAACATACTGATGACAAATGTTGTGTCATTTAAAAAAATTGTCTATAAAACAAGGATCAAAAACTGATATTTTGTCATTTTGAAAAATATACAGAAAGAATAACAATTGCCGTGTTGCTATAACAACAACCTGTAAAAGTACTTCAGGTAATTCCGAAAATTTAGTTGCATGCTAGCTCTTAGTTTGTGGCGAGGGGTTGCTGCATGCATGTATTTCTAGTTTAATAGATTATTCAGGCTCTTGCCAAGAAGCGTCTCAAGTGTATTTATATTTAAAGAAATTGCCAATACATAGCCAGAAAACCCAATGTTTACTATTTTTTCACAGAACAGGCAAAATACTGGATTCATATTAATCTGACACTGCAGACAATAACGAAAAATTTGTTGTCTCAAGCGGGATTTGAGTTAGCATCTTCGGGTTTCTAGACGGCGCTCTCCCAATTGAGCTATCGAGCATTATAAGACAGGTACCAGTCTATTGTTAATTTATAGCACATCACGTACGGCTTAAAGCAGAAAATGTAGTTTGCACTCGAAGAGGCAGTAAGAAACGTTTTTGGAGATGGTAGAAAGATTAAAACTATCTTAGAATAGAGTAGCTAGTACATGTCGAAATGCATAATAGCTAAATACTCTTTTTACTCCCAACAAAAATTTGTTCGATTGCATGCCTTTGAAAAACACGCACTTATTTTGGTTTTTAAATTATCTCTATTTTGTTTTCACTATAAATGCACGTTCAAATTTTAAATAACATATCAAATGCACTTATCATCACTGCGCTCTGCTATTGAAAACTATATAGGCTACACTTGAAACATATCATTGCGATCGATATTTTTATTAGTTTTTGTGTGGGGGTAACTTTAAACCAAATCTTCACATTTAAGTCAACAATAACATTACTATTATTATTGGCTATAATTGTAATAAAAGTGATGAATTTTGCCGACCCGAGACATTGCTTTTACTTTCGTTCAACAAATCTCTAATTAAGGCATCGATACAATTTTTTGTACAATCGAATTACGTTGAGCCACACCGGTTAAAACTTGTAAAATACCCTCCATATCGTGCCATACTCATATTTTTTAGAGTATGTGCTTTCTTATATTTGAGGAGTAAGTGTTATGATTTGGAGCTTTGCTTTGGATCTTTTCAATTCTAACAAGATATCAAACATTTTATCGTTTATGCACGAGCTGTATAATGCACGTCACGCTTTCCCATGTACGAGGGAAAGTATTCATGTATACTATGTATTATATGTAACGTGTAACGAGCATACGCGTGAATCACATGACAGTGGTTGGAATACCCATGCCATCATGAAAAAGTAAATTATATTCTGCAAATTTTTAATCTTGGACTACAAACAAGTTGCTACAACTTCGACGACTTTGAACACTAAAAGAGAAGGAAGCGCTGAAGTTTTATGTTGATACGGTTTATTAATAGTTCTGCGTAGATATATGATATTGTAATAAGGCTAATTGGAACGTAATATTATAAAAAAAAATACTAATAAACCTGACAGATTATACATAGTGTCACCCTAATAGCACTTTATCATTGAATTTGTCATAAAGCACGAATAGCGAGTATTCTAGATAGCTTCGAAAACGATCCATTTTATGTCCGTGTTGTCATCGATGAACTGTTCAATATAGATGTCGTCTAAGCCGAGAAAATCAAGGCGAAAGATTTGTGAAAAACCTCACTTTATTACGTTGTAAAGAGTCCTTTTCGGCTTTGATTTCCTCTGTGTTTTGCTCCAATTGTTAAAGCGTTTTCGAATAATTAACGTCTGTAAATTATTAGAAGCCTCATATAATATATGCGAGGCGGAAGTAGAAATAAATGAAACATATATAAGCACATAAAATAACGCCTCAAATTTTTTTTTATTCTGACTGTGCATATTCTATGTAAATATTATATATCGTAAATACTGTATATTTTATTTTATTTGTATTTTTAACTTCCACAAAAATTTGATATTAATTGTACATACATGTATTTCATATTTTAATACAAAAGGTACACATCATCCATATAATATGATTGTATATATTGTTTGTAACAAATGTATAGATAAAAAGCATGAGTAGTATACTTGTTTGCAGTCAGTACTAACTATACTACATTATATTAGCTAAATTTTGATTTATGTCATGTACTAGCTAGGATGTAGGTGGTGCAGGTAATCCATGCGACTTATGAAAACTAAATACGATTTATATATTGGACGTAATTGCATTTCATGACATTTTTTATGTATAACATGGACTGGGATACTGCATTTACATATAAAACTTGCTGGAACCTAGATATTTGATTATCTTCTTACAAATGTTCGGGCCATAGTGGTGTTGATGTAGCAACTGGAGATCCTGCATCATCAGAATGGTCGTCAATGATAAAAATACACAACAACGGTAACTCTGAACATAGCAGTTTAAGATATAGATTACAGTATATACTGCTAATACTATTTTTAAAAACGGTGCAATTGGATAGTACATGTTCTAATTTAGTTTGGCTGTATAAATCATCTAGTGCATGAGCATGCAATTAATATCTTTTTCCGAAACTAACCTTTCATTCGGCCACTTACTTTGCTGAATTTTGGACACAAAGGAAGCAAAACTAGAATGGTCTTTCTACCCACGATTTTTTTTTGCATTTCATTCCAATCTAAATGAACATTTGTCGCTTGTATGTGGAAAATTAAAAATTGTTCTTCCATAACAAAAACTTCACTTTTGTATTAATGGAGTTTTTATCAAGCCATCTTTTTCGTCCCGCGAGCTTTTGGCGTTTATCGCAAAGATGATGTATAACATGTTCTTGATCGCTATTATCACTATCCATGGTATATTTCAGAAGTGCTGTGTGCCTCAAAGTCAACTGTTTTAATAATGGAAGTATATTTAAAGTAAGGTTATATTACCCTGTTTGAGCTCTTACATATTGAAATATAGTCCTTATGCCATTCTGGCGGATGCCGTTACCATGAAGTTCCACGACGAGGAAATGTTTGTCTTCTTCTGGCGCTATAGTGCCGATCAAACCTCTTTCGAGTTGTAATGGCTCGAGTCGTCAACATTTGTTGTTGTTGTTGTACTGCTTTGCCCGTTTTGCCTGTTTCTCCAGCTTCTTGATTGTCTTTTGATCGGCTATTCCGTTAGAAAGATGATAGTGTGGGCTTTGAAGCACGATGCTAGAATTGCCAAACTTTTGCGAACTGGACGAATTCCACATTGTCTGAGATCACGCTGTTCGGAATGCCATGCTGGGCGTATTGCACCTTTGATGTGCTAATGACGCTCTTTGTTAGTTCCTGAATTTCAAAGAATCCACTCCATCCAATGCAATAGTCAACGATAATCAGAAACTGCTGCTGTCCTCCAACAACAGACCATGGTCATGGGTTCAGGGCAAGATTGTAATGGTTTACGACACTGCTCAGGCCAGTATTTTTGCCACGTTAAACACTTTAAGACATAGCCTCGTACTTCCGCATTCGTTCGTGACCAATATATGATTTCTCGCGCTCGCCTAAGAGAAGATATAATACTACTTTTTCTTGCATGGTTGTTACTAACTACAGTTGTGTATCCGCTATGATCTTTATGACTGTACATCTTAACAGGCAGAAGGTTTCACTGGGCCCATTTTGACAATACTCTTCGTCCTTTGTTTACTAATATATAAGTCAGCTATTGCTACTTTTGTCTCAGAAACTTTCTTATTTTTGCATTTTGAAACGCGCTCATGAAATATGGACTATCGGATCCTGAACCCGAATCTTCTTGGACAGCTCACACATTTTCGCTGTGACACATTCTCTCAAATTGATTGAGCTTGTTACAACTGTGACACTTCTTAGCGAATGCTCAGCAATTACGTCTGCCATGCCTTCTCCCAGAATTTCCACATGCATTTTGTAATTGTTTGGAGCGGTCCACACTATTGAATTTAAACCATTCAAACTAACTGCTCGCAATAGTGCAATTCCTTCCCTATAGAATTAATATCCTGGTTGTATGGTTCAAATCTTGACTCCTGGCACCTTGTGGCTTTATTAAGGTCTTAAAACTCAAAAATTTAATGATCGCTATTACATAAAATAGCCATGCTGTTAAATATAAGTCTTTCTTGGAATCGTGTCCCTTTTCCAGGCACACAACATCTACAAACTAGTAAAGGATATTAACAAACATTTACGCCCTATTTCCTTGACCTCTATCTTGTCCAAGGTTTCAGAAGATTTTGTGGTGGAAAGCTTTGTGAAACCTGCAGTTATAAAACAGATTGATAGTATATATACAATTATAATATAAGTGCGATATAACGAGCAATTTGATTGGGTAACGCGCGTGCATTGTGAGGCTATAATGCACGCTTGTAGCTTTTGAAATTTCCCGCCTGTTGTTGAAAAGTAAACAAAAATTCAACATTTATGGCTGTCTCCACTTTTAAAGGTAGGTACCAAAACAAACTCGGCTTTTAAATACACATTTTACAAAAGACTACAGACTATAGTAAGAACAGAAATTGTTTTCCACAGATAAATTTAATCATTTTCACATTGTTGTCGTTGCATTTGCCATAAGTTTTTTTCATGCAATGCGCGAAATTCAAGCAAAACCGTAGTCCGTACAACATTTTACGACACTTTTATATTTCACCCATATCTTCGAAATCTTAACTACTAAATATCCACTCCGCAGTACCTTCACTAGAAAGCTTTGGCGTTATCCTCTGCAAGTTCGACGACAAAGCTGCACAATTACTCCACGGCCTTGGCCGGCGGCATGTTTACTTCTTGCTCGATCGGCAGCGTCCAGAACGTGTTTAAATCGAACAGTGATTAGTTCTTTGACAACTTTATGTTATATTTTTAAGCTCCTTTGCAATTGTTGTCAAATTTTAGATGTTTTTGAAAGGTTTTTGGGCAAGAATTCGCCTAAATACTGTTGACTGTATTGTTGTCATGCCGTTTGAACCGAGCTGTTTTTGTTGCTAAGCAACATCTTAAATGAATGTAAAGAGAATTTTATTATTGATCTAATAAATAGATTTTGTTGTTGGACTTGTTGCCCTGTAATTTCTTCTTATATTATAAAAGAATTAAAAAAGCTCGTCTCGTGCCTTTATGGTGTAATAATGCACTCGGAAGGATGTTGGGAGAATACTCGAGAAGCCTGTAAAACACTCGGCTACGCCTCGTGTTTTACAAGCTTCTCTCGTATTCTCCCAACATTCCCCCATCGTGCATTATTACACCATAAAGGCACGCGACTCGTTTTTTAATTCTTAAATAAACTTTAGTTTGACCAATAGTGTCAACTTATTTACTCTGTATACATGAAATTTAATTTTCCCGCCAAAATATAAATTGCCATATTGATTTTGAACAGAAGCAATAATATAATTTATTTAGGCCAACCCACCCCGAAAAACACGGAAATTCATCTTCTTCAGGGATAGGTTCCTGCCTCTCTTGAGCTATGTTGTGCAAGACAGCACATGCCATAACAATGGTGCAAACTGTCTGGTTTCATCCTGAAGAAAATTACAAATATAACCCATTTTAGTTTTTGTTAACTTTAAATGCTTAGCCTGGGGAGATTAGGTGTTAGGGTTGTCTGCTCTTCAGGCTAAGTCTAAATGACACTTGTCATCCTATTAAGTTTCTCAATTTGCCTAAGAAATATTTGAACCTACCTTATCTCTGAATGTCAGACATGAAATCGTCTCTTCCAAATCCCAATAACACGTTCGACAAGACATCTGGTTTTCTTGTGGGCCCTGTTAAATCGTCTTTGACATGGTAGGACAGGGTCTATATACGGTGTCAGCAAGTATAATCTGAGTGCATATCCATTATCCCCCAGCAATACCCCATCTTAAGTATTATGTAAACCCTCTTCTAGTCCTCTGCCAACTGTAGAAGAACAGGAGATAAAAGAATCATGGCACGATCCTGGCCACTTTGCCACCACATTTCGTAATTTTCCTGTGTAAACATATTAATCTTTGTAAGTAATTTATTACACTGTGTAAATATTTGTAAGTCATAACTATGAACAACTATGTTGATTTATTGTTGATCAGTTGTGTTTGATTTCGATTAAATTATTTTCACATGATTCCCTTGTTGTTTTACCATATTCTCTCTATTTAGCCCCCATGGGGGGGGGGTGGGCTTATTCATTTCAGAACTTTTGGAGGGGGGCTTATTGGAGAGGGGGGGCTTAATTGAGGGGGTTATTCAATTATCCATTAAATCAGCAATGGAGATTACCTCTTTGAACTGTAGTTAAACTCCAATCGATCAATAAACTCATAAAAATTTAACCACGCCCTCCCCCACCCATCAGCGAGACAGGAATTCCCCTGGTCAAGGGTACACCTGAATGTCACAGGGTGAATGACACATGAGTAAACATGGTTATATATTTTTTCCACGTTTGTCATCACAGATTACTTGTACATTGATGCTGTGGAATTTTTTCCGGTTCACGTAGTTTGGCTCATTTTGACTTGGGGCTTGCAACCGGATGTGCGTGCCGTCAACGCATCCTATGACGCAGGGAAAACCCGCAATCTTATACATTCCCGCACGTATGGTCTTTTTTTCCTCCATAGACCAATTGCGAAACTTAGTAGCCGCGCCTTCGCGCAACATGGAAACGAGGCTTATTATGCAAAACGAGAGCTTCATTGATTTCTTGGCGCGAAAATTGAAATAGAATCATCGAAATATATATCTGTTTTTTTCGATATGTTTTGAGCTTTTATTACAGTTTTTAGCTTTGTCGTATTTATTGTTATTAAACTTGTCAGAATATAAAGGTTTTTGTTTTAATTCGCACGTTTTCGTGGTTTTTTGCGAGTTTTTTGACGGGGTCCGCCGCTGATTTGCCATGGAGGACATTACTACGGAGTCAGGTAAAACAACTTTTTTTCAGAAATTAATTACTAAAGACTACTTTTACCGTATCATGCATTTTAAGTAGTTATTTTTAAACACGTGGGTTTATTTAAAGCTTTTTAATTACTCAATATCCGGTGCAAATATTTACGTCTTTTGCGACTAAGTGCAAAGGTCACGGTCATGTCTCCGCCATTGTTGATTTCATTTTATAAATCGGTTTATATGTACGATTTTGTGCAGAAAATGGCTACATTTGTTAAACAACAACACGAACGTTGAGGAAATATCTTATTTATATCTACAGAATGGCATATAAGTAGTTATATATTTCATTTTTGTTGCTGGTTTGTACGCGGAGACAATGTGAACAACGACGATTAAATACTGGTCAAAAATAACTGATGGATATGAAATGTAGACATCGTGTTGAAAGCTCAAACACATTTTCAGATTGAAAGATAGGACCTAACAATTACATGATTTGCTTTGAGGTTTGTATATAGATGCTTTATGTTGTTTGTGTCGTTTATTGTTTTCAGATGTTGCCAGGAAAGAAAATTTAAAGCCAAAGCCCACCATAGTTGTTAAATCCCACATGAGAATCAATGAATGACATGTCAGTAGTGTCATTATATATATTATATATACTGCAATGGTTCCTAAATGCACCCATATTTTTTCCACTCTGGCCCAGAGCTCTTGGAATGTATTTGTATTAGGCTGTGTTTCTGGTGGGATGGGACTACAACATTAAGTCACAGAGAACATTTAAAAATATTGTAATTAATATTCCAGTATGCTATGAACACTCAACCCTCCCCCACAGTATTTTTCTGAGGAAATTTTCTTAAACTGAGAGGTCAGCTTGGCCCAGTGCTAAATGATTTTAAACTGGTGAACTAGGGGGGGGGGGGGGGGTAGACCATTAATTACCTTAATTTACTATGGCCAGAATGGGTGCTAAAAACCAATGCATTTTTAAGATAGAAGCCAAATCTATAGACCCTAAACATATAAGTTGTAAATCATACAGTGTATCCTAGAAAACAGCAATTTACACATTATGTCTGTCACTCATTGCGTAGGAAAACCAAGTTTCCACAAAAGCAGCCTGTTTTCTAACATACATGGTTGAGGTCTATTGTCAGCAGTAATAAACTCAGATTATTATGGAATATGGATGCCCTATAGAGTTGGCTCTGTCTATACGAGACAGTTTCTATTTGTTAAAGTGAAAGTGCTGCAACTAAATAATTTTAAACGGCAGTTAGTTAGCAGTACATGATACTCCATAGTTTGTGACCCCTAATGTACATGGGCGGATCTAGGATGCTTTCATACCTTAGGCAAAATTTTCGGAAGATGACCACGCCCAAGTGAATATTCGCAGGTGGTTTATCATCGTACCCCCCCCCCCCCCCCGCCCGAAAAGACACAGACAAACACATTTCAACCATTAATAGGATATTGCATTTTTAATCATGATAGATAGATTTACAGACATATACATATTAACACAAATGATTTACATTTAGTACATGTATATTTTGTATTGACTGTTTTCCCCAATATCAGGGCTCATCAGCATGCCTAGGAACAAAGGTTAATGTAGTTCTGAGATTGGCAGCCTGCTTACTGGCTAGCTTTGCACATTCTTTTTTCCATCCTGGTCATTCTAACCCTTTATCTCATCCCATACTTAACTAAGCCTATAGTACTATCCTAACCACTAGCCTAACCTGGCCTAACCTATCCTAAGCTGATTCTTAAAACCAAGCCAACCAATTCCAACATCATTTGTTACTTAAATTATATTAAATTTGTTATAATTACGTAAATTATAATTCAGAAAAGCATATTAACATCTCCTAACCTTACCCCTAAACATAATTCTGTGTCATGAAATAAACAGTAATAATAGGATCGTATTACAACTGCGACCCTGTAATATCATGTCCTG
This sequence comes from Muricea muricata, assembly GCA_963855995.1. NCBI lineage: Eukaryota > Metazoa > Cnidaria > Anthozoa > Malacalcyonacea > Plexauridae > Muricea > Muricea muricata. The sequence goes on from OY979716.1 coordinate 116,396,796, forward strand.
TAAATTTTAATATTTACTACACGCATGTTATCTAAATTTACAATAGAAATTTTGCATAAATTTATCCCAAGGAACCCACAATGTACTGTCAACTTGGCTAGATGAATAAAAGACTAATCTCTATATTGTAAACTATATTACAATTGACAATCACATTGCTCACCTCAAGGCAGCGCGCATAAAATGTGCTCTTGTCTCTTCGCACATGTTCTGGCACAAAGGTTGTCTCGGCCATTTTAGAGACTTTACGATTCACAACGCGATTTACTCGACAACGCAATGTAACTTTTTAGCTTTAAAACAAGCGCTGAGCATTTTGATATAATAATATTTCAATGCTACTTCAAATAATCTTAAGCACTGCAACGTTTGACCCTTACGAACTGGGTTAAATAAACGGCTGTGAAAATCACAATTGGCTCCCACGTTGCTCTAAGGACGCGATAATCCTTGGTTTAATGTCGTGCTGAGAACGACAACGCCGTTGAGAATTTCTCTGGGACCATAAACCACTCACAGTTTGAACAAATTTGCTTGTTTTGAAACTGCGTCGTCGAGCCGCCTCGTCGCAGATCGTAAACTCTTTAATGTCGCGATACAGCGACTTTCCAATCAAAGGAAAGTGTTCTCCCAACTTAAGCATTCGAGTACTAGCAAGCCGTAAAGCCAATTCAGTGTAAACTTTCCGCAAAACATCCATATATATCGCTATTTTGTAGCGCAGTCGAAACGCGTAAGGCTTGCCTGACATGACATTGCTGAAGTTGTTCTGTCTAAACCAATCGGATTCTGCGATTTTGCCTAAGTTCACGTCACCATTTGCCTAACTTCATGCTTCTGAACCAATCAAATGCTGCCGCACAAGACGTTTGCCTAAGTTGTGACTTCTGCGCCAATCAGATTCCATAATTATGCCTAAGTTCGTTACCCCCCGGATTTTTGGGGGGGTTAGTTCCTTTCAAAATAGAAATCGGGTCAAATCAGGCAAATTTCTTTGTGATGGAGACTGTGAACTTACTGTATATGAAACGCGAATGTTCGTGTTCTGTTCTGAGCGATATAATACCGGATTAAATCAATGAATTTATTAACGTTGACTCGTATTATAATTTTATAGTAAAACTACACCTCATTAGTGATTCAAGAATGTCTGAGATTTTATACATTAGGCAGGCGCCTAACTTGCCTAACACTGGATCCGCCCACCGTCTATTGTCAGCAGTAATAAACTCAGATTATTATGGAATATGGATGCCCTATAGAGTTGGCTCTGTCTATACGAGACAGTTTCTATTTGTTAAAGTGAAAGTGCTGCAACTAAATAATTTTAAAGGGCAGTTAGTTAGCAGTACATGATACTCCATAGTTTGTGACCCAAGTGTCACAGTTTAATGTATTTTACACAATGTTACAATATAGATTTAATTGAGAATAATTGAATTAATACTAACACTGCTAGTAGCTTTATCAATGAGCAAACAGAATTTTTAAAACTGTTTGGTATTATATATGCTAGTAAACACAGATTCAAATGTATATTAATTTAACTCCAATTTTGGCAATATACATTGGAAAAACCTTGGACCAATGATATCAATTATTTTTGTCCAAAACTGTGCATCAAATGTAACCCTACTGATGGCAATACTTCTAAATGTATAAACAATTAGATCACAAAAGTTTGACCCAGTTAAAGCCAATTGGCATTGTATTTGATAATAAGTTGGGTGACTCTCTTGTAAATGCAGTTTATTGTTCTTGACAAAATACACATGACTAGTGAACAAGCTGTTGTACTTGAACAAGCAACTCAGTTGCAGTCACAAAGCACCCTATGGTTTAAAGAAAGGAAGTGTAGGATCACAGCATTAAAAGTTTATGATGTATTTCAGTGGAAGAGAGGGTTGGATAAGCATGCTGAAAAATTTGTAGGGAAAGATTCTGCAAATATGGAAGTATCAGAGTTTCTCAAAAAGAAATTAGAACATGGCAAGATGTATGAGTCAGTAGCCTTGGAGAAATACAAAGTGTGCATGAAAGAAGAATTCCCAAACATTGAAGTGTATCCTTGTGGACTAGTGGTGAATGAAAAGAATTGCTGGTTGGGCTCTAGTCCTGATGGTAAAGTTGTTTGTGGAGATATATTTGGCATAGCAGAATGCAAGTGTCCAGAACAGTACAAGCTCTCAGATGTGTTTGATGTTGCTTCTAGCAATGAATCTGGTAACTTCATGTTGTTTGTCAAGAACAATAAACTGCATTTACAAGAGAGTCACCCAACTTATTATCAAATACAATGCCAATTGGCTTTAACTGGGTCAAACTTTTGTGATCTAATTGTTTATACATTTAGAAGTATTGCCATCATTAGGGTTACATTTGATGCACAGTTTTGGACAAAAATAATTGATATCATTGGTCCAAGGTTTTTCCAATGTATATTGCCAAAATTGGAGTTAAATTAATATACATTTGAATCTGTGTTTACTAGCATATATAATACCAAACAGTTTTAAAAATTCTGTTTGCTCATTGATAAAGCTACTAGCAGTGTTAGTATTAATTCAATTATTCTCAATTAAATCTATATTGTAACATTGTGTAAAATACATTAAACTGTGACACTTGGGTCACAAACTATGGAGTATCATGTACTGCTAACTAACTGCCGTTTAAAATTATTTAGTTGCAGCACTTTCACTTTAACAAATAGAAACTGTCTCGTATAGACAGAGCCAACTCTATAGGGCATCCATATTCCATAATAATCTGAGTTTATTACTGCTGACAATAGACCTCAACCATGTATGTTAGAAAACAGGCTGCTTTTGTGGAAACTTGGTTTTCCTACGCAATGAGTGACAGACATAATGTGTAAATTGCTGTTTTCTAGGATACACTGTATGATTTACAACTTATATGTTTAGGGTCTATAGATTTGGCTTCTATCTTAAAAATGCATTGGTTTTTAGCACCCATTCTGGCCATAGTAAATTAAGGTAATTAATGGTCTACCCCCCCCCCCCCCCCTAGTTCACCAGTTTAAAATCATTTAGCACTGGGCCAAGCTGACCTCTCAGTTTAAGAAAATTTCCTCAGAAAAATACTGTGGGGGAGGGTTGAGTGTTCATAGCATACTGGAATATTAATTACAATATTTTTAAATGTTCTCTGTGACTTAATGTTGTAGTCCCATCCCACCAGAAACACAGCCTAATACAAATACATTCCAAGAGCTCTGGGCCAGAGTGGAAAAAATATGGGTGCATTTAGGAACCATTGCAGTATATATAATATATATAATGACACTACTGACATGTCATTCATTGATTCTCATGTGGGATTTAACAACTATGGTGGGCTTTGGCTTTAAATTTTCTTTCCTGGCAACATCTGAAAACAATAAACGACACAAACAACATAAAGCATCTATATACAAACCTCAAAGCAAATCATGTAATTGTTAGGTCCTATCTTTCAATCTGAAAATGTGTTTGAGCTTTCAACACGATGTCTACATTTCATATCCATCAGTTATTTTTGATCAGTATTTAATCGTCGTTGTTCACATTGTCTCCGCGTACAAACCAACAACAAAAACGAAATATATAACTACTTATATGCCATTCTGTAGATATAAATAAGATATTTCCTCAACGTTCGTGTTGTTGTTTAACAAATGTAGCCATTTTCTGCACAAAATCGTACATATAAACCGATTTATAAAATGAAATCAACAATGGCGGAGACATGACCGTGACCTTTGCACTTAGTCGCAAAAGACGTAAATATTTGCACCGGATATTGAGTAATTAAAAAGCTTTAAATAAACCCACGTGTTTAAAAATAACTACTTAAAATGCATGATACGGTAAAAGTAGTTTTTAGTAATTAATTTCTGAAAAAAAGTTGTTTTACCTGACTCCGTAGTAATGTCCTCCATGGCAAATCAGCGGCGGACCCCGTCAAAAAACTCGCAAAAAACCACGAAAACGTGCGAATTAAAACAAAAACCTTTATATTCTGACAAGTTTAATAACAATAAATACGACAAAGCTAAAAACTGTAATAAAAGCTCAAAACATATCGAAAAAAACAGATATATATTTCGATGATTCTATTTCAATTTTCGCGCCAAGAAATCAATGAAGCTCTCGTTTTGCATAATAAGCCTCGTTTCCATGTTGCGCGAAGGCGCGGCTACTAAGTTTCGCAATTGGTCTATTGTAGTTGGGAATTTTATAAGTTCTTCATGTTTACTTGCAAGAGCAAGTGACACTTTTCGAACTATTCGAGACACAGTAGCCTTCTCATATCCATGAGTATCACCTATGACTTGAAGAAAGCTGCCAGACGCAAAAAATCGTAGTGCAATTAGCAACTGTTGCTCGGTAGAGATGGCATAATTTCGTCTTGTCAGTGGCCTGACTTCGTCCTCGATAAGTCGCGCTATGAAAAGCATGGATTCGTGACCAAACCGAAATCGTCGTAATAGCTCTTCATCTGAGAAATTTTCCCAGGGAAGATGACGGTTAAATACTCTGGGTAGGTGGTGGATTAGGATATTTGCCTTTACATATATTTGCATGTTCAGCAAAGAGTTTAGGTTATAAAGCCCGTTTTTCACTAATTCTGTCTGAGTGTTCATGAAACAATCATGTTTCGAAGTTTTGCTATGGTACAGTTGAAATGGAAACCGGGCTTAAACATGTGCGGATATGTATTTTGATATGCTAAGTATAATTTACTTTAAAACCCAGCTAATTAGTTACTCTATTGTTCTAGCTGCCATTTTTTTTAATAATGGACTGCTAGCTGTCCATTATTTTTCACAACCGTCCATTATTTTTTAAATATTGGACGCTGTCTATTAATTTTCAATAAACAGCAATATGCATTTAATTTAATTTATTCGTCATCCATGACATAATGTGATCATTGATGACCATTACACACGTTTCCCTGCATATAGCTAAAGTGCCCCAAGCTTAAATTTTTAATGCCCTGGAGCAAGTAATCTGATTGTTTTAGTAGAATCAAAGATAAAAAAACAATTTTTAAAAAATGCTAAAAATTGCCTTTTGTATTGAAAAAAAGTACACCAGAAAACATTGGTGGAAAAAGGTTTCTCTTTCTGGGGCCATGGATTCGGAATCATAAATTTTCTGCCCACTGAGATTATGTGCACAAGAAACAAATTAATGATCGCTTTCAGCAGTCATGTATATTGATCAGAAATTTATTATGTAATATTTAACTTTTAGTTTCTAATCCCGTCTCATCCCAAATATATGGGAGATATGTTCAGATGATTTTGTTTTATGGGCATTTACTGATATTGAGTAATTTTTCCTCCCTCAATAAAGATAAATTTCACTCTTGTTTCAAATTCTTTCTTAATTTGTGCATAGGTTTCCTAATTTTTTTCTCCTTCTCTGCCCTACATGTTTCATCATGAAAATTTTCTGCTTCCATCCCACCACTGCAACTTTCTTCCACGAACTTTAAACTTCTGCTTTCAACCATTCAATTAACTGATGCAGAAACTATGGTGCAGTACAATGTAAAATATTTCGGTCTGAATCCTATGCAAAATTAGGTTGAAATATTTTATAAGTGGGAGCTTGAAATATTTTCTGGGAATTTCATAATTTTCTAGGACCAATGGTTCCATGGTCCGATACAATTCCACCCCTGCAAGGGAGATATTGTTTGGGTACTTGCTCTATATACAGGAAAAGAAAGCGAGTAAAGTGGCCAATCAAATAACAGCATTTGCAGTACTATACTGTAGACTGTATGATTCTGCTAATATCCTGTCTTATGCTTTTTTGAGACACAAATCCAGAAGAAAACCGAGATAATAGAGTCGACTGGACAAGCTCAAGAAAAACTACAAAGATTAAAGAGATTTATCCAGGCCATTATTTCTTCATAGACAGAGATATTTTTGTAAATAGATTTCTATATTTTAGAGAAAGAGACTCAAACGTGCTGAAATATTAATAGCATTGAGTTGACATTTCTACGTGAGTTCTGAGAGAAGATAATTAATGATTAGTTGTATTTATAAGCATTCATTCAGTTATTGTACACCTGTTAGTTGTTCTAAATCTAGATTTCATTCTAATACTTTCGTGCCTCCAACTTAAGGTTTCTGTGAACCGTCTTGATGAGATGAGCAGTGAGTGTTGTCCCTGCCTGATGCATTGAAATACGCTGATTGGTTTGCTCTGATCGAAGCACAATATAAATCGGCATACCTTCGCCCTGCAAAGTGCTGCATATAATCGTAAAAGTTTCGTAAGAGACTCAGGTCATCCTGTAAGTAAGCACGTCAGAGTCGCAATTTTGCGTTGTAGATCTTAAGTGTTTGAGAATTGATAGAGACTATGAGATGGGGTTCAGTCGCACGGTCATTCGAGTAAGCGCCTGGTTTTGCTTCTCTCTTTGCCATTTACATAATATAAAAGGAGTTGGAAATTCTTTGCATCTTTTCGGGTGCTCAGGTTTCTGTGGAAAAGAGTACGTAGATTGGCAGTGTGGGGTTAAAGAAACAAAAATAAATAAGCAATCGCGATAATCGTTGCGAAAGATTAAGTGATGGTAAAGATTTTGTAGGAAGGTGATTTGAGCAAATAAGTACCAAATTAATAAAAGCGCAATAAATCTGCTTGAATGCAAATGCAACGGCTACCATTACTCGCATAATATCCATAAATTTACTATACGCAATTTTAGATCTGTTTTAGTTTGGCTGCAAAGATGATGAAAGATGTCCATGCTGTTCGTTCAGCGGATGTACTTTTGTACTGACTGACTGATCTGCGATCACACTGTGGGCTGCAATTGCGAATTTGTGGATAAGCATAGTTAAAACTAAATTAAACCCCGACAAATTTCTGTTTGTGTTGATCACTAGTGTCCAGTATAATTCTGGTATATCAATCATGTGACGATGAAGGATGGATTTCGGTGGAGATATTGGCTCGTAGATTGTAGACACCGTTTTGTGGGAAGCTGTGGAAGAAAAAGATTGTTGATTCAGGTGATGGTATGGTTCACAGGACGAAAAATCAGATTTGCAATACATTTGCAACCTAGTGCCAAGATGCAAATGCCGTGAAGGCAGCAAATTTGCTCTAGTGCAAATTTGTTTGCAAATTTGAAAACACTGAAAATACAAATGATCAAATTTGCACACAGATCTGCACTATAGCAAATTTGTTCCCTTCACGGCATTTGCATCTTGGCACTGGGTTGCAAATGTATTGCAAATTTGATTTTTCATCCTGTGGTTGTTAAAGTACTTTTTGAAAGTCGCGTCTACCCCTTTTCAGCTGACGACTTGTTTCATGGCTCACAATCCGGGGGGGATATTTGAAATGGCTTGCGTACAAAATTTGAGTGCTTGAAGGTAATTTTGACTTGGTAGGTTGAAAATTTGTTTTTTTTTTCATTGCTGTTCTGCATAACGCTTAAATTAAATGTCTCAGTTGTGGGTAAATTAAGTAAATGGCATAAATGACACCAAGAAACTGATTAATGATTAATCAGTTTAATCAATATTCTTGTGTTTGATATGCAGAGAGCCACATTGGATATTCTGACACTCCGATTCAAAATTTTCTGAAGAAATTTGTAGACCTGCATTAGTTGACTTATAAATCTACCTATTTTCTAAGTAGATCTGCTCATTTTGGAAAATGAGAGGACTTAGGATGGCTCATGTTAAATTATTTAAATTTGCATAGGACACCAAATTGTCGGGCAGGCTTCTCCACTGTATAGGAGTATCCTAAGCTGGAATTGCTACAATTGTTTGAATGGCAAATATATTTCTGTTTATCTGTAATGTTACAATGCGAGTGGCCTTGTTATATTGAATGTCTATAGCTGAGCAGAATGCGAATAATTGCATATTTAATACAACAAAACTGCTCATAAAACTCAAATATGCCGCACTAACGGCCTATAAACATATACTGTAACTGTATTAGCGAACGCATTTCATTCACAAATACAAGTAAACAATTAATGTCCTAGGCTAGAATTTGGGAAAACAATATGGTGGTCTGTGTGTCTACTCTGTTACTTCGTGTTTTTGTATAAAAATAACTTTAAGGTGGTCAGCAGAACTACAGAGTAAAATTCCATGTATAATTGTCATCAACACAGTCGAATTTGAACATTTTAATCGAAGGAGGTTGTCGATTTACGTAGTTTTAAGTAGAAGTTTTATCTCGTTATTCATCTTCGTTTTAAAGCCTCCCGTGGTAAAATGTATCATAACACTCAATCAAGTGATATATGGCAGCAGTACACCGGTATTTTACCTTAACATTCCTACCATGTGATAGCTATAGTTCACTTTACTGTTCGTGGACGTATTGCAGTTAGATTGCCATTACACCAGGACACAATAGCACTTATGCGGGTTTTCCCTAAGGCTATTGTCTCACCACCAAGCCTCGCTTAGATGTGCAGAGAACGTATTGCGTCAATGCGAGGCTTGGTGGTAAGCACAATAGGCTTAGGGAAAACCTGCATAAGTGCTATTGGGTTTCGAGAATTACCATTAATTACCATACCATTCCTATGAAAAAGACGATCACTAGGGAATCAATGTTAATTACATATTTTGCACAATCTTTTCACAATCCTTGACTCTCTCTTTTGCTAATCCCGTCTCCTTATGACGACATTCCCCAAGGTACATAACGCAAATGTCCGCAATAAGTTTACGGGATGATCACCCAACAACACTACCCAAGATGGGGTTACACTTCCCAACATTTTACTGTCCACATTCATCATGACATTTGATTGGACCAGTTTATATTTCGTGATTGCATCGTTACATGAGAATACAACCAGATTAATGACATTTAAGGAGTCCGCGCTGTTTATATTTAATAACATTAAATCACTACAAACACATGATATCACTACGATTAGCTATGCGAGTGAGTCCGCTATTTGAATGGCCTTTTCTCTACTATAGTATTAGACAGCCGATCCGCACGTTGTATCCCAATAAGATTACTGGTGACAACGTTTAACAATTCAAATAACTTAATGGAATTGTCATTTCATGCATATAAAATGAACCCAAACCCCAACCCCTAACCTTAACCGTGATAATCCCAATAATTTATTGGATACAATAATCTTATTGGGATACAACGTTCGGATCGAGTGTATTAGAATAATTTCAAATCATTTTAATATCGATCATATATTTCATATACATTACACAGATTTTACCATGCAGTTAATATAATCGTCTTATCAATAATGATGAATTCATATCAAGTATGTTCGTTACTGTATGCTGTAAGTCAGATAATTAAGTTATTTTAACGGACTAAAATATATCCCATCACTTTAAGATTCTTCTTTCCGTTGTCTGGTGAATGATGGCTTGCAGCATTACCTGCGGCGTTTGCCCCACAATGACAATCAGCTCCCAGTCCAATGAAGCTGTCGGGAGAATTACAGTCATTTTGATTGTTTGCAATTAGACCCAAACGAACTCTCGTGAGTTTATTGTAAACGTTAAATCCCTCTTGATTGCAGTTATGCTGTAAAGATGATCCAGAGATCAACCATTTCCATTTGTTGCGACTAAGGTGTGTTGGTCGATATTCGCCGTCTGCGATCAAACTGTACAATGATGAGGCAGAATACGAGAAAGAGAAAGCTTTGAGATTTTCTTCATATTTCATACCAACACAAATTTCTGTAAATGAAGTTCTCCAAAAAGTTGATCCTTTAAATTCCCGGTTGTCTAAACCATGGCTATTGTCACTATAAGTTGTGTTCTCCGTCCAAAATGATGAGTCATATCTGAAAGTTTTCTGCAATAACAAAATAACAATTTTATTAAATACCATCTAATCTGACAGTTGCTCTCATTCTGAATTTAATCCTGCTTCAATCTGAATAAGATGAAGCATCCTAGCACTGAAATCCTTATAATTCTGTGAATATATATTTCTTTGTTACAAAAATACTGTATACTAACGAAAGAGAGCAAGAAAAAGTGTATTTTACGAAACTGACACTGACATTAGAATGGAATTTACAAACTTGTGGCCCACATCATGGTGATATATGGTGGCTGAATACGAGTCAAAGTGTTGGTAATAAATCAAACTGAAATTATTGAGAGTGTTCATTATTTTGTACTTTTTTGAAATACGCACTGGTTATCGAGAATACGAAAAACATTTGACAATGTAAATATTTCACAATTTTAATATTCTGAAACATTATAGCCGTGCTACATTAAATCATCATTTCTTCATGCAGTCTTACCTTGCTTCCATCAATCTTCATCACCAATGTCCAACCACCACCTGAGCAATTTGAAATTGACGTCATGTGACAGTACACACTGGTGTTATGATCGTTTCCAATATTGATTTGGTAAACACCGCTTTCCTTGTTGCTGGAATATAAATAAAATATTTATGCGAGATCATCTAATTATCGAAGGTTTGTAGCTTCTAATTAAAAATAGAAATAGAAAACGAGTCACGTGCTAATATGCTGTAATAATGCACGAATGGAATTGGGGAATGGTGGGAGAATATGACAGAAGCGTGCTAACCTGATTTGTGGCCCAGTTACGTAAAAATTTATTTTCCAATCCTTCGTTTCTAACATGCATAATACAGAGATATCACTCAAGTCACAATTAATTATTACGGTGAAAATAACAGTCAGCACATTAAAATCGCTATCATTTTTTCATCAGGTGATTTTTGTTTTTACAAGATGATAGACAAAATTCCCCGTTAAAATCCGTTTGTGTAGAATCTAAACGCAATTAATAAATCAATATACCATGCATATCCCATTTAAGTGATTCCAATGAAATAAAATATAATTTCGGCCAAGTGTTTTTACAGCTGCATATGTAGTTTTAATTCTATCATTTCATTCCGTTCGCCGCCTTTTCATGTCCGGTAAACATCTTTATAGTCACTTTCTGACAACATGACGGCCAAACCGAAAATCAGGTACATTTTGCACCTGGCCCTGAGTGCGAACTCTGCATCATATGTTCTCGGTGTTTGCGATGTCATTCTGTGTTTATATCCACACCAGGCAGACATCGAGCAGGCTGCTGTAATGCTATAGTCCAACCAACTAAGCTACACAGAGAGGTTAGTTCGAGTACCAATATGTTAAAGTTGAGTCTACAGTAGATACAACATTGGATAATATTCCAAAGGTTGTGGGTTCAAGTCCCACCGTAGTAATGTATATTTTCAGCTTTCCCGGTGTGGATAGAGCAGAATCACAAATCATTTTAACTCGAGTACGTAACACCAAGATACATAAAAATCGTGATTTTACCTGTCTTTGTTCAGCAATTCCCTACATGGTGATGTTGTTGGTGGCACTATCGGAGCTATCAAAGATTGATCATGAAATAACATAATTCTAATGAATTGAAGTAACAGTCAGAGTATTATAAACTTTAGAGTTTACACTGGGTAGCGCAAAAAAAGCCATCTATGGTCAGTCATGGCTTTATTTACATTGCTAACGTTCCTCGTAGTTAATCAATGCTAACCTAAATTTGACATGTTTTCGACGAATGAAAGCACACATATCAACATTTTAAATTCATTCTGCTAATTGAAAATTGAAAAAATGAGCTACAAATGGCCTATTAAACATGAATACATGTAAGCAAAAACTATTCATACTTCATAGTAGAGGCAAGCAAGTGTAGAAAAGTCCAAATGCATGTCTGTTCAAATACATTATACATCTGGAAAAACATGCCCAATGTTCATATCTTTGATACAAATCGTCTTGCGTCATATTACTGAAGTTTATTTGGGTTTACAAATGTACACATCTGACCGAAAACTGCAATGTCATTGCTTGTTATGTCATAAATTATTCATGAATTGCACAAAAATTAATTTGAGAATTATTATAATGAATAGCACAGTAGATGCAAAGTGAACATATTTGCCCCTTTAGTTAAAGCTTGAGTAAATAGTATCATTTGTTTGGTGTTATCTGTTTTATAAAAAATAGAGAATTGACCAATGAAAATCTTAACAGTACTCAGGTTAAAAAATCATAATTAATTGTCGTATAGAAAGTTGATACTTGCTAGTGCTAGCGTTTCAGAGAAAAATTAAACAAATGTCAAAGATTTGATGTCAACTATATCTTCCACTTAATTTGAAACTACTGTAAAGATATAGAGCAACACAGTTCAGAATTACTTGTTGTATGACTTGTTAAGACTTCTGTTTCTTTCGTTGTGGATTCTTGTAAAGTTTAGCAAAAAATTAAGACTCAGAAGTTGAAACCTCTGTTGGTATTGTTGCAGATTTTTTTAGAGTTTGACAGAAAAAATATAAAAAATGTCATAGGTCTGAAATTAATCACATTTTCTTTTAACTTCATTGAAACTACAGTAAAGATATAGAAGATCACATTTCAAAATTACTTGTTGATCGAGAAGTTGAAACTTCTGTTGCTTTCGTTGCAGATTTTTCTTGAGTTTAGCAATAAATTAAGCAAATGTTGAGGGTCTGATATTAACCATATTTTCCTTTCAATATAAAACTACCCTAATGGTATTTAGCATGCACCATAGCTTAGAATTATTTATTGGTTGAGAAGTGGAAAGCTCTGGCACTTTCTAGTAAATTAGCCAAAAAAATATTTACAGTAGCATCAAAGATCAAACATGCAAGAGCATTTCTTTATTCAATCCTGAAAGAGCTGTTGAGAACGATTAGAAAAGCAAAGTTCTAAACATTTCTTCTGCTTTCCTACAAGATAGAAAGATAATCCTATACCAATATGCATGCAAATTAATATTATTCATTTCGATTATTTAAACATTTATATGTGTTGACTGACACAATCAAATATGTGTCTGTCTGATCATGTATACAATTTTGTGAATTAATCATCGAACTTTATGTTACTATAGGTTTTATATTGTAGTAGCTACGTATGATGTAGTCAAAGACGAAGCAATGGGTTTAATTGGGCTGTACTTTAAAGGGCCTACTTTTTATACACTCCATAGGTTCGCCCTTGGATATAGTGAATACACAATCCTTACGTGGTGACGGAGTCGTTGTTGAAACTTGCTCCAGAGCTGTCTAAAAATTAGTGAAAAATAATGATGATAATCTTGCTTGATCTATCGTAAAATACCATTGTCAAAACTTCTAATTAATAACACGTTAATTTCAAGCTTCACATAACATATGAGCAAAGAAAGAAATAGAAAAATGAAGCGTATACATGGAGTAGCCAAAAGTAGAGCCTTTGAATTAACCGCATACTCAGATTGGCCGAAATCTGTTGCATTAATTTGACAGTTGAGAATGCTTCGAAGCAATGATTCGCAAAGCGGCACAAGATCTTACACGCCTTGGAATTTTAAGACGTTATTATTAAAATCTTGTGTGCAAAAATCTTGTGTTTTCCCCTTGTGGTCAATTTGAATTGCGGCTACTTCAAAGGGTCTACTTTTTATTGATACATCTTGAATGAGCGCACATAAACAACACTTGGAATTTGTCTTGGAATTTGAATATATTTATCTTTTGACATGCAAAGTGTGTAAGAAACAATATGTTGGTCAGACAACGGATAAATTCCGATTTAGATGGAATAATTATAAAGCATGTCAAAGGAAAGCATTGTCTGATAGAAGTCATACACAAAGGTATTTGCATGCACACTTCCTACAAGAAAACCATAATGGTCTAAATATTGATTGTGATATAGTTATAATTGATAAAACTGATCCGGCAGAACCCACAGTTAGGGAAATGTATTGGATCAATAGATTAAAGACAATGTACCCCTTGGGATTGAATATGGACAATGAGTTGGAATCTGAAATGTATGATTAATTATGGTAATTAAGTTTACATAGGGTATAAAAGTAGGGCTTTGTAAAGTTTATTTTATTTTGATAAAGACAAATAAAGTCGAAACGTTATTTTAAAATGTGATTAACTTATATAAATGGCTTTTTGCCGAGTGATTACCTTATATATATATATATATATATATATATATATATATATATATATATATATATATATATATATATATATATATATATATATATATATATATATATATATATATATATATATATATCTATATATATATATATATATATATATATATATATATATAAATATATATATATATATATATATATATATAATTGTGCAAAATACCTCAAAAACTTACCACTACAGTCTGTTTCAACCAGAGGGGATCTTCAGGTGGAAGATTCCCTCTGGATGAAACAGACTGTAGTGGTAAGTTTTTGAGGTATTTTGCACAATTATACATTTCGCTCTGTCTATAAGTCATTGAGCACTCTTTTGTATTTCGCTAACCAAAACTAGCACATTATATATATATATGTTATGTTTTAAAATAACGTTTCGACTTTATTTGTCTTTATCAAAATAAAATAAACTTTACAAAGCCCTACTTTTATACCCTATGTAAACTTAATTACCATAATTAATCATACATTTCAGATTCCAACTCATTGTCCATATTCAATCCCAAGGGGTACATTGTCTTTAATCTATTGATCCAATACATTTCCCTAACTGTGGGTTCTGCCGGATCAGTTTTATCAATTATAACTATATCACAATCAATAATTAGACCATTACGGTTTTCTTGTAGGAAGGGTGCATGCAAATACCTTTGTGTATGACTTCTATCAGACAATGCTTTCCTTTGACATGCTTTATAATTATTCCATCCTATCCTATATATATATATATATAGTCTTACTAGATTGTAAGCACAGTTTTCCCTATAACCTAAAGAATTTGGTCCGGTTAACTGTAATCTTTATACGTATATTTCCTGATATTGTTAGTAGTTATGACGACGATGAAATGAGTTGTGTGGCACATAGCTAAGGTAAAGTTATAAATATATCCGCCTTGAAAACATCTGACCATGACCCTGACTTGAAATCGATCCCATAACATCCTGATTGAAACAAACTCACTCAAGATTATAAGTGTCTTGTGTTTGTACTGTCCAACCAACTTTTAAACCGCCTTCCAGTGTCACAAGGGCTGGAGCATTATTACTCCGCCTGCCGTAGGCGAGGCCCCGTTTCTGTTTTTTTTTCTTTTTCTTTTTATTTTTTTTCGGTGTCGCAAGTAGGCGCAGCGCTCATGGGTGATACCGCTGGCACAAGTCACGTGAGCCGACCTAAACACGGCGTTTAAACTCAATTTCTAATTTTCTAGCAAGATATGTAAACAAAACACGCATTTTAACATGTATGCTAGAACATCTAAACCGCAAGATGGCTTTACGTGCAAAGATTCTCATGCAAAATGTTTTAAAACGACAAATTCCACCGCGAAACTTTACCGAGGAGCGATGTATCGCGGTGAAGTTTTGAGAGCGTGCTTCCGTCATTTTCTGTTGTATTCCTACTTTTAAGGAAATTTAGAAATTTCTACACAAGAATCAAACACATATTCTACTGAAATATCTATATACAAAACACAATTTTTAACATGTAATAGTGAACAAAAAGGGACAGGAAGGTTCTTGCTCCAGAAATGTTTTAAAACGGCAAATTTTGATAAACTCCATCATTCCATAATTAAGGAGTGAGTCTAGGAAATGTGTTCCTAATTCTAAACACGTTGTGATTTCTTTCCTTGGTTTTCTACTTCTACCTATGTTGAGATGCTAATATTTCGTGCAAAATGATTTATTTGCTTGTGGGATCTCATGTAATTATAAAAGGTAAGAGGCATTTTACATTCCAATTCCAGAAATACATATTATGTTAGTCTAAAGTTGCCAACAAATTATATCGTGGAGACTTCAGACTTAATAGCTTAGTCTAATTTCTAATTTTTGTTGTTTTTATGAGCGATTTTAATACTTGTTTTGTTAGAACGTCAACAGTCATAGCTGAGTACGGCATTTTAGTCTTTATCTATAATATTTATAATAACTTTCTTTATAAAAAAATTGACATGTTTATTGTTGAATAGTTGAGTCAGAGAAAGGATTTCAAATTGGATATCACAGAAAATACAGATCACAGAAATTCTTTTAAGTCGATTACTGTAAAGATTGTTGCTATAATTATTAAAATAGCAAGAAAAAAACTCAAAAATGCAAAATAAAAAAACGAACAAAATTTAACTTAAATTCTAACTTAAATTTAGTAAAATTTCAACTGGCACTTTCTCAATTTGCCAAAACTTTATCAGACACCCTGCCTATATACCAATGTTTTAACTGACACCTGAAGCTTTCTGGAAGTAAATACTTTGTCAGCATGTCGAAAGTCTAACTGACAACTTGTGGGCATGTACAGGTCAAAGTCTAACCGACATCTTGTTAACAAGCCAAAAGCCTAACCGATATCTTGTGACCAAGCCAAAAACCTAACCGACATCTTGTCAACAAGCGAAAAGCCTTACCGACATCTTGTCAACAAGCCAAAAGCCTAACCAACATCTTGTCAACAAGCCAAAAACCTAACCGACATCTTGTCAACATGCCAAAAGTCTAACTAGGAGCATATCAACATGTCAAAAGTCCATTTCAAAGCTTGTCCACATATCAAAAGACTAACTCAGATCTTATCAACATGTCAAAAGTCTGCTTGAAAACTTGTCAACTGGTCAAAATCCTTACCAACATTTTATAAACATGCCAAATATTTACCTGACACCTTATCAACACATGAAATATTTAATTCAAAGCTTGTCAATACATCAAAAGGCTAGCCAACATTTTCCCAACAAATTATATCGCGGAGACTTCAGGCAGTGTGCTACAGAATAGATTTAATAAATTGATGGATTTAATAGATTGATGCATTGTATATACTTTTAGTAAAATTTTCTTTACTTGCAAAATAAAACAGCTATATGTTGGTGGTATTGTGGCAAAAGAATCTTGTTTAACATATGTACTATGAAAGTCTTTAATCTAAATTAAATTCTAAAAATTGCAATCCTACTAGGACTCTGGACAGAGTGCCTGACATCACTCAGACATTGATTTTTGGTTATCTTAGTGATTACATAAGATGTGCTAGCAATGTCTTAAAATGCCTTGGAAGGTACCCTAATAATAATTGATTTAAAAAGAAATTAGTTGGGCAGAACAGAAATAAGTGAATGTACCTCACCCCAAATGAATTCTCTAGTTACAGCCCTGTCTGGCCCTGTGCCCATTTTCGTTTGGCAGGCGGAGTGAACGTCTTAGCACGCGTCTTGTTTTATAATGTAGCTGGTGAGTGGAAGGACAATAGCAAGTTATTCTTGGTCATTCTAGGTTGTTGTATTTGTATGTAAGTATATATCTTGAAAAGGGTAAACGTGTGAACGACACGGAGAACATATTGAAACATATATATATATATATATATATATATATATATATATATATATATATATATATATATATATATATATATATATATATATATATATATATATATATATATATATATATATATATATATATATATATATATATATAGAGTAATGTTGTAGATTGATCACACAAGTAAAAGTATATAGAAAAAGTTTGTTGTGGAAACGATGAAGATGGAATAAAGGATATCATTAAATAACACTCATTCTGCACAAACGTTTTCGCTTTTATTGCAAGCTCCTCAGGTGCTGAATACTTAGTTAGAAGTGTTTGGATATCCTATTTACAATGTGTAGTATTTCACCACTACGTCACTACACGTGTGGTGTTAGGTTACTGCTAATTATTTACATAAATATTTCACACAAACCTCTAGTTATATAAAAAAAAAGTGCCTTACACAAAGTTGTTATAGTTCTAGTTATATAAAAATATCTTACAAAAAGTTGATATTTAACATGTTGATATTTTTCATGTTAAATATTGACTTTTTGTAAGATATTTTTATATAACTAGAACTATAACAACTTTGTGTAAGGCATTTTTTTTTATATAACTAGAGGTTTGTGTGAAATATTTATGTAAATAATTAGCAGTAGCCTAACACCACACGTGTAGTGACGTAGTGGTGAAATACTACACATTGTAAATAGGATATCCAAACACTTCTAACTAAGTATTCAGCACCTGAGGAGCTTGCAATAAAAGCGAAAACGTTTGTGCAGAATGAGTGTTATTTAATGACATCCTTTATTCCATCTTCATCGTTTCCACAACAAACTTTATATATATATATATATACATATATATATATATATATATATATATATATATATATATATATATATATATATATATATATATATATATATATATATATATATATATATATATAAATATTAATTGAGAATAACGACTCAACAATTTGTATTTGGCATCTTTATTACTAGTAGTTTCGTACCACTGATGTGGCACTCATCAGATAAATAAGCCTATATATATATATATATATATATATATATATATATATATATAATAGATATGTTACGAAAAGTAGCATATATATGACCGGAACTAAAAGAGCGCTCAATACCGGAGAAAGTAGAGCGTAAAACACAAAAAACAGACAAGTTTTTGCTGCTGTCGCTACCCTGGGTTTCACGCACTAGGCGATCATCAGGCGACTGACAGATAAGTTTAATTTATTCATTGTATAGGACACTGGAAATGTATCAGGTATTATGTTACGTTACATGACTATTGGTTATATGTTTACATAAAGTGAAAAGTTCTGAACGTTTATTCAGGAGGTTGTTCGCCTTGCTTCCTTTCATGATCAAAAGCTTTTCTTCAAGACAGAGATTGCATTTTCGGGAACCAGCTTTGCATGAGGGTACGCGTTTGACGATCGACCATTTTATGTCATATGAGCGTTTCGCGCGTTTGAGCTTCCAAATGTACTTTGACAATTCTGTTTCGTTGCCATGGCGTTCGTTCTTAATGGACTTTGTGTGATTTCTGTATCTTTCTTTAAACGAGTTAGCCGTCACCCCGATATACACTTTGGCATTATCTTTGTCAGAGGAGAAAGCTTCACTTTATGTAAACATATAACCAATAGTCATGTAACGTAACATAATACCTGATACATTTCCAGTGTCCTATACAATGAATAAATTAAACTTATCTGTCAGTCGCCTGATGATCGCCTAGTGCGTGAAACCCAGGGTAGCGACAGCAGCAAAAACTTGTCTGTTTTTATATATATATATATATATATATATATATATATATATATATATATATATATATATATATATATATATATATATATATATATATATATATATATATATATATATATATATATATATATATATATATATATATATATATATATATATATATATATATATATATATATATATATATCTTCTATGGTTGGATTTGACTGTCGTTTTGTTGACAGCGATATTTTTTAATATAGGTATAAAATTACAGATGTTGGCATGACAATTTCCATTTCACTCTCTTATCAATATACTTACCCTGTTAGGATTAGTTAGTATGTAGTAATCATAATGTTCATCCACAAGTAAAAGCCCTGGTTTTTCTGTGGAAACATCTGTAAGAAACTCACAATTTCCCTCAGAATTTGACGTTCGTTTGAAGTTGATAGATCTGCAATATTTGTAGTCACGAACGCATTCGAAAATACAACTCAATGCTGTGTCTGCGTGGGTGTAGTTGATCACTGTGCTGTTCAAGCGACGACCTTTGAGCAAGATTTTAAACAAATGCTAAATAAAGGGGGCCTAAATAACCAGCAAAACATCTCAAAAAGACAACGCTGTTCAAATGAGTTTATTTGAAATTTATTTTTATTCGCAAAGCATTGATCAGTCACAAAAGTGAGAAATATACAACCCACCCCCCGTGACGGTTTTTCCTTCAGCGCATATTCCCTTATTTCCTCTGGGTACTTTTCAAAAGTTGTGTCATTCGATATCTAGAAGCCTGAATTTTCTTAATATACAAACATCAGTTTTAGTCTATAATTAGAAGTTTGTAGTGGTATGTATGAACGTATAATCATTGACTTTTTGTCAAAAATGTGCAATTTCATGACGTACAATTTTTGAGCATATTTAAAGCTGAAAAACTAATATAATCGCGCGGTGGTATGATTATATAGACATCAAATTTATATGGCAATTGATCGGTTTTGTTCAGTCTCCTTAGCAAGTTACGATCTAAAATTTAAATGATGGACAGAAAACATACGAGCTATACGACACAAAATTGTACATTCCCAAACTTACCTTCATTTGATCCGTCAAAACAAAAGTCAAACATTACTCCAAACGTTTGAAGATTCAAAAATATCAGCAAAAATAGACCAACTCTTAAAAATATGGAAACAAAACTCTCGCAAGATAACGTAGAATTAACTCCTTTGCCTCTTTTCCTCTGAAGTGTTAGCATGTTGGTGATGAGTGTGTCCTTTGGCTTATGTTGGATTCTTTCGCGGGCAAACCTGAAAGATGTGTTTGTATAATTATTTCGAAGACTTAAAATCTCATGGGTTGACAGATGTATTAGATGTGATGCGATATCATCTGACATTTATTTGAGCAAAATTTTCATTTGTACTGGAATGCTATGTAAATAACATTTTCAAATTTCACCGCTATATAAAGGTTTATTGATTCAGCCCTCTTTACCGAAATTATATATTCAAATGTTCGTTTTACAAGGAACTGAAGTTGAGGTTAAAAGAGCGTCGTTGCTTTTTGTTGAATTGACATTTGGGTGTTTTCGCAGAATTTCTCGTTTTGTACGTCAATACGGAAAAAACCTTTATATTTTTTATAATATAATACCTCAAATTGAAATTGTCTAATCAAAATACTGTATTTCTACCACGTGATGAGGTGATTTCTCACTGTATCTCACTTTTAAAGTGAGATACAGTAAATTAAATATCTGACTTTTAAAGTGAGATGCAGTAAATATCTCACGCTGTCATGTCAACGCTTGTACACGCAAGCACAGATTGGCAAGTTTTCTTAAACAAAAATGGCGGAATGTGCGAAAAGTTTGATGAACTTCACGAAGAATTATAAAGTATTTTGGACGACAAGGACGTTGAAAACATAAATATTTAAAAATTTAGAAGGAATTTTCTGTACTTCTCGTTATAAAAATAAACAAAGAACTGGCTATTTTGTATTTTAGAGCATCATATTCACGAAGGTATGTTCAGCTTGAAGAACTTAAAAGTTTATTCTTACGGAAGTTTTTGATTTTCGGTATAATATATCATTTATATACCCGGAGCGAGGGGGAATCGGTGGAATATTTCCTGTAGTGATGATGATAAATGATAAATATACAGCAAAAAATATATAATTAGTTCAACAGAACAGCGACGGAATGTTTTCCATGTTGACGAAACATCAAGTTGAAAACTCCCAGTAATTTGCATGAGTCGTCAGAGCTTGCAAATTGATCTTTCGCAATTGAAATCAACAGGTGATTTGTTCGTGTTACGTATTAGCCTGAACTTTATAAATTTGCGTTGAATTGTATTTAAATTAGGCCTATAAAATGTCATGTGAGATAAAACTATCAAATATAGAGAAATAATTATTTATAAAGCGACGTTCAAACTAAAATATTATAAATCCACGTACATCGTTTGCAGTTTTTTAGTGCCAAGAACTGTTCGAAAAAGGAGGGAAATTTTAGAAGCTATGTTCTATTATAAATTTGATTAGTTAAGATTCCCGACTGCAGTAGACCTTAGAAGTGCTACTGTCACACGGTTTTCATGGAAGGTAAATTTTTCCCACATGTTTCCCACATTGCATTGCAACTCATTGCTTAACTCTGGCTTGACGTAAGGACCCCTGATTCTATTGGGTAATTTAAGTTTACAGCAATATATCATAAGCCAAAAAATTGGGGATAGACCAGCACTAACAAGCTGCGGGGGGGGGGATATCCTATCCAGTATTTTGTGCAAAATTTTTGATGATTTTTCCGAGATTTATTCTCAGCGAGTAAGCCTCAGCCAGAAATTCTTTATATTATAAGATATCCACTGATTGCCTAGATTTACAGTTAACCAATCCATCAACTTTTGTGCACTAGTTCAACTAGTTTTTGTAGAAGACGAAATAAATAAAAACTTGTTATAATTATTGTCCTCCCCCAAAGAAAAACAAGTGGCGCCAGTACGTCCAGGAAAAGGCGTATATTGGTTTAACTGTCTTCATACTTTAAAAACATGCATGGTGAAAAGTTTTGCATGCATCCTTCATTCCATAATGGGTAGAAACTGCCTGACGCAAAACTTAGGCGTATACATATTTTACAAAAATTCGTAATCCGGACCGAGTATCCAAGGAAACAAGAATATAAGCACTCTTTGTGGACACGCTATCAGGATCACTATTTACTTCTATTCATTTCAACTTATCATTTAATAGACTCTAGATTCAGACTGTTGCCAAGAAGCGTGTCATGTATATTTATATTTAAAGCAATTGCCAATACATATATAGCCAGAAAACCCGATGTTAAGTATTTTTGTCAAAGCCAAGCAAAATGCCAAACTCACATTAATCTGACACTGCAGACAATAACGAAAAATTTGTAATTTTGAGGACTTGAAATAGCATTTTCAGGTTTCTAAACGGCTGCTCTACCAATTGAGCTATCGAGCATTATAAGACAGGTACCGGTCTACTGTTAATTTGTGTCACATCGCGTGCGGCTTCAAGCAGAAAATGTAGTTTGCACTGAGACAGGCGGTAAGAAACGTTTTTGAAGAGTGTACAATGGTTAAAACTATCTTTGATTAGACTAGTACATGTCGAAATGTATAACCATAAACTGCCTTTTTTAATCTAAAAAAAAATGTTTCCTTGCATGCCTTTGAAAAACACGCACTTATTTTGGTCCTAAATTATCTTAATTTTGTTTTAACTGTAAACGCACGTTCAAATTTTAAATAATATATCACGCACTTGTTATCACTGCTCTCTGCTAATAAAAAATATAAAATATATACACTTGAAACATACCATTGCAATCAATATTTCTATTAGTTTTCGTTCGGTCTTTTTAATGTCCATTTTTTCCTAATATTAATCCATGTAGTTTTTATGCTTCTAAAATATCATATTCTTGATATTGTATATAATTATAAAGCTCTGCCTCGCCGTTTGTTTTTCAACTAAACTATTATATATTACGTTTCCACCGAAGTACTGTATAGTAATTGTAGTATTGTAGTTTTCCACGGAAAATTAGACTATATATAAAATTATAATAGTTCATACAGTTTCTCTTTGGCAGTTAAATGGCATCTGGCTGAGTCACTTAGTAACAAACCAATGGATTTGCGTTAAAAAAATAAAACATGCATGAAAGGCTTATATTAGAAATTATCATAGTACATTGCTTACTTTGAAGTAGGATCGCGTGAGACTCTTTCAGCAGATATCTAACGATTATTTTTCCACTGTTGGTGATAACCTTGCCAGTAGCGAAGTCAGCACGATATTTGATCATGCTATGCAAATTTAAACATTATCTGATTATCATTATTTATTTATTTAGAAATTGATTCCTTATAAGGTCTATAAACACAGGAATATTTGCATTTGCGTCACCAAATGTTGAGCTGAATTTTATCCTAAGTCTACTGATAAAACATTCTCACTGCAAATTCCCACAGTC
Source organism: Muricea muricata (assembly GCA_963855995.1). NCBI lineage: Eukaryota > Metazoa > Cnidaria > Anthozoa > Malacalcyonacea > Plexauridae > Muricea > Muricea muricata. The sequence goes on from OY979716.1 coordinate 116,420,505, forward strand.
GATACTTTCCATAGCCTGCTAACTACACCTGATGAAAAAAAATCTGCTTGCTTTCAGGACATACCAAATAAACTATTAAAAATGGTGATTGCACCTTCTCTAACCGGAATATTTTCTGCTTCAATCCGTGCTGGGGTATTACTGTTTGAATGGAAGGCTAATAGGGTCACACGAATACACAAAGGTGTGTAAGGTGGTTCTAAGGATGATCCAAACAACTATTGTCCCACATCGGTTATTTCAGTCGTTGCAAAAGTCTTTGAAAAAATTATCTTTGATCAACTATATGAATACCTTGATACCAACAAACTGTTAAGTACTTGTCAGCCTGGGTTTTGGTCATTACATATAGTACGTTAACTGCGCTGCTTGAAGCTACAAGTGATTGGTCTGTGAATATTGACAATGGTCATATCAATGGACTGGTCTTTATTGATTTTAAAAATTCATTCTATACCATCGATCATCAGATTGTTTTGCGAAAATTGAAAATTTATTGAATTGATCAAAATAGTTTAATTTGGTTTGAATCCAATCTTACGAACAGAACTCGAAAATGTCCAATCAATGGCAAATTGTCAAATTCCGCTCCTATAAATTGTGTCGTTCCCCAAGGTAGTAATCTGCGACCGTTGCTTTTTCTTGTCTATAGGAATGACTTACTAAAATAATTGTGTTAATCATACGACACTGTACCCAGGATGTTTGCTGACGATACAAAGTATCAGCTATGCAGCACCGTCAGTAGGGAATCTCCAAAATGTCATCAAGTCTGAATTGATGAGCCTTAAAAGCTGGCTAAATTCAAATAGGCTAAGCCTGAATGTAGTAAAAACTGAGTTTATGATAAGAGGATACTAGTGCAAGCACTTTGTTTTACTCTTTGACCTTTGCACTGGGATAAATTGACTATAAGGGGCAAAAAGCTTAAAGAGGGGGAAAAGTCCCTTCTGGGCATGCGCGTACGTTTGTTGATGTTTTTGTTATGGTTTACAAATTCCCCATAACATGAAGTATTGATATCAGACATTTATATTTTTGCCTGAGTGATTTTTGCGCGATAAATTTGCATAAAACTGCGGGGAGCCAGCCGGTATATACGATATCGTATCTGTGATCAAGTGTCATTTGGATTGTATATTTCGCATCATGACTGACGACGTAGCAGGCGAATCCTTCACGCTGGAAGACTTAGAAATAAGTCAAATCGACAAGCTTGCAACGCTACCAAACGTCGATAATATTACAATTTGTAAATGTCGTAGCCGGTATTACTGTTGTCTACGCGAAAGTGGACGAAACTTTTGTCCATGTAAAAGCATGGGCAAATATTGTTCGAGCATGTGTCATGGTGATAATTTTGAGACGTGCATGAATCGCCCGACAGTTCAGGAAAGCAACAGCGATGACTCAGACGTTACAACGGTAAGCTTTGTCTCTTTATATACTATAGCGCAGACTACAAACTTTTCAACTGTGGTGCGTTTATGCAAATTTTTGCCATATATTGTCTCATATGGCTGTCATTCAAATTAGTTCCAACCATGTGGTTTATTACATAGAACAATGATTGTTTGCGACATAGTTTTATACAAAAGTAAATCTTTGAGATCTATTAATACTGTTTCGCTCTTACTTGTTTTATCATATTCTTTTATCAGTCTGAGTATAGTTTACTGCCTCTGTGCAGTCTAAAATTAACAAATTTTAAATAATTTGTTTTATAGTCCTCTGTGTCTGCAATGTATTCATTGTCTGAGGCTGATGAGGGACCACAAAAAAGTGGACGAGGTAAAGGACAAGGGAAAGGTGCAGGCAAAGGTCGAGGCAAAGGTCGGGGCAAAGGTCGTGGCAAAGGTCGAGGCAAAGGTCGTGGCAGGGGAGGAACCCAAAGAAGGGGCCAAGGTGTCAAGGTGCCAAGGGGCCAAGTGGTAGTCAGAGAAGAGAACTTCACGCAGAAGTTGATCCTGTTCAGAACGAACCTAGTCATGAAGAACAAATAGTGGTAAGACAAATCAATTTATGTAGGTTGAATGTAGTACTACCACAAAGTCAAGATTTGTATTGATTTGATTGTATGGTCACACAATTCTAGTAAAATCCATTGGCAGATCCAGGGTAGGTCAAAATAAATTATAGCAGCTTTAAATTCAAAATAACTTTATAACAATGTCATAGGTTATGAATTTCAAAAGAATAAAATCTAACCATTGAAGTTGCTCTGAAGGTATTTTAAAATGTAAATATATCCTAGAATGAGCTGTGGTAATTTACTTTGACTTACGCTAGATCCGCCACTGGTAAAATCATTTGGGCCTATTAGTGGAATGTATTATGACAAGAAAACATAAATTAGTTTTCCTGTTGCACTACATTTTTATGGATAGGAAAATAAGGAATGTTTATCCAGTCTTAAGATGTAAATTTTGTCCTAACATATTTTAGAATCTTGTTGAAGGCTTGAATGTTGAGCAATTAAGAAGGTTAGCTCTGGAATTATTGAGACGACAACCAGCAGCCTTTGCCGATATGGTAAATGGGGAAATTCCTGGAGGAGGCGGATTTGAACCTCCAAATCCTCCTCCCGACAGAGATCTACCTGAGTGGTGCATGTGTGGGCATTGCATTATGATGCCCACACAAGAAGAGAATAAATGCTGCACAAGATCAAGACGGGCATGTATAACGACAACACCTTTGTTTGCACAGCTGGTTTTGAATGGCAATGTTTTGGATATTGCAATGCGGTATAGGGAGGATTTTTTAGTGCTGGACAATGCTCGCAATAATGAGAATTTCCGCCATGCTGCATACAGACAGTTTGTCCTTTGGCAGCATGGACATTTGGGAAAAGGAAACAGACGGGTTGTTCCTAGCTGTTGTGTGACAGCCATTAGAGCACGATACCCTTCTCCTAATGGTATATATACTGGCTACAGACCAGCTAGATTATAAGTACTCCTTGGTGTGATAATTGTTTTATTGGTGATTATTTGTAACAGGTGCTATAAATGTGTAAAAAGCTACAATAGAACTTGCTCTTTATTACACTTTTACCCAGTGGTCTAAATTTCATGTTTATTTCATTTTACCAGGCAACTTTACTAATCTTTATCTGAGTTTGAGCCTTATTACATACACCATTCATCCTTAGTCCTTTTTCACATAACTATTGACAAATAAATATAAAAAACAGGCCACTGGTTAAAAAAGGAACAAAAAGGTAAGGTATATTGTGCTTGTGATTAATATTATTAAAATGTTAAAAACGTGATTTGTGTGATTCAACAAGTGCTTGTACTGAAGGTGGAGGGATTGTAGAAATATTAGGTGCAATATGTCTTGGATCTTCTTGAAGCATAACAATTTTTTGGCTGACACCTCCTTCAGTGCTTGCTCTTTTTTCAAATATCTTGACCAGCAGGTTTGGTATGTACAGGTACTCTTTCTGTTGCAGTACTTTTACAGCACACCACTGCTTAGTTCGTTTGCTGAACTTGCGTTCCATCCTATACAATTTGTGTTTATTATTTGTTAGACAACATTAATCAAGCAAAATCAACAGTTTGCACATAAATTTAGTCAAACGGTTGAAATTGCCAAAAACATTGTTTGAACTTTGCCACATTGAAAGGTTTTTTAACAACACAAGGGAAAATAAACAACAGGGAGAACTTGTAAACCAAAGCATTTCCTATGTGTGGAAAGATGTATCTTGAAATAACTGTACATGTCTAGTACAGCACGGGGCATTTGATACAACTTTGGAACTGAACAACAAACTACTGTGCTACTTTTACTAATTTCACAAATTTCAATGCTACGCATTCAAAATACTAGATGAGGTGATAAACTGAGAGAAATTCTACTAAAAAGGATTGCAAAATGATCTATAAATTGATCTTACCTTGGACGACCATCTGCTGTGGTTGCTCCCTCTCTATCTCTGTGGTGGTTGAAATCTAGTGCTGCAAGTTGATTCCGAACTCGATATCCAACAAACCTAGAAAAAAATGTGAGAACAATAATCTATTGAAACATTCTACTAGTCTGTGTTAAATTATTTACAATATTGAGTTAATAACAACAAAGCAATACAATATAGTACATACGTGTAAGATTGCCGTTTAGGAGCATACATGAGGATATGGTTGTGGAAACTTTCAAGAAATCCGGTATGTCTAGATAGACAAATGATCATGAGTGAAAGTTTCATATAAATAACATCAACATTTGGTGTATATCATATAGTACTATACTGACATGTGCTTCTATACACAGCTGAAAGATTTCATCTAGGTACCTGAAGTGGGTGTAGTATCTAAAGGTATTTAGAAACCGCTTATCCAATACAATTTTTGCCAAAGCTTTGTGTGGTGGTGAACCTTTCTTTAACCATGGTTTATCCCTTTCTTCACTTTGTAATGGATCATGGTCACATTTTGCACCTTTGCTGCCCTCCTCTATTATCCAGTCATGTTCATTGGCTACATGATGCAAGATTCCAATCCATTTGTCCTATAATAATCAGTATAATATAGACAATCCTAGTAAGCAAAAAATTTTTAAGAAATAAAAAATATTGAATCTTCATTCTTACTTTCATGTTCTTGACATCTTCATGACAGTTTTTCGAGCAATACCAAAAATGGTTCCGAACAGCTGTTGCCCATAATGCCAAGTCCTGGTTGCTTTTGGTTTTTGAAGCCTAATAATGAATAAAATTTCAGATTGTAGTTTAACAACAATGCAAAATCTTGATGTAATAAACCACAGCACAGTTCCATTATTTACACAGCTAGAATGCCACACTTGTTGCCAGCTGTCGATTTTAACGGCTTGTAACTTGTCAACCCATGGCAATAAGTCTGTTTAAATCACTTACTGCAACCTGTCAAATTTGAAACAACTTGCAGCAAGCCTGTTGATAACAAGTTTGGACAATCAACTTGCCACCGTCTGTTAACAAATTGCAACAGATTTGTAATCAACAAGCTGTAGCAAGCTATCTGAATGCATTGTGATATCAGCTTTTTGAAACAAGTTGTTGCAAGATGTTCCTTACCACATTTATCTTCTTTGCTAACGACTTTCCACCATGCCACACATCATTTTGATGCCTCACTTCTTTATACTTGTCTGCAGATTCTATAAAAAAATTAGTACTTAATGACAGCAATGCACAGATATACTGGCTTACCTCATATGGGCCCTAAATTTACAATTATGTATTAGCTTTTTGTTGACAATATCACAAATGTAACAATGATCCTTTGCGAAAAGTAGATTTTGTGTTCAAAAACAATCATAAGGTTAACATTTTAGGACACCAAAATTAGCAAGAATATTAGCAAAATGTATGTTGACAAGTCAAGTCAAGCTAGTACATACATACATACATATATATATATATATATATATATATATATATATATACATATATATATATATACATATATATATATATATATATATATTATTAAATTATAAATAAAATTATATTATTATAAATAAAATTGAATCTGGTCTAAGAATCTTTGTTAAAAATTTTTTATTTCAAAATTTAAAAAGAACTAAATTTTCGGTGGCTAGCTGCCGCCTTCTTCAGAGTACTTACAAAACATGATAGCGTAACAGCTTAAATATTGTTCACTCTATCACATGATTCTACTAATGGTATGTAAATGGTTGGAAAGGGTTGCAAACGGAACCAGATGGTTGCAAACGTTTGCAAATGGTTGCAAACGGAACCAGAATATTGGAGACTAAGACCTTTTGACTCCTGTCCGGCCATGTTTTATGGTTTACCAAAAGTTCACAAAGTACCTCTTGTATGCAATGACGATCATTTTACTTTGGACGAACGATTATCGGGGGATATTCCCCTACGTCCGATCAATAGTAATGTGGATTCACCAACATATCAACTTTCCAAATATCTAGCTAACTTATTAAAACATCTTTGTCTACAGAATGTTTGTACTATAAACAATGGTAAGGAATTTGCGGAATTTGTTTGTTCTCAAAAACTCGACCACGATGAGACCATTGTTTCTTTCGATATCGTATCTCTATTTACATCCATCCCTGTTCCCCTGGCTCTAAATGTTGTGAAACGTAAACTTAGTGAAAATGATGTATGGAGGAGTTATACTAATTTAAAAGATAAACTAGAAATACATGCATGCAGCAACCCCTCGCCACTAACTAAGAGCATGCAACTATATTTTCAGAATTACATGAAGTATTGAAATAGGTTGTTGTCATAGCAACACGGCAATTGTTATTTATATTAATTTTTTAAAAAGACAAAATATTGGGTTTTTAATCCTTGTTTTATTGACAATTTTTTAAAATGGCACAACATTTGTCATCGGTATGTTATTACGCCTAATGTAAGCTTAAATTTGGTATAAAATACAACCTACTAATTACATATATTAGACGTTTTGAAATATTTATGAAACTAAATTTTTATCTACATAAACTTTGAGTTTGAAACAAAACCGTTTCAAGCCAATTTTGTATCTTGGCTCATATTCTTTTACATGTAAAGTTCGTCAATATTTTGAAATACAGTAATAAGAAGACAGTCTTGCATTTACAAAACATAAACTTACTCTGGAATTTAAACAATAAACAGTGAATAAACTGGAGGAGTACGGCTACGCCGGCCTTTATAAAGCATTAAAACACAAGTATAAATACGCATTATCAACAAACTTGCCTTGCGTTTCACGCCGTAGTCAATTCTTGGCGCTTCTCTGCATGTATTTTCCCAGAATAAATCTCTCCTCAAGAGTAAATGACCACTCTTCGTTGGTTTTTAAAGTTGCCAAATCTTTTTGCAAAATACAAAATATTGTAGTGCAAAAAGCAAATTTAGATATTTGCTGCCAGTTGAATTCGTGATTAATCAATCAACAATAAATTTTAAATCTGGCCAATCAGTGTTAGCCATTCATGATAGTCCGCCATATTATTGAGATCAGTGAGGACATACCACTTTTACTACCTATCACGAGCAACGACTTTCAACTCCGCTAATACGAAATTAGTAACCCTCGCCCCGGGCTTACGCCCGGAACGGCGCTTCGCGCCGTTGGCTCGGGGACAAGTTGTTGAGTTATTAGACTTTGTATTGAGTAATAGCTATTTCAAATTTGAAGATACATATTTCCATCAAATCTCGGGATGCGCCATGGGGTCACCCGTCAGCGCTGTGATAGCAGAAATTGTTATGCAAGAGATCGAGTCTATTGCCCTCGACTCTTCGCCATGTCCAGTTCGATGGTGGCGACGCTATGTCGATGACTCAAATTCGTGTTTACGAAAACAAGATGTGCAAAAATTCCATTCTCACTTAAATTCCATCAATACGAATATTCAATTCACCATTGAAATCCCGTCGACCTCAGAACAAGGGCATGCCATTTCATTCCTCGACACCAATATAATATTTACAGATGATGGCGATATAGAGGTGGACGTACACCGAAAGAGCACACATACAAACAAGTACCTATCATTTCACTCTCACAACCCGATTCAAAGTAAACGCAACGTGGTAAAAACTTTAATTGATAGAGCCGATAATGTTCCCTCCACCGAGGACCGAAAACAACTGGAGAAAGATCGCATTATACAAGAATTAAAGCTTAACGATTACCCAGAAAAGTTTATTAGCGACACGTGCCGTCCAAGAAACAAACCACCACACAATGACAGCGAAATGACCAGAGGCTTTACTTGCATTCCATATATCAAAGGAATATCGGAGCAAATAAAACGTACATTGTCCAACATTGGCGTGAGAACCGCATATAAACCTACAGAAAGCCTAGGCGATATTTTTGGCAAACCAAAGGACAAACGAAACGTTTTTGAAACAAAAGGTATTGTCTACAAATTTCAGTGTCCGGATTGCACATTCACATATGTGGGCCAGAGCAAGCGGAACTGGAAGTCCCGTTGGGCTGAACATAAGCCAGGTGTCAGATCAGGGATCAAATCATCGATAAAAGATCATGTCGAGTGTTCCGGACACAATGCATCAATAAATAATGTTAATATTTTAGAGAAGAATATAGACAGTTTAAACAAAAGAACATTTTTTGAATCTTTGCATTCAATAATGGACAATAGGTCGGTAAATGAACATCAGGACTTTCCAACCATTTACATACCATTAGTAGAATCATGTGATAGAGTGAACAATATTTAAGCTGTTACGCTATCATGTTTTGTAAGTACTCTGAAGAAGGCGGCAGCTAGCCACCGAAAATTTAGTTCTTTTTAAATTTTGAAATAAAAAATTTTTAACAAAGATTCTTAGACCAGATTCAATTTTATTTATAATCATGTTTTCCACTGGTCGCCTAAATAGCATATATATATATATATATATATATATATATATATATATATATATATATATATATATATATATATATATATATATATATATATATATATATATATATATATATATATATATATATATATTATATATATATTATATATATATATAGTATATATATATAGTATATAAATATATATCTACTTACTCATAAGTGCAGCTATTTCTAAGTGACCATCAGTCACAACTTCTTTTATATTCATCTGAGAAGCCAGAAGCCTATCCATTCCACGCTCGAAACCAATTCGCTCCATATTGTTGCTTTTGCCAGCCGCCTCTCTGACATCAATAATATTCATCTGAAGAATTGCATGATCTTCCATATCAGCTAAGCTGTATGTGCAATATTGGGCAGAGTGTCCAGGTGAATCATTTCTCCCATCACCGCTGAGTATGACTTCTTTACCAGACTTCTTCTCCCAAAGCTCCTGCTTGTGTTGTTCCCAGAACACATTTACAGCTGGGGCAATGTACAGACTCTGGTACTGGGTAAACAGTGTCTTTGAAAAGTACTGTATCTTGCAGAATCTGAACATTAACCCAACTTTTGTATATGAGTTGCCCGACAACAACAAAGCAGAAGCAAGCAAAAGATTGCCAGCTCTAATTTTCTTACAACTAGGCTGGGCTGCCCATCTGCCTCCTTTATGACCTGCACTGCATCCCCAGTTAACAACAAGGCAGGTTCCAACATAGGCTTTGTGATACACTAACACTTGGCCACATCCAGCTCGTTTACAGACTTTCCCATGTAACTCGACAAGCAAAGTTAAAAGGGTGTCAGTAAACACAATGCATTTCTCCATTTCAACTGCTTCCTCTGGAGTTATTGTCTTTACATTCATTCCAATGTTGCCAGATGCCTCATCACAGTCATCATCAATCTCATTATCATGATGTTCATAGATTTCTGTATTGAAAATTTCTTCCTCCAAAGATGTTTCAGCAAGAGGCAATCTAAAATGCAAAAGTGTAAGAAAATAGATTTTGGTGTAATAAAATGGCATCATTTTGTGTCAAATAAGCTAAATTATCACAAAAGGTAAAAGGAATAAAATAAGCAATTATAGTATAATGTAAAATTTTAGACATGTATATAAATTTTTCTTTTCCTGATATAACAATTTCTCAGACAACCATCCTGATTTCTAAAAATCATTCCTATCAATTTACCCATCACTTGCTGTCAATGTTGCATCACCATGACAACTTGCATCCATAGCTAATGTAGTTGTTGCTGTCAAGGTTGTTTCATCTGCAAGGCTTTCAGAACTGGAATCATCATCACTTGTATCCAATTTATCCTCTAAAGGGTTTCTATTTAATTTAGAAGATTTATCAGACACAATGATAATAAACAGCATTTTAGTTTTGTAATCGTTTGTTTGGATAACACATGTTTAATACCAACCTGAGAGATTTGGCAGACAATGTTGGACTGTCAGAAAGTAAACTTCGTCTAACTGCACCAGATGATAAGCCTGCATGGGAAGCAATAACTATAAGAGAAAGGTGATCAATCAGATATATGATTACTTGTATGGATCAAGTATAACCACACAGCATTGAACCTACTTGAAGAAAGGAAAGCTGTCTGACTGCTGAATGCAAGCTCCAGTAGCTAGTGTATAAGAAGTAGAGGTTGACACTGCAAAAAATTGGTTCAAGTATTAAAGGCACAAGAATTATATTTGATATGACCACACATTAATATTTTTCAATCAAAATCTAACCTGGCGAAGGTAAATCAGATGACTCTTGAATGGTTCGGGGAGGTGTTGTTTGGCTTGCTTGAGTAGTTTGGCTGGCTTCTATACCATGCGGTTCATTTTCCGGGTTTATATCGACTAAGATAGGTTCAGTCTGGCTCTCAACAGACACACTATAACAAACGTAGGCTGTAGTAATATGTCACGGCAATAATATTTATGAGTTCAAAACATTTTTTAAAGTCAAAACCTATTTATGCATATAAAACGTACCGAGATTTATTTTGTGACTGATATGCATCAAGCAAAAGTTGTGCCACATCCTTGTCACTTCGGAGGTTTTTTTCGCTTTTAAATTCTCTCCATCGTCCAAATACGTCGTAGAGGTAAATTTTACTAGCATCTCTATTTGCGAAGTAATCTTTTCTGTCAGTCTTTTTTCCCCGACGGCTTACACGAGGATTTAAATTTGGCCCAGATGACGACGAAGGAGCGCTACTTTCCGCCATATCTGATATGTAATCACGCTGGCGCACAGTCGTGCTAATTAAGGAATACGGAGCCTGGGAACAATAGACATTCATTTCCGGTGAGGACAACATCAGCAAAAGCATGTGCATGCTCAGAAGGGACTTTTCCCCCTCTTTAAGGCTAGTCTAATGTTTAATTTACGAAATTCGGAAATAAAATTAAATTTGTCCAAGACTCGGACGAACTACCTAAGGAAAAGCTTTTGTTACAGTGGGGCACAATTTTGAAAAAGTCTACCCCCAGAAATACGAAAGCTTCAAATATCATCGAAATTTAAGAAGGCAGTAAACAAGTATTACGACAGATTAAGCCAGCTTCCACACGGCAATCTTGTAATTATTATTGTCCCTATGTCTGTCTATTATATATGTATAGTCCCATACTCAAGATTTTACCGTGTTTAAATAAATTTTCAATAATAAATAATAATAATAGCTTCATATAAACTCATTCAGGTCAATATACGTGTTAGTATAGTTATGAGCGGTGTATTATAGAAGTACGGCCATGGCGATATAAACGCGCGTATGTTAACTGATTATATATTCATAAATATAGCAATTGTTTCTTGGTAGATATTTGTGATCAGGGACCGACTTAACTGACTTTGATGGGGAGGAGAAAAGTGATTTTGAAGAAAAAAATCCTGCAAGACAATTCTAAATTAAAAAATACCCGCACTAACAAGCTGGCGGGAAGGGGGGATAACCTACCCAGTATTTTGTGCAAAGTTATTGATCATTTTTCCCGAGATTTATTCTCAGCGTGTAGGCTTCAGCTAGAAAATCTTTATATTATAAAAAATTCATTGATTGCTAAGATGTACAGTTAACCAATCCATCAACTTTTGTGCACTAGTTCAACCAGTTTTTTAGAAAAAAACGAAATATATAAAAACTTGTGATAATTACAGACCCCCCCCCCCCCCAAAGAGAAACAAGTGGTGCCAGTACGCCCATGAAAAGACGTATATTGGTTTAACTGTCTTCATACTTTAAAAACATGCATGTAGCTCTACAGCACAGAATAGAAATTAACAGAAAGGCCACTCGAGTCGGAACCTTTGAAGTTTGTGTCTCCACGCATGTCTCATTACGCATGTTCATTATGCTGGTTCTGGCCAGTCAATTGCCTTTTCTGGCCAATAGGAACGCTGAACTGGCCGTTCCGCCATTATTCTGGCCAGATAAGTGCATAAAAATAGGGGGACATGTTGCACTGCTGAGTGGCCCTACTGTTTATACCCTATACTGTGTCTACAGGGTGAAAAAATTTGCATGCATCCTTCATTTCATGAGTAGAAACTGCCTGAGGCAAAACTTAGGCGTATGCACATTTTACACAAATTCGTAATCCGAAGCGAGTATGCAAGGAAACAAGAATATGAGCACTCTTTGTGGACACGCGATCCGTATCACTATTTACGTCTATTCATTACTAATTATATCATTTAATAGATTATTCAGGCTCTTGCCAAGCGTCTCATGTGTATTTATATTTAAGGAAACTGCCAATACATAGCCAGAAAACCCGATGTTAACTATTTTTTCAAAGAACAAGCAAAATACTAGATTCATATTAATCTGACACTGCAGAGAATAACGGAAAATTTGTTGTCTCAAGCGGGATTTGAATTAGCATCTTCGGGTTTCTAGACGCTGCTCTACCAATTTAGCTATCGAGCATTATAAGACAGGTACCAATCTATTGTTAATTTGTGTCACATCACGTATGGCTTAAAGCTATAATTAGTATAGTTTGCACTCAAAGAGGCAGTAATAAACGTTTTTGGAGATGGTAGAAAGATTAAAACTATCTTTGAATAGAGTAGCTAGTACATGTCGAAATGCATAATCATTACCCTTTGTACTCTCAACAAAAATTTGTTCGATTGCATGCCTTTGAAAAACACGCACTTATTTTGGTTTTTAAATGACCTTTATTTTGTTTTCACTATAACGCAAGTTCAAGTTTTAAATAATGTATCATGCATTTAATCATCACTGCGATCTGCTATTGAAAACTATATATACTTGAAACATATCATTGCAACCGATATTTGTATTAGTTTTCGTGCAGTCTTTATGTAATATCCATTTTTGCATAATTTTAAATTATTAATCCATGTAGTTTTTATGCTTCACAACTACACTATTATAAATTGCGTTTCCACCGAAGTGTAGTAGTTGTAGTATTGTAGTTTTCCATGGAAAATTAGACTATATATAAAATCATAATAATTCATGCAGTTAACTTTTAATATTTTTTCTTGACTTTGGCAGTTAAGTGGCATATGCATCTGGCTGAGTCACTTAGTAACAAACCAATGGATTTGCGTTGAAAAAATAAAACATGCATGCAAGGCTTATATTAGAAATTATCATAGTATATTGCTTACTTTGAAGTAAAATCGCGTGAGACTCATTCAGCAGAGATCTAACGATTGGTTTTCCACTGTTGTTGATAACCTTGCCAGTGGCGAAGCCAGCTCGAAAATTTGATCATGCTGTGCAAATTTAAATCATTATCTGATTATCATTATTCACTTCTTCAGAAATTGATTCCTTGTACGGTCTCTAAACACGGGAAAATTTGCATTTGCGTCACCAAATGTCGGGCTGGCTTCGCTACTGAACCTTGCAGCTGAAATACCAAAACATTTCATGCTCCAGAATTTTATCTTAAGCCAACTGATAAACAGTATCTCACTCCAAATTCCTACAGTCGATACTGTCCATAGCCTGCTAACTACACCTGATGAAAAAAAATCTGCTTGCTTTGAGTACATACCAAATAAACTATCAAAAATGGTGATTGCACCTTCTCTAACCGAAATATTTTCTGCTTCAATCCGTGCTGCGGTATTCCCATTTGAATGGTAGGCTATTAGGGTTCCTATCCCACGTTGGTTATCTCAGTCGTTACAAAGGTCTTTGAAAAAGTTATCTTTGATCAACTATATGAGTACCTTGATACCAGCAAACATGTCAGTCTTGGTTTTGGTCATTACATATAGTACGTTAACTGCGCTGCTTGAAGCTACAAGTGATTGCTCTGTGAATATTGATAATGGTCATTTCAATGGAGTGGTTTTTATTGATTTGAAAAGGAATTCGATATAATCGATCATCAGTCAAGATTGTATTGCGAAAACTAAAAATTTATGGAATTGATGAAAGGAGTTTAATTTTGTTTCAATCCTATCTTACGAACAGAACGCAAAAATGTCCAATCAATGGCAAATTGTCAAATTCCGCTCTAATAACTTGTGGCGTTCCCCAAGGTAATAATCTGGGACCGTTGGCTTTTCTTGTCTATATATAAACGACTTACCAAATTGTCTTAATCATACTTTACCCAGCATGTTTGGTGACGATACTAGTATCAGCTATGCCGCACCGTCAGTAGAGAATCTCTAAAAATATCATCAAGTCTGAATTGATGAACCTTAAAAGCTGGCTAAATTCAAATAGGCTAAGCCTGAATGTAGTGAAAATTGAATTAGGAATAATAATAGGATTTCATCAGAAATTAAGAGCTATTTTGTCAGAATCGACAAAAGGTGAATGATACAATGAAGTTTAAATCATTCAATAAACTGTCATATTATGTAACATAATAATAAAGTCTGTAGTTGCAAATATTTTCATGTGCTTAATGCTGAAAAAGGCGTGGGAATTTATACTTTTCACTACTATCTGGAACTTTTTTTCTTGTTCTTCTTTTATAAAAAGTTTAAACAGTCTTGTTTTCGAGGCCTGGGTTTGAGAGTAAGGGCTTGGGCCCCCCGAATACAAAACAAAGCGAAAGTACCTTTTAATCCTATATATATTTTTGTAATTTGTTTGTTTGTTAAAAGTTTCGTATTTTCGTAATAAAGTAAGTGTACAAAACATGGTCCTTTGTGTCGGATAGAATGAAAATCTATTGTTTAACGACTGGCGTTAACAAATATTGTTTATTGCTTTGATGCAACATTTGATGGGGGCATTTTGTGTTTGCAGTCATATTATCAGTCTGTTAAAGTATCCATTGTAGACAACAGTGCTTTAGATGATGTACAGAAATTAGAGTACATTATGCGTTCATTCAGAGGTGCAGCTGCAGAGTCAGTCAAAGGATTTTCAGTTGTGGCTGAAAATTATGAGCCTGTTTTGACAACCCTCCAGGAAGGATTGGGACATTCAAGATTGATATTGGATGCCCACATGAGGGGTTTGATCCATTTACCCAGTTTGACTTCTGAAGATACAACCTCAATGTGAGTATTTTATGATCAAGTACTTGGACATATTCGTTCAATAGAATCCATGGGGGAGAAATATAATTCTGAAATTCTGGCACCTGTATTGGTTCCCTTGATAGTGGATAAACTACCCAAAAAGCTTGTAGAAAAGTGGGAGCTGGAGATTGGGGATAAGAAAGAAGATTGTTTGCCAATAAAAACACTCTTCTCCTTTTTGGAACAAAGAGCAAAAGAATCTAGTACCCAAGCACCTAAAGTAGATCACAACCCTCCAAAGAGTGGCTTAACAACTGGGTTCCCAAAAAATCCATGGTTCAAAAGGTCATCCACATAAGCATTGTGTTCGTCTACCCAGACCGAAGAAATGTTGTGTGTGTTTTGTGGCAAAGATCACAATGCGTGGTCTTGTATCAATTTTCTTACGTTATACATTCAACTTTGAGTAGTCTAAGGTTACAATATTGCATGAGCGGAAAGAAATATGACAGGTTAATAATTTTTTTCAATCCTTTGTGTTGATACGCAATACCGTATAAATAAATGATCAAATTTCGCTCGTAGACCCCACTAAATAACGTAAATTTCTTTAACCGATAAAACGGGCAATTCTCAACAAAATTAAATATTAAAAACGCGTTATAGATTATGGGGCGCCAAGTGTGTCTTTATTATTTACACTTTTTAAAGCGCTAAATATCATTATTTATTAAATAACCAAATTATTTAACTTGGTTATGTTAAATAACCAATTCAAGGCAATTGGCACGAAAATGGTTATTTAACAAATAACTACTGTTGTGCAACAAGTAAAATTTGGTTATATCAAATAACCAGTTGAACGCAACTTGGTTATTAAATAAATAACCACTTTCAGAGCGCATTTGTTTTGGTTATTTAAAAATAACCAAAGGCATTTTGGCACACTTTGGTGCGCTTAGTGACGTAACACCATTTGGCCCACTTACTCTCTGCCACTGGGGCAGAATTTGTCAACTGCCTGTTTTGGCAGAAAGCAAAACGCGCGAAAAATATTGTGATGTTATAGCATTGCTATATTGTCAACTTGCTGCTGCTGCAGTCGTGGATTTCGAAAAAATAGTTAAGTAAGATGACAGGAGACCCCGCCGATATGTCGCGAAGGCTGACTGAGGCGATTGGGAGGGTCATCGCACAAACTTTGAATGCACGAGAGGCGGGTTTTTATGTGAATTCGATCATGAATAATGCTAGTAGGGAAATAATACTGGGAAACTATGGCAAATATATTTATATTATTTTGCATGCACATTTTATATTACAGTCGCCATGTTTTAATAATTATGCAGTACAAGTACCTTTTGAGGGCAGGGGGGGGGGGCAGTTAAGTAAGCGCCATGTAAACAAAATGGTTGATAATGTAACATTTGTATGTAGCATGATTTCATGATAGACAATATAATGAAAGCATTAGCATACACAAGTTAATTACCATATATTTACATTTTTAATACAAAAATATATTTGCCATAGTTTCCCTTCAGTAAATACAAACAGAATATTGACCCCTGAGAAATGAAAGGGCTTTATACGCTCTAGAAATTTTAAGCAAATTTTATTTACCTGAAAGTCATTGAAGGTAGACGAGAATCAATTTCATAAGCACGCTTTATGCAAATACTGAACATATCAAATTGGCATTATTCATGATCGAATTCACATAAAAACCCGCCTCTCGTGCATTCAAAGTTTCTGCGATGACCCTCCCAATCGCCTCAGTCAGCCTTCGCGACATATCTGCGGGGTCTCCTGCCATCTTACTTAACTATTTTTTTCGAAATCCACGACTGCAGCAGCAGCAAGTTGACAATATAGCAATGCTATAGCTAATATCACAATATTTTTCGCGCGTTTTGCTTTCCGCCAAAACAGGCAGTTGACAAATTCTGCCCCAGTGGGCAAAATGATGTTACGTCACTAAGCGCGCCAAGTGTGCCAAAATGCCTTTGGTTATTTATACGCTCTAAAGTGCTTATTTATTAAACAACCAAGTTGCGTTCAACTGGTTATTTGATATAACCAAATTTTACTTGTTGCACAAAAGTGGTTATTTGTTAAATAACCATTTTCGTGCCAGTTGCCTTGAATTGGTTATTTAACATAACCAAGTTAAATAATTTGGTTATTTATTGAATTAAGATATTTAGCGCTTTAAAAAGTGTAAATAATAAAGATACACTTGGCGCCCCATAATAGATTTTCTTTTTTTCTGCAAAACCTGACCAGTTTGTATAAATCTGTCCAACCTGTCTGGATCCGCCCCTGATACATATCAGTTGTTTAACTCTAAAGTGAACACAACACCAATTTCTTGGTCAACCTCTTTACATTAACATTAATAGTAGGTCATGAAGCAAGGCACATTATGGCTATTTCAGGCTATAACAATGAAGCCAGCGTAGATCTTACTTATGCAATATCTCTGAGGATAGAAGTCGTGAAATGTCAAATGCCTTAATTAACAATAGCGTCCACGGACAAACACTCAATCGAAAAAGCTGTACGATCACCAGAAAGATTTCTACCGCTAGAAGAGATTGATCTTCCTTCGACCCCACTTCTTAACAGCGTCGTGAATACCGTTGTTTCACCAGTGTTGAGTCAGTCAAAAGGCATAATATTCAGATACAACAAATTTGATGGTTGTACCATTAACAATAACTAGGCTATCATTCCTAGAATGAATGTTTTGCTGAGGATTTTATTTAATTAATATTATTGTTGAACTTTAAATTGTTGTTATGTATCAAGAAAAAGATTTTGCTAAATATTGTAACTGATTGTCATAAAAATATTTTTAAATTCAAATGTATTTTTCCAAGGAAATATTATTATTGCTGGTGTGTATCAGAAATAAAATACCTTTTTGTTGTAACTTTAAAAGCGTTTAAATTCATATCTGTTTGACGAGCGCATACGCAAGTATTTTGGAGATTCTAAGCTGTACCATTCATATTTTCGGTATAATAATTATTATTATTTATATACCCTCCGCTCGGGTGATTCGACCAAATATTACCTGAAGTCATAATAATTATTTCGTCGAATCACCTTCGCTCCGGGTATATAAATGATGAATATACTATATTTATACTACGTTAAATAGTAAAGTGTTAAAAATGATCTAAACGTAGATCTAGATATTGTTCAATTAAAAATGTTCGGTATTTATTCTTAAAAGTACCTATATCTAAACATGATCTAATATCCGTGGGAATGCTGCCGATATTAAGAAAGATTTGCCCCTTCCATTTCCTGATTGTATTTGGGACAAACAACAGTTATTTTGCCATGTCGTGAAGTTCCCGCGACGATGTTTGACTAACTGTTACAAATTTTTCAGCAACTAGTCAGGGCGCCACGGGGAATTTTACTTACTTTCTCGTGGGGCAAATTCATTTTGCTCTTAAATTGTTCGTATAAGATGCCCAATAAAATAATTCTGAATGTTGGCCGGCCCAATTTTTCTTGTGAGTACGTTTCAGTTAACACTTTTTTCTTCAGTTTTAATATAAAACTATTATGCCGTCAAAAATCGCGAACTTTCAAGTTCGTTTATCTGCAAAATAACTTATATCATCAGAAAGATCATAAAAACTACATAAAAGACATTATTATGGTTACCCTGGTTTTTCAAGTGGTTTTTGAGTTATTGCTGCTTCAAAATGGGAAAAAGTCCTAAAATGGCGCAAATTTCCTGGGAATATGTTATATGTAGTTTTTTATTGCCTTTCCAATGACACAAGTGTTTTTTCCTATAAATGAATTTGAAATTTTACCTTTACTGACATTAAGATTAATTTCTGACAATGACGTTTTATACAAAAAACGTGTTGGCAGGAGCCCACAATGACGTTTTATACAAAAAACGTGTTGGCAGGAGCCCACAAGAAATTTCAACGCGTTCAACATACAGAAATATACTTATTAGGCCCAAAGGTACAATAAACATAAAATGAAATTGCCCCTCAATATGGTAAGTAAACATGTTCTTTTGTCCGTCCAGCGCCCGACTAAAACATAAGATGGGGCTAATTCATTTAAACTCTTAAAAACCATACAACATTTATTTCTTTTGAGTTCATCAGTAAAAGGTAACCATTTCAGTTTTTTGAACAAAGTCATGGTTCTCCTTCTCTTAACTTGTTATTTAAGATGACTCTTGCTGCACGTTTTTGAAGTTTAAACAATCTCCCAATATTTTCTTGACTGGTCACGACAACCAAACCACCATACATGAACAATGGTTTACTTGTAGCATTATAGTATTGGATTCGTTCTCTATTTGGTAAATTATGTCTTATGGAATTCAATAGTCTGATCCTCTTCGTCAGTTTTTTGCATAGCGTGTCATTATGATCATTGAAACTTAGGTTATGGACGAGACTTGTTCGAGCAGCACGCCTTTAGTTGTGGTGATATTTAATACTTGCTCATTTAGAGAAAGTTTGGTCTTTACGGCTTTTACCTGTAACAAGCATCGTTTTTGTTTTATCTGTATTCAGTTGAAGATGGTTACTCTCTGTCCAGTGCTCCAGGCTCAAAGTGCTTCTATTTAAGTTGTACCTCAGACTCTGCGAATCCGACCAGAGGCCAGAGTTACTTAATTATCGTGTTGTCGTCTTAAAAATGTGCACAATAGAAGAATGGGATATCGCTTCGGGGAGGTCATTTATGAATACCAAAAAAAGTATAGGGGGCAGGGGCCAGCACCGAACCCAGGGGCACGCAATGGATAAGGTATTGGGACGAGTAGAGTACATTATCAATAGAGGTACGTTGTTTGCGTGACGTAAGATACGATGAAATCAACTGTCGGCCTAGTCCCTCCAAAACGTAAATATACAGTTTATGAATTAGTGCCTGATTGTTCACGAGATCAAAAGCTTTCCTCAAGTCAGCAAACACGATTCCATTAATGAAATTCTTATCCAAATTATTCCCTAACCTGTCGTAGATATGTATGAGAGCAGGCTGCGTTGAGTGTTGTCGCCTAGCCAGATTAGAATCTGTATAAAAGGCTATTGTTCTTTAAAAAGTTATGAATAGCTTTATGCAAATGACGCTCCAGGACTTTCGATATCACAGGTAATACAGATATTGGCCGGTAGTTACTTTCATCAGACTTAACCTCGTTCTTGTGCAGCAGTGTTACCTTAGCCTCTTTCCAAACTGTGGGGAAAACCCCACGGGCTATACAAATGTTAATCAATTTCGTGAGAGATTCGATTATAGCTGGCGCTGCAATCTTTAGCAACTTAATACTTAGACCGTCAGTACCAGTTGCCTTGCCAGTTGTTATGACTTGTATTGCATCATGTACCTCTTGGGTTGATATATCAGGAAAAAGCAGTTTGGCGTCTGGATCCTTGAATTTCAGGACAAAATCAGAAACTGTAGTGGGATCGAATTCGCTATAAACATAAGCGGTCAGGTTTTTTGCAAGATTAGAAAAAAAATTGTTAAATACTTCAGAAATCTTTACTTGGTCTCGTATTTTTTCACCGTTTTCTGCAAGAAAGGTAGGGCCCTTTGCGGCTATATTTTCGCCTGTCAGATTTCGGGTCGCTGACCAAAGTTTTTTGGGGTTGTTGCGATTTTCTTCAATAAGTGGAAATAGTTTTCCTTTGCCGATGTAATTGCTGCTGTTACTTTATTTTTTGCCTTCTTTAGATCAAACCAGTCTTTTTCAGTGTTAGATAGTTTTGCATTTTTTAGTTTTTCGTCTCTCAATTAGTTCAAGCTTTTCAGATGTAAACCATTTGGGCTGCGTCTCATTCTTAACACGTTTTTTGATAAGTGGCACGTGGGTGCAATCACATCATTGAAAAGATGATACCATGCATCAATTACATCATCCACTTCTCCGAAAACAAAGGCAGAGTCCCAGGGGATTTCATAAAAATTTTTAAAAATTCATCCTCATTTAACTTCTTAAAATTTCTATAGACGATGTAGTTATGACTATTTGTATTATTTAAAGAAGATTATAGAAGTACTCCCAAAACAGGCAAATGCAAATATTAGGGCAAACAATGTTTACAATTCTGGCCCGTGCATTGCACCAAATATGATCTAAGCAAGAATTAATTGCAGGTCGAGTGCCTTTTGTTACTAACTGGGTAAATTTGAAATCTTTTAGTGCTTTCACGAGACGATGTTTCTTATAAGAACAGTTTAACCAATCAATGTTAAAATCGCCAGTTAAAATTGTTTCGCGATTCAGCATATGTACTCGTTCAATGTTTTCGGCCAATTTCTTATCAACTTCGCACTTTACATTTGGAGGAGGATAAATCGCAGCCATTAGAATATTTCGTTTGGACTTTAATGGGCATACCTGAAGACAAAGAACTTCTAAATCAGACTCTTTCAAATCAGTTCGGCGCTTGATATTCAGTTCATTATTTACATACATTAGGATTTCCCCACCACGACTAGCTTTGCACGATTTGCTGCCCTTTCTTAATAAGTAGAAACCAGGAATCCGATAGAATTCCTTTCGTGTAGAGTCGTTGAAAAATATCCTCGTGTGTGGCGACCAAACGACAAGTGGGCTTGAACAGGAAAATTTGGGCATGCGTGCAACTAGCAGAACAATTAAAAACAACATGGCGGATCAAAATCAAACCCACGAGCTCGTTTCTGATGTGTTATTTGAAGATCATCTTGTCGATATGTGGCCTCAGCACCCATGCTTGTATGACGTACGCTCGAGTGATTTTAAAAATAGAGATTCAAAAGAGAAGGCTTTGGAAGAAATAGCAAAAAAGTTGGGGCCCTAGCTGCCCTTAAACGCCTCCGACGTCTTCGCAAAAGAAGGACTAAAAGCAATATTTTTTCGTCTTCAGAATCGTCTTCGTGATTTTGATCTGTGTTTTGATCCGCGATGTTGTTTTTAATTGTTCTGCTAGTTGCACGCATGCCCACATTGTCCTGTTCGAGCGCACTTGTCGTTTGGTCGCCGCACACGAGGGTGTTTTTGTCACGAATGAAGAAAAATATCAAACATGTTTGATATTTGGTTTACATATCACGAATGACGAAAATGCCGTAAATGTTGCCCGCACACGAGGGAACTTTGTCGATCCAACTTGTCACGAATAACAAGTACGCGCGACAAGTGCACTCGTGTGCGGCGGGCTTAAAGGTGCATGTGTACATCATATAGATTTAATAAAAATTAAATCTCTACAAACACATGATTACGATTAGCACTACGAGTAAGTCCGCTATTTAAACGGTCTTTGGCCCTACTATAGTATTGGAATAATTTCAAAAAATTTTAGTTGTATCGATTACATATGTTTCATATAGATTACATCATTCGGATTTTACCATGCAGTATTATTCAATCGTCTTATAAATAATGAATTCATATTAATACACGAATTTATCACTGTACAAGTCTAATTATTACTTTAACGGACTAAAATATATCCCATGACTTTAAGATTCTTGTTTCCGTTGTCTGGTGAATGAGGGCTTGCAACATTACCTGCAGCATTTGCCCACTTATTCCAATGAGCTCCCAGTCCAATGAAGCTGTCAGGAGTATCACAGTTATCTTGCTCGTTTGTAATTAAACCTAGACGAACTCCTAGACGTTTTTTATAAACGTTAAATCCCTCTTTATTACAGTTATATTGTAAAGACGATCCAAAGATTAATGATTTCCATTTGTTGCGACCGAGGTTTGTCTGTCGATATCCGCCGTCTGCGATCAAACTATACAATGATGAACCAGGATGCCCAAATGAGAAAGCTTTCAGATTTTCCTCATATTTCATACCAACACAAATTTCGTTAAACGAAGTTCTCCAATAAGTTGATCCTTTAAATTGCCGGTTGTCTAAACCCCCGTCTCTTCCATGGCTATCATCATTTAAGGTGTTTTTGCTCGTCCAATAGGTTGAGGAATAATTAAAAGTATTCTGCAATAGCAAATAAAAAATACTACATTAATTCAATAAAAAATACACCATCTAGTAGTTCCTCGAATTTTGAATTCATTATCCTACTGTAACCCTAAATCATCCTAGCCATAAAATTCTCATAATTCACTGCATTTATAGTTAAAAACCGAAAAAAACCTCAATAAAAAACCAAAAGAGGGCAAGACAAATCGTACTACTTGAGTTACAAAACTATAACTTTATTTTACGAGAGCAACATATTACAATGGAAATGACAAACTCCCATCATGGTGATGTACGATGGCTGATTACTAAACAAAGTGTTGGTAATAAATCAAAATGAAATTATTTAGAGTATTCATTATTTTGTACTTCATAAAATACGTGCCGGTTACCGAGAATAAAAAAAAATTACAATTTTACTCGCACAATTTTAATTCGCAGGCACTAGCCGGAAATTAAATGATATTGTTTTCACGCAATTTTACCGATCTTCCATCAATCTTCATCACCAATGTCCAACCACCACCTGAGCAATTTGAAATTGACGTCATGTGACAGTACACACTGGTGTGATGATTGTTTCCAATATTGATTTGGTAAACACCGCTTTCCTTGTTGCTGGAATATAAATAAAATATTTATGCAAAATCATCTAATTATCGAAGGCTTGAGGCTTCTAATTAAAAATAGAAATAGAAAACGAGTCACGTGCTAATATGCTGTAATAATGCACGAATGGAATTGGGGAATGTTGGGAGAATATGACAGAAGCGTGTGAACCCGATTTGTGGCCCAGTTACGTAAAAATTCATTTTCCAATGCTTTGTTTCTAACATGCATAATACAGAGATATCGCTCAAGTCACAATTAATTATTACGGTGAAAATAACAGTCAGCACATTAAAATCGCTATCATTTTTTCATCAGGCGATTTTTGTTTTTACAAGATGATGGACAAAATTCCCCGTTAAAATCCGTTTGTGTAGAATCTAAACACAATTAATAAGTCAATATACCATGCATATCCCATTTAAGTGATTCCAATGAAATAAAATATAATTTCGGCCATGTGTTTGTACAGCTACATATGTAGTTTTAATTCTATCATTTCATTCCGTTCACCGCCTTTTCAAGTCCGGTAAACATCAGGCTTGTAGTTACTTTCTAACAACATGACGGCAAAACCAAAAATTAGGTACATTTTGCACCTGGCCCGAGTGCAAACTCTGCATAATATGTACTCTGTGTTTGTGGTGTCATTCTGTGTTTATCTCCACACCAGACAGACATGGAGCAGGCTGCTGTAATGCTATAGTCCAACCAACTCAACTACACAGAGAGGTTAGTTCGAGTACCAATATATTAAAATTGAATCTACAGTAGATACAACATTGGGTAATATTCCAAAGGTCGTGGGTTCAAGTCCCACCGTAGTAATGCATATTTTCAGCTTTCCCGGTGTGGATAGAGCAGAATCACAAATCATTTTAACTCGAGTACATAGCACCAAGATACATAAAAATCGTGAATTTACCTGTCGTTGTTCAGCAATTGACTACATGGTGATGTTGTTGTTGGCACTGTAGGAACTATCAAAGATTGATCATGAAATAACATAATTCTAATGAATTGAAGTAACAGTCAGAGTATTATAAACTTTAGAGTTTACACTGGGTAGCGCAAAAAGAGCCATCTATGGTAAGTCATGGCTTTATTTACATTGCTAACGTTCCTCATAGTTAATAAATTAACTTAAATTTGACATGTTTTCGACGAATGCAAAGCATGTCAACATTTTAAATTTATCCCGCTAATTAAAAACACTAAAAAATGAGCTACAAATGACCTATTAACATGAATACATGTAAGCGAAAACTATTCATAGTATGAAGTAAACAAATGTAGAAAAGTCCAAATGCATGTCTGTTCAAATACATTATACATCTGGAAAAACATGCCCAATGTTCATATTTAATGCATTAACTTTGATACAAATCGTCTTGCGTCATATTACTGAAATTTATTTGGGCTTACAAATGTACACATCTCACCGAAAACTGTAATGTGATTGCTACTTATGTAATTTGAGAATTATTATAATGAATAGCACAGTAGATGCAAAGTGAACATATTTGCCCATTTAGTTAAGGCTTGAGTAAATAGTATAATTTGTTTCGTGTTATCTGTTTTTTAGAAATTAGAGAATTGACCAATGAAAATCTTAACAGTACTCAGGTTAAAAAATCATAATTAATTGTCGTATAGAAAGTTGATACTGCTGGCACTAGCGTTTCAGAGAAAAATCAAACAAATGTCAAAGATCTGATGTCAACTATATTTCCCATTTAATTTGAAACTACCGTAATAAAGATATAGAGCAACACAGTCCAAAATTACTTGTTGTATGACTTGTTGAGACTTCTGTTGCTTTCGTTGTAGACTCTTCTAGAGTTTGGCAGAAAAATGAAACAAATGTCAAAGGTCAGATACCAGACATATTTCCTCTTAATTTGAAACTATAACATGCTGTCAAGATCGTTATAGAGCAACAAGGTTCATGATTACTTGTTGATTGAGAAGCTGAAACTTTTAGCGCTTTCGTTGTAGATTTTTCCGAAGTTTGAGAGAAAAAAATAAGATCTGAAATAAACCATGATTATTTTCCATTTAATTTTAAACTACTGTAAAGCTACAAAGTAACATAGTTTTGAATTACTTGTCGTGTGGACAGTTGAAACCACTGGTGCTTTCGTTGTATCTTCTAGAGTTTGAGACAAAAATTTAAAAAAAAATTTAAAATCTACGATTAATAATATATCTTTTTCGTAGGACGGAATGAATTTCGTAGGAGTGAATATAATGCACTTAAAATCTAATTTTCTATCGCTGTGTAAGCCCCTAAGAAATGAATCAAGTATCATTGTATTTCTCACATAAAAAGCTTTCGATTGAGGGGTTAATATTATTGTCAAACGCTATACTTGCAAATATATTTAACCAAATAGAAGCTTATTTATACAAGCATTTTTATGTCGGGAATTTCGCTGTTGATCTTTGCCCTACCAAATTTGGCTTATATTTGGTTATGCAATAGACAGAATCACGTGAAATACATGCTATATGTGGTAAATTGACCGGTAGAATCGATTGCCGGTGTGTTTGGGCGTGTCTAGGGGTCATTGTTCGTATAGTTTGGGATCACAAAACATTTTACTTCCGGTTTTCTTGCTACAATGGAATGCGTCTTTGTTCTCAGCGAATTGTGTGCATATAGTTACAAAATATAGATCACTAAAAGGAGCTTTTCAAGGCGATTCTGCTGGTACAATTGCCAAGAAGTAAACCCTAGAAGAAGCCGAGATATTTTCAATGAAAGGTGACTGTGTACAATGTATGTTAATTGACAATGCAATTTACAACATTTTACTACAATATATCAAATTTCATATATCTAAACGGCCATAAATCTGCTTCATTGCACTGTATAAAAAATCTAAAAAGATATTCTAATAGATCTTTATATGCTGATTCCATTGGTGGTACTCGTTTTCTTTTGCGTTGCATAAAAGCCGAGCTATGCTACGGCAAAGTCATCGTTCACCCGTGAACGAAATACAAGACTACCGACTAAACATACTTTCTTTTCAATTTAAAACTAATATAAATCTACAGAGTAGCGTAATTTAGAATTAGAATTACTTGTATCGCAATTTTTGTAGACTTTTCTGCCAAAAAATGAAACAAAGGTCAAAAGTCTGATATTAACCATATTTTCCTTCCTATTTAAAACAACAGTAAAAATATATAGGGCAGCAGAAGTTGAAACCTCTGTTGCTTTTGTTGTAGATTCTTTTAGAGTTTTACAGAAAAAAATGTGTTGGAAATGTAGTCAACTAATCAATGACTCCTTACAATATTTAACAAATGAAACAAATGTCATAGGTCTGAAATTCATATATTTTTCTTTCCATTTATTTGAAACTACGGTGAAGATATAGAACAACACATTTCAGAATTACCTGTTGATCGAGAAGTTGAAACCGCTGTTGCTTTTGTCATAGATTTTTCTAGAGTTTGACAGTAAATAAAGCAAATGGTGAGGGTCTGATATTGACCATATTTTACTTTCAATTTGAAACTACTCTAATGGTACGTATTGAGCATGCACCATATAGCTTAGAATTATTTATTGATTGAGAAGCTGAAAGCTCTGACACTTTCTAGTAAGTTTGTCTAAAAAATATTTACAGTAGCATCAAAGAACAAATATGCAAGCACAGTTTTTTATTCAATTCAATCCTGAAAGAGCTGTTAAGAACGATTAGAAAAGCAAAGCTCTGGACTTTTCTTGCGCTTTCCTACAAGCGAGAAAGCTAAATCTATCGCAATATGCATGCAAAATAAATTATTCATTTCGATTATTTAAACATTTACATATGTTGACTGACACAATCAAATATGTGTCTCTGTGATCAAGTATACAATTTTGTGTATTAATCATCGAACTTTACCATAATATAGGTTTTATATAGTTGTACGTATGATGTAGTCAAAGGCGAAGCAATGGGTTTAATTGAGGTGTACTTCAAAGGGACTATTTTTTATACATCTCCTATAATTTCGCCCCTTGATATAGTGATTACACAATCCTTACGTGGTGACGGAGTCGTTGTTGAAACTTGCTCCAGAGCTGTCTAAAAATTAGTGAACAATAATGATGATAATCTTGCTTGATTCATCGTAAAATGCCATTGTCACAACGTCTAATTAATAACATGTTAATTTCGAGCTTCATCTAATATATGAGCGAAAAAAGAAGAAGAAAAATGAAGCGTATGCACGGAGTAGCAAAAAGTAGAGCCTTTGAAGTAACCACATATTCACATTGGCCGAAATCTGTTGCATTAATTTGACAGTTGAGAATGCTTCGAAGCCATGATTCGTAAAGCGGCACAAGATTTTACACACTTGGAAAAATTAAGACGTTATTATTGATTTTACTTGTGTGCAAAAATCTTGTGTTTTCCCCTGGTGGCCAATTTGAATTGCGGCTATCTCAAAAGGTCTACTTTTTTATTGATGCATCTTGTGTAAGGGCATATAAATAACACTTCGAATTTGATCTTTATTCACACTGTATTATATATATTTATCATATAGTTGACAGTAAGATACTGAAAATACACCGTAAGATATTTTCCATATCTTCACTAGTGAAGATATCGATCACGTGATCATTTCCCGCAAATAATTTTGTATTTTCAAAATGACGATGTTTGTAAGAGCAGCGAACCAATTTTCACCTTTGTTTAAAGAAAAAAATTACATGTTTGTGCCGGAAAAACTGGAAATAATACAAGAAAACACTAAAATGATGAACAAGTATTGTTTTAGTTTAAATAATATTGAAATAAAGCCATGTTTTTGGCATTATTGATCGAAAATTAATTTACTGACTTGGGTTTTAAATTGTTTACAACTATATAATAAACAAAACATTACACGGCGGTTTGAAGATATGAATTTTATCTTCTCGCACGTATTGTTTTAACCACTTGAAGATAAGATTCATATCTTCGCACCGCCGTGTAATATTATATATTTATCACATACTTGTGCCTTTATCCGGGCGATAACCCGGTATATATATATATATATATATATATATATATATATATATATATATATATATATATATATATATATATATATATATATATATATATATATATATATATATATATATATATATATATACAGGGTGTATAAAAAAAAAGTAGACAATTTTGAAACGGCTCTCAAACTCGCGAAGCGGCTTGAAGTATGAAGTTTTTTATTAATGTACATTGCTTGGGTACTTACGGTGTAGAAAAAATGAAAATATTCTGAAATTTAAATGTTTCAAACCCAGGGGTGTGCGTATTTTGGAACACATTAAAAATGGCTTGCGCACGAAATTTAAAGGCTTAAAAGTAATTTTGAGTTGCTAGGTAGAAAATATGTTAGGTGTTTTATTGCTGTTCAAAATTTCAAGAAATTTGATTGAGTTTAAGCCATTCAGAACGTCGTGCGAACGTATATTTTTCTCAATAAGAATCGTTTTTCTGAAGAAATGTTCCAATTTTAATTAAATGTCCCTTGGGAGTTGTATGCAAATTAAGTAAATACATAAATTAAACATGCATAAAGCTAATTTTTCTAAAAATATGGAAGTTCGCGCGACGTTTTGAACGGCTTAGACTCGAGCAAATTTTCTGAAATTTTGTACAGCAATACAACAACCGACAAATTTTCCATCTACGAAGTCAAAATTACTTTTAAGCATTTATGTTTTGTGCGCAAGGCATATCTAAATTGCCGTAAAAGACAGAACCCCCCGGGTATTGAAGTTTTAAATTTCTCATTTTTCCGTACCAAAGTACCAAAACAATCTATTTCAATACAAAACATCGTACATTGAGGCGCTTCGCGAAACAGAGAGCGATTTCAGATTTGTCTACTTTTTTTTGATACCCCCTGTATATATATATATATATATATATATATATATATATATATATATATATATATATATATATATATATATATATATATATATATATATATATATATATATATATATATATATATATATATATATATGTATATATATATATATATATATATATATATATATATATATATATATATATATATATATATATATATATATATATATATATATATATATATATATATATATATATATATATATATATATATATATATATACAGGGTGTATAAAAAAAAAGTAGATTATTTTGAAACGGCTCTCAATCTCGCGAAGCGGCTTGAAGTATGAAGTTTTTTATTAATGTACATTGCTTGGGCATTTACGGTGTAGAATAAATGAAAATATTCTGAAATTTAAATGTTTCAAACCCAGGGGTGTGCGTATTTTGAAGCACATTAAAAATGGCTTGCGCACAAAATTTAAAGGCTTAAAAATAATTTTGAGTTGGTAGATAGAAAGTATGTTAGGAGTTTTATTGCTGCTCAAAATTTCAAGAAATTTGATTGAGATTAAGCCTGTCAAAACGTCGCGCGAACGTATATTTTTTCTCAATAAGAATCGTTTTTCTGAAGAAATATTCCAATTTTAGTTAAATGTCCCTTGGGAGTTGTATGCAAATTAACTAAATACATAAATTAAACATGCACAAAGCTAATTTTGCTAAAAATATGGAAGTTCGCGCGACGTTTTGAACTGCTTAGACTCGAGCAAATTTTCTGAAATTTTGTACAGCAATACAACACCCGACCAATTTTTAATCTACCAAGTCAAAATTACTTTTAAGCATTTAAGTTTTGTGCGCAAGGCATATTTATATTGCCGTAAAAGACAGAACCCCCCGGGTATTGAAGTTTTAAATTTCTTATTTTTTCGGTTTATTCTAGATTATAAGTACCAAAACAATCTCTTTTAATAAAAAAAAACATCGTATATTGAGGCGCTTCGCGAAGCAGAGAGCGATTTCAGACTTGTCTACTTTTTTTTGATACACCCTGTATATATATATATATATATATATATATATATATATATATATATATATATATATATATATATATATATATATATATATATATATATATATATATATATATATATATATATATATATATATATATATATATATATATATATATATATATATATATATATATATATATATATATATATATATATATATATATATATATATATATATATATATATATATATATATATGCATCCTGGCTGCAAATCAAAGATCTTTTAATAGCTAATCAATTTATAAATTTTCGACCTCTTGACACGGCCTTCGTCAGAATAAAAACTAGTTACAGCACATGGCATTTATACTATTAATTTACATACATGAATAACTAAATAAACTTAATCCTATTGTTGTACAAAATCATGCCTGAAGTTAAGACCTCTTTGATTAGTCAACAACGTTCCAATCCAAAAATTCTCACATTCCCTAAGACTGTCACGGCGTTGGTCAATTAACTTAAATTTCAACAATGAATGATCAGCACCATGAAAATCCAGAAAGTGATTAACAATACCACAGTTCTTTTATTCCGTTCAATCCTCGAGCGTAAGAGAGTTACTAATTTCGTATTTGCGGAGTTCAAAGCCGTTGCTCGTGATAGGTAGTAAAAGTGGTGTGTCATGACGTCATCCTCACTGATCTCAACAATATGGTGGACTATCATGAATGGCTAACACTGACTGATTGGCCAGATTTGAAATTTATTGTTGATTGATTAATCACGAATTCAACTGACAGCAAATATCTAAATTTGCTTTTTGCTCTACAATATTTTGTATTTTTGCAAAAAGATTTGGTAACTTTCACAACCAACGCAGGGTGGTCATTTATGATCTCTAGAATATGGTGGAATATCAGGAGTTGCAAACACTTAAGGCATCCAAAAAGGCGAGAACTGAGACGAAAACGACTGCGACAAGACTCTTGAAGAGAGATTACTTCTGGGAAAATACAGAGAAGCGCCAAGAATTGACTACGGCGTGAAACACAAGGCAAGTTTGTTGATAGTACGTAGTTATACTTGTGTTTTAATTAACAAATAGATTTCATTTTTGCGTGCGTCTGTACTGTAATAGATCACAGATGACGTCATAGCGTGTGAAGAACAAAAAAGTACGCACGAGAAGCAGTCGAGTCGATAAAACAAGGATAAAAAACTCAATATTTTGTCATTTTGAAAAAATATACCGAAAAAATAACAATTGCCGTGTTGCTATGACAAAAGCCTATGCAAGTACTTCATGTAATTCCGAAAATATAGTTGCATGCTCTCAGTGGCGAGGGGTTGCTGCATGCATGTATTTCTAGTATGAGACTTGTAATTGGCAAGACGGGGTTTAAAATTAATAATAGAACCCCCTCCTTGCCAACCACAAGCAACACAACTAGCAAGATAAACAACATTATCGGAGGTGCAAGTGAGCAATTTCCCAATTTGAAATACTCTACTTCGTCTTGTAATTTGCGAAATAAGGGTAGAACCCTCCTCTAAAAAGTTTTTACAAAAACTTATGGTATTCCTAATCACTCCCTGGATTTCCATGGTGCTGATCATTCACTGTTAAAATTTAAGTTAATTGACCAACGCCGTGACAATTGACCAACGCCGTGACATTGCAACGTTATTGACTAATCAAAAAGGTCTTAACTCAGTCCACGCATGATTTTGTACAACAATAGGATTATTTATTCAAGTATGTAAATTAATAGTATAAATGCCATGTGCTGTAACTAGTTTTTATTCGGACGAAGGCCGTGTCAAGTGGTCGAAAATTTATAAATTGATTAGCTATTAAATTAATGATCTTTGATTCTTCGATTTGCAGCCATCGCTTTGTATTTTACATTATGTCCTGTTGGCTAAGGCAAGTTACGTTTTAGAAAGGATTTATTCAATGAAAAAGACAATTACAAAAGTAAAATGAAAGTAAGTTAAGTAATATTCACTAAATTTTAAAAATTTTAGAAAGAAAAAACGTAGACTGTATAGTTAGTCAGTATAAAAACTTAGAACTCAAATATCTTTGGCCTACGTTAAGAAGGGCCTTCTTGAACCTCGTAAACATAGAAGTTACGTAGAAGTTAAACGAAGAAGCTACGTTCCTTCTCATAATAATAAAAATAATTTAATACAATTTTTCAATTGAATAAGTTGCTACTTTAAGTTTCATGCAACAGGCAATTTTTAGGCAACATTACTAATCAGAAATGTTGCCTGAAGGTTGCTTGTTGCATGAAACTTAAAGTAGCAACATATTCAATTGAAAAATTGTATTAAATTGTTTTTATTATTATTATATACTGTCTTGTAATTGCATCTTGTATGAGCACTTTTTATTCTTGAAAACGAGAATATATCATCACATATATCACATATATATATATATATATATATATATATATATATATATATATATATATATATATATATATATATATATATATATATATATATATATATATATATATATATATATATATATATATATATATATATATATATATATCCCAAGAATTAACTGTACCAGATTGGTTACGAGACTTGTCAATGATTTTAGAGCGCTCAATACCATTACTGGTAGAGCGAATATATTTATTTATTTCGTAGACCTGCTGTGCTACTCCGAGTTTCACGCTATAAAGCGATCGTCAGGCAACTGACAGATCTGGTGAAGCTACTCTCTATTTACAGTTTGATACTAGGTATCGCGTTACGTGTCTACACTTGGTAAATAGTTCGGTTCGTTTGTTCAGTAAGGTATTATCTTTGTTCTTCATGATGGTCAGTTTTTCTCCAGGCATAAGTTACATCTTCTGATTGACCAACACTTCCCCCCTTCTAACAAACTACACAAAATCTTTAATCGACACAACGTGCGAATTAGTTACAGTTGCCTACACAACATGAGCTCGTTCATAAACAGACACAACAGGAAAATACTAAATAAACACACGAGACAAACGAACGTAAGCAACACAGAGAACACGCGACAGTGCAACTGCAGACAACCCAACAAATGCCCGGCCGAAGGTAAATGCCTCACAAAAAGCGTGGTATATCAAGCCGAAGTTACAGCAGATAACAAGCCCGTAAAGTACATTGGAGTCACCGCCGATGACTTCAAAACAAGATTTAGAAACCACGCCAAATCACTCGCTAACAAGAAGTACTCAAAGGAAACGGAGCTATCAAAGCATGTATGGGAACTGAAGGCAGCAAAAAAAGCCATTCACTATCAAATGGTCGTTGCTTAAGAAGGTTCCTGCCTACAAAGCTGGTTCCAGAAGATGTAACTTATGCCTTGAGGGAAAACTGACCATCATGAAGAACAAAAGATAATACCTTACTGAACAAACGAACCGAACTATTTACCAAGTGTAGACATGTAACGCGATACCTAGTATCAAACTGTAAATAGAGAGTAGCTTCACCAGATCTGTCAGTTGCCTGACGATCGCTTTATAGCGTGAAACTCGGAGTAGCACAGCAGGTCTACGAAATAAATATATATATATATATATATATATATATATATATATATATATATATATATATATATATATATATATATATATATATATATATATATATATATATATATATATATATATATATATATATATATATATATATATATATATATATATATATTAACAGTAAAAAGGTTGAAACTGATCTAGAGTTTTATTTAAAAACATTAAAAACTGAATTTTCGGTCGCTCACTGCGACCTTTACCAAAGTGTTATCACAAGATTAGAAGTCTCCTATTTATGCAATATCAAGTGCTGTATTACTATCGTTCTTTATAACAACGGAACGTATACACTTGGGAAATGCTTGTGTTCATTCACCGATGTGACGTCTTCGCACGAATGAAGCGATTCGAGAAATAGACGTTTATGATGACTATTTACACCACTCTCTAAAATTTCCACTTCGTCACTGTGTACATCATGGCCAGTTGCCTCTACGTGGTCTTTAATCGACGACTCATTCATGCGCCTAGTTCCTGGCTTGCCCATCTCGGATTCCACGACCTTTTACTCTCTCCTATGTGTAAGAATTCACAAAATTTGCACTTAACTTTATAGACAATCCCCTTTACTTGTGCTTCAGTCGGTCTATCTTTTGGTTTCCGAAATACGTTTCCCAGTGTCAACATTGGTTTGAACGCTGTTTGAATATTCATACTTGCTATTGTTCGCTTTACCCTTTCTGAAACACCTTTATAATATGGTATGCTGGTATAGCCTCTCGGCTCCGATGCTTGGTCTTGATGGTTCTGTTTTGCTTCACATGCATTATCAATGAAATGCGACGTGTAACCATTTATCTTTAAATCTTTCAAAACGTTCTCCTTTTCAGACTTTCTTTTATTTGCATTTGACGGAATTGCTTTTGCACGATCTAATAATGTTTTGACCACGGCTGCTTTACTCTGTCCGGGATGGTGTGAATCGAATGCCAAATACTTTTCGGTATGTGTAACTTTTCTATGTACTGCTACTTCTACCTGACCTGATTTCAATACCGTGATATTTGTATCCAAAAACGCAATACTCTCTCCTTATTCCGAGACTGTTGACCTTTCGATTGTAAACTGAATATGCTCATTGATGGAGTTTAAATGGTCGTGGAAGGTTTGTACGTCACATTTTTTCAAACAGGAGTTCGAATCATCCACATATCGACGCCACCAGCGAACGTTAATAGGTGATGTTTCTAAAGCTTTAGACTCAATTTCCTGCATTACCAGCTCTGCAATTACCGCGCTGACCGGTGAACCCATAGCACACCCAGATACCTGGTGGTAGTGTTTTTTAAGCTTCCTTTTTACTATTTCTTTTACCAGGTAAACAGGAACCGATGTGAACAACGAAATCACATCGAAAGATACAACTGTCTCATCCTCATTAATATTTTTGTGTCCGTGCGAATTCAGCAAACTCCTTCGCGTTCTTTATTGAAAGTTCATTGATACTATAAAGACACATAAGAAGAGAAGCTATGTATTTCGACAGCTGATATGTTGGAGAACCCACACGACTGTTTATAGGTCGTAACGGTACTGTCGCTGGTTCTCCTTCCCGAAGGATAAAATGATCTTGGTTAACAATCAATGGTACTTTATGAATCTTCGGCAAGCCATAGAAGGAGGCTGAACTGGAGTCAAAAGGTCTTAATCTCTAATATTCAGATTCTGTCAAATTCTCCGACTTTCGTAACCTCAACAGGGTATTTTGAATCTCCGATTCAACTTTTGTAGTCGGGTTTCTACGCTTGTCCGCGATTCTCTTACAAATATCTTCATCACGTAACATCTCTCGTATTTGATTGCTACAACTTGCCTTATCCATAACCACAGTAGAATTTCCCTTATCGGCTTTTATAACAATTATGCTAGCATCAGATTTCAAATCTTTCATAGCTTTCCTCTCACCTTGTGATAGATTCTGCTTTACTGGCGGTTTAGCGTTTTTTAAGGTGCTATAGATTTTCCCACGTACTTCAGCTTTAGGCAAAGAAAATGGATTTCTATTTGGTTGCTAGTTCCAGGCCTTTTACTAACGGTTGTTGTATCCTGCCCGTGTCACGTGCACACGCACGTGAACATTAGACATTGTTTTGAGGGAAGGTTTTTGGGAAAAAGGCTTGCGAGAAAGTTGGTAAAATTTGTTACGATTAAAAACTGTTTAAAACTTGGTCCAGCGAGACACAACACTGGCGATGAGGATAAAATTTGATTAAAGTTTAGATATGAGTGATATCGACGAGCCAAGTCCAACATCGAGCCATCCGAATGCGAATGCAGAAAGTTCAACACAAGTTGCACAGCAAATAAGTGCCCCACGAAGCGGTTTACCGCCGTTTTCACCATTGGATCCGATCGGACATCCCTCTACAGTGGGCCAAAGATGGAAGAAATGGGTAAGGCGATTCGAAAATTTATTAATAAGCCTGAGAGAATTCGATTCTACGATACGACGTGGGCTGTTGTTGACATATGTTGGCGAAACTACGAACGACATATTTGATATTTTACCCACACTGGAATCACGTACGAAGCAGCAGTGGAAAGTTTAACCGAGTATTTTTCCCCTCTTGGAAACAAAGATGTCGCTATCTTTGAATTTCGTGAGTTAGTACAAGAGAATGACGAAACCATTACCGATTACTATCGACGTTTGAAAACTAAAACAGCCGACTGTGGATTTACTAATGAAGATGGCGAAATAAAAACGCAAATAATTCATCGAACCCGAGATGCCCGGCTACGGAAAAAAGCCCTACGCAAAAAAATGGATTTGAAAGCCCTGTTAAAGTTCGGACAATCATTGGAAAGCACCGACGAGCAAGTGAAGCGACTAGAAAACAGCACGGACAGTGTAAATTTCGTAAAATACAACCCCCAGCAATCTCCAAATAAATATGGGAACAATCGCCGGGGTTATCCCTCTCAGTACACAGAAAAACAGCAAAATTCAAAGCAAACATGTCGCAATTGTGGGGGTGCATTTCCTCTTCAAAATGGAATGCAATCCTGCCCAGCCCGTGGAAAAGAATGCCACAACTGCGGACAGACTGGCTATTGTGCAAAATTTTGCAGGTCAGCAAAGAAATCAGACAAAAATATCAGAAATGTGGAGCAGCCAGATTCTGATGACGAAAATTGTTTCACACTTTCATCCATCCCAGCGAATTCACCTTAAGGAGGCTCCCTACTGTTTTTTAAAAAAAGTTAAACAAGGAGCTACATATGTTATTTTTTCGTGATATATACGATTTAAATGAAACAAAACGATTTATTTTGATAAACCAACGTCTTCAGTTTACGAAACAATAAAGAACGATTTCCAAACTTACGTTGCTATGGCAACCATTACGTTTCAATATGGCTGCCAAGTTCAATTTAAATGCAAATAACTTTTTGGAAAGCACGGTGACCCTCCATTTTTATTTCATACAATGTTTTATATTGTCAAGAAGTACATTTTGTCCAAGTTTAAAAAAAATCGCCAGTGTAGTTTCTCTGAAACTAAATTTTGGCTTTTGCGAAAAAACTACACTGGCGATTTTTTTAAACTTGGACAAAATGTACTTCTTGACAATATAAAACATTGTATGAAATAAAAATGGGGGGTCACCGTGCTTTCCTAAAAGTTATTTGCATTTAAATTGAA
Source organism: Muricea muricata (assembly GCA_963855995.1). Classification (NCBI taxonomy): domain Eukaryota; kingdom Metazoa; phylum Cnidaria; class Anthozoa; order Malacalcyonacea; family Plexauridae; genus Muricea; species Muricea muricata. The sequence continues at coordinate 116,458,128 of OY979716.1, forward strand.
CTTGGCAGCCATATTGAAACGTGATGGTTGCCATAGCAACGTAAGTTTGGAAATCGTTCTTTATTGTTTCGTAAACTGAAGACGTTGGTTTATCAAAATAAATCGTTTTGTTTCATTTAAATCGTATATATCACGAAAAAATAACATATGTAGCTCCTTGTTTAACTTTTTTTAAAAAACAGTAGGGAGCCTCCTTAAACCCAAATCTCAATCGGTGATACCAATATAAAGGTTTTGGTTGAATCTGGAGCCTCGGTCAACCTTGTTGGTCATCACATTTTCAATCAAATTCGGAAAAATAATGAAAGCATTCAGTTAGTTCCAACAAAGGCAAAGATACGTGCTTATGGTTCTGAGGACCCAATAGAACTTGCCGAAATAGAAATCTTCACCGAAGTAGACTTATCTCAGGGCTATCTTCAACTTACGCTTTCCGAAGAGTCACGATACATTACTGCCTTCTCCACCCCTGATGACTGACCCCACCAATTCACACGCTTGATCATGGGTGCATCACCTTCCGGGAAACATTTTCATGAAATCATTAGCAATCTCATCAAGGATATTCCTAGATGCGCAAATATTTCTGTAACATCCGGCTGTTGTCCTACGACAAGCAGTCCCACTACGAGCAGTTAGAGCAGTTGCTAACAAAGCTTCAACACAGTGGTTTGACGCTCAAATATCCTAAGTGTTCATTCATCGTATCCGAAGTAAATGTCTTTGAACACATCATCTCAGGGAATGGAATTCGACCAGACGATTCAAAGATTAAAGCGGTCAACCAAGCTCCACCTCCCAAGACCTGTTCCGAGGTTAGATCATATCTCGGCTTCACCAACTACTGTTCCAGGTATATACCTAACTATAGCACCATAACCTACCCACTCCGACAACTGACCAAAGCCCATGCAAAGTTCATATGGACTAACGTACAAGAGCAAGCATTCCTAGCCCTTAAGCAAGCACTAACAAGCGCTCCAGTCCTAGCTCACTATAGTCTTGAAGCAAAGACACGAGTTGTGGTTGATGCATCACCCTGGGCATTAGGAGCCGTACTTCTACAAGAGCAGCAGGATGGTTCATATCGGCCCATAGCATTTGGTAGTAGATCGCTATCTGAAACCGAGCAGAAATATGGACAGGTCGAAAAGGAGTCCCTTGCTATTGTGTTTGGGTGTGAGCATTTCCACATGTATTTGTACGGGCGCAACTTCAAGATTGAAACAGATCATCGACCATTGGAACACATCTACAAGCCAAAAGCCACAACACAGGAAAACCAACACCAGCACGAATCGAAAGATGGCGCTTAAGGCTTCAAGAGTATGATTTCGAAGTGGTATACAAACCTGGATCCAGCAACCTTGCAGACCCCCTTTCTCGACTGCCCAGAAAATCAACCGCAGGCAGACACGCGAAGCAACATGGAAGCTTGTGCTGATAGGTACATCCACTACCTAACCCAAAAATTAGTTCCCAAAGCAATGTCGGTCGAGGAAATACAACAAGAATCAATGAAAGATGAAGAATTGACCCAGGTTCGTGATTGCATACAAGGTAATCGGTGTTATCAACTGCCACAATCTTACAAATTAATTGCGGACGAACTGTGTGTCAATAACCAAAGAATCGTTCTCCGAGGAAGCCGCATAGTCCTTCCAGCCAAGCTTCGAAAGCATGCAATATAGATAGCAGACGAAGACCATGCAGGGATAACCAAATGCAAACAGAGAATTCGGAGCAAGTTATGGTGGCCCCAAATGGATAAAAACATCGAAGATCATATAAAACATTGTCATGCATGCCAAGTAACATCTCACCCTCCACAACCAGAACCATTGTGCCCCACCAAGTTACCTGGTGAACGTTGGTCCCAGCTAGCAATCGACGTTTGTGGCCCCTTCCCAACTGGCGAGTACATAGTGGTCGTCACAGATTTCTACTCCAGATGGCCTGAAGCAAAGATCTTGAAAACCGTTACATCAGCTAATATCCTTAAGTGGCTAAACGAAGTCTTCGCCCAACATGGGTATGCACATATTCACAAGTCTGACAATGCATCCTACTTCACCTCAGAAGAGTTCAAGTCGACACTCAACTCGTGGGGAGTACAATTACAAACAGTAACTGAATATTGGCCTCAAGCCAACGGGCAAGTGGAGCAGTTTAACGAAGTAATCAAGAAACACGTCTTGACTTCTCAAGCAGAACAGAAAGATTGGCGAGAACACTTCCCAACCTATTGCTCCAATACCGCACAACCCCACACCGAATGACGGGACAAACCCCATCTAAGTTATTCCTTCAGCGAGAGATGAGAACAAAGATTCCAACAATTCAACCTGTCAAAATCAAAGATGCCATAGATTCAAAAGTTCGAAAGAAAGATAGCAGCAAAAAGGACAAAGCTAAAGAATACATTGACAAGACACGACATACAAAGCCTCGTAACCTTGCAGTAGGAGATGAAATCCTGGTTACCCAGAAAAGAAAGAACAAGCATTCGACACAGTTCGGTAAAGATCCAATGGAAATAACAAAGATAAACGGTTCCCAAATTATATTAGTGGATCACAATGGTAAACAGCACAGGCGTAATTCATCCCATGTCAAGAAATACCTGAAGGAAAATCCTACACTCTCAGCAGACGATGAAGATTCCACAACGACAGACCCTACTCCATCAACAGAAAACCAACCTCCAGCCGCAAACCCACCAACCGCAGATCCTACGGGCAATGAAGCCAACGCTCAAGCACAGACAGGAAACAATAACAACCAACCTCAAGCAGAAATTACACGCAGATGTAGTAGACGAAGAACTGCTCCAAAATACTTGGGATTTGATAAGTAAAATATTTAGTTATAAACTTTAAAGTAGTTGTGGTTGATATTTCCGAGAACATTTAAAGAAACGTAATTGCTGTTAGAAACATTTAGCTAAACAGGGGAGGAATGTTGTATCCTGCCCGTATCCTGACATTGTTTTGAGGGAAGGTTTTTGGGAAAAAGGCTTGCAAGAAAGTTTGTAAAATTGGTTACGATTAAAAACCGTTTAAAACTTGGTCCAGCGGCACACAACAACGGTCAGATCAGCTAGATATATGATGATGTCGTACACTTGGTAATATATATTGATAATAGAAATTGAGAGCGAGTAGTCTTACTGTTTTAGTAAAATCTGAGATAATTAAATAATTGATTAATTAATAAGCCATTTTGTTAACAATAATGCTACATAATAATTATTGTCTTTGAATTGAAAAAATACGCCAGGAAAATTGTTGTTTTGCTACTTGCTATTAATCTAGACAGCGAGTAGAGTAGCCAATCAAATTAAAGCATTTGCGACAAAATTCTGACATTAATTCGGTACGTACATATGTGTATGTGCACTGGACCCAAACGTTTTATCCCAATAAAATTATTGTATCCAATAAGTTATTGGGATTCTATCCCATAGATCGTAACCAAGGACTGACATGAAGAACGAATGCAGGCTCACCGGGAGTGACGTGTCATCATTGAACCATGCGAAACCATGCGGAGTAGACGTGTAGTTTTAACGCTCTTACAGGTGTGGCTCTTTCAAGTCTTGACAGCGTTTTTCTTTTATGAATTTCCGTGGAATAAGGTATGTCTTTTCCCTCCTTGATTCGTTGTCTGTCATGTAGAATGTTTTATTTTTTTCCTGACCTGGGTTGGCACGGATTTCTTCTCACAGCGTTCCTTCATGGGACTGCTGATTTGTATATGCCTCATGCCCAATTTTCATATTTGTCACTGTAGATAATGTCAAAGGCTGTGCAAGCACACAAAATCTAATACAGCCTGCAGATCAGCCAGCGAGCGATCTCCTATCATTTGGGGACGACAGTGAACACGATATTACCAGCGAACGTGGTTCGCTAGGTAAAGCACTTTTAGCTAGCATTAATCGCTTGAATAGTAATTTTCAAACTTTTACACAACAATTCGAATTTGACGACTGTAACGACAACCCCAATGATGTTAACATTTTAGCCGATATTGATCATATTGCTTCGGGCGATAGCTCAGAATTTGAATGAGCATGATGTTGATTTTTGCAATATGCAAGCCAACTGGACCTTGACGATGAGGTTAAAGGCCCAAAAATTAATGAGAAAATCGCCGGTATTGTTAACAAATTACGATTACAAAGAATCACTCAGGAGCAATCAAAAGCAATTATGAAGCGGCATAATAAACCAGAAAATGTTGATATTCGGCTGCCCAAATGTGAACAGAGCATATGGAATGAAATTCCCGGGAAAGCTCGTGTGACTGATGTCAAATTTCAAACTATTCAGACTGCGCTATTAGGTGCGATTAACTGTCAACTTGAGGTGGCGAATGTTCTTTTAGCTCAGAAGTCGAGTAAAGATATCTTGACCACGTGTCTTGACGGTATAACCTTAGCGATGACTACGAATTATGACTTAAACTTGCGACGACGCGAGGCTATGAGACCCCAGTTTAAACTTGAGTTTGCTAAAGGCTTATGTAGCTCCGCCAGCCCTGCCGACGAATTTTTGTTTGGTGGAGATACTGCTAAGCGTGTGAAAGAGATTAATGAGTTAACAAAGTTAAAAGTGTGTCGAAGTTTCCCCACGCATCGGGGCCGTTCCCAACGTTATCATCCATATCAACCACGTGGCTCTCGCAGTAATTTCCTCTTGCGTGGAAGAGGATCTCGTGGCCGTGGATTTACCCATACCTCGTCTACTCAACGTCAGAATTTTCAGAGTCTACCCCAGCCAGAAAAGAAATCCAACCAGAAGTCTACAAACAACTGGTATGTTGAATTAGATCATATTCGTTCTTTAATCGCTCAGCAGCCGCCTTTTACGGCTGGCAATACTCGAAACTGTTTGCATTTCTGGAGACAAATTACGTCTGATCCTGAAATTTTGGATTCTGTCGCACATTGTCATATTGAATTTACCGACAATCCCACTAATTACTCCTTGGGGGGACATAGAGATTTTAATGCTGCAGATAAACACGTTATTTCAACGGAAGTTACTAAACTTTCAGACTTGGGTGTTATTGTGTCTTCACACCATAAGCCAGGCGAGTGTATCTCCTCCATGTTTGTCGTTCCGAAACCTGATGGCTCTCATCGGCTAATTTTCAATTTCAAGAATTGTAACCACGCTGTCCTTTATAGAAAATTTAAAATGGATACTTTGGCTTCCATTCTCAGTCTTGTTACACCTGGGGCTTACATGGCGACTATTGATCTTCGACATGCATATTATACCATTCCGGTTGCCTTCGAGCATCAAAAATTTCTTAAGTTTATTTGGAACGGTAGTTTATACCAGTTTACCGTTTTACCTATGGGACTTTCTAGTTGCCCCGTATTTTCACAAAGGTCATGAAACCAGTTTTGGCGGCGCTTCGTCAACTCGGATATATTAATAGCGGTTACATTGACGACTTTTACTTGCAAGGTAAACTATTCTCTGACTGTGCTGCCAATGTTTGTAATATTGTACAACGTTTTATTAGCTTAGGATTTTATCCACATCCCGATAAATGTTGTTTATTACCCACACAAGAGATTGTCGTCTTGGGATTCGTCATTAATAGCCTGTTGATGACTGTTTCCTTAACTGCTGATAAGAAGACACAGCTCTATGAGTTATGTAGCCAGGTCTTAAAGGGTGGTCCCTTGTCTATCCAGTCCATTGCTAGTCTTATAGGGAAACTTATTGCTGCCCTTCCGGGAATATAGTTTGGTCGTTTATATTGTCGTCACCTGGAACGCGACAAGCTCAAAGCCCTAGCTTTGAACAATGGTGATTTTCATGCTTCTATGTCCCTCTCTCACTCTGTTGTACAGGACATACAGTGGCGGTGCGATAATTTAATGACTGCTTCACGTAGAATTCGGCCACCTCCTATTACTTCTGTTTTTCAGACGGATGCCAGTGACAGTGGCTGGGGCGTAACGTGTGTTACCAATGCCTCTTTGGAGTCTCATGGTGTTTGGTCTGCTGAGCAACAGTCGTTACACATTAACGTAAGAGAGTTATATGTTGTCTTCATTTGTTTGACTATGTTCTGCGCCCCGATGTCTGAAGTACACATATGTTTTTACCTTGACAACAGCACTGCTGTTAGTTACGTTAATCAAATAGGCGGAATGAAGTCCTTAGCTTGTGACACAGTTTCCCGCAAAATTTGGGAATGGTGCAACGTCCGAAATATCTGGGTGTCCGCTGTTCATATAGCTGGGTCGTGTAATGCTGTTGCCGATCAGCTGTCGCGCAAATGCTCTGACCGCGAGTGGCAGCTTAATCAGACTGTTTTTCAGGCCCTGGTGTCTTTATTCCCTAACATGACCATCGACCTATTTGCCTCGTACCTCAATCGCCAATTGCCTCGGTATGCGGCTTGGCATCCTGACCCGCAGGCGTCTTTCGTGGACGCGTTCTCTATCTCGTGTTCCAGCGAATTTTTCTATGCTTTCCCACCATTTGCTCTCATCCGCAGGTGTCTGGAGAAGATCAATGCCGACACAGCCGAGGGAGTTTCTGGTGGTGCCAGCCTGGCCCACCCAGACATGGTACACTCAAGTCCTGCAAATGTTAGTTCAGAAACCCAGAGTAATGGTGTGGACGTCCGAGCTGGAACTATTAACACACCCCTCCGCCAACAAGGTTCACAACATGCACGGGAAACTGAAGTTGATGGCATGTCCCTTGTCCGGCGACAGTATGAAAGCAAAAGCATTCCGGGACACATTGCCCGCGCTTCTCCTCGACTCATGGCGAACTTCTACACAGAAGCAATACGCAGTGCATCTCAAAAGATGGCATGTATTCTGTAGTGAGCGGGAAATTGCTCCATATTCTCCTGCTGTAACGGATATTTTAGAGTTTCTATATAGTCAACTTCATTTGTCATATGCTAGTTTAAACACAGCACGGTCTGCCTTATCCTGTATTATCTCTTTGGATACTGTGCCTGCTGGTCAACATCCTCTAGCCGCGCGATTCCTGAAGGGAGCTTTTGAGCGAAAATCCCAAGCAGGCCTTTTGAGATTTGGGATGTTCAGGCGGTCCTTAATTTCCTCAAAACTTTTTCTCCCAACAGTTCTCTATGCTTGAAGGATTTAGCTTTAAAGTTAACTACGCTGCTAGCACTGATTACTATTCAAAGAAAGCAAACGTTGGTCCGTCTTAAAATTTCAGCGCCTTGCATGTCAAAGTCTGATTCCCGATTTATCTTCACTCTTGATTCTCACATAAAACAGAGTCGACCTGCTTATACCGTTCCTCCCGTCGTGGTACCTAAGTACGTCATTGATACCAACATTTGTCCCGATGATTGTTTAGAGCATTATTTATTCAAAACGGAACCTATTCGCACGGAAGATTATTTGCTTCTTTCATTCATCAAACCCCATAAAGCCGTTGGAACTCAGACAGTCGGGCAATGGATCAAGTCAATACTATCTGGTGCTGGCATACCGCATAGACATGACAGCGTTTAAACCGCATTCCACCAGGCATGCTGCCTCGACGGCGGCCTTTAACGCTAATGTTCCGATCAGTGAACTCAATATTTTCAATAACTGGAACGATAACATTCAGTCATTCAGACCGGAAACAAGTGAAGCCTTGGTCTTAGTCTTTCACGCGGTCCGTACGTCAGTTTCAGTCTCCCGAATGCAAACAGATACGCGGTCCGTACGTCAGTTTCAGTCCTCTGCTTGGCCCGTTGCTCGGCCAGTATAAATTTGAAAACAAATCACAAAAATATGATTTTAAAAAAAGCAGCAGCAGTGCAATGCGATAAATTTTAAAGCAACCCTTTTTCGCTAAAATTTAGTACATCGGGCTAACTGCGATCAAAAAAGCGAAAATTCTAAATTTAAAAAAGCAATAGCAGTAATCAGCACGGAAGAAAAAGGGTCTCGAAAAAATCTTTTCACAAGTATGTAACTTTTTAAATCGCTAGCGTTTGATTTCACCAGCTTGTATAAAAAGCTCCATAGGTTTTTGTGGAATACAAATCGAGCCATAATTCATAATTATTTTGTGCTACATTTGTACAGTATATCTTACTTTGGGATGATACATGGACGTTCATTTTCACATTAAGGGATTTATTCCGTAATGATTTTCGTGGCTGGGTGTCAAAACGTAAACTAGTTGTTACTAATGCTAAAAGCATGTTTTAAATAATCTCTTCATGTGTACAAGTGAAAATAGGTATTAGGTTTCTCCTTGAGAAGGATTCTTGTTCAAATAAAGCTCTCAAGACATACAAGGTTTTGAAAAAGAAATTAAAGTAGCCAACAAAACAAACTTGATAGCACAGAAAAAAAATAACATAAAATACATTTGAAGAGAAAATTTTTCTGTGTGGGACTGTAATTGCCACTAGTAGCTAACAATTGGTATGCAGTGGAGCCATGAAAGGCAAAGTATTGATATATGCAGAGACAGCAGAAGATTGACAAGCATGGGGGAGGGGTGTAATGTTCATCAGTTCATGTATTTTCATATATTTGTATTCACCAACCATATTTTTTTTCAAAAGGATAGGTAATACAGAAGACAAAGATATGAATATCACCCCCCCCCCCCCTCCCCACTTGTCAATCTTCTGCAGTCACTGACGCATCTATCGAGATTTTACTACACTTTTATAATGATTAGTGAAGAGAAAAACGTTGGAATTAGCCTGCTACATGATCTGGCTATCAGTCACAAAGGGAAGCTTGTATGGACTTCGTCTTATGAAGCTTTGCAAAGTTTCGTCAGGGAAGCATTAAATTTGTCTGACGGGAATTGGTCAACACCAGGAGGACATGCAAAGCTCTACCAAGAAGAGGATATAGCTCTTAAATGGTACTCGGACACTAAATCGATTATACTTAGTGGCAAACTTGCTAAAGAATACGAAGAGAAGTTAAACTCCATGGCTTCTATATCACAGGAGTTAGCAAGCGGGGACTTGCCTTTTGACAACCGTACGGATAAAGCCGTCGTGGGAGTTCAAACAGCAACAAGCGGCTGGGATAGTTCCCCAGAGGCCTCTTTCAAACATCTAGAGAGCCGATTACTAAAGTTATCTGAAGACTTTTTAGAAAATACGCTAGCTATTAACAACACGCTACTCGATCACACCAATCAACTTAAAGGCCTCAAAAATGATGAAAAGTTCAAGTTATCTGCGTTAGAAAAAGAAAACCATGATCTCAAAGTCGAGAACAGTGCCTTGGAAGAGAGAATAAACAACTTAAGTTATATTCTGGCCGATCTTCAAGGCAAGGTTAAACACGCCGAAGAAGAAAAGGCAAGCCTAATCACAGTCATTAGACTATTAAATGATAATCAGGTGCCTAATGATCGCGTTGTGGAACAAATTGATGCTAATTTAGCAGACGATCAAGATCAACTAAATCGAACTGACGAATATTTACAGCCAAATATACCAGTGAAAAATTCTTTTATGGTTCTTAACGTGGAAGAATCTAACACGGTAAATGATGAGCCCTCAATTAGTGTGTGCTCTAAACAGCAACATTCTATTCAAACGAAAAACGGGCCTACTAGCAAGCAAAATGTCAGTCAATCGAATCATCCGACTAAACGGCATGAGAACCAGACGAAGGGAAAAGTTGGCCAGAATACGAAGGATAAACAAGAAATTCCACAGACTAATAAGGATCAGAACAAGCGTAAAATAATTATTGCTGGAGACTCTATCATCCAACACGTCCATGGCTGGGAACTTTCAAATGAAAATTGTAATGTGGCAGTCAAATCCTTTTCTGGTAGCAAGATTGAAGACATGCAAGATTACTTAAAGCCACTCATACGTAGAAAACCTGATGAGATAATCTTGCACATTGGAACAAATAATATCAGAGATTCAGCTTCTGACCCACAGACGCTGGCTGACGGTATTGTAAATCTTGCTGATCTAATTAATAGTAGCTCTCCATCAACTCAAATATCTATTTCAGGTTTAGTAACACGGAGAGACAATTCTACTTTTGCTTCTAAAATTATTAATACGAACAAGCGACTAAAGGCCATTTGTGTAAGCAAAAAATGGTCCTTCATTGATAATAGTAATGTGAACTTATCCTGCCTAAATCGTCGCGGGTTACATTTAAACCGTAATGGAAGTAGTTTACTTAGTAGAAACTTTTTAAATCATATCTCAAATTGACGTTTAACTCAGGATAGCGATGTCGATAAAATTCAGTTGAATGAGTCTGGCTTTCCCAAGGTCAAAGGCTTTAAGATGGCCATGCTCAATATTACCAGTTTGCCAAAGCATATGGACGAGATTTGTGTTAAACGAAACTAGACTAGATCGCTCTATTCCCGACGACTTAGTAAATATTCCAAATTACGACATTATTCGTAATGATCGAAATAGAAACGGGGGTGGTGTCTGCATCTATGTTAGAAATAAGATAAGTTATTGCAATCTAAGTCATACTATACCTGACACTTTGGAAGCTGTGGTTATTGAGATTCATAAACCTAACTCAAGACCTTTTATTGTTTCCACAATATACAGGCCACCTAACAGTACTGCTGATATTTTTGGAAAAATTGAATATTTCATTAGTAAGTTTGATTGTGAGCATAATGAATTCTATCTACTTGGTAAATTAAATTGCAATATGTTCGATACATCAAGTCATGTAACAAAAAAGCTAAATCTACTTCTGGAATCATATCAACTTTATCAAATGATAAATACACCGACACGTGTTACTCAATTTACTAGTAGCTTGTTAGACATATGCGTCACGTCAAAGCCGGAACATGTAATTTTGACGGATGTGGTCCCTCTAGGTGTAAGTGATCACAACCTCATATACGTGGTAAGAAAAATTAATTCAAATGTCAAAATTAATTCGCACAGGTGCATAGAAATCCGAAATTACAAGCATTTCAATTGTGACAAATTTCTTGAGGAACTTTGGAAACAACCATGGGGCCTAATCGATCATGAATCTGATATAAATTTAAGATGGAGCCTTTGGAAAACTCTCTTTCTGAATGTTCTTGATAAACACGCGCCAGTTCAATCTAAAAGAATCAGATCAAAAAGACATATTCCTTGGATTAATAAAAACACCAAAAATCTAATTCATGAAAGAGATCGTCTTAAACGTAAAGCTATGATTTCCAAATCTGAGATAGACTGGAACGCTTTCAAAGCACTCAGAAATAGAGTAAACTGTACCATTCGCAAAGATAAAGAAATTTATTACAAGAATTTAATTCATAAAAGTAATGACCCAAAAGATGCTTGGAAGACCATAAATAGCATATTGGGTCGTAATCAGTCCAAACCAACAACATTCAATCTTAAAGTAGAAGATAAGGACATTGTAATGCCTGATGAGGTCACTGAATGCTTCAATGATTACTTCTCAGGTGTAGGGTCTAAGATTGCTAATTCTGTTGGCGAAGGAAATTTCAAATATGATGAATTTATGATAAAAACTACTGATACATTTCATTTCCAAACTATTGATACATACACAGTTTTTCACATGTTGCTTTCAATTTCTGCCTCAAAAGCTACAGGTCTTGATAAAATTCCAGCTAAAATTTTAAAAATTGCTGCCCCTGTTATTGCTCAATCTCTAACAAATCTATTTAATTATTCGATTCAAACAGAAATATTTCCTACAGAGTGGAAAGTTGCTAAAATTATTCCCTTACATAAATCTGGTCCAAAAAACATAGTCGATAATTATCGTCCTATTTCAATTTTGTCAGCAATTAGCAAAATCTTTGAAAAAATTCTTCATAAGCAATTATTTGCTTACTTAAACAACAATAATCTGATTTCCAAACATCAGTTTGGCTTTAGACCAATGCACTCAACAGCTGACGCATTGCTCCATTCTACTAATGAATGGTATAGAAACATGGATGATGGTATGCTCAACATTGCAGTTTTTCTTGATCTAAAAAAAGCTTTTGACACTGTGAATCATGAAATCTTAATTGGAAAACTTAGCTTTCTTGGTATGCAACCATGTGCTTTAAATCTTATTACCTCATATTTGGGAAATCGTTTGCAAAGGTGTTATGTCAATGGATATCTATCCAAACCTCATAAAATAGATTATGGTGTTCCCCAAGGGTCTATATTGGGGCCTCTTCTGTTTTTAATTTACATAAACGATTTGCCAAACTGTATTGAAAAATCAACAGTAAGAATGTTCGCAGATGACACTATTCTCACTGCCTCTGGTATGGCATTACCCGAAATTGAATCCAAAATTAATCATGACTTAAACAATGTTCAAAAGTGGCTTTTAGCAAACAAATTATGTCTAAATCTGATCAAACCGAATACCTATTAATTGGGAGTAAGCAAAAGATTAGCAAACTTACAAATGATCCTGTAATTCAGATAGCAAACAGACTTGTAAATCGAGTGACAAACAAAAAATCTTTAGGTGTTGAAATCGACCAATGTTTACTATGGGACATCCATCAGGACGAAATATGTAAGAAAGTGTCGGCAGGTATTGGAGCGATTAGGAAGCTTAAACCATATGTTACTCGTGAAACACTTGTATCTGTCTATTGTGCTTTGGTTCAACCTTATTTCGATTACTGCTGCCTTGTATGGGAGCCAATTGGTGCTACACTTTCGAATAGACTTCAGTCACTCCAAAATAGAGCAGCTAGGGTTATATTAGGATATAGAAACGAGCATGGCCAATCGGAAGCAGCCTTAAATGAGCTTCAATGGAAAACGTTGAAGCAACGTAGACTTGTTATGAAAGCCAGACTCACTTTTAGAATAATTCACGGGCAAGCACCAGCTGTTCTAATCAAATCATTTCAAAATCCAAATGCTCCTCAACATGATTACAATTTACGTAATTCAGATTATGGGTTTTATCTGACAAAGCCTGAAACTGAATACATGAGAAAAAGTATTAGTTATAGTGGTGCAAAACTTTGGAATAATTTACCATCGGAAGTTAGAAAGTCAATATCGATAAATACCTTTAATTCTTTAATTTCCGATATTAGTCTATCCTAACATCGTACTTGTTTACTGTCTTTATTTGTATTTATGTATATAGTCTTCTTTTTATTGGCACGCCCCCCTTGGAAATCAGCTATTGCTGAAGGGGTAAGCGTGAATAAATATAGTTTTAATAATAATAATAATAATAATAATAATAATAATAATAACACAATTCAGCTTAACTGTACAAAAAGTATGTTGCTACATGAAATGAAATGGCACTATATGGGATGCAGATCATTGGGGAAAATGTCCTTGTACAGTGCTACACAATGGATTTGAATTTGACTGAATTTCCTGGGTTCTGACAGACTGAACACTGCAATTCTCAATGTTTTTATTGCATTTCTCCAAGCTCTTCCAAGGGAACTCTGCCACTGACCCCTTCAATCTACTGCTCTGCCATCTCTACCCATTTGGTATGGTATTGACATTTCTAGAAATGTACAAGAATTAGAATATAATAGTTTTAAATAAACTCTACTCTATAGTCCAATGGCTCTTAGCCCCACTTAGCTCTACAGTCAGTGAATGATTCTTTAGTAAGTAGACTAGAAAGCCAATTTTCACAACATATAGCAACTAGAATGGATATAAATAAAAACTGGAATTCTGTTTTAAATTTGTTCAATTTAAGCAAATATAAAATATTGGGATACATCAGTGGTTTCCTCATCACATTACTCCTGAACAAGTCAAATGTTCATTCTGTATTTAATAGCAACTTGACTGCAAGCTCCTCTTTCAAATGAGCGCTGCCAAAGAAAGCTGAGCCAAAATTCCTTCATTTTGAATATTCCAGTTTTAAACTTAGAGTGTTGAAAAATTATCAGTGAAAAATCTATTATTATGGGGCAATTGACTATGTTTTCCACTGGAATCAAGTCTGTATTAAATATCTTAGACTTTCTATGTCTTTAATTTTATCAGTAATAAGGAGTTTAAACAATACACTCTTCAAAAAGTCTAAATATTCCCCATCGTTTGCTGTGGTATTAAGTGATCATAGATGGAGGTGACAAAAATTTACAAACAAATGACAAAATATTAATATGCAGTAGCTGTCTGAAGAACTGTTATTCAATAAGCATCTAATGCATTATCCCAAAATAAACTGTATGGAACAGTAATCAGTCGTTACATCAATACTGTGAATAACATTTTTGTATTGATTTATAACATTCATATAAACAATTTAGCAAACCTTTTTTTCCTTTATATGATTTATTTGCTTCATATCATGAGTTAGTTTTAGTAACAGAAGAGTTCAAACTTACCTTAAACGAAGGTAATTCTTGATCCATGTTTTGAGAAACTTTCAATGATCCAATATTTAGGGCAAATCGAAAATACAGTAAAATTTATCAATGCTTGAGATCCGAACTCCACCACGGCAACAGACAAATGATTAGTTAACCGCGCGAAAGACTAAGCCTTACTTAATGGCGAATGATGAGGTTAGCAAACGTCATTTTTGGCTTCCCTTTTCGCTCACTGTTATCGTTCCAGTTATTGAAAATATTGAGTTCACTGGTTCTGATTGACGACATTCTCAAGCGAGCTAGATGGAGCAATGCTGCTACCTTCCGATACTATTATTATAAGCGTGTAATTATGTAATTTGCTGTTTAGCCTAATAACAGTATTGATCTACATTTATTCACATTTGTGCTTGATTTTTCTTTTACTGCAGCACCTCGTTCTGAATCGCGTCCTTAGCGACTTGCACGCTTTGAAGTCTTCATGTCAGTCCGCCGGTTACGATTTATGGGATAGAATTTGAAAGTTAAACGAAACTTACCTTAAGTTGAAGTTTGACTGGAATTCTATCCCATAAAATATCGTAACCAAGGACTGACAGCCCACCCATCCTCCCAGAGGCAATCATCATTTATTCTGTGCTATTGCATTCCATTTTATGTGCTACGTCACTTGGGACGCTGTTTTGAATTAATGATGACACGTCACTCCCGGTGAGCCTGCGTTCGTTCTTCATGTCAGTCCTTGGTTACGATATTTTATGGGATAGAATTCCAGTCAAACTTCAACTTAAGGTAAGTTTCGTTTAACTTTCAAATTTTCACGGTTAGGGCATAGAATAAGAATACATAGAAGGGCCACTCGCGTCGGAGCCTTTGAAGTTTTTGAAGCCGTGCATGTCGCATTACGCACGTTATTAGCATTTTCTCAGTCAGTCAATTGCCTTTTCTGGCCAATAGGAATGCTGAACTGGCTGGTGGCAGCCAGTAAACTGCATAAACATAGGGTGACATGTTGCACTGCTGAGTGGCCCTTCTATTCATTTCTTATTCTATGGTTAGGGTAAGGGTTTATCTTTTCATATGCATGAAAAGACAATTCGAATTGTCTAATTGGAATATTCCACTAATAAGTTATTGCAATTGTTAAACGTTGTCACCAATAACTTTATTTGATTACAACGTGCGGATCGGCTGGCATGTCGAACGGCATATTTCAACTAGTTTTAGGAACGTATATATCATTTCTCTATAAAGTGGAAAAATACCTTGTGTGGTTTATGTTTGTTACGTCAGAATATTGTTTTTAATTGTATAAACGAGCAAGAAAAACTGATGTGTTACTGTGATCTGCTCTTCTATAGTTGGATTTGGCTGTCGTCTAGTGGACAGCGATATTTTTGAATAGCTATGAAATTACAGATGTTGGCATGACAATTTCTATTTTACTCTCTTACCAATATACTTACCCTGTTGGGATTAGTTAGTATGTAGTAATCATAATGTTCATCCACTAGTAAAAGTTCTGGTTTTTCTGTGGAAACATCTTTAAGAAACTCACAATTTCTCTCAGAAATTGACGTTAGGTTGAAGTTGATAGATCTGCAATATTTGTTGTCACGAACGCATTGGAAAATACAACTCAATGCTGTGTCGGCGTGGGTGTAGTTGATCACTGTAGTGTTCAAACGACGACCTTTGAACAAGATTTTAAACAAATGCTAAATATAGGGGGCCTAAATAACCAGTGAAACATCTTAAAAAGACAACGCTGTTCAAACTTATTTTTTAATTTCTCTTGATTCGCAAAGCATTAATCAGGCACAAAAGTGAAAAATACAATCCCCCGTGAAGGTTTTTCATTCAACGCATATTCCTTTATTTCCTCTGGTTATTTTTCAAAAATTGTTTCATTCGATGGCTAGAAGCCTTAACTTTCTTAATATAAAAAAGTTGGTTGCAGTGTAGAATTAGAAGTTTGTAGTGGTACATATGAACGTATAATTATTGACTTATTGTCAAAAATGTGCGATTTCAGGAAGTATAGTTTTTGAGCATATTTGAAGCTGAATAACTGATTTAATCGCGCGGTGGTATGATTATAGAAATCAAATGTGTATGTCAATTGATGTTTCGTTAAGTCTCCTTAGCAACTTACGGTCTAAAATTTAAATGATGGACAGCAAACATACGAACTATACGACACAAAATTGTACATTCCCAAACCTACCTTCATTTGATCCGTCAAAACAAAAGTCAAACATTTCTCCAAACGTTTGAAGATTCAAAAATATCAGCAACAAAAGACCAACTCTGAAAAATATGGAAAAAAAACTCCCGCAAGACAACGTAGAATTGACTTCTTTGCCTCTTTTCCTCTGAAGTGAACGCATGTTGGTGATGTGTCCGTCTTTTGCCGTAGGTTGGATTCTTTCGCGGGCAAACCTAAAAGATGTGTTTGTATATTTCGAAGACTTAAAATCTCATGGGTTGACAGATGTATTAGCTGTGATGCGACATCATCTGACATTTATTTGAGCAAAATTTTCATTTGTACTGGAATGCTATGTAAATAACATTTTCAAATTTCACCGCTATATAAATGTTTATTGATTCAGCCCTCTTTACCGAAATTATAAATTCAAATGTCTATTTTACAAGGAGCTGAATTTGCGGTTAAAAGAGCTTCGTTGCTTTTTGTTGAATTGACATTTGCGTGTTTTCACAGAATTTTTCGCTTTGTACATCAATACGGAAAAAAACCTTTATATTTTTTTATAATATACAGCAGAAAATATATAATTAGTTCAACAGAGTAGCGACGGAATGTTTTCCGCGTTGACGAAACATCACGTTGAGTACTCCTAGTAATTTGCATGAGTAATAAGAGCTTGCAAATTGACCTTTCGCAATTGATATGAACGGGTGATTTGTTCGTGTTGTGTGTTAGCCTGAACTTTTTGTAAATTTGCGTTGAATTGTATTTAAATTAGGCCTAAAATGTCTTGTGAGATAAAACTATCAAAATATAGAGAAAGAATTATTTATAAAGCGACGTTCAAACTAAAATATTAAAAATCCACGTGCATCCTTTGCAGTTTTTTAGTGCAAAGAACTGTTCGAAATAGGAGGCAAATTTTAGAAGCTATGTTCTGTTATAAATTTGATTAGTTAAGATTCCCGACTGCAATAGACCTTAGAAGTGGACCGCCTTAGAATTGCTTAACTCTGGCGTGACGTAAGGACCCCTGATGTCTATTGGGTAATTTAAGTTTACAGCAATATATCATAAGCTAAAAAAATTGGGGATAGACCGGCACTAACAAGCTGGCGGGGGGGGGAGATATCCTATCCAGTATTTTGTGCAAAATTGTTGATGATTTTTCCGAGATTTATTCTCAGGGAGTAAGCTTCAGCCAGAAATTCTTTATATTATAAGATATCCATTGATTGTCTAGATGTAAAGTTAACCAATCCATCAACTTTTGTGCACTAGTTCAACTAGTTTTTAAAGAGAAGACGAAATAAATAAAAACTTGTCCTAATTATTGCCCCCCCCCCCCCAAAGAAAAACAAGTGGCGCCAGTACGTCTAGGAAAAGGCGTATATTGGTTTAACTGTCTTCATACTTTAAAAACATGCAAGGTGAAAAGTTTTGCATGCATCCTTCATTTCATAATGGGTAGAAACTGCCTTACGCAAAACTTAGGCGTATGCATATCTTACACAAATTCGTAAGACGGACCGAGTATCCAAGGAAACAAGAATATAAGCATTTTTTGTGGACACGCTATCCGGATCACTATTTACTTCTATATATTCATTGCAACTTATCATTTAATAGACTCTAGATTCAAGCTCTTGCCAAGAAGCGTGTCATGTGTATTTATATTTAAAGCAATTGCCAATACATAGCCAGAAAACCCGAAGTTAACTATTTTTGTCAAAGAACAAGTAAAATACTGGATTCATATTAATCTGACACTGCAGAGAATAACGAAAAATTTGTAATTTTGAGGACTTGAAATAGCATTTTCGGGTTTCTAGACGGCTGCAATACCAATTGAGCTATCGACCATTATAAGACAGGTACCAGACTATTGTTAATTTGTGTCACATCACGTACGGCTCAAAGAAGAAGATGTAGTTTGCACTCGAACAGGCAGTAAGAAACGTTTTTGGAGATGGTAGAATGGTTAAAACTGTCTTTGAATAGAGTAGTACATGTCGAAATGTATAACCATTACCCTTTTTAATCTAAAAAAATTGTTTCATTGCATGCCTTTGAAAAACACGCACTTATTTTGGTTCTTAAATTATCTTAATTTTTGTTTTCATTATAAACGCATGTTCAAATTTTAGGTAATATATCACGCACTTGTTATCACTGCTCTCGATCTGCTAAAGAAAAATATATACACTTGAAACATATCATTGCAATCAATATTTTTATTAGTTTTCGTGCAGTCTTTATAATGTCCATTTTTTCCCAATATTAATCCATGTAGTTTTTATGCTTCTAAAATATGATATTCTTCATATTGTATATAATTATAAAGCTCTGCCTCACCGTTTGTTTTACAACTAAACTATTATATATTGCGTTTGCACCGAAGTATAGTAATTGTAGTATTGTAGTTTTCCATGGAAAACTAGACTATATATAAAATTATTATAGTTCATGCAGTTAACTTTTAACATTTTCTCTTTGGCAGTTAAATTGCATCTGGCTGAGTCACTTAGTAACAAACCAATGGATTTGCGTTGAAAAAATAAAAGATGCATGCAAGGCTTATATTAGAAATTATCATAGTAGCTATATTGCTTACTTTGAAGTAGGATCGCGTGAGACTCATTCAGCAGAGATCTAACGATTATTTTTCCACTGTTGGTGATAACCTTGCCAGTAGCGAAGCCAGCACGACAATTTGATCATGCTATACAAATTTAAATCATTATCTGATTATCATTATTTATTTATTTAAAAATTGATTCCTTAGCGGTCTATAAACACAGGAAAATTTGCATTTGCGTCACCAAATGTCGGGCTGGCTTCGCCAGTGAACCTTGCAGCTGAAATACCAAAACATTTCCTGCACCAGAATTTTATCATAAGCCTACTGATAAAACATTCTCACTGCAAATTCCCACAGTCGATACTGTCCATAGCCTGCTAACTACACCTGATGAAAAAAATCTGCTTGCTTTGAGGACATACCAAATAAGCTATTAAAAGTGGTGATTGCACCTTCTCTAATCGGAATATTTTCTACTTCAAACCGTGCTGGGATCGGATATTCCCGTTTGAATCGAAGGCTGGTAGGGTCACACCAATACACAAAGGTGTGTAAGGTGGTTCTAAGGATGATCCAAACAACTATCGTCCCACATCGGTTATCTCAGTCATTGCAAAGGTCTTTGAAAAAATTATCTTTGATCAACTATATGAATACCTTAATACCAACAAACTGTTAAGTACTGTCAGCCTGGGTTTCGGTCATTACATATAGTACGTTAACTGCGCTGCTTGAAGCTACAAGTGATTGGTCTTTGAACATTTACAATGGTCATATCAGTGGACTGGTCTTTATTGATTTTAAAAATTCATTCGATACCATCGATCATCAGATTGTTTTGCGAAAATTAAAAATTTATTGAATCATTCAAAATAGTTTAATTTGATTTCAATCCAATCTTACGAACAGAACTCAAAAGTGTCCAATCAATGGTAAATTGTCAAATTCCGCTCCTATAACTTGTGGCGTTCCCCAAGGTAGTAATCTGTGACCGTTGCTTTTTCTTTTCTATATGAACGACTTACTAAATTGTGTTAATCATACTGTACCCACGATGTTTGCTGACGATACTAAGTATCAGCTATGCAGCACCGTCAGTAGGGAATCTTTAAAATGTCATCAACTCGGAATTGATGAACCTTGAAAGCTGGCTAAATTTAAATAGGCTAAGCCTGAATGTTGTAAAAACTGAGTTTATGATAGGAGGACACCAGTGCAAGCACTTTGTTTTACTCTTTGCACTGGGACAACTTGACTATAAGGGGCAAAAAGCTTAAGGCTAGTCTAATGTTTAAAGCGCTCAAAGGGAATACGCCTTCCTATCTTTCAAACTTGTTTTCAATCCGTGGCACCGGATTTAATTTACGAAATTCGGAAATGAAATTAAATTTGTCCAAGACTCGGACGAGCTACCTAAAGAAAAGCTTTTGTTACAGTGGGGCACAATTGTGAAATGTCTTCCCCCAGAAATAGGAGAGCTTCAAACATCATCGAAATTTAAGAAGGCAGTCAACAAATATTACGACAGATTAAGCCAGCTTCCACACGGCAATCTTGTGAATCAGTAATAATTATTATTGTCCCTATGTCTGTCCTTTATATATGTATAGTCCTATGCTCATGATTTTACCATGTTTAAATAAATTTCCAATAATAAATAATAATAATAACTTCATATAAACTCATTCAGTTCAATATACGTTTTAGTATGGTTATGAGCAGTGTATCATAGAAGTACGGCCATGGCGATATATAAACGCGCGTATGTTAACTGATTATATATTCATAAATATAGCAATTGTTTCTTGATAGATATTTGTTATCAGAGACCGACTTAACTGACTGTGATGTGGAGGGGAAGATTGATTTTGAAGAAAAAATCCTGCAAGACAACTCTAAATTAAAAAATAACCGCACTAACAAGCTTGCGGGGAGGGGGAATATCCTACCTAGTATTATGTGCAAAGTTATTTATCATTTTCCCCGAGATTTATTCTCAGCGTGCAAGCTTCAGCTAGAAATTCTTTATATATATTATAAAAAATTTATTGATTGTCTAGATGTACAGTTAACCAATCCATCAACTTTTGTGCACTAGTTCAACCAGTTTTTGGAAAAAACGAGATAAATAAAAACTTGTCACAATTACTGCCCCCCCCCAAAGAAAAACAAGTGGCGCCAGTACGTCCATGAAAAGACGTATATTGGTTTAACTGTCTTCATACTTTAAAAACATGCATGTAGCTTTACAAGGTGAAAAAATGTGCATGTATCCTTCATCTCATAATGAGTAGAAATTGCCTGAGGCAAAACTTAAGCGTATGCACATTTTACACAAATTTGTAATACGGAGCGAGTATGCATGCAAGGAAACAAGAATATGAGCACTCTTTGTGGACACGCGATCCGGATCACTATTTACGTCTATTCATTACAAATTATCATTTAATAGATTCTTCAGGCTCTGGCCAAGAAGCGTGTCATGTGTATTTATATTTAAAGAAATTGCCAATACATAGCCCGAAAACCCGATGTTAACTATTTTTTCACAGAACAAGCAAAATACTGGATTCACATTAATCTGATACTGCAGAGACTAACGAAAAATTTGTTGTCTCAAGCGGGATTTGAATTAGCAGCTTCGGGTTTCTAGACGCTGCTCTACGAATTAAGCTATCGAGCATTATAAGACAGGTACCAGTCTATTGTTAAGTTGTGTCACAACACGTACGGCTTAAAGCAGAAAATGTAGTTTGAACTCGAAGAGGCAGTAAGAAACGTTTTTGGAGATGGTCGAAAGATTAAAACTATCTTTGAATAAAATAGCTAGTACATGTCGAAATGCATAATCATTACCCTTTGTACTCTCAACAAAACTTTGTTCGATTGCATGCCTTTGAAAAACACGCACTTATTTTGGTTTTTAAATGATCTTTATTTTGTTTTCACTATAAACGCACGTTCAAATTTTAAATAATATATCATTTATTTTGGTTTTTAAATGATCTTTATTTTGTTTTCACTATAAACGCACGTTCAAATTTTAAATAATATATCATGCACTTATCATCACTGTGCTCTGCTATTGAAAACTATATACACTTGAAACATATCATTGCGATCGATATTTCTATTAGTTTTCGTGCAGTCTTTATGTAATATCCATTTTTTCATAATAATTAATCCATGTAGTTTTTATGCTTCTAAAATATGATATTCTTGTATACATAATTATAAGCTCTGCCTCACCGTTTGTTTTACAACTACACGTGCACTATTATATATTTGCGTTTCCATTGAAGTATAGTAATTGTAGTAATGTAGTTTTCCATGGAAAATTAGACTATATATAAAATTATAATAGTTCATGCAGTTAACTTTTAACATTTTTTCTTAACTTTGGCAGTTAAGTGGCATCTGGCTGAGTCACTTAGTAACAAGCCAATGGATTTGCGTTGAAAAAATGAAAGATGCATGCAAGGCTTATATTAGAAATTATCATAGTATATTGCTTACTTTGAAGTAAAATAGCGTGAGACTCATTCAGCAGAGATCTAACGATTGCTTTTCCACTGTTGGTGATAACCTTGCCAGTAGCGAAGCCAGCTCGAAAATTTGGTCGTGCTGTGCAAATTTAAATCATTATCTGATTATCATTATTCATTTCTTCAGAAATTGATTCCTTATACGGTCTATAAACACAGGAAAGTTTGCATTTGCGCCATCAAATGTCGGGATGGCTTCGCTTCTGATTTTTGCAGCTGAAATACCAAAACATTTCATGCTCCAGAATTTTATCTTAAGCCTACTGATAAAACATTATCTCACTGTAAAATCCCACAGTCGATATTGTCCATAGCCTGCTAACTACACCTGATGAAAAAAAAACCTGCTTGTTTTGAGGACATACCAAATAAACTATTAAAAATGGTGATTGCACCTTCTCTAACCGGAATATTTTCTGCTTCAGTCCGTGCTGGGGTATTCCCGTTTGAATGGAAGGCTAGTAGGGTCACGCCAAAGTAGGCTATCCCGTCCGTATAGCGGAAATTTTATTCAAGATGGCGGCGTAGAGCCGCAAAATTATTCAAGATGGCGGCGGAATGCTGACGTCATCCACATAGTGTGTGCACGGTGTGCGCACAAAAGTCGGACGTCGAAGAAAGCATAGGGTCCTGAAATCTGATTGGTTTTCAGTTATCCTACCAAGACTATAAAACGAGAACATTAAGTTGATGAGAGCATAGTGCTTACAACTTTCACAGAGATCGGATTGACAGTTTATGATGAAGTGTTTACACGGAGAAACGGCTGCTTATTCAACAACTCAGAATGGTTCTTTTCGGTTCTACAATCAGAGTCCGAGCTGTCATTTCTTTTATTCCGAAAACGAGGGGTATCTGACTGAGAAGGCTATAGAGTCATGGAAATCAACGAAACAACCTCATCCTGGACGTGATGGTCATCAAAAGCTGGCGAGATCTAGAAGGCGTGTGATCAAAAATTTATTGAAACCTACCTATGGCCGACCCTTCTTCGTGTGTTCCAATCAATCGAATCCTTGTTCCTTCTGGGTTTGGGGCGATGTGCGACCTATCGCAAAACCAGAATGTCGTCATGGACTCCGTGCGTGATCCGCAAAGTCAAGAAGGAAGGTCTCAACAAGGATCGTTTATTATTTTGCTGCCCAAATGATAAGGAGAACTCATGTCGATTTCTCAAATGTGTTCCTGATGAACCGACCTACGCACATTATCGTAGTGTGAACTTTTTCAAGCCGCCACTGGAAAAACTGTCATCGGAAAAACCCACGGAACATTATCTGACAACTGAATTTATCAACGATTTTGCTAATAACTTAGCTATATAATGTTTTTTCAGGTGTTAAGAAGTTGTATGTGATTGTTTACATATATATGAATAAAGTATTTCACCTTTTGTATTCATTTTGTTGTTGTATCTGTAATAGAAGTGATCTTAGGCGAGTTGCGAAAAAATCAACCACGTTGATAGTGTTGTCCTATCATCGTATACATCATTGTCTAGACAAAATTATGTTTGAGCGAAAAATGTATTAACAACATGAAATTTACAAACATTCTCGATGTCAATTTTACAAAGTTTAAAACGAGATATAATGTTTTTATATACATAACTTGCTAAGGAAATCGTTTGTGTTCCGATTAAATGTTCCTTTTCTCAACAGCTAGGCTTTTGCCAAAACGTTACATAAAGATTGTCCTCGCTCCAATAGCTCAGATAACCCAAGGTAGCTTTGTATTCAGAAAAATTCGAGTTAAACTTCAGATCCTTTAAAAACTCTTGGGTTGCCTCGTAGTTTTTGGTTAAGTTTTTGAAATGTTCTGTAGCATATTCACGTTAGTTCAATTTGGTAACGCGAATGGCTTCGACGAATTGTTTCCTTACAATTTCGTGTTTGATAATTCGTTCAATGGCTTCCAGACCATGCATTGTCCATCCTTCTTCCCACATCATGAGGCATTCATGCCTAGCTTTGACTTGGATGATTTGCTTCACAACCACAACACTTTTCTTGACGAAGTTTATTGACTTCATGACCAACAGCTTCCAAGAATATAGCATTCAGTAGATTGCATAAGTTTTGTATTAGATTATTTGCCCAAAATATTTTTTCGGCTGAGTTGAAAGTGTTCATTCTGAGATGAGTGTTTGTATTTGTTTGTGGAATAAATAGTAATGAGTTGGTTTATATAGTGCGTGTGTGTGCACGGTATGCGCACACCTCATGACGTCATAGTTAGTATGCTTATCTGCGATTGGTTTAGAGCGTTTAGTATGTGCGCACGGTGACGTCATGATGGCAAACAAGACGTCATGATGGCAAACAGTTATAAATACGGGTTTTTCGGCGATTATTAAGAAGGTTTATTAAGAAACACATTATTGGCACCCGAAGGTGAATTGCAATATGCTTACAGAAACACAATGAAAAGTAAACATCAAATTGTATAAATATAGATATATTGTATATGTACAACTGTTTAAATACTACAAATTATTTACTATTAAAATTAGCAGTCATTGCTGGTATAAAACTAGTTTTAAAACGTTCCGTTCTACATTTAATTAATGTAAAGTTAGAATTGTTTCTTAAGTCCAGTTCATGCGACTCTTCACGGAGTGGGGGTAAGAGGTGGTTAAGGTGAGCATCGGGTTTTAAGATCCTTTTAAAAGTTTTAGCACATAGCTCTTGACGCCTGTCGTCAAGACGCTTGCACTTAGCGATGTTGAGGGCATCTTCGTAATCTGTTGTCGGATAAATAATACGGAAAGCTCTTTTTTGAACTTTCTCAATTTTATTCCCCAAACACTTTCGTAACATAGTGTGCCAGGCAGGGCAGGCATATTCTAAGATAGAGCACACCATAGAAAAGTAGACTAATAAGAGATCATTAGGGGAAAGACCACAACGCTGTAGGACACGAATGATGTGTAAACGTTTTGAGGCTTTTTTAACTAACGCTTTGGTGTTATCTTGCCAATTCAGTTTATTGTTCATGGTTAAGCCCAAAATTTTGAAAGAAGTAACTAAGTCTAAAGGTAAACCATCAATGAGGAGTCGGGGGATGTTATTCTCGCTACGGGCGAAACTCACTATCATTTCTTTGCATTTCTTTCCGTTCAATTTCATGTTATTATTAACAGACCATCTTTCAATTGAGTTAAGATCAGATTGTAGGACTGAAACTTCATTTTTCTTTAAGGATTCCGATATTGTTACGTCATCTACGTATTTCCAATGGTCAGTACTAGAGGATGCCAGTTCAAGATCATTGATCATAATTATAAATAAAGTAGGGCCCAACTTAGTTCCTTGAGGGACACCTGCGTTATTGATGCCCCAATCAGATTGGAAATTGTCGATCCTCACCGATTGACGGCGATTTGAGAGAAAGCTGCATATCCATGGAATAAGTGACAATCTGACGCCAAGGGCCAGCAACTTAGAGACCAGAATATTATGGTCGATGTGGTCGAAAGCTTTACTAAAATCAAGGAAAGCGATCCGCAGATAGCTTGATTTATCATCCAGTGTTCTTAGCCAATTGTTGATCATATCGATCAAACAAAACGTTGTAGGTTCCTTTAAGGCAACCAAATTGTTGCGGGTTGATTTTATGTTTCACATCGTCCACCATCCAATTAACCACAAAGTCCTCAAGAATTTTGGACAAAGAGGATGTAAGGGAGATCGGGCGTAACTCCTCTTCACAGGTTACGGACGGCGCTTTAGGAATTGGTGTAATTAACGCATCTTTCCATATGTTAGGGAATTCACCAGTGGACAAAGATGTATTGAAGATGTGACATACAGGTTCGGCCAATTCGTACGCGAATCCTTAATAATCCGATTAGGAATATTATCAGGACCGCTGGATTTAAGAACTTTGGAATTGAGCATCTTAGTGCAAACTTCGTTAGGGAAGATTTTTGGCACAGGCTTAGGTGCAGGGAGAAAAGCAGGTAGCAGGAGAGGATTCAGTGGTGGTAGGTCATTACTCACGCTTAAAAAATAGGCATTGAGTGATTGGGCGAGATCTTTACCAAAAAGAGTGGTACCATTCTTAATGATCTTAATGTCATTGGTGGCAGGTCTTTTTTTCCCGGACATCTAGTTAACACAGTCCCACCATTTTCTGGAGTCGCTGGATTTTAGGTGTTGTACCTTGAGAGAATAATATGCACGCTTTTTCACTCCTATGTCGTTTCGGACTTTAAGTCTATAGTGACGCCAGAGATCAAGGCTGCCAGAATGAAAGGCTTTTTGCCTCTGATAGATCAGTTTTTTTAATGCAGGCGTCATCCAAGGTTTGTCAGAGTTATGAATTCTAATAACCTTAGATGGAAAAAACCTATCAACAGCAGAATTTAACTCGTCGGTAAAGGAGGACGCTAAAGTGGACGCAGAGTTTTTGCTTTCGGCATCAGAGAACCACTCACGTGAACAACACCATCTTCCAAAAGCTGCTCGTGCCGACATGGGGAAGAAACGTATGTTTTTCTTAATTGTTTTATTATCTGTTCTTAAAACGTTAGTTTTCGCGGACCATTTAACAATGTTGTGATCTGAAGAGCCGAGCGGTGCTATAATCACAGGCTTAGAATACAAGTCTTCTAGATTAGTAACAATTAGATCCAAGATGTTACCTTCACGCGTTGGGGAGTCCACTATAATTGATATAGTGCATTTATCGTTCACCGGAAAAACGTTGAATATGGATAAAGAAATAAGCAATATATGCACACAATAGTGGAGTTAAATTATCTGCAGAGAATGCATACATTGACTGACCAAGAGCAGCGGCTTGTATTTGAAAAGCAAATGGAAATTTTCCAGCGGATAAGGGAATGGCACTTAGAAAATGAGCAGTTAGGACTAGCGCCTGATCTTACCGACACGTGGACGCCGGAACAACGCGAACGGTTTTTGCGTGAATGGAATAATGATGAAGTTATACTACAGGCTAATCGTGAGGAAAAGAGGTCGTATGATGAAATGATGGATGGTGATGAGCCTGTTCAAATGAATGATGCATTGCAACTGAACCGGGGGGAGAAAAGATCTTATGATGAAATGCTGGATCACGACGAGCCTCTCAGTCGGTCGTAGCCAAGATTATGAAAGACCGTTAACATCGAAAGCGTCACGCAAGTGAACATTAAAAAGTTTAGAACGACCGGTATGAATTATCGTGTTCGGTTCACCAATGCTTTTGCTGACCTTGAAATTTCGAGTCTCCACAATCGACTACATGAAGTATTCCAAAAGATATTGGATGAGACGATTGGCGGCGTTCAACAACAAGAGCAAGTGCGTGCCATACTGCATTCAACCCAGTTGGAATATCCTATTACTTTTCCATTCATGGCTCTTCACCGTTTAACGACTGAGCGAATTCTTGCAACGCGTCATTCAATTGAATCAAGAATTCCGACTGAACGATACCGTGGATGTCAACGTCATTCATGTCAGCATGCCGAGCGGTGGTAAAGGCAGCAAACGAAGTGAAATCAATCTCGAAAAACATCTACAAAAGAAGAGATCGATCGTCCGTATTCAGAACGACGATGAATTATGTATGGCGCGAGCCCTCGTAGTTGCCAAAGTCAAGCTTGATAATGACCAACAGTATAATAGTTTATATAATAACTACAGTGAAACAGTTCTACTATTTTCGCCAATTTCCAAAAATTTTTTCGAAGCTGAATCGTTCTTGAGTATAACGATGTCACCAAAAGATATGTCTAGTTTCTTATCTTGTCTTGACTTTGTCTTATGACTCTCTCGTAAACTTAAAAGATAGTCTCGTCTCCATCTTTTAAGAAATTGTTGCAACAATTGTCGATGATGACGCGATCGTCTTGTGAGTGTTTGATTTGTACTTACGACATCTTAATGTCGACAGTTTGGAATCGTTGAGATTGACCTCCCATTAATTAAATGGGAAGGAGTTAAGGCGTAACTTACAGCTTCTTTGTCATCATAAACATACGTTATGGGACGCGAGTTGATAACTCTTTCTACTTCAACTAACAATGTGTTCATTTTATCATAGTTGAGCGTTGATCTGCCTAACATTTTCTTAAGAGTTTGTTTCACCATCTTCACCATTCGTTCCCAGTATCATCTCCACCAAGGAGCTTTAGGAGGAATGAATTGCCACGACATTCGATGATTAATCATATAATTATGCAGTACATTGGATCTGTAAAATCGTTGAAACTCTTTGGCCGCCCGTTTAAACGTCTTGGCATTGTCTGTCCGAATGGTCGAGGGCAGTCCTCTTCTCGCAGTAAGTCGACGAAATGCCAGGAAGAAAGCGTCCACGTCCAAGCTCACTGTTAAATGCAAGTGTATCCCACGCGTTGAAGGACAGGTAAACAAGCAAATATATGCTTTGTAAGTGGTTTCTTGTGGATTCTCTTTACGTATGAAAAGTAGGCCGGCAAAGTCAATCCCCGTATGGGAGAACGGAGGATCTTCGGATGCTCGCGTTTCAGGGAGGTCGGGAATACTTCTCGGGTTGTAGGGAACACCTTCGATCTTTTTGCATAGAACACATGCATGTAGGATGCGGTTTACTGTTTCACGTCCACGTATAATCCAATATTTTTCTCTCAGCGAAGAAAGAGTGACGTTCATCCCACTGTGAAATGTTCGTTCACGATTGTCTATCACGACAAAATCTGTAAAGTGATGTTTTGTTGGCAGGATAATTGGATTTTTTGAACTGTCCGACAAAGGGGCGTTGTTTAGTCGTCCTTTACATCGTAGTATTCCACAGCTGTTGAAATATAATCCAAATTGCGTTACGTAGATAGGTGGAACTGTTCTCTTGTTTTCCTTTAAGAATTCGATTTCTTTACTAAAGACTTTTGCTTTTCCGAAAGGAAACGATTCTCTGCTTCATCAATTTCACAGGAGGTCAATTCGTTCACTATTTTTTTCGTTTTCTCAATTGAACATCGTAAATTTTTAACGAATCGTAGAACGTACGCCGTTATTCGTAACACTTTGCTCAGGTTGTTGTAACGACAACAATCGATGATTTGATCGAGGTCTACTGTAGCGTAATTTCTGTTGGCATTTACAAGTGAATGACTGACGTTGGGTGGTTCCTTTACAATTTCAACAAATGCTTCTTTGTCGCACGTGACACATTCGGGAAAGATTGGCCATTCGTTTTCGGTACCGTATAAGAATTATTATTATTATTATTATTATTATTATTATTATTATTATTATTATTATTATTATTATTATTATTATTATTATTATTATTATTATTATTATTATTATTATTATTATTATTATTATTATTATTATTATTATTATTATTATTATTATTATTATTATTATTATTATTATTATTATTATTATTATTATTATTATTATTATTATTATTATTATTATTATTATTATTATTATTATTATTATTATTATTATTATTGAGTCTTTAATAATAGAGGCGCAACAAACGTGTGCCTTTACATTTCAGTGGTAAAAAGAAAAATTACAGAACAAATTTATACGCTATATTTACAGTAAAAATTTATGAGTAAAAATATCTAATTAAAATAGTCAAATAGACATCTATTTAAGAATGAACGTTTAAATCTTTCAGTTTTGATTTTAGGTAAGATAAAAGAATGTTTTCTTTCTCTTAAGTATCTGCTTTTCTTCTCGGGGAGCAGATCATATAAAATATGATCTGAATCACTGTTCACAATTTTTGCGAATAACCATTTATCCCTTTCCTCAACCAGGTGCGATATTTTATAATCTTGCAAGGTGTATCCAAATCTGTAAGCACGCCGAAAGAATTTATCAATGCGTTGTAGATACTTATTCTGTAAAGCAGAGATCCCCAGGCTTCAATTCCATAGTAAAATAACGACAGAATTAGAGATTCGAACAGTAAATTTAAATTTTCCTTCGTATAACCATACAATCTACACACTCTAAGAATATACATCCGACTAGCAGCTTTCGATAAAAGGTTGTCAACTTGCATGTCCCAATTACAAGGATCGTCCTGAAGGAGCATTCCCAGAAGATTCAACCAGCTTTTTCGCTCGATATTGTCAATTTGGGGTGGAGGTAGTTTGTTTGTTCTGCCACGCACAACCATTTCCCATGTCTTTGACATATTAAGGGTCATCCTATTTTCACTTGCCCACACTTTTATGTTCTTGACTTCCTCAATGGCGGAATCTTCAGAAATTTTAACAGGAGCACTAACAGTTAAATCATCTGCAAACTTGGTCAAAAGATTCTTCTCAGGATCTTCAAGACTGATGTCATTAACCATAAGTGAAAATAAGAAAGGTCCTATAACTGTTCCCTGTGGTACACCTCTATTGATCTCCAGAAAATCTGTTTCAATTCCGTCCACAACCACTCGTTGTCTCCGATTAGTTAAAAAATCTATAATCCAGTTGGTAGTATACGGATTTAGACATGTTCTCTTCAACTTCTCACACAAAATATCATGCGGAACCGAATCAAAAACTTTACTGAAATCGAACGAGATCACTCTAACAAAGTTATAATGGCCATGGTGGTATTTGATCCTGTTCTATATGCGAACTGATCTTTTCCAATTATAGATTTTAAATTAGCACTGATTTCTTGTTTAAAAACAAGTTTTTCGAAAAGTCGCATTATAATATTTGTCAGTGAGATAGGTCTTAACTGGTCACACTCAGAGAAAGGCAGTTCCTTTGGAATCGGAGTAAGGTTGGCTAATTTCCAGAGGATAGGAACTTTCCTCTGTTTCAATGAAGAATTTAATATCCGGGTAAGTGTAGGAGCAAGATATGGTGCGAAATCTTTCCACAACCAATATGGCAACCCATCAGGCCCAGGTCCAGTTCGCTTCAAATTCATCATGATATTTCTAACATCATTTTCATCAACGATAGGGACCGGGATCTGGACCATTCCAGCAGACTTTACTTTCGAGTAACTCTTGTCCTTTTAAACCGCGAGATGGCAAGTCAGCCGGATTAAATTTTCCAGGGCAAAATCTCCATTCGTCTTTTGATAACTTGAGGATTTCTTCCACTCTATGTCGAACATATTGTTTCCACACTTTGTTACTTTTGATCCAAAATAAACTTGTCAACGAATCATTCCAGTATACAGTTTTAATCTCTTTCGTAGATGGCAATGCATTTTTGACAGAGTTGACTAGTCGTACGAGGATTGTGGCTCCTAAAAGTTCCAATCTTGGCATGCTTTGTTGTTCGGTTGGCGCAACTTTCGTTTTAGGCGAAATAAGTCGAGCATCAACACGTCCATCATCGTAAATAGATCTCATATACACCACTGCCGAGTAGGCTCGTTTAAAAGCGTCACTAAATCCGTGTAATTGTATCTTTATTGGTTGCTCCTCTACGCTGAAATAACATCTCAGTACTTGAATTTGACTTAAACATTCCAACTGCTCTAGGAATGAAAGCCACTTAAGATGCGCATCTCCACTCAATGTTTCGTCCCAATCGACTTTTTTATTGCATAAATCTTGGAAAAGGATCTTCATCGTGATTGTGAACGGACTCAAAAGTCCCAAGGGATCATATACTTTCGCTGTGATTTTTAAAAGTGATCTTTTTGTCGTCGGAAGTATTCTAACGTACTGCAGCAGATCGTCAAAGTTGAAATAAAGTTTGTCTGTTTCAGCGTTCCATTGTGATCCTAAAAATTTAACTTGGACTTCATCATCGGGTGTTGTTGGACCAAATGATGTCTTCACGTAAGACTGGTCTTCTTCGACGACATTCTTTTCAATACTTATATCATGAGTGTCCTGCGATGTATCAACTTCACAGTTCTGGATCTTCTTCAGGACGGTTTTGGAATTCGAGTTCCATTTTCTGAGATTGAAACCTCCTTTACTCATGATATTCTTCGTATCTTGATACATTTTGAATCCTTTCTCTTCGCACTCTCGTCCCGACAGAAAGTCTTCAACGTACAATGAATTCTTTATAATATCGTCTATTTCGCTTGCCTCTGGGTGAGTTTCTTTGAATTTATCAAGGTGGTAAGTGATCGTCGCTCCGAGTATCGCTGGTGAGGGCCGCAAACCAAACACAAGACGGCAAAAACTCATTTCTAATATCTCTGAGCTTATGTCCCCCGGATCTTTCAGCCAAAGAATGCGTAACATATCTCTGTTCGATGGATCAATTGAAATCATAAGGAAAGCTTTCTCTATATCTGCTGTTAACGCGACTGGGTTCCATCGGAATTTCAACAAAACGTCAAAAAGGTGAGGAATGAAATTCGGTCCCGTCAGTAAGGAATCGTTAAGTGAAATCTTAGCGTCGTCTGGTTTCGCAGACCCATCATAACGACCATTGACAAAGCCAAACGTGATTGAAAGGACCCTTATCTTTCTCTGTTAGAACAACGCAATACACCAGTTGCTAACTACAAATCACCAGCACAGATATGTATGGGAAGACGTTTACGTTCCATTTTACCTTGCACCACGAATCAGCTAATTCCTGAAACAGTTTGTTATCGTGAGACACAGTCAAGATTCCTAAAGAAACAAGCTGACCAGAAATCCTATTACGACAAATCCAGCGTGCAGACTTTACAACCATTCAAGACTGGTGAAGCAGTGCGTGTTAAGCAAGAAGGTGAATGGAGACCTGCGAAAGTCATTGAGATAGCAGATACGCCTCGAAGCTACGTAGTGGAGACGTCGGACGAAGGTGTTTATCGACACAATCGAAGACATTTGCA
Organism: Muricea muricata; assembly: GCA_963855995.1. Lineage (NCBI taxonomy): Eukaryota > Metazoa > Cnidaria > Anthozoa > Malacalcyonacea > Plexauridae > Muricea > Muricea muricata. The sequence continues at coordinate 116,491,553 of OY979716.1, forward strand.
TAAAGATACATCGCAAGATCAATACAATGTGCACACGGACATAGAGACGAAGACCGAAGTGATTCAATCTACGAGTGGTGAACAAGAATGTCTGCAGCAATCCGGAAACTTAGAAGACCAACAGCAGAAAGCAAGCAATACAAATATCGTACAAGACGGGTATCGTACACGTTCAGGGCGATTAGTTAAAATAACTGATAGATATTAGCAAGAATGACATCAGTATTAAGACAATTATAGTCAAGATCAAATTGAAGACAATTCAATAATAATCATAACCAACTTTTTGTTTATGAAACTTAAGAATCTGAAAAGAACAAAAAAAAAAGTTTTTTTCGTAGGGGAGTTGTAGTATATTTAAATATGTAGATTAGAATTTTTCATTTTGTAAATTAGTAAGCCGCATGTATATAAGTTGCTTTGTTTCACAAATTAAGGTTGTACGTTCTTTTCTAGTCTTGGTGCATATTAAACACGATATATTACAGTCTACGTTGCAAATTGTTCGTTATATAAGTTCTCTGACTTCCGCTATCAAACAGAATTCTTGCTTTTGCACTTGTAGATCCATCTTCGCTGTATTCTTGTGCTTTTGCCGTCTGTAGTAATACCTTTCCTTTATTTCGATACATTGATGTTGTTGTAACTGTTGATTTAATCTCTGATTTATCATTGTTTGGTTTTCGTTGAGCATCTTCACCCCCCGATTTATCTTCCTTTGTACTGTCACGAACAGAAAAACAAATTGATTGATGATGTCTTTTGTTACAGTGACGGCAGTTTTTATTTACTGTACAATCCTTAACCTGATGTCCCTTTCGGATACAGTTGAAACATCTATCGTTCTGTCGTAAAACATCTTTCCGCTCACGAGCATCCTTTACTACATCGCATGCATGAAGCAGAATAGTGTTCTCCTTTGCAATACACACATTGCAACTTAAAAGACTCGTTGCTTCTGGCTGTCAAGGCACTTGCTGATCCAAGATTAGGTCTGCTATATGGAGGCGATTTGTTGTCATTAGTCTTGATCCTTTCGCTAGCTTCTCGGACTTCGATTTCTCGTTTTATAGCTTGTAATAACTCATCTATTTTCCACATTTCGTCGTTCACTTTGCGAGTAATCTGAATGCGAATATCGTTGGGACGTTTTGACATAATGATTTGAATTAATAGGCTGCCATACTGCTCGGACGACACGCCCAAAGATTGTAAACCTCTAACATAAACACTCACTTTATCATAAAATAATCGCAGCGAATTGATTCGATCATTGCATACTTGTAATTTTAAAAGCTCGTCCATATGTGCAGGTATTGCAGCTTGTGGTTTAGAAAATCGATCCTTTAAAATCTCTATAGCCGCATGATAATTTAACTCAGTTAGAGGCAGTCCGTGTATTGCTCGTGCTGCGTTTCCTTCCAGTAAGGAATTTAAATAATTGAATTTGTCAATTGTAGATATGTCATTGTTTTCGTGAATTGAAGCTTTAAAACTGTCCCAAAAACTATTCCATTTCGTTAGCTCACCTTTAAATCGTGACATCGTCAGATTTGGTAATCGAACTTTCGCATATCCTTGCCTTCCTTCACGTTGAGACGTACTTTGCGTTTCTTGAGCGTCACTTCGATTTGATTGTTTACATTTACTGTAGGCAATTGTTGCATTTGCTGTCTTCGCTTTACTTCTTTAATTTTTTGTTGACAATCGATAATTCGTGCCACAATCTCTTCTGATTCTTTAACTTCATTGTTTACAGCTGTCAGTTCGCATATATCTAAGATTTCCTGATCAATTTCTTTCAAGGATTTTAGTTTATTTTCCAGCAGAGTATCTATAACTTCGATTCGTTTGCTTTGAATTTCGCTTAAACTGTCCACACAAGTGAGTTCGTTCGCTTCTCCTAATAATAAATCGTCCACAACGCCTGTGTGACTAATTCGAATCGCTTTTAATCGTTTAAATTTTTTGCCTCGGCCATATTATATCGTTTCGCTCAAGAGTCGAAAAGCGTCCCACGTCCGAGCGCCATATAATAAACATTCGATTTATTCGCCATATTTTTTGTTACAATAATTTCAAGGGTGTGGTTAGTTATTAGTAATGTCAACGTATTAGAGTTTCCGGTTAGTGACATATACAAAACAATTTATTACACTGTATAAATTTAATTATTGGAGATACAAAATATTCATTAATCCTTTCTGTTTGCGCTCTTTCAGATATCTTTTACGTTAACTTATTAGCATAGTCCGTGTCAGACGCTTCCCGGTCCGTCATGATCAACAATATATACGAATTCATTTCCTAACCCGTCTAGATGAGGGGCGCGCGCTAATCTATTACATACATTTTAACGGTATTGTGCGCCGCTAATTCGTCCGTTTGATTCGGCCTTTTTAATCAACTGATTATAGAAGATTTGGTCTTTCGAATTTTTTGAATTGTAAATTGTTTTAGACAAATTTAAGTCTGGTTACTTCATATAACCAAATAAACCATTCAAAAAATGACAATATTTGCTACAAATAATAAATTGCCACAATCGGCGCCCCAAATATATCTACCACACTTATTGACCACTCAGCAGCTGGCGACGCCACTGAGGTCGAATTACAACAAACTTTTAGGCCACTCACATAGCTCCTGCTGGGGTGGCAGGGAATATTTATGCTTTTGAGACAAGTTATCTACAAAGACTGTAAAATACCATGATAGGAAGCAAGCATATGCTTAAAATATCCGCAGCAATCCTACCTTTCAGGTAACCTAGTATACAGACATAGATAGATAGTTGAATAGTGAAATAGGACATTAAAATTTCAAGACAACTTTTTATCCCCGAGCCGTTCCGAGTGTAAGCTCGGGGCGAGGGTTACTAATTTTGCACTAGCGAAGTTCAAAGTCGTTGCCACTGAGCTGTATTAATATATCTGGAGATCGGGCTCTCGACCTCAGTGTGTTCGCAAAAACCACGGGCTTTAGGACCAATTCGGTTCGTCTATTGTGGTGTTTAATTTAGATCTATTTACCTTGTATGTGACCTGAATGCACTGATCAGAATTGTTCAATATCTTGCTTGTAAGTACTTCAAAAATACAACCGTCAAAATTGCCTTTACTCGAGAAATATGTAAATTTTTAGGGTGGATTTTGTAAATATTTACTTATGAAACAGCCATATTTATTTGCATTAGAACCTAAGCTTTCAAACGGCGCACAAGGAATAATAATAAGGTGACAATCATGAATAATGAGAGGGTAGGATCATCTGATTATCAAATCGTTCGGAGCGAGAGGAAACGACACTACCATATATGGCACAAAGGTGTCCCCAACTTCCATATATGGCACAAACGTGTCCCCAGAATATTTTATCATTCCAAAATCAGTCTTCGGTTACGTCATAACGTTCCTCAAGCTTGTGACGAAACATTTTGCTCACGTGGTACAGAAATTAGACAGCTGATTGGCTCAAGGATCAGATGATCCTAACCTTTCATTATTCATGATTGTCACCTCATTATTATTCCTCGTCCGCCGTTTGAAAGCTTGGATTCTAATGCAAATAAATATGGCTGTTTCAAAAGTAGATATTTACAAAATTCACCCTAAAAATTTACATATTTCTCGAATAAAGGCAATTTTGACGGTTGTATTTTTGAAGTACTTACAAGCAAGATATTGAGCAATTCTGATCAGTGCATTCCGGTCACATACAAGGTAAATAGATCTAAATTAAACACCACAATAGACGAACCGAATTGGTCCTAAAGCCCGTGGCAAAAACATGGCGGATTTGACGTCATTTTGACGTCACAATCTTTCTATTTTAATGGTATCTTTCACTGACCCCGGCTGAAGAGAACGTGGGCGCAGATATCCACACCCTCCTGAAATTTAATAGAAAAATAATAAAAATTTTTTGTACAGTTTAATGGTTTTCTACGACTGCAGTATTTGGATAAAACACAAGAAGATGGAACAACGTGTAACACATTCTCGCATTAAAGTAACTGAATCTGTCAGAAACAGATGTCATTATGGGGAAAATACGTACGATAAACTTTAAGACTGTCGTGGAACTCTTCGAATGCTTCTGCAAGACTGCAAACTCTGCATGTTCGTATCAATGATACATCGTTTCGGAATGAGGGCTTTGTTGAGGTGAGCCACTACACTTTGTATATATACGGAATTTACTGTTTCACTAAAATGAATAAATGAACCTGCTGATAAACCAGTTTTTCCAAGGTTGTGTAGGTAGGATGGCGAAGCTGTTCAATTTTATCCAACCAGAAAATGCAATGAAGGAATATTTAATGCTTGTGTTTCATGATTTCATTCAGTGTCATTTCGGTTGACTAAATATCTGCTTATAAATTTGCAGTATTATATATTAAGGGTTGAGTGAGATTATTTGACTTACCGAACATATGTTCTCAGTGGTAATAATAGATAAATTAAGTGGAATAAACATACCACATTACAGGAACTTTGCTTATCATACTGGAAAAAAATGTTTACAACTTTCGGTTTCATTTTTAGGAATCAACCCTCCTGACCTTCTCCATGAGAACAAATCAAATCCGGAAAGATTACAATAGTACTTATACTAGCTGAACTAATTAAGCATACAACTTTCCTGCAGTTAGATTTACATGGCTGGTCAAATTATATGAACATTCAAATGAACTGTACCCACCCCAAACACAACCCATTCAAAAATACAACATTATAATAATCATGAAGATAATGTTGTCATTTTATAATATAATTATGTCACTGAAAAGACCCTACTAGGGAGTACCAATAATATAAAAAAATAAAATGAATTTAAGTAACATTCATTTGGAGAAATTCAAAATTTAAAAGTACTTTCCATATTTTCCATGAAGGTACTTTAATTTCCATAAAAGTACTTTCCATAACTAAATGGCCTAATAAAAAAGGCCTTTCATTTCAGGTTTCATGGCCACATTACTGGGTTGGAATCGTCAAAAAAAAATTTTACTATTAATCATGGTACATAATGTAGTTATGTACATAAGTTTTTGCCCCGTTAAAAAGCTTGTATTGTTAACTGTTTATCTGAAACTAAACAGGCTGCTAAAAATTCATCCTAGTGACATGCCATATGCCTGTGACACAATTTGACGATTTTTCTTATTTATCTTAGAAAACATTCTGACTGCTTAGTTGATTAAATTGTTGGTGGTTGATGATTTTTTAATGAATAAGCACCCTCAAATAACAATTGTTTTTATTTTGTCTTTAACAAAATACTTTACAATAACAACTTTTATCTTTTTGGCCCTTTTTTCTTCATTTTGAAAACTTGACTTTAATGCCACTCTTTTCTGTCACACCCAGCAGAGCTTACAACTGATGTTACAATTCTGAAAAATCATTTACAGTGTAATAGGTTACATATGAATAACTGAAACAGTAGTCTACATGTACAATACTCAAATTAAAATTAGTGTACTGTGTACTCTACTATTTTTGAAATCACTTTTCTTGCACTTATTATGCTTTCTTTAAAACTAATTCCTGCACTCTATTGCATTCATTTGGTATTATGAGGAGAAGTGTACCACAGTATTAAATATAATATACTAAATATTGACTAAAGACTGCACCTGTATTGCTAATAAATAATACAGGTTAATAATATGTATACATCCTTGATGATATTAGTAGTTACATCAGTACTTGCAGTATGCCATGAGATGGCAAACAGGCTAAACTTGTATCATCTTCCTAAAAAAGTGTAATAAGTAATGTTTAAAGTTTTCAAAACATTTCAGACGTATTTTTAAACTGACCCAATTGTCTTTTCCACTGTTTTTTTATCTGAAGAGCTACATCAAATATTTTATCAATGATCTATCTGAGCCTGCTACTTTCAAAAACGGAAGGTATTTTGTTACAGTTATGTATAACCTCTGTACACACTTGCCTATAATAAATGCTATTTAAATCAACATTACATGTAAAATGGGAACTACAGTCTGTGATGTTATGTAGCAGTCTTGATCAATATCTGCAGTGGATAATTTAGTTGGGGTCGTGATCTTCAGCAGTATGATCAATATACCTCAGTAATACATATATATATAGTCTGCTTTTGTCCATGCATTTATGGTCATTAATAAACATACATGTAAGGTCAGTAATAGCCTAACAGTATTGAAGCAAGACTGTTGGAAAAGACATTTATCCAGTCTACTCATGCACATTGCTATGGTAACACTGCCGTCCCCAGGCCCCTGATACGAAATTTCTATAATTTATCCACGTGAACATTATTTTCAAACAGTGATCTTCCCATTAAACTTTAGGCAAGTATATGTATAGCAAACAAACTTTTGATATAATGTTATTATAACTAGTTTCAGTATACAGCTATTTTATGAAAATTCTTTGCGGAGGCTGGGGACGACAGTGTTACCATAGCAACGAGATTAGAAATGTTTTTGGATGTATCTTACAATGTAGTATCTGTGTGCAAAAGTTTATTGAATTTGAGTTAATAATTAATAACTGAGCTGTACTCGTTTATGTATTTACTAGAAATACCCAACTAGTGACGTCACAACTTTTGCTGAATCAGCAGTTCATATTTTGTACATTTTTCCAAATAACTTCGGAACTAAAAGAGATAGTCTATTACAAGAAACGACCAATCAGCTTACTTTTTCATGCTCTTTCACATAAAACAACAAAATCGTATGGCAAATTTTCAAAGAGCTACGCCGACGCTGCGGAGGGAAATTTGAAGTGAAAGCTTTTTTAAAAGCAACAACTCAGTAACAACTGCAAACAACTGCGAAAAATTTTAAGTTGAAGTGCTAAAGATGTGAAGAGGTGCAAAACAAGAAACGTTGTATATTCATAGTATATTACGTAGCCCTCCCGGTTTTGCTTTCGCAGTAAAAAAGTTGAGTTCTCAACTGGCCAATCAGGGAGCTTTTTCCTGTGACGTAAGGCAGGCAGCCGGCATCGCGCATAGTTTTAGCGAAAATCAACTAAAAATTTGATGACTTTTCGTGAATTTCGTTGGGTAAAAATGTTGAATTGACACAAAAATACAACGTATATGCTTTTCAGTTATGTCTTCTTTTAAATGAATATCGAAGTCTTTTTGCAGATTTTTTTGTGGTTTAAATTTTGTACGAGTGTTCAAATTTGTATTTACTTGCCAACCTTCCAGGTGATCTCGCGCCAAGCGCGCAAAGCATGATTTTCCTTGCAAATAGAAATCCATACCAGCATGCTTTGCAAGCGTAGTATAAGAAGTTTTTTCTTCGTGGCTCGTGAGGTAAATCGTTTTTGAGTGATATTTTAGCTGATCATCGACGATTTTTTGAAAGAATGGAGCTCAGAAACGAATAAAACGAAGTAGTTGTGAACTTGGATTGTCTGGGATGAAAAACAGAACAGTTTTGATTCAAAAAACCACGATTTAGGGGAAATTGTTGTTCTCAAATGTTTAGTAATTTACAACATAAATAACTAGCGCAGGCGAGTTAAATTGCGATGGAATTTAGCTTTATATCACTTCGATTTCTGTAAATTTAGGTTATTTCAATTAATTATTACATTATGCTGATTTGTTAAGTGTTTCTATTGTCTAAAATTTTTTTATGTTGTACTTTTTTACAACATAGGATTTTTGGCGGGATTTTAAACAGAACTATATTTTCAAACGTAGAAAATAGCGATAAAATGATGTCGTGTCACGGCCGAGAAATTTGGCAAACAAGCAAGAAAGGTCATTAGAACTAGTGTTTATCTTGGCCCAAATGACAATGATACCATTTAATACAAAATGCTTTGGACAATTGTACCAAGAGTATCAACAAAATATTCCCAGCTTAGAAACTCATGTCAGAGTGTTATATTGAATTTGGGCTGATAGCAAACAGCGGAGAATTGACACGGGAAAGAGTTAATGTTGGTCATTTCCACTAATACGAATTGACATGGGGCAGAAATGGTTACAAGAGGGAAATGGTATCACAAGGTCATCATTTGAAAAACCAAACTTGGGCAATCAAGGACAAATAAATATTACTGTCAAAATGCATCTTGTTATAAGACCTGTGGAAACCATATCAATTCAAATTGGCATGCATGCAATTGGTAAATTGAGAATAAGCATGTGCTGCACTTTGATGTGTTTCCTGTTTGGCTATCCCAGTTTAATAACCCTTTATAAATCCATGCTATACTGATATTGATTTAGGTTTGGAATATTTATTGCACAAATAGCCTGTATGTAAATATAGGGTAAAGTCTGTTTGTTAAAGGGAAATGGCAACAAAAATTTTTATTGTCTCATTTGAAAGAGACTCTAAAAATAATATAATAGAAGTCTTTTACAAAATTTTTATATCTGCTTTACTTTGGGAGATATTGTCACCTGAATAATCGAACTGTGCGCCATCTTGGATTAATTTTTAACCTCATTAACAATGTTTTGGTGACGTCACAACAGGGATAAGCCATTCAAAGCTTCTCCTAAATATATACTTACCACCAATAAAATATTTGTGAAACCTTTTCAGTCCGTGCTGAAATCCAAAACACTTACCATGGGTGTGGTGCATTTAGCAGATTAATTATTGTGTCGTGAGAAAAAAAATTGCGTGACCCCAGTTGTGACGTATCATGCATATCTACAAATATCCAAGATGGCGGACAACTAAAGATTTCAAGTCAAAATATCTCACCAAATAAGGCAGATACAAAAATTCTGTAATGGACTTCGATATATTATTTTGAAGTCTCTTTCAAATAAGATGATAAAAATTTTTGTTGCCATTTCCCTTTAAAGTAAATAGAGATAGGGTTAACAGAGATACTCTGGATCCATCACCTACTGCAACCTTTCCACCCACTTTAAGTGGAGCCTGCTAACAATGCTCCCATTGACAAGTGTGATCGCCTGGTATTTATAGATCGTTGGCAGAGTAAAAAAGCTAGTAAAGTTACCCTCCTTGCGTGGGGACATGGTTAATTCTTCCAGTCTGCCTTATACTAGATAAAGTCAAAGGACTCACTTCAACAGCATAGTATAGAAAGGGTTGTGCTTCCCATCAATAATACAAATAACCCCTTCCCTTTATCAATGTCCCTCTCAAAACTTTTTATAACCCTCCTTTTGACAACTTATTTCCGAGAACAAACAATTGATAGGTGGACACTTGCAAATGCTACAGTATTTGTAACAAATTATTGTTAAATTCAAATGGTTATGTGTATTGGTATGGTAGTACATGTAAAACTCAATTTTTATGACAGTTTTTTTTGCTAAGCCCTATAAGGTAAATTTGATTATGTGTTCTTGCAAGAACTCCTGTATTGGTCAATAAAATTACAAATGTATACAGTAACTATTCTCAAACATTCTCATTTATAAAGCTTGATAACATTTATGAAAGCAGAAATAAAAACACACATGATCTCTATATAACAGCATTTATACACAATACAAAATTGGTCCTGCTAAAATAGCTAGTCTTGTAAAGTACCAAATGAGAAATTGTCGGTGCAGCACGAGCCCACTGGAAATGACATAAAGTCCAGATACAGAATTGATATTTCTTTTAACAAAATCCTGGGGATGGAACTGGCTTCAGTTGAGGTTCTAACAGCTAATACATTTGAAAAGATCTGGAGAGTTCTCAAGTCTGGAAAGCAATAACCCCTGCCAGTTCACTTCTAGCCGATATTTCCAGGTTAAAGTCATATTTAATTGTATTCCATCATCACAAGTTCCTTTTACAGAAAAAAAATACCATTTCTTTGTTCAGCCAATATGCACTGGACTTTGCCATGACAAATATAACACCAATTTATTTGATCCAGCTGAGTGACTCAGGCCACGATCGTCTACCACTTGTACGTGACCCAGCGCTAGTGCGTGCTGCCCAGCTTGACATCTTAAAGCTACAAAATCGTCTCACGGAGAACATCCAGTCACGGGTCCAACCGTACAACAAATTGTTCATGCCTTCGGTAGCATAGAAAAAGATTCCAAAGCCTCTTTGAGAGCAGACTAAGGCAGAAAAGCCTTCCGGGCGTACAAAAACCAGCACCAAGAGTAGATTGTGAGTAAAAATATATAATAAGGGTAAATCTCTGCAAATATATTCAATTTTTAGAAAAACAATTCTTCGAGCCCATTGATATATATTCCTGGATAGCGCAACCTAATACTGGCGCCTAGAAAATGCTGAAGTCAGCAACTCGCCAGCGGCGGCCATATTGGACTATCCCACTTCCAATTGAATAGTATACTAAGTTGTGTCGTTTTATGTGTATTTTTTATTTTCTCTTGCTGAAGTTGGGCCAGTTTTTTTTTTAAATCGCGACGATGGAGCAACGAAAAAGTGTTTGGAATAAAAATTAGAGGAATTTCGCGTCGTAGTTAGAAAATTATCACATATTTCGGATGTTAAGGAGTGGACTACTCGACTACAGCCTCGCTGTTTCACGTATTCCACTGCGAAATGCCAGAATAAAAGGTTGTTTGTAAACAATTGATTGAAAGTGGTGGACATTTTCAATTGTTCCATGTAGAATGTTGCAGTAATACAGATAAACAGGTATGACTTATTTAGATGAAACACTAAATGTATATCATATATTATACATGGTACATTTTCATGTTTATTTCAATATTTTATTAATATTTTAGGCATTGATTGATTTAGGCAATATTTTAGGCATTGATCCTAGTGTTTTTAATGTATAATAAACAAAGATTAAAGTGCTGTTTGATTACAATTTCTGAAAGAACTTCCAGTTCTTTGTATAGGGACATCTTTGTCTGTTATGGAGCTCTACGAGCTCTAGAACCTTTAAATCCATTGTTACATGTTTGGTTTGTCTCACTAACTCACTTTGAATTGCTGGCATTTTGTATTTAGCACTATTTCTACATTTTTTTGAAAGCATATATTTGAAATAGTTTTACCTTATATTTCAGGTGTATTCAAGATGCTGATAGGACAAAGTTAAAAGACGAAATTCAGGTGCAGCTACATAATTCAGCAAGAGAACTGTTGCTTAATTGAAAATAACTATTTTGTCAAATTTTTATTATTAATAAACATTTTTTTAATTGGAACAATGTGTAATTTTTCATAATAAACAATAGTTATTCTATTTACAATGCTCCAATAGGATGTTAAAGCCAGAGGTGTGTGTACTATATACTCTGTATGTGTGCATTATTTCTATTTCGATGAAACTAATGGCTTTAAAACGAGGACATACAGCATTACTCAATATCTTCATACTTTAGGAATGTCTAAGATAAGTTTATAACTTATCAAAATAATATGCCAAGTCAGTTCAGCAGAAGATTCTTTGTGATGACTGCCGCACTGCTCTAGGATCACAAGATAACACTGCTCCATCATCTGAGTTCCTGAAATTGAAAGATAGTGGCAAATTATTCAAGCCTTCCCCCAGTGTTGTCCACATTTGTAATGAAAGCGAAAAGCGTTTTGAAAGAATGCTGGCAAAAATGCTGGAAAGCTTTCCCATGGCAAAGGCATACCTGAGGCCATTGCTACAGTAGTTTGGGGCACTTTAAAAGTATCATCCCTATTTACAGAACTAGATGATCAAATGTTTGATTAGACAGTGGATGACAATCATGTTTACAAGTTGATCAAGAAGATTTTAAAATGCTACTGTAAGGTCCAGCTGTACCACTTAGGTAAAGAAACTACTGCAGATTTATCTGGTGAAAAAATCCGAAAAAAATTAAATAAGTTGGTTCTTTTCAAACACCAATGACAAAGAGACCAACAGGAATATGATTCGATTCAAAGTCAAAGATCGAGCAAGATGGTAAGATGTCACTGCACATCAACGCAAGAACAATGTCAAAAACCTTACTTTATAATTACCTGTTGAGAGAATCTCATTCTTCAATTAACCTTCGTTTAAGTTCTTCATGGGGTCCATTTGCAGAAGATGGTGTAAATCCAAAATGATTTGTTTATTTAAATATGGCTGCATTGGCGGCATACCGTGGTCTGTGTTCACTCCTACAAACTTGAATTTATCGAAGTTACGATGCCAAAGTAACCGTGATTTTTCACTCAAAATCGTTCTTTTATAGTGCTGTCCTTATAATTAAACTATTCGGTCCGAATACATTCACATATGACGCGAAATAAACGCTAAAGGATGGCTCAGTATTACAAGTGCATACCTTAGAGCACTGAAAGTGGGATAGTCCAATATGGCCGCCGCTGACTTCAGCACAAACGCCGGATGCGTTATCCAGTAATATATATCAGTGTTCGAACCATTCCGCCATATTTACGGATTTTTCAACTTGCAAGCGCACGCTGCAGCACGGTATGGAGTTTTATTCGGAGGACCCTTTCTGTGCGCTGATTGGCTAAAATCACTCACCCAGATCACCTGGTTTGTGTTCATATAAATTTGTTTATATATACACATATGTAATATATGCTGTCCCACTGAGCGCTATATTAGAACTGCACGCATTCCGAGTGACCTGTCCTACAATTGCACTACAATATTTTGTATTTTTACAAAAAGATTTGGCAACTTTCACAGCCAACGAAGGGTGGTCATTTCTGATCTCAGGAATATGGCGGACTATCAGGAGTAGCAAACACTTAAGGCATCCAAAAAGGCGAGAACTAAGACGAAAACGACTGCCACAAGACTCTTGAAGAGAGATTAATTCGGGGGAAATACAGAGAAACGCCAAGAATTGACTATGGCGGGAAACACAAGGCAAGTTTGTTGATAATGCATATTTATACTTGTGTTTTAATGCTTTATAAAGGTCGGCGTAGCCGTACTCATCCAGTCTATTCACTGTTTAAATTCCAGAGTAAGTTTATGTTTTGTAAATGCAAGACTGTCTTCTTATTACTAATGTAACTAGAAATACATGCATGCAGCAACCCCTCGCCACTAACTAAGAGTATGCAACTATATTTTCGGAATTACATGAAGTACTTGTATAGGTTGTAGTCATAGCAACACGGCAATTGTTATTCTTTCTATATATTTTTCCAAAATGACAAAATATCAGTTTTTAATCCTTGTTTTATTGTCAATCTTTTTAAATGGCACAACATTTGTCATCAGTATTTTATTACGCCTAATGTAAGCTTCAATTTGGTATAAAATAAGACCTATTAATTAATTACTATAGGTAATAGTATAATTTCGAGTGCAATTACGGATAAACAAGCACGAGTGAGTTTTTAAAAACTGCAAAATAGCGCGAGTCCGAAGGACGAGCGCTATTTGCGGTTTTTAAAAACTCACGATATATAAATACTCACAATAATATAAAAAGGAAATGTTCAAACAAGCATTTTGTACTTACAACTTCGCATTATGCAAGTGCACTCATTCTCGAATTTCTTCGTTTAAAAAAATCATGTTTACAAAAGCCATGGCTAAAAGTTTTATGTACAAAGTTCCAGCATACTTTAGAGTTTGTTTTGTGATCACAATTGTCAGAGAAGAATCCCAAATTGTGTTGAAATTTCAACGAAATCTTTAAGCAAACGTGAAAATTCGGCCGCCATATTTTTGGTTTTTCAGCGAGTAAATCCCATCGCTCAAAGAGCTTATTACAGATTTTTGCACTGTTGTTACAGATTTTTGCACTGTTGTTACAGATTTTTGCACTGTGTTACAGATTTTTGCACTGTTCTGGGTGATGTTTGGGATTAACTGCACTCGAATCAACCAATCACAGCCCAGAAACATTTCCTTGTATATTATTACATTAGTAATAAGAAGACAGTCTTGCATTTACAAAACATAAACTTACTTTGGAATTTAAAAAGTGAATAGACTGGATGAGTACGACTACGCCGGCCTTTATAAAGCATTAAAACACAAGTATAAATACGCATTATCAACAAACTTGCCTTGTGTTTCACGCCATAGTCAATTCTTGGTGCTTCTCTGTATTTTCCCCGAATTAATCTCTCTTCAAGAGTCTTGTGGCAGTCGTTTTCGTCTTATTTCTCGCCTTTTTGGATGCCTTAAGTGTTTGCTACTCCTGATAGTCCGCCATATTCCTGAGATCAGAAATGACCACCCTTCGTTGGTTGTGAAAGTTGCCAAATCTTTTTGCAAAAATACGAAATATTGTAGTGCAATATAGTCTGCCATATTTTTGAGATCAGTGATGACCACCCACTCACCCTTGAGCCACGCACCCGCGATATTTGGTTACAATTCCATGACACGCAATAATACAGTCACGAAATGAGCACGACCAATCAAATTCGTCGTTCTTATAAGAACGACCAATCAGTCTGTATTATTGCGTGTCATGGAATTGTAACCCGATATTTGATGAGCTTCAGACTTCGCTATGCTTTCCTTTTCCCGGGTGTAAATAGCCGTGCGGAATTAGTACCCTCGCACGGCGCTTCGCGCCGTTGGCTCGGGGATTAATAGGTCGTATTTTATACCAAATTTAAGCTTACGTTTGGCGTAATAACATACCGATGACAAATGTTGTGCCATTTAAAAAAATTGTCAATAAAACAAGGATTAAAAACTGATATTTTGTCATTTTGAAAAAATATACAGAAGGAATAACAATTGCCGGGTTGCTATGACAACAACCTATCGAAGTACTTCATGTAATTCCGAAAATACAGTTGCATGCTCTTAGTTAGGGTCGGCGTTAGATCATATAGCGTTAACGATTACAAGATTAGCGTTAAGATTACAAGTGACCGTATTTTCTCATTCTTCGTAAATTATGTAATTGGAGTGCTTTCCTATCAAATTTGTGCCACTGTTTACTTTATTAAAATTAAGTTTTTTATAAATATAGATATATCATATATATGTCGCGACAGTCTAGTGCATTATTCTTCAATTGTTTGTTGAATGTATGGTTGCTTTCTCCAAGGTGTAATAATTAGAAGTCATTTTTAGTTCAAAACTTAATTAACAAACTGAAACATCTGTTTTTATTTTAACTGTCACGCAGGCAAGTGATCATCTGAGTTATTACTTAGTTTTGCAAAAATTTGTAAAAGTGCTGATATTTCATTAAACGATGTTTTGAATTTCATAATCCGAACGTAACTTCTCTAATAAGGAATTAAGGAAGCAATATATCTCACAGTTGTAGACTAAATATATTCTGGCAACAATAAGCGTGGCAGATTCAGGAAAAATAAACTTAGGATATTTGTATTTTTATGTATTTTCATGTTCAACAAAGATTTTAGGTTATAATTAAAGCCCGTTTTTCACTTTAACCGTATCGTAGGGAAATATATATTCTGTTGTGTCCAATATCATTAGTTAATTCTGTCTGAGTGTTTACGAAACAAATAATGAAGTTTCGAAGTTTCGCTATATGGTACAATTGATATGGAAAGCGGGCTTAAACATGTGTGCATATGTATTTTGATACGCCAAGTATAATTTATTATAATGTGAGTATTAATAACCATTACACACGTTTCCCTGCATATAGCTAAAGTGCCCAAAGCTTAAATTTTTAGTGCCCTGGAGCGAGTAATCTGATTGTTTTAGTAGAATCAAAGGTAAAAATTTTCTTAAAAAATTCTAACAGTTGTCTTTTGTATTGCAAAAAAGTACACCGGAGAACATTCGTAGAAAAAAAATTTCTTTCCGAGAGCATGGATTCGCTGTTGGTTTATAACGCGCAAATGTGGTGATTTTGGTAGGGGTATAGAAGCTAAGATCGACGTGACTAAATAATTAATATACAGACATAGACAGATAGTTGAATAGTGGAATAGGACGTTGAAATTTCAAGATAACCTTTTTATATAGTTATATTCACGAAACTTTGAAAGATTACAAGCAACTCTATTTTCTCATTCTTCATAAATTATGTAATTGGAGTGTTTAATCAAATTTATGTCACTTTTTATCAAAATTAAGTTTTTCATGAATATAATTATACGGTATATGTCGCGACAGTCTAGTGCATGAATTCTTCAGTTGTTTGTCGAAAATATTGGGTTGCTTTCTCCTTAAGGCGTAATAAATGGAAGTCATTTTAGGTCAACTTAATTACAAACTGAAACATCTGTTTTTATTTTAACTGTCACGCACGTAAAACAAGTGATCATCTGAGCAAAGTGTTTAGTGATCGACTCTAAACACATTACTTAGTTTTGCAAAAAATTGTAAAAGTGTTGATATTTCATTAAGCGATGTTTTGAATTTCATAATCCGAACGTAACTTCTTTAATAAGGAATTAAGAAAACAATATGCACCTCAGAATTGCAGACTAAATTCTTGCAACAAGAAGCGTCGCAGATTCAGGAAAAATACAGTTAGGATATTTGCATTTTCATATATTTGCATGTTCAACAAAGAGTTTAGCTTATAAAGCCCGTTTTTCACTTCAACCAATTCTATCTGAGTGTTCACGAAACAATCATGTTTCGAAGTTTTGCTATGGTACAGTTGAAATGGAAACCGGGCTTAAACATGTGCGGATATGTATTTTGGTATGCTAAGTATAATTTACTTTAAAACCCAGCTAATTAGTTATTCTATTGTTCTAGCTGCCATTATTTTTAATAATGGACTGCTAGCCGTCAATTATTTTTCACAACCGTCCATTATTTTTTAAATATTGGACGCTGTCCATTTTTTTTCAATAAACAGCAATATACATTTAATTTAATTTATTCGTCATCCATGGCATAATGTGATCATTGATGACCATTACACACGTTTCCCTGCATATAGCTAAAGTGCCCCAAGCTTAAATTTTTAATGCCCTGGAGCAAGTAACCTGATTGTTTTAGTAGAATCAAAGATAAAAAAGCAATTTTTAAAAAAATGCTAAAAATTGCTTTTTGTATTGAAAAAAAGTACACCAGAAAACATTGGTGGAAAAAGGTTTCTCTTTCTGGTGCTATGGATTCGGATAAATTTTCTGCCCACTGAGGTTATGTGCACAAGAAACAAATTAATGATCACTTTCAGCAGTCATGTATATTGATCAGAAATTTATTATGTAATATTTAACCTATAGTTTCTTATCCCGTCTCATCCCAAATATATGGGAGATATGTTCAGATGATTTTGTTTTATGGGCATTTGCTGATTTTGAGTAATTTTTCCTCCCTCAATAAAGATAAATTTCACTCTTGTTTCACACTCTTTCTCAATTTGTGCATAGGTTTCCTAATTTTTTTCTTCTTCTCTGTCCTACATGTTTCATCATGAAAATTTTCTGCTTCCATCCCACCATTGCAACTTTCTTCCACGAACTTTAAACCTCTGCATTCAACCATTCAATTAACTGATGCAGAAACTATGGTGCAGTACAATGTAAAATATTTCGGTCTGAAATTCCTTTGCAAAATTAGGTTGAAATATTTTATAAGTGGGAGCTTGAAATGTTTTCTGGGAATCTCATAATTTTCTAGGATCAATGGTTCCATGGTCCGATACAATTCCACCCCTGCAAGGGAGATATTGTTTGGGTACTTGCTCTATATACAGGAAAAGATAGCGAGTAAAGTAGCCAATCAAATAACAGCATTTGCAGTACTATACTGTAGACAGTATGATTCTGCTAATATCCTGTCTTATGCTTTGTTTTCTGTGAACCGTCTTGATGAGATGAGCAGTGTGTGTTGTCCGTACCTGATGCATTGAAACACGCTGATTGGTTTGCTCTGATCGGAGTACAATATAAATCGGCATACCCCGGCCCTGCAAAGTGCTGTATATTATCGTAAAAGTTTCGTAAAAGACTCAGGTCATCCTGTAAGTAAGCACGTCAGAGTCGCAATTTTGCGTTGTAGATCTTATGGATTTGAGAAATAATAGAGACTATGAGATGGGGTTTAGTCGCACAGTCATTCGAGTAAGCGCCTGGTTTTGGTTCTCTCTTTGCATTTACATAATATAAAAGGAGTCGGAAATTCTTTGCATTTTTTCGGGTGCGCAGGTTTCTGTGAAGAAGAGTACGTTGATTGGCAGTGTGGGGTTAAAGAAACCAAAATAAATAAGCAATCGTGATAATCGTTGCGAAAGATTAAGTGATGGTAAAGATTTTGTAGGAAGGTGATTTGAGCTATGATGTAGCGAGCCGTAATAAGTACCAAATTAGTAAAAGCGCAATAAATCTGCTTGAATGCAACGGCTACCATTACTCGCACAATATCCATAAATTTATTATACGCAATGTTAGATCTGTTTTAGCTTGGCTGCACAGATGATGAAAGATGTCCATGCTGTTCGTTCAGCAGATGTACGTTTGCACTCACTGACTATCTGCGATCACACTGTGGGTTGCGAATTTGAGGATAAACATAGTTAAAACTACATTAAACCCCGCCAAATTTCTGTTTGTGTTGATCACTTGTGTCCAGGATAATCCTGGTATATCAATCATGTGACGATGAAGGATGCATTTCGGTGGAAATATTAACTTGTAGATTGTAGGCACCGTTTTGTGGGAAGCTGTGGAAGATAAAGATTGTTGATTCAAGTGATGGTTTGTAAAGCCCAATACAAACGTAATGGGTCCAGAATTGTTGAAGTTAGATCATTAAAAAACTTCAGCAGAGAGAATTTTCTAAGAGATTTAGAACTAAAACAATGGGGTATGTACATTGTTTTGAAGATCCGAATGAAATGTGGGCTACCTGGAAAAGCATGCTTATGGACACTATTGATAAGCATGCGCCATGTAGATCAAGGCGTATTGGTAAAAGAGGTCCTCGTGGATTACAAATGATTTGAAACGTCAAATGTTTAAAAGAGACTATTTAAAAAAGAAAGCTATCTCTTCAGAGGATCCTCAAGCTTGGCACGAATATAGACAGTCTCGTAATCATGTTGATAATGAAATTAAAAAAGCCAAGGCATCATATTTTACCACAAACCTTGATCTACACAAAGGAAATATGAAGAAGACGTGGATGATAATTAATGAGGTTAGTTCAAAACATTTAAGTAAAACCAAAAAAATCTCGGAAATAAGAACGGGGGAAAAAGTAATTACCTCGCCTATCGAGATAGCAGAAGCATTCAATAACTATTTTTCAACTGTTGGTAGTAACCTCGCTTCTGATGTCCCTTTAAAGGAATATGGCCCAGAATATTATCTTGAGCCACCTCATAGCATGTTTTCTTTGAAACCTCCTACTGTTGAAACAGTTTATAAGTTGTTGACAAAAATTGATGAAAAAAAATCAGTTGGCCTTGATAACATACCTAATAGATTATTGAAGATAGCTGCTGATGTTGTTGCACCTTTTCTAAAGGCAATATTCACAGCATCTACCAATACGGGAATATTTCCACAAGAATGGAAAGAGAGCAGGGTATCACCAGTCTATAAAAGCGGTGCTAGGAATGACCCCAGTAATTATCGTCCTATATCTGTTTTTCCTGTTATTGCAAAATTTTTTGAGAAAATTGTGCACGAACAACTCTCCGAATATTTGAATAATTATAATCTTCTGACCCCCTGTCAATCAGGATTTCCATCGTTACATAGCGCTCTAACGGCATTAGTCGAAGCTACAAATAGCTGGTCTGTGAACATTGACAATGGTCTGGTTAATGGAGTTGTTTTTTATAGATTTAAAGAAAGCATTCGATACCATTGATCATAATATTATTCTGAAAAAGTTGGGAAATTATGGCGTCGAATCAAATAGTCTTAAATGGTTTGAGTCATATCTTACAAATAGGACACAAAAATATCGTGTGAACGACCATTTGTCAAGTTCAAATCCAGTTAGCTGCGGTGTCCCGCAGAGGAGCAATTTGGGAACATTGTTATTTCTTGTACATATTAATGATTTACCAAACTGCCTTAATTGGGCTATCCCGAGAATGTTCGCGGATGATACTAGCGTAAGTTATGCAGCAAAATCTATGGACGAGCTCCAAAGTGTCATAAACTCTGAATTGGTAAACCTTCACAAATGGTTGAACACAAATAAACTAAGCCTAAATATTGCTAAAATGGGGTTTATGATAATTGGATCTCGGCAAAGGATAAGTGCTATGGATGATGGAATAACTATTGAAATCAATGATTGTGAGGTCGAAAAAGTTGATTCAGTCAAGTCTCTGGGGG
The DNA here is from genome assembly GCA_963855995.1 of Muricea muricata. Lineage (NCBI taxonomy): Eukaryota > Metazoa > Cnidaria > Anthozoa > Malacalcyonacea > Plexauridae > Muricea > Muricea muricata. The sequence continues at coordinate 116,511,693 of OY979716.1, forward strand.
TATACATTGAAAAACATTTGAATTGGTCAATACATATCGAGAAAATATCTAAGAAAATTGCTTCGGCAATTGGCGCATTGAAGCGTATCAGACCATACGTAACAACTGATACGGCCATTCAAGTTTACCGAGCGTTGATACAACCATATTTTGATTATTGTTGCTCGGTCTGAGATGGTCTTAATCAGACATTGAATTGTAAAATAGAAAAGCTGCAGAATAGGGCAGCAAGGATTGTCATGCAAGCGAGTTATAATGCCAGTGCGGGTGCACTTTTTGATGTGCTGCACTGGGATAATCTCTCCATGCGTAGGAAAAAATCTAAGGCTAATTTAATGTTTAAAATTCTTAATGGAGAAGCCCCTACTTATTTGCAGGATATTTTTTCTGTTTGTGGCACTCGGTTTAATGTTAGAAGCTCTGAAATGAGATTAAATGTCCCGAGACCACGGACAGATTATATGAAAAAGAGTTTTTGTTATAGTGGGGCTGTATTGTTTAATAGTCTCCCGCAAAATATAAGAAAATGCCAGTCGTTACCACAGCTTAAGAAGGCAATTAATAAATATTATAATGATAACCTAACCTGACTCCCACACGGCAATCTTGTAAACCAGTTAATATTTTAATTATTTTGTATTTATTTTAAAATATGTATTGTGTAATGTATGTATCGTATTACCATTTTTGTAACTGAAGATTTTACCGTGTTGAAATAAATTGTATTGATTGATTGATTGATTGATTGATTGATTGATTGATTGATTGATTGATTGATTGATTGATTGATTGATTGATTGATTGATTGATTGATTGATTGATTGATTGATTGATTGATTGATTGATTGATTGATTGATTGATTGATTGATTGATTGATTGATTGATTGATTGATTGATTGATTGATTGATTGATTGATTGATTGATTGATTGATTGATTGATTGATTGATTGATTGATTGATTGATTGATTGATTGATTGATTGATTGATTGATTGATTGATTGATTGATTGATTGATTGATTGATTGATTGATTGATTGATTGATTGATTGATTGATTGATTGATTGATTGATTGATTGATTGATTGATTGATTGATTGATTGATTGATTGATTGATTGATTGATTGATTGATTGATTGATTGATTGATTGATTGATTGATTGATTGATTGATTGATTGATTGATTGATTGATTGATTGATTGATTGATTGATTGATTGATTGATTGATTGATTGATTGATTGATTGATTGATTGATTGATTGATTGATTGATTGATTGATTGATTGATTGATTGATTGATTGATTGATTGATTGATTGATTGATTGATTGATTGATTGATTGATTGATTGATTGATTGATTGATTGATTGATTGATGGTATGGTTGTTAAAGTACTTTTTAAAAGTCGCGTCTACCCCTTTTCAGCATGACGACTTGTTTCATTGCTTGCCACTCTATTTCGAGTAGTTCTTTGAAGCAATTCTTTTGATCTAGCTTGAGGTGAATTTGAAAGACATTGTTGTACGAGGCGGTGGGGCAATTGTCCCAAAAAACACCTGAATTCCAGCCAGGTTTCCCACAGGAAACTTTTTTTAAAAAAAACAAAACGAGAAATTTTTACTGATTCCTGTGGGAAGCCTTACAGGGTGCATAAAAAATTGAACAAATTTGAAATCGCTCTTAATGTTCAAGCGAAGCGGGTTCAAGTATGAAGTTTTTTATCAATATAGATTTCTTGGGTACTTATGTTGTAGAATAAACGAGAAACTTCTGAAATTTAAATGCTCACAATCGGGGGGGGGGGCATATTTGAAATGGCTTGCGCACAAAATTTGAGTGCTTGAAGGTAATTTTGACTTGGAAGGTAGACAATTTGTTATGCGTTTCATTGCTGTTCTGCATAACGCTTAAATTAAATGTCTCAGTTGTGGGTAAATTAAGTCAATGGCATAAATGACATCAAAAAACTGATTAATCAATATTCTTGTGTTTGGTTTGCAGAGAACCACATTTGATATTCTGACACTCCGATTCAAAATTTTCTGATCTAAATCTACCTATAATAAATCTACCTATTTTCTAAGTATATCTGCTCATTTTGGAAAATGGAAGGCCTTAGGATGATCCATGTAAAATGATTTAAATTTGCATAGGACACCAAATTGTCGGGCAGACTTCTCCACTGTACAGAAGTATCCTAAGCAGGAGTTGCTACAATTGTTCGAATGGGAAATATATTTCTGTTTATATGAAATGTTACAATGCGAGTGGCCTTGTTATATTGAATGTCTATAGTTGAACAGAAGGCGAATGATTGCATTTTTAATACAACAAAACTGCTCATAAAACTCAAATATGCGGCACTGACGGCCTATAAACATATACTGTAACTGTATTGGCGAACACATTTCATTCACAGATACAAGTAAACAATGTCCTTGGCTAGAGTTTGGGAAAACATTATGATAGTCTCATCTGTGTGTCTACACTGTTACTTCGTGTTTTTGTATGAAAATAACATTAAGGCGGTCAGCAGAGCTACAGAGTAAAATTCCATGTATAATTGTCATCATCACAGAATTTGAACATATTAATCGAAGGAGGTTGTCCATTTACGTAGTTTTAAGTAGAAATTTTATCTCATTATTCACATATCTTCGTTATAAAGCCTCCCGTGGTAAAATGTATCATAATACTCAATCAAGTGATATACGACAGCAGTACACCGGTATTTTACCTTAACATTCCTACCAGATAGCTATAGTTCACTTTACTGTTCGTGGACGTATCGCAGTTAGATTGCCTTTACACCAGTACACAATTGGGTTTCGAGAATTAATGGAAATTCCTATGAAAAAGACGATCACTGGTGGAATCAATATTAATTACATATATCATACAATCTTTTCACAATCCTTGTCTCTCTCTTTTGCTAATCCCGTCTCCTTATGATGACATTCCCCAAGGTACATAATGCAAATGTCCGCAATAAGTTTACTGGATGATCACCCAACAACACAACCCAAGATGGGGTTACACTTCCCAACATTTTACTGTCCACATTCATCATTACATTTGATTGGACCAGTTTACATTTCATGATTACATCATTACATGAGAATACAACCAAATTAATGACATTTAACGAGTGCACGCTATTTATATTTAATAAACACTAAATCACTACAAACACACGATATCACTACGATTAGGTATGCGAGTGAGTCCGCTCTTTGAATGGTCTTTGCTCTACTATAATATTAGATAGCCGATACGCACGTTGTATCCCAATAAGATTACTGGTGACAACGTTTAACAATTCAAATAACTTAATGGAATTGTCATTTCATGCATACGAAATGAACCCAAACCCCAACCCTAACCCTAACCGTGATAATCCCAATAATTTATTGGATACAATAATCTTATTGGGATCAACGTTCGGATCGAGTGTACTAATCATTTTAATATCGATCATATGTTTCATATACATTACACAGATTTTACCATGCAGTTAATATAATCGTCTTATCAATAATGATGAATTCATATCAAGTATGTTCGTTACTGTATGCTGTAAGTCAGATTATTAAGTTATTTTAACGCACTAAAATATATCCCATTACTTTAAGATTCTTGTTTCCGTTGTCTGGGAAATGGGTTCCAATATTACCTGCGGCGTTTCCCCCCCAATTCCAATGGGCTCCCAGTCCAATGAAGCTGTCGGGAGAATTACAGTCATTTTGATTGTTCGCAATTAGACCCAAACGAACTCTTGGGCGTCCATTGTAAACGTTAAATCCCTCTTGATTGCAGTTATGCTGTAAAGATGATCCAGAGATCAACCATTTCCATTTGTTGCGACCAAGGTGTGTTGGTCGATACTCACCGTCTGCGATCAAACTGTACAATGATGAGGCAGAATACGAGAAAGAGAAAGCTTTGAGATTTTCTTCCTGTTTCATACCGACACAAATTTCTGTAAATGAAGTTCTCCAATAAGTTGATCCTTTAAATTCCCGCTTGTCTAAACCTCCGTCTCGTCCATGGCTATCGTCATAGTAAGTTGTGTTCTTCTTCCAATAGGATGAGCCATATGTGAAAGTATTCTGCAACAACAAAATAACAATTTATTAAATACCATCTAATCTGATAGATGCTCTAGTTTTTAATTTAATCCTGCTTTAATCCTAATAATACCAAGAATCATAGCGCTGAAATCCTTATAATTGTGTGAATATATATTTCTTTGTTAGAAAAATAAACTAACGAAAGTTGAGTTATAAGATACGAGAGTGACACATCACGATGGACTTGACAAACTTGTGGCCCTCATTATGGTGATGTATGATGGATGAATACTAATCAAACTGTTGGTAATAAATCAAAATGAAATTATACTTAGAGTATTCATTATTTTGTACTTTGTTAAAATGCGCTTTGTTTATCGAAAATAGGAAAAAGACTTTACAATGTAAATACTTCACGATTTTAATGTTCTTAAACATTATATAGCCCTACTACATTAAGTTATGATTTCTGCACGTGATTTTACCTTGCTTCCATCAATCTTCATCACCAATGTCCAACCACCACCTGAGCAATTTGAAATTGATGTCATGTGACAGTACACACTGGTGTTATGATTGTTTCCAATGATGATTTTATAAACACCGCTCCCCTTGTTGCTGTAATATAAATTAAATATTTATGCGAGATCATCTAATTATCCAGGGTTTACAGCTTCTGATTAAGAAATAGAAATAGAAAACGAGTCACGGGCTAATATGCTGTAATAATGCACGAGTGGAATTGGAGAATGTTGGGAGAATACGAGAGAAGCGTATATAAACCCGATGTGTGCAGGCCCAGTTAAGTAAAAAAATTTTTCCAGTGCTGCGTTTCTAACACATAATACAGAAGTATCACTCTTGTCTCATTCACGTCGGAAGTCGCAATTATTACGGCGGTAATAAAAGTTAGGAAATTAAAATCGCTATCATTTTTTCATCAGGCGATTTTGTGTTTACAAGATGAGAGACAAAATATCTAATCGTGTAGATTCTAAAGGCAATTACTAAATCACTATACTACGCATATTCCCATTTAAGTGATTTCGATGTAACAAAATATAATTTCGGCCAAGTGTTTGTACAGCTACATATGTAGTTTTAATGCTTTCATTTCATTCCGTTCGCCTTCTTTTCAAGTCCGGTAAACATCCTTGTAGTTACTTTCTGACAACATGACGGCCAAACGCAAAATCGGATACATTTTGCACCCAGCCCCGAGTGAGATCTCTATATTGTATGTACTCTGTGTTTGCAGTGTTATTCTGAGTTTATATCCACACCAGATAGACACCGAGCATGCTACTGTAATGCTAGTCCAACCAACTGAACTACACGGCGAGGTTAGTAGTCGAGTACCAATATGTTGAAGTTGCGTCTAGTTAAAGCATTGGACAATAATATTTCAAAGGTCGTGGGTTCAAGACCCAACGTAGTAATGCTGATATGTTCAGGTTTACCGGTGTGGATATAAACTTAGAGTATAATCAGAAATCATTTTAACTCGAGTACATTACACCAAGATGCATAAAAATCGTGATTATAGCTACCTGTCTTTGTTCAGCAATTGTTTACATGACGATGCTGTTAGTGGCACTGTAGGAGCTAACGAATGAATTAATATAATATTCCTCTTAATAAATGCAAATAAATTTAAGTAGCAGTCAGATAGCTTTATGAGTAAAAGTGCTATTTTACGCTGGTAACGTTCCTCACAGTTAGTAAATGCTAACTTAAATTTGACATGTTTTCGACGAATGCAAGCACAGATATCAACATTTTAAATTCATCGCACAAATTTAAAACACCCAAAAATGAGCTACAAATGGCCTATTGAGCATGAATACATGCATGTAAGCTAAAACTGTTCATAGTATGAAGCACACAAATGTAGAACATTTGAAAGTTCAAATGTCTGTTCAAATACATCATAGCTAGGCCTACATCTGGAAAAATATGCCCAATGTTCATATCTAATTTGATACAAATCGTCTTGCGTCATATTACTGAAATTTATTTCGGTTTGCAAATGTATACATCTGACCAAAAACTGTAATGTGATTGCTAGTTATGTCCTAAACTATTCATGAATTGTACAATAATTAATATGAGAATATTGAATGGCACAGTACATGCGAAGTGAACTTATTTGCTCTTTTAGTTGAGACTTAAGTAAATAGAATAATTTGTTTCGCGTTATCCGTTTTCAAAAGCTAGAGAATTAAACATAAATTTTAGAGCAATGAAAGTCTTAAAAGTAATCAGGTTGAAAAATCACAATTTACTTGTCGTTTTAAGATTTGATACTGCAGGCGCTAGAGTTTGACAAAAAAGTGAAACAAATGTCAAAGATCAGATGTCAACTATATTTTCCATTTAATTTGAAACTACTGTAAATTAAGCTACAAAGTAACAAAGTTTAGAATTGCTTCTCGTGTGGACAGTTGAAACCGCTAGTGCTTTCGTTGTATCTTCTAGAGTTTGAGACAAAATTTTAAAAAACTTTTCCAAAATTAATCTAATTTTAAACGTATTTTCCTTTCAATTTAAAACTAGTATAATGCTACAAAGTAACATAATTTAGAATTAAAATTACTTGTATCGTAATTTTTCTAGATTTCGACAAAACATGAAACAAAGGTCAAAAGTTTGATATTAATATATTTGGTTTTAATTTAAAACTACAGTAAAGATATAGAACAACACATTTCAGAATTACGTGTTGATTGAGAAGTTGAAACCGCTGTTGCTTTAGTTGTAAATTTTTTTAGAGTTTGACAGTAAATAAAGCAAATGTCGAGGATCTGATATTAACCATATTTTCCTTTTAGTTTGAAACTACTCTAATTGTATGGAGCATGCACCATAGCTTAGTATTATTTGTTGATTGAGAAACGTAGGATTATATACACATAGGACAAATTACATGTGTCCCAAAAAAGGCTACTCATTGAAGTCAAGCGTCAGCACCGCACGTTCGAATTTGAATGTTTTAATTCCCTACGGAGCCCATTCTGTGCCATTTTGACGGAGCGTAACAAAATAACAAAGAATTCAATTATTTTGCATCTTTTGCCCATAGAGAGTTAAAACTTTCAAGTTCGAACGTTCGGCATTGGCGCATGACTTCATAGGGTAGCCTTTTTGGGGGACACACTGCAAATGTAGTCTTTTTTTGTGGACACACAAAGATGTGAATTTGCAGTTTATCATATTGTTATTCATTATATTGCGGCTAATCAAATTTTCGGGTACTTTAACGGGTCCACGTTTTTTAAACACCCCATAGGTTCGGCCCTGGATATATTGATTAAGCAATCCTTACGTGGTGACGGAGTCGTTGTTGAAACTTGCTCCAGAGCTGTCTAAAAATTAGTGAAAAACAATGATCATAGTCTTGCTTGATCCATCGTAAAATGCCAAAGTCAAAACTTCCAATTAATAACACGTTAATTTCAAGCTTCATAACTATAATATATGAGCGAAAAAAACCCATAAAAATGAAGCGTATGCACGGAGTAGCAAAAAGTAGAGCCTTTGAAGTAACCGCATACTCACATTAGCCGCAATCTGTTGCATTATTTTGACTGAGAATGGTTCGAAGCAATGATTCGTAAAGTGGTAGAAGGTCTTACACACTTGGGAATTTTAAGACGTCATTATTGATTTCCTTTGTGTGCAAAAATCTTGTGTTTTTCGTTCGTATCATTCCAAACTGTCAAGTCATACAGCAGATTGAGGCTAATTTAAATTGCGGACTTTTCAAAGGGTCTACTTTTTATTGACACATCTTGTATAAGCGTCTATAAATAACAGCTCGACTTTGATCTTTTATATACTGTAGACTGTAACAAATTCTGACATTATTTCGGTACATATGTGCATGTGAAACGCATATTTCAAGTACTTCTAAGATGCAACCTATATATATACATAATTTTTCTTTTTTCTATATAGTAGTAAAAATACACTTGTGTGCTCCATGTTCTTTACGTCAGATTAATTAATGCTTTGAATTGTATAAACGAGCAAGAAAAACTGATGTGCTACTGTGATCTGTTCTTTGAAGGTTGCATTTGGTTGTCGTCTAGCGGAAAGCGATGTTTTTGAATAGCTATAAAATTACACATGTTGCCATGACAATTTGCATTTCACTTTCTTATCAATATACTTACCCTGTTAGGATTAGTTAGTATGTAGTAATCATAATGTTCATCCTGTAGTAAAAGCTCTGGTTTTTCTGTGGAAACATCTTTAAGAAACTCACAATTTCTCTCAGAAATTGACGTTCGGTTGAAGTTGATAGATCTGCAATATTTGTTGTCACGAACGCATTGGAAAATACAGCTCAATGCTGTGTCGGCGTGGGTGTAGTTGATCACTGTGCTGTTCAAACGACGACCTTTGAGCAAGATTTTAAACAAATGCTAAATATCGGAGGCCTAAATAATCAGTTACACATCTCAAAAAGTCAACGCTCTTCAAATGAATTTATTTTATAATTTCTTTTGATTTGCAAACCATCAATCGGTCACAAAAGTGAAAAATACAATTTTCACCCCGATTAATAACTGATATATCAGGACACCATTCAAAATAATTTACGCTATAAAAAGAATATTAGCCACAAAGTAAAAATGCGCATGCGAAAGCCAATCGCGCGGTGGTATGATTATATAAACATCAAATTTATATGGCAATTGTTCTTTTGTTCAGTCTCCATAGCAAGTTACCGTCTAGAATCAAATGATGGACAGCAAACATACGAACAATACGACCCGAAATTGTACATTCCGAAACTTACCTTCATTTGATCCGTCAAAACAAAAGTCAATCTTTTCTCCAAACGTTTGAATATTTAAAAATATCAGCGACAAAAGACCAACTCTAAAAAATATGGAAACAAAACTCCAGCAAGACAACGTAGAATTGACTCCTTTGTCTCTTTTCCTCTGAACTGATGGCATGTTGGTGATGTGTGTGTTGTCCTTTGGCTTAGGTTGGATTCTTTCGCGGGCCAACCTGAAAGATGTGTTTGTATATGTCGAAGACTTAAAATATCATCGGTTGACAGCTGTGACGCAACATCATCTGACATTTGAGCAAAATTTTCATTAGTACTGGAATTTTCAACTTGCACCACAATATAAATGTTTATTTATTCAGCCCTCTTTACCGAAATTATAAATTCAAATGTCCGTTTTACAAGGAGCTGAAGTTGCGGTTAAAAGAGTTTCGTTGTTTTTTGTTGAATTGACATTTGGGTGTTTTTACAGAATTTCTCGTTTTGTACATCAATACGGAAAAAACCTTTATATTCTTTATAATATACAGCAGAAAATATATAATTAGTTCAACAGAATAGCGATGGGATGTTTTCCATGTGGACGAAACATCAAGTTGAGAACTCCAATAATTTGCATGAGTCATCAGAGCTTTGCAAGCTCGACATTTCGCAATTGATGTGAACAGGTGATTTGTTCGCGTTGTGTATTAGCCTGAACTTTTTTGTAAATTTGCGTTGAATTGTATTCAAATTGGGCCTAAAATGCCATGTGAGATAAAACTATCAAAATATAGAGAAAGAATTATTTATAAAGCGACGTTCAAACTAAAATATTAAAAATCCACGTACATCGTTTGCAGCTTTTTAGTGCAAAGAACTGTTCGAAAAAGGAGGGAAATTTTAGAAGCTATGTTCTATCATAAATTTGATTAGTTAAGATTTCCGACTGCAATAGACCTTAGAAGTGCTTACGTCACACGGCTTTCATGGAAGGTAAATTTTTCCCACATGTTTCCCACATTGCATTGCAATTCATTGCTTAACTCTGGCGTGACGAAATAAGAAGGCGAAATAAATAAAAGCTTTTCATAAATATTCCCTCCCACCCCCCAAGAAAAACAAGTGGCGCCAGTACGTCCAGGAAAAGGCGTATATTGGTTTAACTATCTTCATACTTTAAAAACATGCAAGGTGCAAAGTTTTGCATGCATCCTTCATTCCATAATGGGTAGAAACTGCCTGCCCCAAAACTTATGCGTATCATATTTTACACAAATTCGTAATCCCGATCGAGTATCCAAGGAAACAAGAATATAAGCACTCTTTGTGGACACGCTATCCAGATCACTATTTACTTCTATTCATTGCAACTTATCATTTAATAGACTCTAGATTCAGACTCTTGCCAAGAAGCGTGTCATGTATATTTATATTTAAAGCAATGGCCAATACATAGCCAGAAAACCCGATGTTAACTATTTTTGTCAAAGAACAAGCAAAATACTGGATTCATATTAATCTGACACTGCAGACAATAACGAAAAATTTGTAATTTAGGGGATTTGAAATAGCATTTTCGGGTTTCTAGACGCTGTTCTACCAATTGAGCTTTCGAGCATTATAAGACAGGTACCGGTCTATTGTTAATTTGTGTCACATCGCGTACGGCTTAAAGCAGAAAATGTAGTTTGCACTCGAACAGGCAGTAAGAAACGTTTTTGGAGATGGTAGAATGGTTAAAACTATCTTTGAATAGAATAGTACATGTCGAAATGTATAACCATAAATTACCCTTTTTAATCTAAAAAAAATTGTTTCATTGCATGCCTTTGAAAAACGCGCACTTATTTTGGTTCTTAAATTATCTTCATTTTGTTTTAACTATAAACGCACGTTCAAATTTTAAATAATGCACTTGTTGTCACTGCAATCTGCTAATGAAAAACATATACACTTGAAACATATCATTGCAATCAATATTTTTATTAGTTTTCGTGCGGTCTTTGTAATGTCCATTTTTTCCTAATATCATTCTATGTAGTTTTTATGCTTCTAAAATATCATATTCTTGATATTGTATATAATTATAAAGCTCTGCCTCACCGTTTATTTTACAACTACACTATTATATGTTGGGTTTCCACCGAAGTATAATAATTGTAGTATTGCAGTTTTCCATGGAAAATTAGACTATAATAATATAAAATTATAATAGTTCATGCAGTTAACTTTTAACATTTTCTCCTTGGCAGTTAAGTGGCATCTGGCTGAGTCACTTAGTAAAAAACCAATGGATTTCCGTTAAAAAAATAAGACATGCATGCAAGGCTTATGTTAGAAATTATCATAGTATATTGCTTACTTTGAAGTAAAATGGCGCGAGACTCATTCAGCAGAGATCTAACGATTATTTTTCCACTGTTGGTGATAACCTTGCCAGTAGCGAAGCCAGCACGACATTGGATCATTTTATGCAAATTTAAACATTATCTGATCATCATTATTTATTTATTTAGAAATTGATTCCTTATACGGTCTATAAATACAGGAAAATTTGCATTTGCGTCACCAAATGTCGGGCTGGCTTCGCTACTGGACCTTGCAGCTGAAATACCAAAACATTTCATGCTCCAGAATTTTATCCTAAGCCTACTGATAAAACATTCTCACTGCAAATTCCAACAGTCGATACTGTCCATAGCCTGCTAACTACACCTGATGAAAAAAAAACTGCTTGCTTTGAGGACGTACCAAATAAACTATTAAAAATGGTGATTGCACCTTCTCTAACGGGAATATTTTCTGCTTCAATCCTTGCTGGGGTATTTCCGTTTGAATGGAAGAGTAGTAGGGTCACGCCAATACACAAAGCTGTGTAAGGTGGTTCTAAGGATGATCCAAACAACTATCGTCCCACATCGGTTATCTCAGTCGTTGCAAAGGTCTTTGAAAAAATTATCTTTGATCAACTATATGAATACCTTAATACCAACAAACTGTTAAGTACTTGTCAGCCTGGGTTTCGGTCATTACATATAGTACGTTAACTGTGCTGCTTGAAGCTACAAGTGATTGGTCTGTGAATATTGACAATGGTCATATCAATGGACTGGTCTTTATTGATCTTAAAAATTCATTCGATACCATCGATCATCAGATTGTTTTGCGAAAATTGAAAATTCATTGAATTGATCAAAATAGTTTAATTTGGTTTCAATCCAATCTTACGAACAGAACTCAAAAATCTCGAATCAATAGCAAATTGTTAAATTCCGCTCCTATAACTTGTGGCGTTCCCCAAGGTAGTAATCTGCGACCGTTCTTTTTCTTGCCTATACGAGCCACTTACCAAATTGTCTTAATCATACTTTACCCAAGATGTTTGCTGACGATACTAAGTATCAGCTATGCAGCACAGTAGGGAATTTCTAAAAATGTCATCAACTCTGAATTGATGAACCTTAAAAGCTGGCTAAATTCAAATAGGCTAACCCTGAATGTATAGTAAAAACTGAGTTTATGATAAGAGGACACTAGTGCAAGCACTTTGTTTTACTCTTTGCACTGGGACAACTTGACTACAAGGGGCAAAAAGCTTAAGGCTAGTCTAATGTTTAAAGCGCTGAAATATGCCTTCCTATCTTTCAGACTTGTTTTCAATCCGTGGCACCGGATTTAATTTACGAAATTCGGAAATGAAATTAAATTTGTCCAAGACTCGGACGAACTATCTAAAGAAAAGTTTTTGTTACAGTGGGGCACAATTGTGAAAAAGTCTTCGCCCAGAAATACGAAAGCTTCAAACATCATCGAAATTTAAGAAGGCAGTAAACAAGTATTACGACAGATTAAGCCAGCTTCCAAACGGCAATCTTGTAATTATTATTGTCCCTATTTCTGTCCTTTATATATGTATAGTCCTATACTAATGATTTTACCATGTTTAAATAAATTTTCAATAATAAATAATAATAATATAATAACTTCATATAAACTCATTCAGGTCAATGTACGTGTTAGTAGAGTTATGAGCGGGGTATTATAGAAGTACGGCCATGGCGATATAAACGCGCGTATGTTAACTGATTATGTATTCATAAATATAGCAATTGTATCTTGATAGATATTTGTTTTCAGGGACCGAGTTAACTGACTTTGATAAGGAGGGGAAGAGTGATTTTGAAGAAAGAAGTCCTGCAAGACAATTTTAAATTAAAAAATACTCGCACTAACAAGCTGGCGGGGAGGAGGAATATCCTACCCAGTATTTTGTGGAAAGTTATTGATCATTTTTCCCGAGATTTAGGCCCCGTCTACACGTATCCGGATTCGTTTGTATCCGCAAACATTTTGTTGCGGATTCAAAAGTTTACGCGTCCACACGTATCCGGATTCGTTGCGTTTTCGACCGTCCACACGTATCCGCGAAAACGATACGAATCCGATTCGAACTCGTTAGAACTGCTTAGAGAGCATGCGCTGTCAGAAATAACGAGCCCGCGATGTCGTTTGCTCCTTGCTATTTTAACACGTGTCGGCAAATTTTGTTTGTGTTTCTGATTTATTTTGAAAGTAAACATGTCAAATTCAACCGAAAAATCTAATAAATCTAAGTCTACAAATAAAAAAAGTAAGGCTGAGCCATTTGTATGGACGGATGATGAAGTGGACCTTCTATTTTAAGCGTCGTATTAGAATACAAAGTCTCGAGGACGTCAGAAAATGTTGATTGGGAGATCTGTCAGTCGAATTATTCTGACATTTTAGAACTGAACGAATCCAAAATCTTCGACGTTGTGCTTGGCGCTTTTTATTTACACGTTTTAAGGCCGCATTTCTGCTGACTGGCATTGCAAGAAGCCTTATCAGTGCCGCACGCTTTCTTTGACAGTCAGCTTGGTAATTCAAAATTGCAACATTCAACTGAATGAAGGCAATAATGCTCGATATTATCCCAGTTAAAATGGATTGAACAGCTTGTTTTTTAGGCGCCATATTGTTTAAAAAAATCGAGCATCGCGCACGTATATTGGATAATTGTGGACTGGATTTTACAGTTTAGCATGAGAAGATATCGAATTTCATCGATTTACGTCATCGTTTTCAAATCGTTGCGGTTACAGTGCGTCCACACGTATCCGGACTCGTTGCGTTTTCAAAAGTTTCCACTCTGGAGAGCGTTTTCAGAAGTTTGCGGTTACGGTGTGCGTTTTCGCCGGATACGTGTGGACGATAAGCGTAACCGCAACAAAATGTTTGCGGATACAAACGAATCCGGATACGTGTGGACGGGGCCTTAGTCTCAGCGTGTAAGCTTCAGCTAGAAATTCTTTATATTATAAAAAATTTATTGATTGCTAAGATTTACAGTTAACAAATCCATCAACTTTTGTGCATTAGTTCAGCCAGTTTTTGGAAAAAACGAAATAAATAAAAACTTGTCATAATTACTGCCCCCCTCCCACAAAGAAAAAAGTGGCGCCAGTACGTCCATGAAAAGACGTATATTGGTTTAACTGTCTTCATACTTTAAAAACATGCATGTAGCTCTACAAGGAGAAAATTGTGCATGTATCCTTCATTTCATAATGAGTAGAAACTGCCTAAGGAAAAACTTAGGCGTATGCACATTTTACACAAATTCGTAATACGGAGCGAGTATGCATGCAAGGAAACAAGAATATGAGCACCCTTTGTGGACACGCGATCCGGATCACTATTTACGTCTATTCATTACAAATTATCATTTAATAGATTCTTCAGGCTCTTGCCAAGAAGCGTGTCATGTGTATTTATATTTAAAGAAATTGCCAATACATAGCCCGAAAACCCGATGTTAACTATTCTTTCAAAGGACAAGCAACATACTGGATTCATATTAATCTGACACTGCAGACAATAACGAAAAATTTGTTGTCCAAAGCGGGATTTGAATTAGCATCTTCGGGTTCCTAGACGCTGCTCTACCAATTGAGCTATCGAGCATTATAAGACAGGTACCAGTCTATTGTTAATTTGTGTCACAACATGCACGGCTTAAAGCAGAAAATGTAGTTTGCGCTCGAACATGCAGTAAGAAACGTTTTTGGAGATGGTAGAAAGATTAAAACTATCTTTGAATACTGTGTATATGGCTAGTACATGTCGAAATGCATAATAATTACCCTTTTTACTCTCAACAAAAATTTTTTCGATTGCATGCCTTTGAAAAACACGCACTTATTTTGGTTTTTAAATTATCTTCATTTCGTTTTCATTACAAACGCAAGTTCAAATTTTCAATAATATATCATGCACTTATCATCACTGCGTTCTGCTATTGAAAACTATATACACTAATGAATGTTTCATCATTCGATATTTTTATTAGTTTTCGTGCAGTCTTTATGTCCTATGCATTTTTTCATAATATTAATCCATGTAGTTTTTATACTTCTAAAATATGATATTCTTGTATATATATAATTATAAAGCTCTGCCTCACCGTTTGTTTTACAACTACACTATTATATATAATTGCGTTTCCACCGAAGTATAGTAGTAATTGTAGGATTGTAGTTTTCCATGAAAAATTAGACAAAAATTATATAAAATTATAATAGTTCATGCAGTTCTCTTTTAACATTTTTTCTTTCAATTGGCAGTTAAGTGGCATGTGGCTGAGTCACTTAGTAACAGACCAATGGATTTGCGTTGAAAAAATAGAACATGCATGCAAGGCTTACATTAGAAATTATCATAGTATATTGCGTACTTTGATGTAAAATCGCGAGAGACTCATTCAGCAGAGATCTAACGATTGCTTTTCCACTGTTGGTGGTAGCCTTGCCAATAGCGAAGCCAGCACGACATTGGATCATGCTATGCAAATTTAAACATTATTTGATCATAATTATTTGTTTATTTAGAAATTGATTCCTTATACGGTCTATAACACAGGAAAATTTGCATTTGCGTCACCAAATGTCGGGCTGGCTTCGCCACTGAACCTTGCAGCTGAAATACCAAAACATTTCATGCTCCAGAATTTTATCCTAAGCCTACTGATAAAACTTTCTCCCTGCAAATTCTCCCAGTCGATACTCTCCATAGCCTGCTAACTACACCTGATGAGAAAAAATCTGCTTGCTTTGAGGACATACCGAATAAACTATTAAAAATGGTGATTGCACCTTCTCTAACCGGAATATTTTCTGCTTCAATCCCTGCTGGGGTATTCCCGTTTGAATGGAAGGCTAGTAGGGTCAAGCCAATACACAAAGGTGTGTAAGGTGGTTCTAAGGATGATCCGAACAACTATCGTCCCACATCGGTTATCTCAGTCGTTGCAAAGGTCTTTGAAAAAATTATCTTTGATCAACTATATGAATACCTTAATACCAACAAGTACTTGTCAGCCTGGCTTTCGGTCATTACATATAGTACGTTAACTGCGCTGCTTGAAGCTACAAGTGATTGGTCTGTGAATATTGACAATGGTCACATCAATGGACTGGTCGTTATTGATTTTAGAAATTCATACGATAGCATTGATTATCAGATTGTTTTGCGAAAATTGAGAATTTATTGAATTGATCAAAATAGTTTAATTTGGTTTCAATCCAATCTTACGAACAGAACTCAAAAATGTCGAATCAATGGCAACTTGTCAAATTCCGTTCCTATAACTTGTGGCGTTCCCTAAGGTAGTAACCTGCGACCGTTGCTTTTTCTTGTCTATATGAATGACTTACTAAATTCTGTTAACATACTGTACCCAGGATGTTTGCTGACGATACTAAGTATCAGCTATGCAGCACCGTCAGTAGGGAATATCCAAAATGTCATCAAGTCTGAATTGATGAACCTTAAAAGCTGGCTAGATTCAGATAGGGACAATGAATTTATCAACAACTGAATCTTTACTTGTAATTTTTGGTGAAAAAAAAGGTAAATTAGTATGGAATGGAAGTCTGAAAGATCTAAAAACATTTATTTCTACAATAATTGAAGAGAAAGCGGCAGAAAGTGCAATTTGGCGACCACCCAGTGGCGGCAAGTGGTGCTTCACTAGCGATGTCCTTGGTGTTACTTGGTATGCGAAGAGTAAAACAATATGTTTCGATGGATCAAAGGCTGATGATTTGGTGGTGCGAATACAAGATGCCCTTGCAAGGTTAGATAGTGTGTTAGAAGTTAATATTAGAGAGTTTTAGATTGGCGTTTTTGCTTGATAACCGCAAACCTCAAACCGCAAGAAATCACGTGACGAATGTCTAGCCGTCAAGTTACACGTTTGCGGTTCATGTTTGTACGGCTGGAAGGGCTTTTCGAGGTAAGTGAATTACCGCAAGGTTTTTGTGCTATTTTTACCTAACTAAGCCACGTTTGTGGCGTAATTTGATATTTGTTTATGACCATTGTTTATAAAACTTCACTTTTTGTAATTCAATAATGGAGCAGGCGCTAGATTTTCGAGAATATATGTGAGTGATTAAAAACAAACATGGCGGCTGTTAACAATCCTTTTGTCATCTGACGTTTTCACGATACTTTGGTCAGGTAACACGGACTTTAGCGATTCGATACCTTGTCGTGATATCCCTCAGAAATATTTGTACATGTATGTTTTATTTTTTCTTGAAATTATCTTTCTTTTAGTAGGAAATGCCTCCTTTTCGATGGTCTTCGACATCATGCTTGCAACTGAAGTAGCAACACGGAGGCCAAGTAGTTCTTCAGAATGGGAGGTCATTGCAGGCATTCTGAGTCAAGCCTTCAGTACGGTGGAAAAACCTGTCGATTTGTCTGGAAGAGCATGCAGAGAACGGCTGGAGCGAATATTACTTAAATACAAAGATGAAGATAAAAAGTCTCTGAAAAGGTAATTTAAAAATAATTTGTATTTTTAATGTACTGTGCAATCTTTTGATCATGGTATATAATGCCTTAATCTCTTAATATAAAGATAGGACATATTAATTATATCATTAATATTAATAAATGAGGGGTGTTGATAAATTCTGTCAGGAAAGGGGGCTTATTTAACCTTTTTAATGAAGTGATTATGTCACTTATGTGTATGCTTGGGAGTAGGTAAGCCAGGCAGAAGCTAGTAAATTACGTGTTTCCTATAGTGAGTGTTTGCATGTTTTATGTGTTCTTGTTTAGATCAGGTACTGAGGAAGATTTTGATGAGTTGCAACAACTTCTTGAAGACATATACACATTTAGGCAAGATCAAGAAGAGCTCAAGAAGAGAGAAAATCAAAATAAAAAGCAAAAAGAACAAGAAGAACATCAGAAGGCTTTAGCAATGCGATCAGCAGCATTAAGTGGATTGGCCAGTAAGTTATTCCCCTACATTGTCATGTAGCGTAGGTCCCTCTAATGCTTGACAGTTTTACTTGTCATAGGGGAGAGTGCTGCCACACAGTGTCTTAAATTAGTGACTTTAACCAATTCTGCTTTTTTAATGTCTGCTAATTTCAATATTTATGTAGAAAGAAAAAGCATGACAACTGATAGTGACAGCAGCAATTCTGATATAGATGATGGGCACAATGAAGTAGATTATGATACTTCCATTGATGCTTCCAATGAGACAAATGAAAAAAAAAGGTAAATAGAAAGCCATGCACTAAGTAGCTACTATATGTTAGAATAATTGAAGTAATATTTGGTTGAAATAGTGCCAGTATTTTATCTTAGTAAGCATATGAATAGGAAAGTTGATGAATATGGCTAATCACATTTTCATTTTAAAAGGTAGAAAAAGAAAATATAAGAAAAGAACAAGCCCGCGAGCAGCACTTGATATTATTGCAGAGAAATATGAAACTAAAGCTAGCTTAAATGATAAAGAACTTGAGTTACGTAAGATGGAACTTGAGTTACGTAAGATGGAACTTGAGTTCCAGCAAAAGAAGTATGAGGCTGAGGCAAAAGAAAGAGAAGCAAAAATGCAGCTTGAGTTGGAAGAACGCAAGCTTATGATATCTCTATTGAAGGACAAGTTGTAATGTTGCGTGTAAAAACTTGACACAATGCCAGCTTAAGCAAAACTAAACTTTATTGAAGTTGTCTTTTAGAAACATTTGGAACACTGCATGATAGTTCATATTATTTTAATTTATAGATTCATTGAGTCATTCTAGAAAAAACATTCACACATCCCCAGTAAAAAAAATTAACAGTTAACCCTAGTACTTTCCATTATTTGAAATACTGTACTCTCCACATTTATATTGGCAGAAATTTTATCTGTATGTAGGGAGGAGGGGGAGGGGGAGACTGGCTGATATTTCTGGAATAACCCTACAATAAACTGTTGATGTTTTTGAATTATATACAATAAAAGTTTCTTTATTGATTAGAGAGATATACTTCTAGTTGTGGTGGGTTAAGCTCAAAAAGCTGCTTACTAAAGAACCGTACAAACATGTATGGCAGTTAGTCAAGATGCCTGCCACTAGATAGTATTTTGCCACAGGTTGCAGTAAAACTTTTAAGTTTTTCTTGAAATCTAGAAAGGCAAAGTTCTGGAGAATTTTCCCAAAACCCCACTCTACACTAACTCTGACTTTGCTCATAGCACTGTTGAATTGCTTTTCATCAGCTGTCAAGGTTGCAGTTCGATAAGGTGCCAGTATATTTCTTGACAGACCATATGCAGGGTCTCCGTATATAACATATGGCTCTCCATTTGGTTTAGCTATATGCCGCAACTTTGGGAGCAGGCCACTCTCTCCAAGCATAAATGCATCATGGCGCCGTCCTTCAATTGGCCCAAACAAATGGGCAATCATGCCATTGGGGACCTGGACTGACTGAAAGAAAAATCTCTCTGAATTAGTCTGTTACATCATGCATGTGCAATTGCATTTTAAAAGTTTACAACAATAGTGGTGACAGCTAGTGGGGTTTCTTTTTTACTATCAACATTAGTGATAATGGTCCTAAAACAGTTTTTTACTGTGGGTAGGAAAATTTTGTTGAATTTATCACTACAATATAAACAACAGCATTCAAAGCAATTAAGACTTCATCTATCAATGAAGGAATAATATATACTATAGGGTATGAGAAGTACCTGAAATTTTAGACAGTGAATTCGTTTATGTCCACTATACATTTTTTGATTGTGAATGGGCCTTGCAATACTTTTAGCAGTGTCATCAATGAAACCCCAACACTGTGTAAGTGGGCAGCCTTTAGCATGTACAGCTTGGGAAAAAATTTCTGGATCCAACCATATCAGATCTAGAGAGGTCAGCCGTTCTTTGTATCTTTCATAAATGTCATCAACCATCTAAAGCAAAAGTATTACTCGTGGATTTGCATTAAAATTACTCAAAACAACTATATATTGAGAAAATAAAATCATAAGTAAGTATTTACATGACTAAAGATAAGACTCAGCTCGTATTCGGTCCTTCCAAAAACCTGAACAAGGTCGGTCCATCGGTTTAGATAACTCAGCCTCCTTAACATAATCATCAGCGATTCCATTCCAGGTGCATTGGTCCCCTGTTCACAAATGTATTGATCTGGGAGGTTTAAAGCTTCGACAAGCCGTTGCATGTCCTTTTTTTGAAACCTTAAACGACAGTTGCACACAAGTCTATATTTTCCATTTAAAATATATTTATTTCAAACTCGTTCAATGAACATCGGACTGTTGTACCTGAACATTTTTTCACAGTCGTCTTCTGTAATGTCTTGCAGATTGAGACGAGATCCAAGCTTTCGCTTAGGGGTAAAGGCAATGTCATATAAGATCAGATCAAAATCATCGTCGTCACTAGAACCATCACTACTGCTGCTGTCCCTTGTAGAAACAAACACTATTTAATTGCTATTTATTTGCTATTTTTAAAAACGATTTTGTTTCTATTTTTTGTACTATTTATTTCCTATTTTTCTCATGTTATTTTTCTATTTAATTTCATGTAAAAAACTATTTTTTCGCTACGTAAATGGAACCCTATTTTTACTATTTTTAACACGATTTAGAAAAATATCCCAATCACATGACTTAGTCAAAAAATAGATTAAAAATATAATAGAAATAGACTCTTTCGAAGTACGGTGTGTGGCAAAAAAGACTCAATTAGTCCTAAAATAGCTAAGAAATAGGAAGTAAATAGCAGAAAAGCAGTCCTGATATAGTGAAAAAATAGATTATATGTAGTGGTAAAATAGACATGAAATAGGTAAATAGTTACAACACTTTGTTAACAATTAATTTAAGATGGACAAAAATATCTAATATATAGTAAAAAAATAGACTATAAAAAGTTGATGACATAGCAATAGAATAGCCTAAGCTGTATATTAATGATTAGTAAAAAATATAGCCTTAACATACTGTATATAAATATCGGTTGCTCTTTAAATTGATAAATAGAATTAAAATGGCATGCCATAGCTATAAAATAAAATTAAAGCCTGTGTTAGAAGCTTCTGGTTTTTAAAAACTCAAAGTTCACTTTGTTGCAGAAATAATTACTGTAGGTGTTTAAACATTCCCTTGGTTGTGCTTAGTTACATATGTAGTAAATCATCATCAGCAGCTAAACAGCCTATAATTAACTGCTACCACCACTTCTCCATTTGCACTATTCTTCAGTTGCATTTTGGGCATGTGGATGGTTACCACAAAAAGTATTTTACCAATTCTAGTGTGGGTACAAGCAAGGGTGGATGAGCAATATTGTCTAGCATATTCCAATAAATTGGTTGCAAGTAATGGGCTCTCTCTCTCTCTCTGGTGGGTAAAATTCTCTTTAGTAAAAGGCTAAGTAAAGCCTTTAGTAGCTTTAGTAAAGAATAATTCATTTAATGAACAACCTGAGGGGAAATAATAATCACACTACAGGAGTAAATACAAGTTGACTTGGTCCCGGACCTTGGGCTTACAGACCAAACTTGTGTCTTTTGGCGAAATAATAATAGTAATAATAATACCGCTAGTAATAGTACTACATAATAAAAAATAATAACAATACTGATAAAAATAATAATAATAATACAACATGTTAACATTGTTAATATTCTAGGATTTCATGGGTCGTCATAGATTCCAGTGGGGTTAACTAAATTGAGACACAGATTTCATGTGTTGGCTTTGTTTTGGGTAGTAAAAATGTGCATTTTCATGTCATTTGCCAATTCCAATATAGCATGAGAATCAGTACAGTTTAGGTTGACCCTTACCCAGGTGCACTGCATAATGGCATAATCACCATAATTATGAAAACATTTTATATACGCAAACATTTTATTATGAAATTGGTTTGATAACATTTTTCAATAACACATTTCTTCAACCTTTTAACAGACATTTAAATACTAAAACATTAGCAACTATAAATATAAGCAGCAAGTTGTCTATACTGTAAACTTCTCTAGATCATTAACAAACATAAACATAAAATTCACCTGATACAATCTTGCCGCCAATCTGAACACAATTCAGAGCCACTTAGTCAAGTGCAAGACTTTATATTTAGGAAATATATTTATGTCTATTAACGTTTAATGTAAATTTGAATCAAGTTTTGACGTGCGAAATTTAAATTTATAACATAAACCGGCGCACATGCTTTCAAAACATTAACAAACAAACATGCAAATTTCACACGTGAAAATGTCTTTATCTATACAGAAAACATAATAAGATTCTTACCTGAGTGTTACACAGTCTTTCCTGATGTATAACGGGTTACTTTAATGTCTATTTTCATTAAAAATACCATTTATTTTTTATTATAACGAACCTCATGGCTATTACAAAATCAATCGTAAAAAATATGGTGGCAATTATCCCGGAAATCTTTGCGCCCATAGAACCACCACTAATCT
Source organism: Muricea muricata (assembly GCA_963855995.1). Classification (NCBI taxonomy): domain Eukaryota; kingdom Metazoa; phylum Cnidaria; class Anthozoa; order Malacalcyonacea; family Plexauridae; genus Muricea; species Muricea muricata. Next base: position 116,534,396 of record OY979716.1, read on the forward strand.
ATGATAGCAACTGGATACAATTTATTAGTCCCAGTATATATGGTCATAGATAAACGTGAAAATGTGCCATTGATTAGAGTCAAGAAACTTATTTGTCGATATTTTTTTAGTACGAGATGCAAAATTTCAAATTACACAAAACCTATTTTGGTTCGCGCCCTTCTTCACTGTGTAATAATACATTGTGAAAGTGTATCTATCTGCTTTACACCAAAATTGTGTAAACGTACACTTGTTTGGTGTCGGCTGAACACTCGAAAATTTAGAGTGTACCGGGTAGCCCAAAAAAAAGTACTAGTTTTTCTGTTATATGAAATCAAAGAGGAGTACTGTTTTATGGCCACCTGGTATTTAAAATCTGTTTCGGTAGATCTGATTAATAGATTTGATAATAGTAAAAAAATAGCTATTTAAATGCTATTTTAAGTTAAAACATGTGTGTCATAAAATAGAAATCATGCAAATAGCTATTTTGAACGTATTTTCAATGCTATCCAAAATCCATGTCTGTAATTTCCTTCCAAAGCACTTGATACATAGCTAAAAAGCTATGTCGATAATTCTGTGCATTATAACTGACAATATAGTGAAAAAATAGCTATTTCAAAGCTATTTCTAAATCGAACATCTATATTGGTGGTTTTCAAATTATAATTTAAATAGCTATTTTAAACCTATTTTAGTTTAAATTAGGCACAATATATATTTAAAATACTGTTGAAATAGCAGACACTATTTCACATTATCAGTGAAATATTAATAAAATAGCTACATTTTCGTTAGAAATAGAAAAAAATAGAGGCAAATAGGGAAAAATTAGCCATGAAATAGGTTTAAAATATGTCTGGTTCTACAAGGGGTCGAAATCATACCTTAAGAGCTCCATAACGTCATGAAAGTTTTTCCTGTGAAGTAGATAGTTGGCAAGACAGTTAAAGTCGTATTTGTACTTCAGATTTTGTTGTCAGGAACGCAGAAAAAAAAGCAAACCTTACCTCCTCCTAGTAGCCGCCATGTTGGAATCAACTCAGAATAGTCCGGCTACCAGTTAAAATCTAAATGCTTTTTACTACGCTAACGTCAAACGTCTAACCGCAAACGTCTAACCGCAAACGTCAAACCGCGGTTTGCAGTTTGCGGTTTTCAAATAGAACGCCAATCTAAAACTCTCTAATGACGATCTTAGCTTTGAGGAGAATATTGTTGAAGACCCGACATGCATCGATGAAAATGAGGTATCTAACTGTAGCGGTGTGATTGCAGCAGAAATGGAGGGTATAAAACTTGATATGTCAATCTTAGAAGGCCGGTTTGCTAACGCAATAAAGGAGAATAAATCAGATATTGGCGTGCTTCAAAGACAATTGAAGGAACTGGAAGGCATAATTCGACATCAAGATGAAGTAATTTGCAAACTTTCTGAAGATAATTTAGTTTTAAAGTCTAAATTATCCGCTATTGAAAACTTAACGCCTAAAGTAACTACTTATTATGAGCATAAAGATAATAAATATGCAAACGAACCAGTTAGCTTAATCCCTGGTAATGACCAAAGTACATCTCATGTTATTGACCAATCGACCAGATCAAATACTAACAATCTAAAGCCTATCGACATTTCTAATATTGACCACTTAACTTCGAACGAATTTCATTATGACTATAGGAATAATAAACATGTTAATGATCCGGCAAGTTCGACTCAAGTTATTGACAAATGTACATCTCATGGGGTTGATCAATTGACTAATTTGAACACTAACAATCCGAGCCCTATTGAAATTACAATTAACGAGGATTCCTCATTGCTTGATAACACGCCGTTTCCGGACCCCAGTGTAAATCAGGACAGTAAAGCGGATTCAACCCTGAAGCCAAAAGAAGCGAATGACATGTTGAGGGACGAAAATAAAGCGCTAAATTCAAAATTTGATAACGAGCTAAATACTAACTCAGAAAAGAACCGTCACCTGAACTCTAAAAAGGGCATTACTCCATGTCCATTTTTAAAACGTCGAGGGTGGTGCGTGAAAGGAGTCCGATGCAATTTTAAACACCCACGTGATGTGCAGAAATATTTGGTGCCCTGCCCGGGGCCCTTTTTACAAAAGCGTGGCTTCTGTCTTAAAGGCGTTCGCTGTGATTTTTCTCATAGCTTTAGTTATCCTTATCGCTCATTACCATCAAGACCGGTTAACAATGCATCACTCCTTCATTGTTTCACCACGATCGACCTACTGTGGCCTCACAAGGTACGACACATGGGATTGGTGCCAATCAGTTTCCCCAAAATTACCCTCGGAGAAAGAGTTATTTTCAACTTTACACGAAACCTTTAATGGACATCCCTATTCAGCCTCCACTCCCCCACGTTTTCTCCAATCACCTCAGAACACTATACGCCGAAACTCTGGTATAGTATTGTCTTTGGCCAGTACCACAGCCCCGCAAAACAACCCAACAACTCAGTTTTTGGTCGTAGCTTGCTATTGTCAAATACCATGTCTCTCGCACCCAAGATTGACGAAATAACACTTTCCATCTCCGAAATGAAACCTGATTTAGTCTGCTTCACAGAAACCTGGCTTCATGACGGTACTAGTACTGATTGTATCAATATTTCCGGCTATAGCCTCATTTATAAAAACCGAACATCTGGCATCCATGGTGGTGTTTGCACATACATTCGAAATTCAATTAAGTTTAAAACGCTAAATTTCTTGCACCATCCTGATTTTGAAGTACTTTGGGTTTATGTCAGACCAAAGAGACTCCCTCGAGGAGTTCCCTGTATCGTGATTGGAACAGTTTACCACCCTCCCAGTGCTGATGACAACTCTATGATTGATTACTTGTCTCTCTCACTCATGTCTATCGAAGGCTATTATCCAGGCTGCGGAATATTCCTGACTGGTGATTTTAATAGACTAAATGTCAACCGTTTGCTAGTACAGATCAAGATGAAGCAACTAGTTCGTGTGCCTACAAGACGCGACCAAATTTTAGATCTGATTATAACATATTTGCCTCACTTGTATGAAAATAATTCTGTCGAAATGCGTCCTCCCTTCGGATTATCGGATCATAATGTGATCATGCTTCATTCAAAAAATAGACCACCGCTAGCCTCCAGTCGCCGAACCGTGAGGAAAAGAGACACTCGAAGTAGTAGGCGAAATGAACTTGGTAGATATCTCAGTTCTTGTGCCTGGTCCATCTTGAAGTCCCTCAGTTAATGATCAACCGTGGGTCACTGCTGAGTTTAAAAAATTGATTAAACTCCGCCAAAGATAAAGATCTCTATCATGTATATCGCAATCGTGTCAATGGGGAAAGAAAATCCTGCCGTGCGAGATTTTATTCATCCAAAGTCCAGTATTTAAAGGAGACCAAACCTAGTCAGTGGTGGAGTGATGTCAAGAAGATTGCAGGTATGACATCGACTGCTGGTTCTGATGACTTACGCTCTTAACTCCATCTTGACCAAATTGACGATCTTGATTCCTATGAAATTGCCAATCTGATCAATAACGCTTTCCTTGAGCCCATGCAAGCCTACCAACCCCTGCAATCCTCTGTTCCTTACGATGAGGAGCACATGCCCCCCATTCTGTCTGAATTAGATATCTGCCATAAAGAAACTCAATCCTCGTAAAGCTCCAGGTCCTGATGGGTTGCCAAATTGGTTATTAAAAGAGTTTGCAGAAGTTCTTGCTGAGCCAGTTTGTACCATATTGAACAGCACTTTTCGCGAACAAAAATTTCCTTCAGCTTGGAAACTAGCAAATATTACCCCTCTAGTCAAAGCCAAACCTGTGACTGACGTTAGTAAGCACCTTAGACCAATATCACTTACCCCAGCTTTATCAAAGGTCGCTGAGGATTTTATTGTTGTTACATATATCAGTCCTGCTATACTATCGATTATTGACCAAGATCAGTTTGGAGCTGTTCCAGGGTCTTCTACTACCCATACTCTCATCTCAATGATACATAATTGGGCCGAAGCTACTGATGCTACTGGAGCTGCGGTGAGGATCATGGTCTTAGATTATAGAAAAGCGTTCGATCTAATTGACCACAACATCTTGGCCAAAAAAATCTGCGATCTTCCAATTCCCTTAGGAATTGCTCGTTGGGTGGTTGCTTTCTGACAAACAGAAAACAACGTGTAAAACTGGCTAACGATTGTTACTCTGAGTGGGGACATACACTGACAGGTGTTCCCCAAGGTACAAAGCTGGGACCGTGGCTCCTTCTATTAATGATCAATGACTTGATATTTGCCACTGCAAGTAAGTGGAAATATGTGGACGATACTAGTGTTGCAGAAATTGTCAAAAAAGGGGACTGCAGTACCATCCAGAGTGATGCTGAACTCGCCCAGAATTGGTGGTGCGAGAATAAGCTGCAGTTAAATACCGAGAAGTGTAAGGAAATGATTATTGACTTTAAGAAAGAAAAGAATTCGTTTGATCCAATTGTCATAGAGGGAAAAGAGCTTGATATTGTCAATCATGCCAAGACTTTAGGAGTGACCGTGTCCAATAATCTTCTTTGGAATAATCATATAAATGACGTTATACGAAAGGCTAATAAACGCCTATATTTTATTGTCTTGCTAAAACGAGCTCGATTGCCTGCCGAAGACATTATCCGTTTTTATTGTACCTGTATCAGACCGGTCCTTGAGTACTGCGCGCCAGTTTTCCATCATTGGCTTTCAGTGACGATCTAGAAAGGGTTCAAAAACGTGTGCTGTCTATTTTATCTCCAGGGAATTCGTACCAATATAACCTGGGTAAATTTCAGCTACCAACATTACAGAGGCGAAGACAAGATCTGTGTTATAACGAATTTAGAAGGATAACATGTGATAAGACACACAAGTTGTATAACTTACTTCCGCCAGAACATCAACCAAAACATGATTTTAGTTATAAACGAACTTTTAATGTCGTTAGAAGTAAAACTATGCGTTACCAGAAAACTTTTATTCCTAAGATGTGCAGTCTTTTCAATAACTCTTAGATTTCTATTGTATATATGTTAATTGTAAATATTTTTGATATATTCATGCTATCTTGTTTCTAAATGTTAAATTAATTACGCAATTCAGCCTTAGGGCTGCAATGTATTAATGTTTAATAAACTACTATCTATCCATCTATCTATCTAAGCCTGAATGTAGTAAAAACTGAGTTTATGATAATAGGATACTAGTGCAAGCACTTTGTTTTACTCTTTGGCCTTTGCACTGGGACAAATTAACTATAAGGGGCAAAAAGCTTAAGGCTAGTCTAATGTTTAAAGCGCTCAAAAGGAATACGCCTTCCTATCTTTCAGACTTGTTTTCAATCCGTGGTACCGGATTTAATTTACTTAATTCGGAAATAAAAATTGAATTTGTCCAAGACTCGGACGAACTACCTAAAGAAAAGCTTTTGTTACAATGAGGCACAATTGTGAAAAAGTCTTCCCCCAGAAATACGAAAGCTTCAAACATCATCGAAATTTAAGAAAGCAGTAAACAAGTATTACGACAGTTTAAGCCAGCTTCCACACGGCAATCTTGTAAATCAGTAATAATTATTATTGTCCCTGTCTGTCCTTTATATTTGTATAGTCCTATACTCATAATTTTATCATGTTTAAATAAATTTTCAATAATAAATAATAATAATAACTTCATATAAACTTATTCAGGTCAATATACGCGTTAGTATGGCTATGAGCGGTGTATTATAGAAGTACGGCCATGGCGATATAAACGCGCGTATGTTAACTGATTATCTATTCATAAATATAGCAATTGTTTCTTGATAGATATTTGTTATCAGGGACCGACTTAACTGACTTTGATGGGGAGGAGAAAAGTGATTTTGAAGAAAAAATCCTGCAAGACAATTCTAAATTAAAAAATACTCGCACTAACAAGCTGGCGGGGAGGGGGAATATCCAACCCAGTATTTTGTGCAAAGTTATTCATAATTTTTCCCGAGATTTATTCTCAGCGTGTAAGCTTCAGCTAGAAATTCTTTATGTACTATTTGATACACGAGAAGGAGCGTTTTATCATATTTAAAACGCGAGGCGCAGCAGAGCATTTTAGATATGATAAAACGCGATTTTTCGCGTGTATTAAAATGACTTCAAATACGTCGCATTGTAGTCGGAAGGTAATGTTCTGCTATGAATTGTGTACTCATTGTTAGTAGGACATGTCTGGGTGAACTTATAACAATTTAAAATTGAATAATGCAAAAATGACAAAATGCGAAAATGTTTAAGAAAATATTTCTTATTTCAAGCACAAAAGTACTTGTTTTAAGAAAATTTGGCTTGTCCCGTGGGTAAGTAAAATATTCTTGCCTAGATTCTGATTTCAAGAAAATAAAATTATTCTTATAATAAGAAAAATATTTTTACCTAGAACAAGAATCTAGGCAAGAATTTTTTACTAGTTTTGTCCCGTGGGTAAGAAAAATATTCTTATCAAGAAAATATTTCTTATTTTGAGAAAGGAATTCTAGAATTTTTTTCTTCATTTTAGAAAATATTTCTTACTAAAATAAGAAATATTTTCTTAATAAGAATATTTTTCTTACACACGGGACAAAACAAGAAAATTATTCTTGAATGGAAATCTTGCCAAGAAAATAATTCTAGTACATCTATTATGCTAGATTTATTTTCTCGGTTATTCTGTGCTAGAAAAGATAAACAATAAGGAAATAAGGGAGCATAAACAATTGCAAGTTAAAATTGTAGTTTATATTGAAGTATTTCATCATATATATATATGCAAAACGTGCATGCTTCACTTCACACAATACTGTTCATTGTTTCACTCTACACTATATTGTTCAAGTCCTTGAAAAGCTTTTACAACATCAGTTTGGCAGTCGGAATGGATACTATTGTCCTCGAAGATAATCTTTTGAAGGACCGATAAAGAAACAAGCCATGTGGATGGATAGTCCAAATCCAGTAGGTGAAACGACGGCAAAAAACTTACGACCGCTTTCGCACTTTCTCCATCTTTAAAGCTGGCCAAGAGCTCACTGCCAAGATACAACACTGATCCATTTCCCTTGGTAAGGATTAATCCAAGGGAATCGACTCCCTTCTTCTGAAACCAGGTAACTGGAGCTGAATATCCATCCTTAAAATAGAAACCCAAATGAATTGCTACTTAAAAGTTCAACATATTGTAACAAGCTATATTTTTAAAACTAGGGAGAATCCAATTATGACTGTGACATTTAACTCGATAGAGGGTTATTGTGTTAGACAAGTATAGAGTAGAAACATACTTATGTTGAAACTCAAACCAGCTGAGTAAATTTATACTGTCAGTAACTGTAGTTGATAAATTTTCTCAACTGTTCCCAGTTTGAATTTCGAGATAGGCCTTTTTCCTTTCACAGTGCGCGCAGGAACCAGCTACCATTTCGTAAATAACCCTGTCACACAATTTTACATGTGTTGAAAAACCTCCCTCTTACCTCAATAAACAGGATTACATCCACTTTGCTCTTGGATGTCTTAGCTCTCGACTTAAAAATCTGATTGATGCACTTTATCAAATGAAGTACTTTTATTTCTGAAAAATAGAAGGGAGCATATGTTTATGATCATAGAGAAAAAATGAATGACTTGTTGTGACGATGAAGACAAACCTGAACAATTTATTGCTGCCTTCAATATATTGTTCAGCATTGTTAGCCTTCCATCAGGTGTAACAATGCTGAACAATATTGTTCACAACAATAAACAATGCAGGCAGGAAAACCTTTTTCAGGCCTATTGATTACATAGAAAGTCAAGATATAATTACCAGTTGAGTGGCCACTTGGTGGCTTGATGATACCCTTTCCAATCCCATAATATATTAGGATATCCAATCCATCCTTCAATCTGTTTCGACACGTTTGCATATAAGTTTTTTCATCTTCTTCTTCTGGCTTACCCAATGTTCTGCGTACCTCTTCAACTAACTGAAAAGATAGTTAGGTAAACAGATACTGAGATAGAAGCCTGACCTTGGTGCCATATACTACCTACACATATCATATGCATGTATAACCTTACCTCATATATATTCACAAGAGATAAATCCCCATATAAAAATGATAAATTTAAAATGAAAAGTAAAAGGCTTTTAATGTCATAACATACTTCCCCTAAATATTCTAGTAATGAAGAAGGTTCCATGACATTGTTTCGAACCTTTGATCATATTTTAAACTGTCTTTACAGGGTATTGAAACAGTTCCATATAATACAAACACTGAGACTATCATAATATCATGTATGTGCTAACTTAACATAAAACATTTGTAGAGCACAGGCTTTGCACAGACCTTTGGCACTTCGAACGCTTCAAATTCCATTTCTTTGATTTGCTCCATCGCTGACATTATTATAAATACTCTATCAGTCCCTATGAGTTGAAAATTATATTAGATTATATTTTGAAGCTCAATGTATATTCACACACAGGTCTATAATATAGACAATATAGTTTCGTTAATAATATACAATAAACATCGCTATAAAATACAGTTAAAAACACAAAGATCTCCACTTACCAGAATCGAGCGCAGTTGAACTTGTCAAATGAGCAACTCTTGTAACTATTACTGATTTGGAGTTATAACTCTTCGAAACTTTGTATCAAGCACGATTCGTTGAGGTTCTATGTTCGGACAATTCACAGTCGAATTGGTCGAATCTTGTCCGGTACTTGTTTCTGATTGGTCTGCAATCAAGTCGGACGTCTGCGAAACAAACTACACGCGTCCTAATTGCGTTAGCATTCCGCAGCCATCTTCAAAAAATTTCCCGCTATACGCCGCCATCTTGGATAAATTTTCCGCTATACGGACGGGGTAATGCTGCTTGCGTCTCAAGGGAGAATGTATGAGCAAAAAGGTATGAAGCATTGTTTTCTTCAAGAGTTTTCGGCAAGTTATTTTTGTGGTGTTTGTAAATGTTTCAAGTTTGAATGTAGGAAATCCTTCTTGTCCGGTGCACTCATTTTTGAAGTACCTTGACAAACGGAATGATGATATAACAGTGCTATGGCAAAGACCTCTTGCCTTGTTTTTTCCTGACAGTGAAACATGGTATTGCAAAGCTCCGCTTGGGAAAAACACGCTCGGAAAAATGAGTGAAATATCTCGACAAGGGCAATTATCGAAACGCTACACCAATCATTCTGTACGCTCATGATCAACAGCAATAACAGTGTTGGATGAAGCTGGTAAGGGATATTTGATTTTTTATAATGATACTCAGGGGCGGATTTAGGGTTTTTCGTGACCTGTTTACAATACCCGCACAAGTGTAGGGGGGGCATCCTCTCCCGGAAAATTTTTGAGAATTGGGTGTCGGAAATGGCATTTCCTGCGTTTTGATGGCATTTTGCTGCTTAATTTAGTGATGAAGAAATGATGTTTTTAGAAGGTTTTTGAAGTTATTTATATAGAAGAATACGCACCCAACCAGTGAACTCAAAGAGACCTGGAACGATAACTCGGCCGCCATATTTGAAGCCACTCATGATGGCCGCCATGAGGGAATTTTGCCGAAAAAATACCACTTTGAAAACTTCAATTTACTCAGCAGTAAAGACAGCTACAGCCATGGCTAAAAGCTTAAAATGGACTTTAATACTTGCCTTTTGACTAGAAGGAAGCTTTTAGTCCGTTAAAACGAGCGAAACGTGTTTCTCTTAGCGTTAAAGGGCGAAGTTTGCTTTGGCACCGATTTATTTTTGCCATTTAAATGAGCAAAAATCTGGGACCCACAACTTTTTTGCATGTACCAAGTGGGAAAAACATAGCGCTATCCATTAAACTTGAAACAAACTCTGTTACGTTTTCCCATGTAGTGAAAAAACTGATTTTTGTGTCCATTTTCACGAAAAAATCTTTAAAAAGTTTTCAAAAGTTTTTTAAAAAGTTGTTTTTTAAGAAAACAATCATGCCTAAGGTTTGCGCTGTTTCTAGCTGTAACAAGAAAGAGAAAAAAATTAAAAAGGGGTCAAAAAACGCTAATAAAGAGACAAAAACAAAAGTTGCATTTCACAGGTAAGGATTATTCTGAAAATGTAACAAAAACAAAATTATTTGTTTACTTTTTTTACAAATATAAACATTTTACAAATACTTACAAGTAATATAATTAAGAACAAAGCTATAAAAAATGTACAAACAATGTTAATTGAATATACCTAAATTGCCTGTGGTAAATTTTCATTGAATTTTAAATTTCAAATACATTTTCAATAAAAAATATTTGCTACCTATTCAAACATATCAACCCCCCAAAAAAAACAACAAAATGTAAGCAATGCTCTTGCTCATACAAGACATATTTTCTGTCATTTTAGCAACTAAATTTAAAATAATCTTATTGACTTGTTGCTGCTAACTAATAAAAATACTAATTTGTCAAAAACCAAACATTTAGATTTCCACTCAAAAACCCACCATTGCTTAAAATATGGGAGAGGTCAGTTCGTGATGCCAACAACAACCCAGACTGGAAGGCTACAGTACACAGTCATATGTGCAGCAACCATTTTTCTCGTGAAAATGATTATATCATTCCGCCATCTCATGATGGGACTTGCAGACTAAAGCATAATGCTGTGCCAACCATATTTCTCCAAACAACGTGTTCCAACTATGGCATATCCACGACGGCACGTAGGCATATGGAAAACCCATGGGATGCTCAGCAAATGACAACAGCAGATAAAGTCAGCCATGACCATCGATACTGTAAGCAAGTAGAACCAGAAGACACGGGCACAGAAAGGTCAGACCTGGAAGATAAATTAAAAAGAAAAATAAAATCGTTACAGCAGCAGTTGAGACGAACTAAAGCAAAACAAGAAACCATGAATGATATTATTAATGAGTTGCAACAAAAATCCATTCTAACTACTGATGATGCTCAAAATCTACATGCTGAGTTTGATGAAATTCAATTGTCAATCTTTAGAGATACTAAAAATAATGTGAGTTGTCTGTCCAATGGAAGGAGGTATTCTGACATTGTAAAAGAATTTGCTGTGACACTTCATTTCTACTCACCGAAAGCATATGAATATGTAAGAACAATCCTCCCACTGCCACACGAGTCGTTGATAAAAAAGTGGTCAAGTGTCATAGAATGTCAGCCTGGTTTCGTAAAGGAATCTTTTGAATCACTCCAGAAAGATATTGCCAAGTGTCCTGAAAAAAGAGATTGCTGTCTTATAGTAGATGCCATGTCCACCAGAAAGCAAATGTTGTATGATTCTACACAAGATAAGTATGTTGGCTTTGTTAACTATGGTCCTATACCAACAGAAAAAGCAGATACATTAGCAACAGAAGCAGTAATCTTTTTGCTTGTGGGTGCACGAACCCACTGGAAATGCCCAATTGGGTATTTTCTGGCAGATAAAATGTCATCCAAGACCCAGGCAAAACTTGTCCAATTAGCCCTTGTGAAAGCAGCAGAAGCAGGCCTTCGAGTCTGGTCAGTAACAGCTGATGGCACTAGTGTCAACATTGGCATGTTTATTGAACTCGGTTGTCATTTTACAACATCATACGACTCAATGGTTACAAAATTCAAACATCCCACTGAAGCCTACCATGTCCATGCAGTTTTGGACCCAAGTCACATGCTTAAACTTGCCCGAAATGCACTGGGCCACCTCACTTCCTTTGTCGACAAAGAAAAAAACTTAATCAAATGGAATTTGTTTCAAGAATTAAATTCAATGCAATTGAATGAAGGATTTACCATGGCAAACAAATTTTCCACGAAGCATTTGAAATTTACAAAACACAAAATGAATATACAATTAGCAGCACAAACACTGAGCTCCTCTGTGTCAGATGCCATTGAGTTCTTAGCTTCTTCGCAGGAATACAAAAAAAAATTCCCAAATGCAAGTGGTACAATTAAATTTATCAGAACAATCGATCGGCTATTTGACATTTTGAATTCAAGAAACCCTATAGGAAAGGGATTTAAACAACCTCTTCGACCAGAGTCCAAAGCAACCTGGGAAGAGATTTTGACCAGCACTGCACACTACTTATTGAGCTTGAAAACAAACAACTTGCAACTGCTGTCAACACATGCACGCAAAACATTTGTTATTGGATTTGTCATAACAATCAAATCAACCATTGCAATGGCAACCGAAATGTTCACCATGGAGAATCCATTTAAATATCTGCTCACCTATAAATACTCGCAAGATCATCTGGAAATATTGTTCTCATGTATAAGATCACGAGGTGGTTGGAATAACAATCCTAATTGTCTTCAACTCAAATATGCTTTGAGAAAGATGCTATTAAGGAATGCTGTGTCAGCTTCAAAAAATGCGAACTGCCAGACATTGACTAATGATTCAACAACAATAATACCTTTTTTCCACACCAAAAAGCACAATGCTCCCTTGACAGACACCACCCCATCTGAAAATTCCACTCAGACAATTCCAGAATTTCTCTGTACACAATTAATAAATCCCACAACCGAATTTCTCTCCAACGTTTTGTTCTACATCAGTGGTTTTGTTGTTTCCAAACTGCTCAACAAGCTAACGTGTCTGTCTTGCAAAACGTGTCTGCTTTCACAGTTTACTTCCACAGTTCCAGACCACGACTACTGTGCAATGAATTACTGCGATGTAACATCTGCCTCGGCGTTCACACTATTTGTTAACAATGGTGGCCTAACGATTCCATCACGGTCCGTTTATTTGGTTGTCGAGTATGCTGAGAAAGTATTCAAGTGCAAGGTGTGCAAGGATGGCGACCAGATTTCTAGCGAAGCAAGGTTGAAGGAGAAACTCGTACTCGACGTATGCAGCCATTTCATAATGGATAAAAGGCAAAATATTTTTGAAGATCACGAGCTGGGACTAAACGAAAGTGTCTTTGAGGAAGATCACAGATCCGCGCTGATTAAATTAGTTGCTGATAAATATTTCACCCTACGAATTTTCACTTATGCAAAACGATATCAGGAAACGGTTGTAACAAAAGGTCAGCCAAGTGACAGGCACAAACTCACGAAGTCCATCCTGTTTAAAAACCAATAAATATCGTTTAGTTAGTCGTTTTATACAGTGTAAAATTGTTGTAAAGCAGCTGTTTTATATTCATAGAAATTAAAATTTAAAAATAAACTGTTTACCTGTTTCTTTTAACAACTTCTATTGTTTGTCAGCGATCATCATGAATATTCAATTCATTTCAAATATTGGATACAAAATATCGAAGCAATCATACACATTTATATTTTGAACTTTTTTGTCGCATAGATCGCAGTAAAGACAAAATATCCCCTTCTGATTTTAGCTTGATGTCAAAAAGTGATTTAATCGCGAGATTCTCTTGTAAATCCCATTGAATTCGACTTTCAAAAGCGCCATAATAAGAAACACCACGCCGTCGTTTGCAATCGAAAGCCCTTCGTTCTTTTGATCCACGCGCGTGCGAGTTACCCACGAAGCGCGCCAATTTCGCATTCAAATCGGCTTCATCCAATCACAGCAACTAGACATTAGAGTTATCCTTCCAGTGCTATTAGAGTTCACTGCACCCAACACACACACACACACTTAACACAAAGACAAAGTCTAACTCTATTCATCTGAAGAAACAACGTTCAGGAAGCGCATACGCCTTGGATAAGCACGAGCAAAATTGTCTATGATTTCGTCTACATTAAAGTTCATATGTCTATGCACATGCATTAAGGCTAACCCGGTTAGCCTTTCGTTAGTCATTGTCGGCCTTAGCCACGTCTTCACTCTTCTCTGTGCTGATATTGCCGGCCTTCCTAACCATGTCTATATTTCTACTAGTAAATTTAGCAAGCAACAAGAAACCAAAGAGCATGCAAGCTTAGTGGAAACCAATTCCTGTTTTATCACCAAGATGCCAACGCAATGCCTCTCAGACACGCTATTATCATGCATGATTCTACATTACTACATCGTCATGCACATATTATTTAGATATATCGTGTGTATACTATTAAACAAACCTTATAAATGAACAAGAAATCCTGTAATATATTCCAATCCAGATTCTCTACCGTAGACGCAGTGACTTGCAATGCAATGGTATAAGCAGTCATAAACATATTAATACGCGCGCTTGCGAGTATGTTGACCTTCATACCCAGTTTTCTGTAAGGCTGCCTCACTCATAGGTTTATGACCGGTTTACATCCGTTGAGGCGCAGCCGTTTAACCAATTGGATAACGTATCGACCGGTTTACTCTCAGTTGGGCGTTTATGGTTTATGAAGTGCTTACCTGCCCAGGAGATAACGTTATACATTCAACTTTGAGTAGTCTAAGGTTACAATATTGCATGAGCGGAAAGAAATATTACAGGTTAATAATTTTTTTCAATTGCTTTGTGTTGATACACAATACCGTATAAGGTATAACGTAAATTTAACATAAATAACGTTTAAATAACGTAAATTTCTTTAAGCGATAAAACGGGCAATTCTCAACAAAATAAAATATTAAAAATGCGTTATAGATTATGGGGCGCCAAGTGTGTCTTTATTATTTACACTTTTTAAAGCGCTAAATATCATTATTTATTAAATAACCAAATTATTTAACTTGGTTATGTTAAATAACCAATTCAAGGCAATTGACACGAAAATGGTTATTTAACAAATAACCACTTTTGTGCAACAAGTAAAATTTGGTTAGATAAAATAACCAGTTGAACGCAGCTTGGTTGTTTAATTAATAAATAACCACTTTTAGAGCGCATCTGTTTTGGTTATTTATAAATAACCAAAGGCATTTTGGCACACTTGGCGCGCTTCGTGACGTAACACCATTTCGCCCACTTATACTCTCTGCCACTGGGGCAGAATTTGTCAACTGCCTGTTTTAGCGGAAAGCAAATCGCGCGAAAAATATTGTGATATTAGTTATAGCATTGCTATATTGTCAACTTGCTGCTGCTGCAGTCGTGGATTTAGAAAAAATAGTTAAGTAAGATGGCAGGAGACCCCGTAGATATGTCGCGAAGGCTGACTGAGGCGATTGGGAGGGTCATATCGATCATGAATAATGCTAATTTGATGTGTTCAGTATTTGCATAAAGCGTGCTTATGAAATTGATTCTCGTCTACCTTCAATGACTTTTCAGGTAAATAAAATTTGCTTAAAATTTCTAGAGCGCAACGCCTTTTCATTTCTCATGGGTCAATATTCTGTTTGTATTTACTGAAGGGAAACTATGGCAAATATATTTATATTATTTGCATGCACATTTTATATTACAGTCACCATGTTTTAATAATTATGCAGTACAAGTACCTTTTGAGGGCAGGGGGGAGCAGGTAACAAAATGGTTGATAATATAACATTTGTATGTAGCATGATTTCATGAAAGACAATATAATGAAAGCATTAGCATACACAAGTTAATTACCATATATTTACATTTTTAATACAAAAACATATCTGCTATAGTTTCCCTTCAGTAAATACAAACAGAATATTGACCCATGAGAAATGAGAAGGCTTTACGCTCTAAAAAGTTTAAGCAAATTTTATTTACATGAAAAGTCATTGAAGGTAGACGAGAATCAATTTCATAAGCACGCTTTATGCAAATACTGAACATATCAAATTAGCATTATTCATGATCGAATTCACATAAAAACCCGCCTCTCGTGCATTCAAAGTTTCTGCGATGACCCTCCCAATCGCCTAAGTCAGCCTTCGCGACATATCTGCGGGGTCTCCTGCCATCTTAACTATTTTTTCACGACTCCACGACTTCAGCAGCAGCAAGTTGACAATATAGCAATGCTATAGCTAATATCACAATATTTTTCGTGCGTTTTGCTTTCCGCCAAAACAGGCAGTTGACAAATTCTGCCCCAGTGGGCCAAATGATGTTATGTCACTAAGCGCGGCAAGTGTGCCAAAATGCCTTTGGTTATTTATGCGCTCTAAAGTGTTATTTATTAAACAACCAAGTTGCGTTCAACTGGTTATTTGATATAACCAAATTTTACTTGTTGCACAAAAGTGGTTATTTGTTAAATAACCATTTTCGTGCCAGTTGCCTTGAATTGGTTATTTAACATAACCAAGTTAAATAATTTGGTTATTTAATAAATAATGATATTTAGCGCTTTTAAAAGTGTAAATAATAAAGACACACTTGGCGCCCCATAATAGATTTTCTTTTTTCCTGCAAAACCTGACCGGTTTGTATAAACCGGTCAAACCTGTCTGGATCCGCCCCTGATACTTATCAGTTATTTAATTAACTCTAAAGTGAACACAACACCAATTTCTTGGTCAACCTCTTTACATTAACATTAATAGTTGGCCATGAAGCAAAGCACATTATGGATATTTCAGGCCATAAGAATGAAGGCAGCATCAGATCTTACTTATGCACTATCTCTGAGGATAGAAGTCGTGAAATGTCAAATGCCTTAACAATAGCGTCCACGGACAATCGAAAAAGCTGTACGATCACCAGAAAGATTTCTTCCGCTAGAAGATATTGATCTTCCTACGACCCAACTTCTTAACAGCGTCGTGAATACCGTTGTTTCACCAGTGTTGAGTCAATCAAAAGGCATAATATTCAGATACAACAAATTTGATGGTTGTACCATTAACAATAGCTATCATTCCTAGAATGAATGTTTTGCTGAGGATTTTATTTAATTAATATTATTGTTGAACTTTAAATTGTTGTTATGTATGAAGAAAAAGATTTTGCTAAATTTTGTAACTGATTATCATAAAAATATTTTTAAATTCAAATTTATTTCTCCAAGGAAATATTATTATTGCTGGTGTGTATCAGAAATAAAATGTCTTTTTGTTGTAACTTTAAAAGCGTTTAAATTCATATCTGTTTGACGAGCGCATGCGCAAGTATTTTGGAGATTCTAAGCTGTACCATTCATATTTTCGGTATAATAATTATATCATTTATATACCCTCCGCTCGGGTGATTCGACCAAATATTACCCGAAGCCATAATAATTATTTCGTCGAATCACCTTCGCTCCGGGTATATAAATGATGAATATACTATATTTATACTACGTTAAATAGTAAAGTGTTAAAAATGATCTAAATGTAGATCTAGATATTGTTCAATTGAAAATGTTCGGTATTTATTCTTAAAAGTACCTATGTCTAAACATGATCTAATATCCGTGGGAATGCTGCCGATATTAAGAAAGATTTTCCCCTTCCATTTCCTGATTGTATTTCGGACAAACAACAGTTATTTTGCCATGTCGTGAAGTTCCCGACGATGTTTGACTAACTGTTGCAAATTTTTCAGCAAATAGTCAGGGCGCCACGGGGAATTTTACTTACTTTCTCGAGGGGCAAATTAATTTTGCTCTTAAATGTTCGTATAAGAGGCCCAATAAAATAATTCTGAATGTTGGCCGGCCCAATTTTTCTTGTAGGTTTCGGTCAACACTTTTTTCTTCAGTTTTACTATAAAACTATTATGCTGTCAAAAATCGCGAACTTTCAAGTTCGTTTATCTGTAAAATAACTTATATCATCAGAAAGTTCATGAAAACTACATAAAAGACATTATTATGGTTACCCTGGTTTTTCAAGCGGTTTTTGAGTTATTGCTGCTTCAAAATGGGAAAAAGTCCTAAAATGGTGCAAATTTCCTGGGCACTAGTCTTAAAATACGTTTTCAAACGCTTATAACTCAACAAAAACTTCAAAAATCAAAGTAACCAAAGGAATATGTTATATGTAGTTTTATATTGCCTTTCCAATGACACAAGTGGTTTTTCCTATAAATGAATTTGAAATTTTACCTTTTCTGACATTAATATTAATTTCTGACAATGACGTTTTATAGGGAAATCTATACAAAAAATGTGTTGGCACGAGCCCACAAGAAATTTCAACGCGTTCAACATACAAAAATATACTTATTAGGCCCAAAGGTACAATATAAACACAAAATGAAATTGCCCCTCAATATGGTAAGTAAACATGTTCTTTTGTCCGTCCAGCGCCCGACTAAAACATAAGATGGGGCTTTTAGAACTCTTAAAAACCATACAACATTTATTTCTTTTGAGTTCATCAGTAAAAGGTAACCATTTCAGTTTTTTGAACAAAGTCATGGTTCTCCTTCTCTTAACTTGTTATTTAAGATGACTCTTGCTGCACGTTTTTGAAGTTTAAAGAATCTACCAATATTTTCTTGACTGGTCATCGACCAAACCAAACCACCATACATGAACAATGGTTTAATAATGGCATTATAGTATTGGATTCGTTCTCTATTTGGTAAATTATGTCTTATGGAATTCAATAGTCTGATCCTCTTCGTCAGTTTTTTGCATAGCGCGTCATTATGATCATTGAAACTTAGGTTATGGTCTTAAGATAACTCCAAGAGCTTTATAACACGAGACTTGTTCGAGTAGCACGCCTTTAGTTGTGGTGATATTTAATACTTGCTCATTTAGAGAAAGTTTGGTCTTTACGGCTTTTATCTGTAACAAGCATCGTTTTTGTTTTATCTGTATTCAGTTGAAGATGGTGATTCTCTGTCCAGTGCTCCAGGTTCAAAGTGCTTCTATTTAAGTTGTCCCTTAGACTCTGCAAATCCGACCAGAGGCCAGAGTTACTTAATTATCGTGTTGTCGTCTTAAAAATTTGCAGAATAGATGGGTGGGATATCGCTTCGGGGAGGTCATTTATGAATACCAAAAACGTATAGGGGGCAGGGGCCAGCACCGAACCCAGGGGCACGCAATAGGTAAGGTATTGGGACGAGTAGAGTACATTATCAATAGAGGTACGTTGTTTGCGTGACGTAAGATACGATGAAATCAACTGTCGGCCTACTCCCTCCAAAACGTAAATATACAGTTTATCAATTAGTACCTGATTGTCCACGAGATCAAAAGCTTTCCTCAAGTCAGCAAACACGATTCCATTAATGAAATTCTTATCCAAATTATTCACTGACCTGTCGTAGATATGTATGAGAGCAGGCTCCGTTGAGTGTTGTCGCCTAAAGCCAGATTAGAATCTGTATAAAAGGCTATTGTTCTTTAAAAAGTTATGAATAGCTTTATGCAAATGACGCTCCAGGACTTTCGATATCACAGGTAATACAGATATTGGCCGGTAGTTACTTTTATCAGACTTAACCTCGTTCTTGTGCAGCAGTGTTACCTTAGCCTCTTTCCAAACTGTGGGGAAAATCCCACGGGCTATACAAATGTTAATCAATTTCGTGAGAGATTCGATTATAGCTGGCGCTGCAATCTTTAGCAACTAATACTTAGACCGTCAGTACCAGTTGCCTTGCCAGTTGTTATGATTTGTATTGCATCATGTACCTCTTGGGTTGATATATCAGGAAAAAGCAGTGTGGCATCTGGATCCTTGAATTTCAGGACAAAATCAGAAACTGTAGTGGGATCGAATTCGCTATAAACATAAGCGGGTAGGTTTTTTGCAAGATTAGAAAAAAAATTGTTAAATACTTCAGAAATCTTTACTTGGTCTCGTATTTTTTCACCGTTTTCTGCGAGAAAGGTAGGGCCCTTTGCGGCTATATTTTCGCCTGTCAGATTTCGGGTCGCTGACCAAAGTTTTTGGGGGTTGTTGCGATTTTCTTCAAACGATAAGTGGAAATAATTTTTCTTTGCAGATGTAATTGCTGCTGTTAATTTATTTTTTGCCTTCTTTAGATCAAACTAGTCTTTTTCGGTGTTAGATAGTTTTGCATTTTTTAGTTTTTCGTCTCTCAATTAGTTCAAGCATTTCAGATGTAAACCATTTGGGCTGCGTCTCATTCTTAACACGTTTTTTGATAAGTGGCACGTGGGTGTAATCACATCATTGAAAAGATGATACCATGCATCAATTACATCCTCCACTTCTCCGAAAACAAAGGCAGAGTCCCAGGGGATTTTATACAAATTTTTTAAACATTCATCCTCATTTAACTTCTTAAAATTTCTATAGACGATGTAGTTATGACTGTTTGTATTATTTAAAGAAGATTGTTTGTATAGAAGTACTCCCAAAACAGGCAAATGCAAATATTAGGGCAAACAATATTTACAATTCTGGCCGGTGCATTGCTCCAAATATGATCTAAGCGAGAATTAATTGCAGGTCGAGTGCCTTTTGTTACTAACTAGGTAAATTTGAAATCTTTTAGTGCTTTCACGAGACGATGTTTCTTACAAGAACAGTTTAACCAATCAATGTTAAAATCGCCAGTTAAAATTGTTTCTCGATTCAGCATATGTACTCGTTCAATGTTTTCGACCAAATTCTTATCAACTTCGCTCTTTACATTTGGAGGACGATAAATCGCAGCCATTAGAATATTTCATTTGGACTTTAATGGGCATACCTGAAGACAAAGAACTTCTAAATCAGACTCTTTCAAATCAGTTCGGCGCTTGATATTCAGTTCATTATTTACATACATTAGGATTTCCCCACCACGACTAGCTTTGCACGATTTGCTGTCCTTTCTTAATAAGTAAAAACCAGGAATCCGATAGAGTTCCTTTCGTGTAGAGTCGTTGAAAAATGTTTCCGTCAGTGCAGAGGTATCCAGTTTTTTTTCACCACTTGGAGAGAGAATGTGTAGTTCTATTTCTTCGAGCTTTGTTGTGTTTAAATAGTTTATATTCCAATGACCAAAGCGTGATCCTTTGGCCGCAGTTCACGAGGTGTTGTAGTCAGTGCAGCTAGGTCCAGGATTACATTCTATTTCACCACATGATTGAAAACATACACTGATGTTAAGTTCTGCAAGTAAGACGATCTTAGCGTTGCTGCCAGCTTCGAATTTAGCGTTGTCGAACTGTTTAACTTGCTGTGTTGCATACTGGGGTAAGGAACATCGTATCAAACGATTGAATAGAAGCGTTTATCTTACAACAAGGCGTTTCTTTAATGTGAATAGGCCTTAGTAGAACGAGGAAAAAGGTGAACAAGAGAAGCTCACCAAATACGTGTCGCGCCGCCATTTTTTTCTTGGTGCAGTGTAGCAAGCCTATTGAAGTTGAATGTGATGCTAAAATACTAGGCGCGTTCATCTCTACAAGCGTCAAATGGAACGTTCACATTCTATAAATTTTAAAGAAAGCGTCATCAAGACTGCATTTTGTACGGCAGCTGAAACGAGCGAAAATTAACGAGAAGAAAGATATGCTAACCTTCTATGTCATATGTATGTGGCCAATTACCTGTGGCAAGCGTAGAGGAAATGACTGGATTCGCATTTCGTAATTGTATCGTTAACGTTCTGTGACATGCAAATACAACCTGATTAATGACATTAAAGGTGCATGTGTACATCATATAGATTTAATAAAAATTAAATCTCTACAAACACGTGATTACGATTAGCACTACGAGTAAGTCCGCTATTTAAATGGTCTTTGGCCCTACTATAGTGTTGGAATAATTTCAAAAAATTTTAGTTGTATCGATTACATATGTTTCATATAGATTACACCATTCGGATTTTACCATGCAGTATTATTCAATCGTCTTATAAATAATGAATTCATATTAATGCACGAATTTATCACTGTACAAGTCTAATTATTACTTTAACGGACTAAAATATATCCCACTTTAAGATTCTTCTCTCCGTTGTCTGGTGAAAAGCGGCTTGCAACATTACCTGCTGCATTTGCCCACTTATTCCAATGAGCTCCCAGTCCAATGAAGCTGTCAGGAGTATTACAGTTATCTTGCTCGTTTGTAATTAAACCTAAACGAACTCCTAGATGTTTTTTATAAACGTTAAATCCCTCTTTATTACAGTTATATTGTAAAGACGATCCAAAGATTAATGATTTCCATTTGTTGCGACCGGGATTTGTCTGTCGATATCCGCCGTCTGCGATCAAACTATACAATGATGAACCAGGATGCCCAAATGAGAAAGCTTTCAGATTTTCTTCATATTTCATACCAACACAAATTTCGTTAAACGAAGTTCTCCAATAAGTTGATCCTTTAAATTGCCGGTTGTCTAAACCCCCGTCTCGTCCATGGCTATCATCGTTTAAGGTGTTTTTGCTCGTCCAATAGGTTGAGGAATAATTAAAACTATTCTGCAATAGCAAATAAAAAATACTACATTAATTCAATAAAAAATACACTATCTAGTAGTTCCTCTAATTTTGAATTCATTATTCTACTGTAACGCTAAAGCATCCTAGCCATAAAATCCTCATAATTCACTGCATTTATAGTTAAAAACCGAAAAAAACCTCAATAAAAAACCAAAAGAGGGCAAGACAAATCGTACTACTTGAGTTACAAAACTATAACTTTATTTTACGAGAGCAACATATTACAATGGAAATGACAAACTCCCATCATGGTGATGTACGATGGCTGATTACTAATCAAAGTATTGGTAATAAATCAAAATGAAACTATTTAGAGCATTCATTATTTTTTACTTCATAAAATACGTGCTGGTTACCGAGAATATAAAAAATATTTTTTCAATGTTACTCGCACAGTTTTAATTCGCAGGCACTAGCCGCAAATTAAATGATATTGTTTTCACGCAATCTTACCGATCTTCCATCAATCTTCATCACCAATGTCCAACCACCGCCTGAGCAATTTGAAATTGACATCATGTGACAGTACACGCTGGTGTGTTGATTGTTTCCAATGCTGATTTGGTAAACACCGCTTTCCTTGTTGCTGGAATATATTAAATAAAATATACGTAATCACTGGTAATAAATACAGGTAATCTTTCGTTATCATCTAATTATCGAGAAGAATAACTCCATGTTTGCAACCCTAGCCCTAACCTCTCCACTAACCATAACCCTAACCAACGTTTCATTTGTCATGTTTTAACCTTGATGGATTGGAGATTTAAAGATTTGATTAGATTCAGGGCTTGTATCAAGATTTGACTTTGCATACTGAGAACATGGAATTATTACCTTGTCGAGGGTCTATACTAATTAAGAAATAGAAAACGAGTCAATTACCAATATGCGGTAATAGTGCACAAAAGGTATGTTGGAAAACTACGAGAGACCGTGTAAACCCAAGAAGTAGCTGAGTGTCTTACACTTTTCTTGAGTATTTGCACAATGTTACCCGATCTGCCATGTTTCCACATTAAGTGATTTCAATGTAAAATATAACTTTAGCCAAGTGTTTTGTTTTATTTTCTTATTTAGTTCGCCGCTTTTTAAAGTCCGGTAAACACCCTGCTGGATACTTTCTGACAACATCACGGTCAAGCCGAAAATCAGGTACATTTTGCACCCGTCCCCGAGTGAGATCTGGATCATATGTTTGCAGTGTTATTCTGAGTATAATTACACCAGACAGACACCGAGCATGCTCCTGTAATGCAAGTCCAAGGAACTGGACTACACAATAAGGTTAGATTGAGTACCAATATGCTAAAGTTGCATCTAGCTCCTCAAGATACATAAAAATCGTGATTATACCTGTCTTTGTTCAGCAATTGACTACATGGTGATGTTCCTGGTAGCACTGTAGGAGCTATCGAATTAATACAACATGTGACTCATAATAAATTCACATTAATTGAAGTAACAGTCAGAGCTTGTACATAAATGTTAGAGTTAATAACGGGTGGCGCAAAAAAGTTGCCCGTTTTGGTCAGTCATGGCTTTATGACTAAAACAGTTATTTTACACTGGTAATGTTCCTCGTACTTAGTAACAAATACAAGCACAGATATAAAGATTTTAAATTCATCGTTCGTTGATAAGCCTTGTCGTCCACCATCTTGTCATTAGCGATAGTGATAGTTTTATAAATGTACAGTAATAATTATGGTAATTACACTGACTGGAGTGTATTTTGGTCGGAAATCATAAGAGGAGCATTTGAGAGATACATTCTGTGTATTCTAAGTCATGCAAAATCCCGCCTGTCATCATTTAAGGTATGAACAACATAAATTAATGTTAATTAGATGCTTGATAAATACAAACTACAAGGTGAGTCAGAAAAAACTGATGCCCTTTCAAATTCAAATTAGCCACGAATTTCATTACGATTTATTCCCAGAGACTGGTGCTATTAAAATTCAAACTAGCATCATTCCCTGTGGAAGTTAAAATGCATAATGGTTCTAGCCGTACACGATTTGTCAGAAACAAGACAAAATCAGAAGCAAGACAACACTACAGACCCATGGGAATTCAATGAACCGTAATGAAATTCGCGGCTAATTTGAATTTGAAAGGGCATCAGTTTTTTCTGACTCACCCTGTACAGGGTGTCCCAAAAAAACCCAAAAACTATTGAAAATGATCTATTGTTAGAGTTTCAATGCCTAGCGCTAAATTGAACCCACGAGTGGATAAAGTATTGACATAACCGTCATAATTAATACTAATACTCAGTGTTAACCATTGTTATGGCAGACAAAAAAACTAAGCCTACGCCGTGCATATTAAAAATGCAATCAAATTTTATGCATGGGTTATTTTAGCCTATTCAATTTGGTTTTTATCAATATTCCCATGAGCAAAACAAGCGTACTTTACCAAGATATTTTGATTTTTTAGGGCTAAGGCATTCAAGTGTTAACAATAGGTGATTTCAATAGTTTTTGGGTTTTTTTGGGACACCCTGTAGTTCCCAAAGTAAGCTTAACTATAGGTTGATTAGTTACCGTGTGTAAATAAGTTTAAATAATAATAATAATAATAATAATAACTATTATGAAGAGTCATTGTTTTTATCTGCGCACACAGTAAAGTTAACAAACAAACGTATGATTATATTTTAGCCGGTGGGAATTACGACATAGATGAGTAGAGGGAACATCAGTGAACATACAGTGTGTCCCAGAAAATGGCTACCGGCCTTTGAAATCAAGAAACAGTGTCGAGCGTTCGAATTTGAATGCTTTAACTCCCTAATGAGCGCAAAAATGCGTTACGGTAATTCTCTGCTACATAGATATTTTTATGCTTACTTTGCAAGTTAATTGAATTTGTTCTGCCAAGATAACACAGAATGGGCTCCTTAGGCCCGATTAGAGAATTAAAGAATTCAAATTCGAACGTGCGGCGCTTGACATCAAAGGGTAGCCATTTTTGAGACACACTGTATATCATAATATAGTTACGAAGGGCCGGGCGAATATTTATATAGGAAATTACACGGCCCGAAAAGTATTAACGAAAAATCACACGCGTGTTTGCCCTCAAAATTATAAATATTTCACAAACACATGTGTGATTTTTCATTAATACTTCGAGGACAAGTGTAATTTCCTATTAATATCACTTTTTAAAAAATGTTTCACCGATTTGTTTATGTTTTTTAGTTTTTAAAAATCTCGTGCCACGCGGGGCTCCAGAGGAGGTTGGACAGCTATCACGTGATTTTTTCGACCAATGAAATCGCGTCATTTTGACATTGTTTTTGCGAAGCTTTTTAGCACAAAAATTTGCATAGCGTACTAAAATACTCAAATTTTGAATCTTTTTATTTAAATTTGATGTGTTATGTACAAGGATTCTGATAGAAGAGTAATTGGAATTTCTATATCTGAAATATTTAGTAAGGTAAACGATAATTTCTGCTTTATTTTTATGATGAAAGTTTGTAGGGTCATTTCAACTTGACGACTTCATTGCGTTTGTGTTTACAATTTTCAAACTAAAAAATCTCGAATTCCTGTGGTTCGATTTTTGTATTTTTTTCGTTAATTTCAAGACAAATGTATAAATTTCAACTCCACCAGAAAAGTCCCAAAAAGTCCCCACTCCGCGATACAGGTATTTCGCGAATCGACCGCACTCGTTTAGACAATTGCTAAACATGCGCTTTAATGTTATGACCAACATTATGCTAAGAAAGATTTTTTTGTTGACTAATAGTTGAAGTTAGAAGCGTCATTTTACAGTTAATTGTTACACGAGATGTTAAATTGGTTTTACAGGAATATGAAAGTTTTTTTTCGTGTTTTATACATATTTCTATTTTGGGTTGCACGGAATGCATCAATAGGGCCCAAAACAAAAACAACCTAAACAGAAGAATGATGTACAGTTTCACATGTTCTCAAATCTCATTACTTGTTCTCAAAGATGTGTTTGCACTCATTTTTGGTTTGTTATTTTGCATTTTAGTACGTGCCAAAATAATTTATTAAATTTATCTCATATATTTAATAGTAAATGGACAAGATTAGTATATTTTCATTTAAAGGAGTTCAGGCAGCAATATGGAGTTGAGAAAGGACTTCTTCCAGAACACCCAAGAGCAGGATCAACTGATGATGTCGAAGGCATTTTTTCTTTTTTACATGGACTGTTAGGACCAATTTTTGATGAAAAGGCCTTTCATGATGTGTTTCCGAAAGTCATCAGTGAATACACCAAAAAAATTAATGTGATCCTGACCAGTGACCTGCCATTCTATTATCTACTGGCTCAAACGACCGATAAAATAAATTAAATCACATTTGATAAAATACAACGATGGTTCACTAGCATCCTTCAACATACCATCAAGCACTGGGGAAGACTGTCTAGATCGTGTTCCTACATCTAGAAGGGCTGATCCTGGAGTATTCGTTGCTAATCGTGCTGTCATCCCTCAATGTGGTCAATTAAGTGTACGTTCAGCCCATTTCAAACCTACCACCACCACCATCATAAAGTTCCTGAACATTGCACATATTGTGGTGTGGACACATTTAGCATAGTTGTTGATATTTATTGTTTATATTTATGTTCAAAAAAAGTGACACATCAAATAAGTTTTATTCACATATTCCAATACAGAAATGACTTTACATAACACTATAAAATGGTATATCACACCCATAACTAGCTGCGAGTAAGCTGAGTCAATGGACTTAGGTGGAAGTTCCTGAAGAACTCAAACTGAAAGGCTTTTTAGTTCAAAGAATTTATCAAACAGAATTTTAGTAGTTTTGCTTTGCTGTACACGGCAAAAAACGCACATCCTGTTCAGGGCTGATGAAAACAGCCTTGAACAATGTTGTGCTGCCCACATTGTTCAATGTTGTCAACAATATTGTTCAGCATTGTTGAACCTGAACTATCCTGCGATCAGGTGTAACAATGCTGAACAATATTGTTGACAACATTGAACAATGTGGGCAGCAAAACATTGTTCAAGGCTGTTTTCATCAACCCTGAACAGGTTGTGCGTTTTTACGCGTGTAATGTTTCACAACAAAAGTACATGTACTTCATGTACAATGGTAATAAAGTAGTCTTACCATAACTACCAGATGTTAGATTGTACTGATTGTTTATAATAGATGAATTTTTTTGTTCAAAAAATCAAATATCTTCAAGGGGCAGAGGCATGCTCCCTGAGACACCCTGGGATAGCTTTCATATTTAGTACTTGGCTCAGTAGATCTCATATCCTAGTTGTGGGTCTGAATAGTTTATTGTATCATAAACTGAAATATGTTACTATATTACATATTATAAAAAATGACATCATTGTTCAAAAGTTATATTTAGCACTGACAATGTGTGAATATTAAATATGTTCAATCATGCATAATTTCTAATGCCTGCATGTATTTCACAGAAATGCATATGACAAACATCTTTTACACATAACCTTTTTTTATTATTCTATCCTTAGGCTATCTTATTTGAAGTCTGATGAATAAAAATTCTAAAAAATCTAAATAGTCATTGAAAAAATCTAAAAACTAGTTTGCATATTTGGCAATTAAATAAAAATACTAAATAAAAGATGTCTGTCAATACACAAATACTGTTTATTTGTGGATTAGATGCTGCGATAGCTCTGAGAATAAGTCAAATTGCTAATGAGTTGACCATAAAATGCATGCAAATAAAAATTATTAAATTTCTTGGCCAAAAAAAAGTCAAATAAGTAGCAAGTTTTTATGATTTCTCAGAGATATGCCAATATATTAGAGTACTTCACAAAGAATTTATACTAGTACGCAAAGCAATCATCGCACACTTTTGCTTTTTCTTAACACTTCTGGCTCCCACTCACCATGCCTTTTTATCCAGATTTCAGAATAAAAACCTACTTTAAAGAAGTCCACCCTATACTTAATATGCTGAATACAAATATCAATAATATCTCCTGTAACCATTAGGGGGTGCAGATATTTGCAAAGTTCTGAGGCAATATAGCCAACATGACACTAACCAGTACCATAGTCCAAATCAAAGCAATTGCACTTGGGTCAAATCGATTCAAAGGCTCTGCCCTCAGGTGAACTTTCACTGATGTATTTTGTTTAAGAGCAAGGTACCCTAGTTCCAAGAGATGTTGGTAATTTTGTTCATGAGCAGCACTGATGCACTTTTAATAAAAGTTACAAAATGGTTATCTCTTGATCTTCATCACTGACATCATCATCACTGTTATCATCCAGTTGGGCCAAACAATCAAGCATGTCCCTTTCTACAAAGATATAATTAGATCATTCTAGTTATTGCTAAAAATAAGATTTCATGACTACTCAGTGCAACCAAGTCTCAATATCTAAAATAAGAACATAATTCAGTAATACATATCAATAGCAAACAAATGTATAAAAATAGAAATTCTAACAAATATAGAATAATTAAAACTTCTTCCTAAGATTAAACATTCATACTCTGATTGCTATTAAATTATGCTGTAGAAACAAAATCACAAACATCACACCTTCTAATTCCTGTGAGAACCAATGACCTCGTCTGAATATTAACGTTTGGGGCATCAACAGTATCATCATTTCCGGCAAGTGGTTGTGGAGAATTTCCTCTCTCACGAGTTTCATCTACAGTTGATAATAAAACCTTATCAGTAGCTGGAAAATTAGGACAATTGCAACTTCCCGCATTAACTTCTAGCAAGGGCGTAACACAAATATCATCCGCATCTGGGATGACTGCAGCCACTCCACTTGTATTTGCTGACAATATTTGATCCACGTCAAAATCCCACAATAAGAGTATTCGCCAGTCTTCTTCATATCCTTTACCTTCTTCAACAGGATCTTTGGTATCAAACTCGATATAGAATTTTGCAAACCAAGAATATAACAATTGTAACAATGATAATTTATATTCAGAAATGTACAATCTTTTTAAAAAAATAAAAAAAGATCCTCCCAAATAGAAAATTTTCATAGCTTACTAACCTTGAAAGGCTCAAATATTGCGCTAGCTTTCACATTGACAACACAAGGCGATTTCAGACCGTCCAGTTTTGAAATAAGAGCCTCGGTGTTCGGAATAATCAATAATGCAAGTTCTTCACTCGTACGGTTTATCAAGAAAGCAAAAATGACAATAAATGACATGTAATCTTAAAAACGGTAAACTTGGACTTGTAAAAGCCTCGTCATAATAAGGATCACAACGATAAATATATATCGTGCTATTTTCTCGAAGTATTGTAGCCTGACAGTCCTGTCTTTCGAAAGCTTCCATATTTCTTTGTCGCACAGAGATGTTCGCTTCGCAACAGTCCACGCATGAATGAGACACTGCGTGGAAAAGCACGCAAATTTCCCATGATGCTTTGCGAGAAGCTGTCCAACCTCCTCTGCGGGGCTCGAGATCCGTGCCATTGATTTTTATTCGGCACACTATGCCGATTGATGATTAATCGGCACAGTTCTTAGCCAATCAGAATCAGTAAACAGAGAAAGATGATATTAAAGAAGAAATTTCTTGGGCAGCAAATGAATAGACTAATATTCACCCTCTACATCGCCGGCAATTAACGCTCTATATATAGGCTTGGTCCTGGATATAGAAATATAATCCTTACGTGGTGCCGGGGTCTTTGTTGAAACTTGCTCTGACGCTGTCTAAAAAATCGTGAACAATATGTGAAATGCTGTGATCAGTGGCTATAAACGAAATTTTGTGCAAGTATTTATTGATTGCATTGCAAAGATCGCTTAAAATGACAGTGTAACTTCTTTGGTATAATTTCTCTAGTTCTCTTTCTTGTCGACATAATTAACTTTATTCGATATGTAAATTACACAACTTAGGACATCACTGTGCATAATGAGTATCTCTGAGATTGCTAATTTTGTAACATAAGACAATAAGAAACAAATAAAATTGTGCGCTACGTGTGTAAACTACGATTAATTGCTTGGTGTCTGCACTTTTGTAGGGAATATATCAATCACGTAGCAGATTGATTTTTGAAAAGTTATTTGTACTAAGATGTCATCAGTTGTGTAATTTGTGTGCCGAAAAAATGAATATCTGGAGAAAAAAGAGAGCTAGAGAAATTCCACTAAATAAGTTACATTGTCATTTTAGGCGGATTTTGCAATGCATGTCTGTATTATATAAAATATGAGCGGGAGTGCTTTATGTGGGTATAAACCCAAGGGAAGCTGTGCGTTTCATTTCTGATAAATCACGAAATGCCAGTATTTCGAATAGCTTCAAAAGCGACCCATTTTATACCCATCTTGGCAGTTTGTGCATGAAGAAATGTTCAATAAATGTAGATGTTGTCAAAGCAGAAAAAATCGGGGCAAAAGTTTCGTGAAAATCTACGTCGCTTTTTCAAATGTTGTCTTTTGTTATCCTAACGTTGTGAAAATCGCTTTAAATATCTCGTTTTTACAAGTTTAATGCCCGAAATCTCAAAAATAGGACACCGGGCATTAATGGATGATAATTCACGAAAATAAGTCCTGCAGTCACATTGCAGATTTTACTCTACTTATAGTTATTATGACACGTTATAAAGACTCCTTCACGGAAATGAACTCTTTTGTGTTTTGCTCATGAATTATTGATGGTTTGTTTTGAAACTTTGTTTATTATGGAGAAAATATTTCATTAAATGTGAACCTAACATTTCCACACTAAATAATCGCAACGAGTTGGTATCTTCATGTAGACACTCTAAGAAATTCCTTTTAAAAAACAGTTGGACTACTTAGTTGCTCCCTTGTATATAGCCTTAAAATACCGCCAGTATATAATTTTAAAATTTTAGCGTCGGGTCAAAATTATTGAAATATTGCTTCACGTTTTTTTATGCATTGAATTTGGTGTCTTGAAAATGTTTTTTTGTGTCTCGAAATTTAATGTTAATTTTCTAATAATTTTACAACGTCTTCTTCAAAAGGGTTCCATTCCATAACTGTGGGAGATGTTTTGTTACACAAAAGAACGAAATTCTTGGTGACTTTTTTCTCCATTTAGAGAAGAAATGAGCTTTCCATCTCATACGTTTTAGTACGCTTTCCGCCTTTTCAATTAAATTCCTCAAGTACTTCCGTTTCTACCTTGAAAATTTATATGTCTCGCACTAGAATTTTTGGGGAATTGAGTAAGGAAGAAACGACTGCGCATGCGCCGTAATAACGCATTTTAGCGGTATTTGGGTAGATGGGCTAGGGCCTTTCCCAACCGCGCCCAAAAGAAAGGCACTCGGTACGAGTTTGATATACTGTTGTTGTGATAATTATTAGTCTTATGATTCCCATCTGAGATCAAGACACATCAATTTTACCCTTTTATCATGTATACTTACCCTGTTAGGGCTGGTTAGTATGTAGTAATCATAATGTTCATCCTCTAGTAAAAGCTCTGGTTTTTCTGTGGAAACGTCTTTAAGAAACTCACAATTCCTGTCAGAATATGAGTTTCTTTCGAAGTTGATAGATCTGCAATATTTGTTTTCACGAACGCAGTGGAAAATACAACTCAATGCTGTGTCGGCGTGGGTGGAGTTGATCACTGTACTGTTCAAACGACGACCTTTCAATAAAATTTCAATCAAGCAAATGCTAAATCGGGGGCCTAAATAGACAACGCACAGGCATGTTTAACGCTGATATCAAAAAGGCAACGTTGGTCAACTGGGCTTTATTGAATTTAGCCTTTCTAGATAATGTTTGTCGTTACACTGCATTGCATCTAAAAATAGGCAGTAGTGGTAGTATATATTTTTGGCAGAAACTGACAGCATTAGTATAGAATGATCTGTATGCAAGGTGTAGAAAAACCGAATCAAATAATTATTTCTATAAACTACAATCAAATTTTGTTAAAGCGCACACGCTTTACATTTTAATAAATCTTAACAAAATTAATGCAGTTTTGACAGGTTTTTTGTTTATATTAAAAAAATAGCCACATTTGTGACTTGTTTTACACGCAATCGCGTTTTGAAATTGGTTTTGGTTTTTGAGCACCCTGCAGTACTAAGTAATAATAGTATTTCTCCAGAATAGGAGTTTGTAAAGGGGTTAACCTCGCATATTCAGCATATCTGAAAAATACGTCCAAATTATGCAAAATAATTTGTATTTCTTATAAGCATCTTTAATCTTTGAAAGCATAATCATTGAGGAATTTAGAACTGATAATCAATCAATTTTAGGACACAATTTAAAATAAACGAAACAAATTCCCGCTATGAAAGAACATATCAGCCACAATTAAGGCAAAAACGCGAAAGCTATAATCGCGCAGTCGTACAATTATATAGAGAATTTTCAGTATGCGACATTTTTTTCTCACGAGGCCAACTCAGCAATTTTGATCTCCTTTTTGCAAAAGTGCATGCAGGCATTCAGTAGAGAAGTCAGCCCGACAATTTGGTAATGCTATGCAAACTTAAAGATGCCTTATACGGTCTATAGACACTGAAAAATTTGCATTTGCATGACCAAATGTCGGGCTGGCAAGCATTGAAGCATTCGAAACAGCGACACCCTGTGCTATACAGATATAGTGTAGTCATAAGCAGTTGCTTTGTTCAGTCTCCTTCAGCAAGCTGTTTATAGTCAAACGATGGACAGCACACATAAGAACTATTATTATTTTCGTGACAGACAATTGTACTTCAAAACCTACTTTCATTTGATTCGTCGAAACAAAAGTCAATCATTTCTCCAAACGTTTGAAGATTCAAAAATATCAGCGATAAAAGACCAACTCTTGAAAATATAGAAACACATTTCCCGCAAAACAACGTAGAATTGACTCCTTTGGCTCTTTTCTTTTGAAGTGGCGGCATGCTGATGATTTGTGTTTTTTGCTTAGCTCGAATCTGTGGGAGGAAACTCTAATAAACGATGTGTTTGTCAAAGACTTGAAATTTCATGGGTTGACAGATGTACTGCAACACAAGATAATATTGTATAAATAACATTGTTTAAATTGCTGTTTAAATTGCCCCCTAAATGCTGATTGACTAAGCCCTATATGACGAAATTATAAATTTAATTATCTATTTAAATTATTAATTTTTATTTAATTTTACAAGGAGCTACAGTGGTAGCGCTTAAAAGAGCTTCGTTGTTTTTTGTTTAATTGACATTCGTATTTCCACATAATTTCTCGTTTTGCAATTTCCACAGTTGCTGATATAACTTTATATTACTACGAAAAAAAGGTTTTATATCTTTTAACACAGTGCACAGAAGATATATATATATATATATATATATATATATATATATATATATATATATATATATATATATATATATATATATATATATATATATATATATATATATATATATATATATATATATATATATATATATATATATATATATATATATATATATAATTTTTCAACAGAAGAGCGACAGGAAATTTTCCGTGTTGCCAAAACATCAAGTTGAGAACTCCAAGTAATTTGCATGAGTAATAAGAGCTTGCAAATTGACCTTTTGCAATTGATATGAACAGGTGAAGTGTATTAGTGTTTTGTAAATTTGTGTTGAATTGTTTTTAAATTAGGCTTAAAATATCATGTGAGATAAAACAATCAGAAATTTGGAGAAGTATGCTCATGCAGAGAATAGAGAAGGAATTATTTATCAAGCGACGTTCGAACTAAATTATTAAAGCTTCACGTACATCGTGTGCTTGTTCACCAAATTTTTTAGTCTTGGCATGAAGATACGAGAACTGCTCGATATAGGAAGGAAATTTAAGAAGTCATGTTCTGCTATAAATTTCATTATTTAAGATGTTCTGGTTACATAAATGTGGTTATAATTCTTCAGAAATCTTGACTGCATGTTTCCATAAGAGTTTGCAGAAATACATCATGAAAAAATTATAAACTGTAACCACAAAATGCATAAAAAACAATGCTTAATAATTCGTGCTCTCCACGACGCATGCATTGAGCAATATCCAGAATTTTCCATACATCTGAAGGTCACATTTGAGCTCTCAACAGCCGCGTGTAGGGCGGGGTTCATTTATCCAGAATTATTTAACAGGTCTGCTATCTTGACAGACGTTACAAGAGTTGGCGGCGCAGTTAAAAACACAATTAGTAATTCATTGATATAACGCAAAGGAAAGTATGACCATGAAACACGTCACATCCACTAGTAAGAGCTCTGGATTTTCTGTGGAAACATCTTTAAGAAACTCACAATTTCTCTCAGAATTTGAGGTTCTCTTGAAGTTGATAGATCTGCAATATTTGTTGTGACGAACGCAGTGGAAAATACAATTCAATGCTGTGTTGGCGTGGGTGTAGTTGATCATTGTACTGTTCAAACGATGACCTTTGAACAAGAATTTAAATAAATGCTAAATATAGGGGGTTTAAATAACTAGCAAAAAATCTCACAAAGACAACGCTTTTCAAATGAATTTATTTGAAATTTCTTTTGATTCGCAAAGCATCAATCAATCACAAAAGTGAAAAATACAACACCCCCCCCTGACGGTTTTCCTTCAACGCATATTCCCTTCCTTTTGTCTGTTTATTTTTCAAAAATTGTTTCATTCGATGGCTAGAAGCCTTAACTTTCTTAATATAAAAACGCTAGTTGAAATCTATATTTAAAAGTTTGTAGTGGTATATATGGACGTATAATTATTGACTTTTTGTCAAAAATGTGCGATTTCAGGAAGTATAATTTTTGAGCAAATTTAAAGCCGAATAACTGATATATCACGACACCATTTAAAATAATTTACGCTATGAGTCACGCGGTGGTATGATTATAGACATGTAATTCATAAGGCAAATGTTGTCTGCTTAAGTCTCCTCAACAAGTTGCCGTCTAGAATCAAGTGATTAACAGCAAACATACGAACTATTCAACACAAAATTGTACATTCCTAAACCTACCTTCATTTGATCCGTCAAAGCAAAAGTGAATCATTCCTCCAAAGGTTTGAAGATTCAAAAATATCAGCGACTAAAAACCAACTCTTATAAATATGGAAACAAAACTCCTGCAAGACAACGTAGAATTGACTCCTTTGCCTCTTTTCTTCTGAAGTGATGGCATGTTGGTGATGTGTCCGTCTTTTGCCTTAGGTTGGATTCTTCGCGGGCAAACCTAAAACATGTGCTGGTATATTTCGAGGACTTAAAATATCATGGTTGACATATGTACTGTAGCGCAAAATTTTTTGAGCAAAATTTTCATTATTACTGGAATGCTATGTAAATAATGTAAATATTAACCGCTATATATTAAATGTTTATTGATTCATCACTCTTTGCCGAAATTATATATTTAAATGTCCGTTTTACAAAGAGCTGAAGTTGTTTTCTGGAAATTTAAGAAGCTATGTTCTACTATAAATTTCATTATTTAACATGTTCTGCTGTCATAAATGTGGTAATATTTCTGCAGATATCCTGATTGCATGTTTCCGTAAGAATTTGAAGGAATACATCATGAAAAAATTATAAGCTTTCCTAATCAATTGGAATGGGCCAAAACTCGTCTAGGATCTTAGAGCGTAACCAAAAAATTAACAATAAAATCAGGCGTGCAAATAGTAATCAACAAAGCTTAATAATTTGTGCTCTCCACGACGTATGCGTTGTGCAATATCCAGAATTTGCCATACATCTGAAGGTCACATTTGAGCTCTCAACAGCCGCGTGTAGGGTGGGGTTAATTTATCCAGAATTATTTAACAGGTCTGCTATAAGGACTGACGTTACAAGGGTTGGCTGTGCAGTCAAAAACACAATTAATATTTTATTCATTGAATATATATAACGCAGAGGAAACTATGACCGTGAAGAAGTCTTTCTAATCTCGTCTTAAACAACTATATTGCAAAATATCTTCGTAAAGGAACTCTCAAGATTGGCATAAAATAGGTCGTTTTAAAGACATTTCAAATACTTTCTGCAGTGCTGGTAAAAGAAACTGAAAATGGAAACTGGAACTGAAAGCAAAAATTGACGTTTAATTTTGTGCGTAGGCCCTTCTTGGAAAGATAGCATGCGGTAGCATACTAATCTCCGGCTGTTAAATAACCTGGCTATATCGTCTTGTACTTCCTTGTAACTAACATGGAACAAAATAATAACTATAATATAACGTTTCGTAAACCATCGGCAAATTTCGGCAAAATTTCCTTGCTATTTAACAACTCTGTCATCGAAGCACGCAGGAACTTAGGAAGGATAGTTACATTTCGTATTTTTTATGTACTATATTTAAAACGCAAGTACGAGTATTTATGTGATATTCATAGCGCATAAAACACGAACTACGAGTGTTTTAAATTGCCTAAAAAACAATCCCTTTTATACCCATCTTTTCAGTATGTTTGCGAAAGAACTTTCAATATAGATGTTGTATTAGCCGAAAAATCAAGACAAAAATTTGGTGAAAATACACGTGTGTATTATCACATATAAAAACTCCTTCACGGCTATGATTTCCTTTGTGTTTTGCTCATGAATTATTAATGAGTTTATATAATAAAATTAAAGTAATATAATATAATATAATAAACGGGAAACCGTTTATTAGCCTGGGCCTATTTTATTATTGATGTTTTCATTTAACATCGTGGCGGCCATGTTGGAGGTATAACACAAAATAATATGTTATTGGTTCCATTGTTGGATCCAGCCGCCGTGGGTGGCTGACATTGTCTGCCGCATCCCAAAACATTGATTTCAAACCAAGAATACGTCGCATTTCAGTCACGTTGAATGCAATTCAAACA
Organism: Muricea muricata; assembly: GCA_963855995.1. Taxonomy (NCBI): domain Eukaryota; kingdom Metazoa; phylum Cnidaria; class Anthozoa; order Malacalcyonacea; family Plexauridae; genus Muricea; species Muricea muricata. The sequence goes on from OY979716.1 coordinate 116,571,461, forward strand.
AATGCATAATGAATAGCTAACCTTTTTGTCTATTGTTTGAATTTCATCGTTTGAACTTCAAATACTGTGCGACGCGACTGAAACCAGGCCACAGTATAGGGAATGGACAGTTGGGCCACTCTACTAAAATTTGTGTGTCCACGCATATCGCATTACGCATCTCATTACTGATTATGCCAGCCAGTGAATTGCATTTTCTGGCGAATAAAAAAGGTCAACGGGCTGGTGGCAGCAAGTAAACTGCATGATGATAGGGCACCTTGTTGCACTGCTGAGAGGTCCTACTGTCCATTCCCTTTTATAAAGCGTGCTGGGTTACCACCCGTAGATTTAATTCAGTACTAGTTCCATGTGACAAGTATTCGCCCTGTTAGTATGCTTGCGAAGCATTCCACGATTCATTTCTGCAGTACCTGTCTAATGATCTGGAAAGACTTCAAAAACGCGCTTTCTGCATAATTCTTGGAATCATTTAACATTTTGTCACTACATCACCGGAGGGTGAAATTAACTACGAAACTACTTAATGAAATAGAGAGCAACCGAGTCACAAACTAAAGAGCCTACTTTCATCTGCCCAAGAAAAAATTCACGGTCCTTCCTTAAAAAGACAGAGACACTTTAATATTCCTGTGCGTAAGACGAATAGATTAAACGACAGTTTTATAATATATAATTACTCCGTCTGCCGTAGGCGAGGCGGAGTTTTAAATTCGCCCCGTTTCTGTTTTTTTCTTTTTTTTCGGTGTCAGAAGTCGGTGCAGCGCTCATGGGTGATACCGCTAGGCACAAGCCGCGTGAGCCGACCTAAACACGGCGTTTAAACTCAATTTCTAGCGGAATATGCTTAAATTTATGCTGTTCATAAATTGGCTTTACGGAGGGTGAAATTAACTACGAAACTACTTAATGAAATAGAGAGCAACCGAGTCACAAACTAAAGAGCCTACTTTCATCTGCCCAAGAAAAAATTCACGGTCCTTCCTTAAAAAGACAGAGACACTTTAATATTCCTGTGCGTAAGACGAATAGATTAAACGACAGTTTTATAATATATAATTACTCCGCCTGCCGTAGGCGAGGCGGAGTTTTAAATTCGCCCCGTTTCTGTTTTTTTCTTTTTTTTCGGTGTCAGAAGTCGGTGCAGCGCTCATGGGTGATACCGCTAGGCACAAGCCGCGTGAGCCGACCTAAACACGGCGTTTAAACTCAATTTCTAGCGGAATATGCTTAAATTTATGCTGTTCATAAATTGGCTTTAATGGTTCAAATGCGTGAATACTGGAAAAATGCTGAAAAGCAGTAAGGACACACAGACGTACACAATTTTTTGTGGGAGAATGGGGTCGTAGGATTGACGTACTCCAGCTTTACATTAGTCGGTTGAACCCAATTAGACTCGTTACAGTTATACATATATATTCGTCCTGAGGGTATCTATAAGGCCCTGCAGGAGATAAAAGATGCTCAACGAGGGGTGATAATCCCCAGTGGGGTGATAATCCCCATAGAGTCATGTTAGACAGGGTGATAATCCAAACATCCAACATGTATTGCTAGATAGGGTGATAATCCCTTCTTCCAGCAATCATTCTGAACCTATGGGTGATAATCCCCTAGGTCAGTTCCTATAAATTAGTTTACTATTTACATAAATACAACTGAGTCTATGGGCTTGAAGGTGATATTTGGAGCACTTCATCCCCATAAATACACGTAGTGTATTCCCCATAGACGAAGTCAGACCGCACAAAAATTTGTGTAACGCAGAGAAAGTCGAGGGATTTTAGTAATTTTTGGTAGTGAACTCTATAATGTTGAACCAATAACTTTAAGTAGACTCCCCATGTTCAGGTGAGGCCAAGATAGCGGAAATTGACGTTCAGCAGGTATAACTATTGTGAAGTTTTTGTTTTTTTTAAAGTTATTCCCGGTTTAACAAATGACTGTATTGAACAATAGAAACGGACTGATATCTGAACGTCAATTTTGCTCCGAAGTTATCGTTCCAGCTAAAACTTTAGTTAACTGGATTTTGATAATGATTTTAGGATACAATGAAACAGAATTAAAAGAAACCGGTGTTGGCGAGATTGGTTGACACTCCCGATAGTGTGGTTGTCGGTGTTTTGATAATTATATCGTTCGTAGCAGTCGGATGACCACCTTCCCAGGGTTTTGATGAGCCACGAAGGCAATTTAGCTTTGGCTGCCGTTGTTGCAGCACCTATTCGATAGCTGTGGCCGGCGTAATTTGAAGCTTTGAAACCAGACTTGATTAATAGTTTCCGTGTTTCGTCAATTAATGTTTGCTTGGTTAATGGTTTACCGGAGGCATGCACGAGTAATGGTCCCTGGGCATTGGGTCGTACGGCCAGATAACTGTTGATGGCTTTGACTGGGCATATGTCTGACATAGTACTGCCTATTGTAATGGTGTGTCCCAGGCGGAATGGGTCGGTTTTTGATTCTTTTATAAGAATTGTCATGAACTCAGGAGTTTCTGTGCCAACTGCAGATGAAAAGGTGATGCTATCTAGGGTCAAGTGGATAGTTGGGTCAAATTTCGATTTGCAAGTTAGCTCCCCAAGTCGCAGGAAGCTAAAGAAGGCTAAGGTCATGGCGGCCCAGATCAGCAGGGAATCAAAGTTTTGTGTAGTTGGAATGGCTAAGAGCATACTAAAGAGCTTCAAATGGTGAATTGTGATGGGTAGCCGTACCCTAGTCTGATCCCCATGGCATCGTTTGATTCCCCTTAACACAAGTTGTAAACGGAGCATCTTGTGCAGGTTAAGCTGAAAACCATATCGAATATGTAGGTGGCGGACTGCTGCTAAGTATATTTTAATTGATGGATACTTGATTGTTTTTGCTAGGAATGCAGCAAATTCTGTCAGTAAGGATTCATTGGCAGGCATGCACTGTTGGAATTGTTTTCGCTTATACAATTGTATGAATGAAATGAATCGCTTTTCGCCTGATGTGTAAGTTTGCTGTGTTGAAGGTGCAGTTGACAGTCTTATGTACTTCTGAATGTCATCATTTAAAGAGTCATGAGAATGTCTGGCAGTGGATGAGGATTGATGTCTGCATCGGGGGCCAGGTGTCGAAATCTCTGAAATTGAAAACGAGAAATAGCATCGGCTATATCGTTTTGCTTGCCTGGAATAGGAACTGCATGAAGATAAATGTTAAACTGCATTGTCAAGAGTGTCAAGTGTCGAAGTAAATCCATAGTGCTAGATGCATGTGAGCGTTTTGTGTTTATGATCTTAACGACTGCGTCATTGTCACAATGGAACTTAATTCGGTGATTGGACAGTAGTTTTCCCCATATTTGACATGCAGCAACTATTGCAAAGAGTTCCTGCCATGCAATGCTAATACCGGGATGATCTAATTTTTTATGTTTGGCCCAGGCTCCCTGAAACAATCAAGGGTGTTTGAATCTTCCCAACTGGAGGAAAGGAAGAAATTGGCGCCATTCCAGTTATCAATAAATGTTTTCCACATTGCAAGGTCACTAAAGAAACCAGAGTTAAGTTTAATGTGGTGGTGTTGTTTCTTAACATTTCTTGTGAGAGCTATCATGCGTTGCAAAAATGGACGACCAGGAGGCACTACTTTACATGCAAAATTCAAAGTGCTAATCAGGGATTGCAATTGTTTTAAGGTGCAGGATCGTTTTTGTTGAAAGTTTTCAAAAATTAATCTTAGCTCCTCCACTTTTTCAGGAGGTAGGCTAGCTTGCATTTTGATTGTTTCAAGCAAAATACCCACAAACTCAAGTATTTGTGAAGGGACTTGTGTTTTCCCAGGGGCAACTGGGATTCTTATGCTCTCAAATATCGATAACATGCTATTTAGACTTTGTTGACATGCACTATCAGATGGAGTGAAGTTAGTAGGTGGTTCAATCAGAAGGAAATCATCTAGAATATGGCATACGAATGAAATATGGCATTTGTTAAGCAGAATCCATTCAAGAGCATCAGCAAGTTGGTTGAAAATTGCAGGGGCACTACGTAGCCCAAAGGGAAGGACCTTATCATAATGGTACTTTCCCTCCAATTTCATGCCTAAAAGTTCATAGTCATCTGGGTGAACAGGTATTACCCTAACAGCAGATTCAATATCAGTTCTTGCAAGGAAAGAACCCGGACCAAACCGCTTGATACCCTTGATAGCATCATCTATAGTTACATATTGAAGGCTGAAATCTTCCTTAGAAATGCTGGAGTTAATGCTTGTGGACCCTGATTTGGGATTGGATAAGAGAAAAATAGTGCGGAATTTGTCAGAATTCTTTTTTGGTACCAAGCCAATTGGTGAGATCTGAAAATTTTGAAACGGGGGAGTATCAAAAGGGCTAGCCATGCGGCCAAGTGAAACTTCATTCGCCAAATTTGATGAGACAATAGTTCGATTTGAAGAAGCAGTTGGCAAATTTTTTGAAAACCTGTGTGTCCGCTGCCCATGAAAACCTATGCGCGCACCTTGTCTAAAAATGTTGCACAGCTCATCAACAAAGGAACTGTCTGGGTAGCCAGACAAAAGGTTGGTTAGCATTTTAACACATATGGGGGTTCAAAGGGATGAAATATTAATCTCGTTTTGATCTGGAGGGTTTGTGGCCTGATTTTCTTTTATCGACATCATGCTCTTGCTGTTTTGAGTTGAAGGCTGGGCATGCTCGACCAAAATGGGGGCCAGTACATTTATTGCATACGTGTTGGTATTGGCACTGTTGCCTTGAACAGCAGCCTGTTCAGTTGAATTCATTACAAAAGCCTCCCCTTTCGCCCCCTGAGGAAACTCGACTTTGGGGTCCATTTGAAAAAAGTGGGTAACTTTGTGACAGTGTCTCGGGACAAGTGGTAAAAATCATCAGCCATAGTTGCTGGTCAATTACTGACCAATCTAGGGTGAGGTTTAGAGCAGCTTTCCTTCGAAATTTGTGGTCATAAATGCGCCAACCCAGACCACGATGGGTCTGAGCGGCATGTCGGATTAAGGTCATATACTGTAAGAGCTCTTGTGCCCGACTGGGGAACTGGTGGGTAAAAACACTCATGTAAATAGTGAAGGCTGTTGTCCATTGTTCGATATCCGTGATTTTTGCAAATGAATTAGGAGCTTTTTTAGCCTTTATCACGGAATTTTCAAGTGTAAGGATCATAGATTCCTCAGAGTGCTGGACACTGGCGTGTTTCGGTAATAGTTTTGCAAGATCAAAAAACTCACCCGATTGTATCTGCTTGACGAATTGGGCAGGAACTTCGTTGAAGCCATTAGCATACGGTGCAGTGGTTGTCGAAGGCGGTACGGAACATTCCATTTGTATTTCGACGCTCGGGACAGCAACATTGGTCGACGCTGTTTCAGATTGGGTTGTTGGTTGAGAGTGTTGCCGTTGAGGGATCGTGTTAGTCATGGCTTCGATGGCAGTGCGTGCGGCGTTTGACGATATCTCAGCGATGGCTTGTTCGACGCTTCGGCTTACGAGACTTTGAATTTGCGTTAACTGTGTCGCGGAAAAAACTGACTCCGATGGCGAAGGTTGTATATTTCGTGCTTCTGGTGACTGTCGACTGTTTGCTTCGGCTTGTGATTCAGCGTGTTGTTGCAGACGTGAAACAAGGACATGTCGACGGCCATGTGTTGGTAAGCCTTTCTCAGCGCATTTCTGACGAAGGCTCGCGATGTTATCGCCATTGACTGCTGGTGTTGAATTGGTCGGCTCACTTCTGCGTCTCAGAGGAGGCATTGTCGCAATATCAGTGAATGAAAAAGCCTCTATTTTAAGTTTTAAACGTTTATGAGCGCGTAGAACCGTGAGGAAATGACCCAAAGTGGCGATTGATTTTATATCACACCTTTTTGAAGTAAATGCATTGTCCCATTAATTGACAAAACACGCATTTTAACATGTATGCTAGAACATCTAAACCGCAAGAAGATTTTACGCGCAAAGATTCTCATGCAAAATGTTTTAAAACGACAAATTCCACCTCGAAACTTTAGCGAGGAGCGATGTATCGCGGTGAAGTTTTGAGAGCGTGTTTCCGTCATTTTCTGTTGTGTTCCTACTTTTAAGGAAATTTAGAAATTCCTACACAAGAATCAAACGCAAATTCTACTGAAATATCTGCATACAGAACACAAAGGGACAGGAAGGTTTTTTATCAGACATTGCTCCAGAAATGTTTTAAAACTGCAAATTTTGATAGATTCCATCGTTCCATGATTGAGGAGTGAGTCTAGGAAATGTGTTCCTAATTCTAAACACGTTGTGATTTCTTTCCTTGGTTTTCTATTTCTACCTATGTTGAGATGCTAATATTTCGTGCAAAACGATTTATTCGCTTGTGGGATCTCATATAATTATAAAAGGTAAGAGACGTTTACTATTCCAATTCCAGAAATACATATGTTAGTCTAAAGTTCCCAACAGATTATATCGTGGAGACTTCAGGCAGTGTACTACAGAATAGATTTAAATGATGCTATCAGGTTAATATATTGATGTATTGTATACACTTTTAGTAAAATTTTTCTTTACTTGCATAATAAAACAGCTATATGTTGGTGGTATTATGACAAAAGAATCTTGTTTAACATATGCACTATGAAAGTCTTTAATTTAAAATAAATTCTGAAAAATGCAATCCTACTAGGACTCTGAACAGAGCACCCGGCAGGTCACTCAGACATTGATTTTTGGTTATCTTAGTGATTACATACGATGTGCTAGCAATGTCTTACTGGTAAAATGTCTTGGAAGGTACCCTAATAATAATTTATTTAAAAAGAATTAGTTGGGCAGAACAGAAATAAGTGAATATACCCCACCCCCAATGAACTCTCTAGTTACAGCCCTGCTTGGCCTTGTGCCCATTTTCGTTTCGGCAGGCGGAGTGAACGCCTTAGCAGGCGTCTTGTTGGAATAGATATTTTAAATAATAATACGATCAAATTTACAAGCATGATTATGTTGTGAATATGTTAATTGGGTTAAATCTTGTGAATATTTAAAAATAATAAACCAACTGATAAACTTATTAATTATTCTTGTGCTTGCTTTGCAGAGAACTACATACTAGGGTATTCTGACATTCCGATACAAAATTTCCTCAATAAAACGCAATTTTTAGACCTGTATTTTTTTACTTATAAACCTGCCTGTCTTCCAACTGGAACTGCTCATTCTGGAAAATGGGAGACCTTAGGATGACGCACGCTAAATGATTCAAATTTGCATAGGATACCAAATTGTCGACCAGATTTCTACACTGTACAGGGGTATATTGAACGTGCATAACTGAGCAGAAGGTGCCTCCGCGGTACATTTTCCCAGAATTGACAAAAATTAAATAGCTAAATGTTAAAGATCTGACATCAACTATATTTTCTTTTCGATTTAAAACTGCTGAAAAGATTTAGAGTAACACAGTTTAGAATTACTTTTTGATTGAGAAGTTGAAAGTTAATTAAGAAGTTGGCACTTTCGTTGTAGATTTTTCTAGTGTTTGAGAGAAAAATTGAACAAATGTCAGAGGTCTGATATTAACCATAATTATTTGCCCTTCTGCATTTGAAACCACTGCATGTAAAGCAAGAAAGTAACTTAATTTTGAATTACTTGAGCAATTACTTTGAATCCTAGGAAACGGAAATTTACGCAATAAAAATTCATAAATTCCTGTTTCCTACGATACACGGTCCGGATCACTATTTATGCATAAGGTCTGTAGAATTACTTGCTGACTTATAAGTTAAAACTGCTGATGTAGATTTTTCTAAAAAGACAGAAAAATGAAATGAATGTCATACTGATAGCCGCAATAAAGGTATAGAAGAGCACTGTTGAGAATTATTTGTTGTTGGTGCTTTCGTTGAAGGTTTTTCTAGAATTGAAAAAACAACAAATGTCATATATCTGGATAACAATTTTCTATTCAATTTGAAACTTTTCTGTAAACTATAGAGGAAAGGAAAATAACATTAAGGCGGTCAGCAAAATTAAAGACTGAAGTTCCATAATTGTCATCAACACAGAATTTAAATATATTAATAGAAGGAGGTTGTCCATTCACGTAGTCTTAAGTAGAAATTTTATTTCGTCGTTCATCTTCGTTTTAAAGTATCCCACGGTAAAATGTATCATATGACTCAATCAAGTGGTATACGACAGTAGTACATCGGTATTTTACCCTAATATTCCTACCAGATAACCTAGTTCACTATACTATTCGTGGACGTATTGCAGATAGATTATTACCATTACACCAGGCCACAAGGGTTTCGAGAATTGATGAAGATTTCTATCAAAAAGACGATCACTGGGGAATCAACATTAATCATATGCCATACAATCTTTAATCTTTTCACAATCTTTGACTCTCTCTCTTTTGCTAATTCCGTCTCCTTATGACGACATTCTCAAAGGTACATCATGCAAAAGATCGCAATAAGTTTACTGGATGATCACTTAACAACACGACTATCCAAGATGGGTTTACACTTCCCAGCATTTTATCGTCAACAGTATTCATGATATTTGATTCGATCTGTTTATATTTCGTGATTGCATCGTTGTGTGACATGAGAATAAAACCACATTAATGACTTTGAAGGTGTCAACGCTATTTATATTTAATAAACATTAAATCACTAAAAACATATGGCATCACAATGATTATCTTCGCAAGTGAGTCCGTTATTTGAATGGTCTTTGGCTCTACTATAGTATTGGAATAATTTCAAATCATTTTAATATCGAGTATATGTTTTTTATACGTTACATCATACAGATTTTACCATGGAGTTTATATATATAATCGTCTTGTGAATAATGAATTCACATTAAATATGTTTGTTACTGTATAAGTCAGATTAATGAGTTCTTTTAACGAACTAAAATATATCCCATAACTTTGAGATTCTTCTTTCCGTTGCCTGGTGAAAACTGGTTTGCATCATTACCTGCGGCGTTATTTTTTTTATAATGGGCTCCCAGGCCAATGAAACTGTCGGGAGTTTTACAGTCATTTTCATTGTTGGCAATTAGACCCAAACGAGCTCTGGAACGATTACTGTAAACATTTAATCCCTCTTTATTACAGTTATTCTGTAAAGATGATCCGGAGATCAGCCATTTCCATTTGTTGCGACCAAGGTTTGTTTTTCGATATTTGCCGTCTGCAATCAAACTGTACAATGAAGAGGCTGGGTACGAGAAAGAGAAAGCTCTGAGATTGCCGTTATGTTTCATACCAACACAAATTTCTTTAAATGAAGTTCTCCAATAAGTTGATCCTTTAAATTCCCGGTTGTCTAAACCTCCGTCTCGTCCATGGCTATTGTCTCTGTAAGTTGTCTTCTCCTTCCAATAGGATGAGTGATATTTGAAAGTTTTCTGCAATAACAAAGTAACAATTTATTAAATACCATCTAATCTAGTAGTTGCTGTGATTGTGAATTTAATAAAATATTTAATATAAAGCATCCTAGTGCTGAAATCCTTATAATTCCGTAAATGTATATTTCTATGTTAGAGAAATAAACTAACGAAGTAGAGCAAAACAAAGCATACTTGAGTTATAAGTTAAAAACTTGATCTTACGAGACTGACACATCACAATGGAACTGAGTATATAGTGATGTGTGATGGCTGAATACGAGTCAAAATGAAATTATTGAGAGTGTTCATTATTTTGTACTTTGTTAAAATACGCATTTGTTAATGGGAATATGAAAAAGATTTTACAATGAAAACATTTCACAATTTTAATATTCTTAAACATTATAGCCGTACCACATTAAATCATGATTTCTTCACGCAGTCTTACCTTGCTTCCATCAATCTTTATCACCAATGTCCAACCACCGCCTGAGCAATTTGAAATTGGCTTCATTTGACAGTACACAATGGCGTTTTGATTGTTTCCAATACTGATTTTAAAAACACCGCTTCTCTTGTTGCTGGAATATAAATAAAATAGTTATGCGAGCTCATCTAATTACCGAGGGTTTATAGCTTTTAATAAAGAAATAGAAATAGAAAACGAGTCACGTGCAAATGTGCCGTAATAATGAACGAGTGGAATTGGGGAATGTTGGGAGAATATGGGAGAAGCGTATAAGCCCGATGTGTGGTCCAATTACGTAAAAATTTATTTTCTAGTGCAGCGTTTTTAACATGCATAATACACAGGTATCACTCGTCTCTCATTTGCGTCGAAAGTTGCAATTATTACGGCGCGGTAATAACAGTCAGCACATTAAGAACGCTATCGTCTATTTATCAGGCGATTTTGTTTTTACAAAATGATCGACAAAATTCCTTCTTAAAATCCATTTGTGTAGATTCTGAAGCAATTAATAAATCAATATACCATACATATCCCATTTAAGTGATTTCAATGTAATAAAATATAATTTCGGCCAAGTCTTTGTACAGCTACATAAATTATAAATTATTTATATATTATAATCTTAAAATATTAGCAAACAACGAACTCAATCGGAACAGTCACCTGATGATTGCATGGTTGCATGAAATTTAAAGTAGCGACAATTGTAATATTTTAAGATTATAATAAATAAATATTTGCTCTACAAAATCTTTGTGTTGAGCACTCTGATATCTATTACAAACAAAAAAATCAAAATTATTACGCTACATAAATTATGTAGTTTTAACCTATAAGGCCTAGCGGGCACATATGTGCACATTTTTCAACATGGCATTTCCAGCAGCCAGGCCTTTATTTCAGGTAGTATTTTTTTTGGATACTTCATATTACATTGTCCAAATGCATCGAGTAATTGGCAGGTGTGAAATTTCAGATTCAGGTAAATTTCGACTAAAAGAAAGGCCTGCTGAATAATGTTCGGTTTCTGGGTGTAATTGTCGACTTCTGGGTCGCGCTTTGGCCGTAAGCAGTGAAGGTAAAAAATGAAGAAACTCGAGTACTATTGGGTGTCATTGACGTTTCTGGGTGTCGGATTTCAATCCTTAAAAATCTTCGTGAAATATGAGCCATCATATCTCAAGATTATTGTCCGGTGTATTATCATTGTATTGTATAGTATTTGTGATATTTTTGGGCTGCTTTGGCCGTAAGCAGTGGAGATAAAAGATGTAGAAACTCGAGGAATACTGGGTGTCATTGACGTTTTCTGGGTCGCGGTTTTCAATCCTTAAAAATCTTCGTGAAATATGAGCCATCATGTCGCAAGATTATTGTCCGGTGTATTATCATAGTATTACCTAGTATTTGTGATATTTTTGAGCCGCTTTGGCCGTAAGCAGTGAGGATAAAAGATGAAGAAACTCGAGGACTATGGAAAGCCATAGCTGTATTAAGTGGTTCAATGTTATTATACTCGGTGCTTCTAGAGCATTATGCTAGGTGCTTTTATCATTATACTTGGTACTTTTATCAATATACTTGGTACTTTCGTCATTATATTCGGTGCATTCAGCATTATGCTCGGTGCTTTTAATATTATACCCGAGTATAATGATAAAAGTACCAAGCATAATAGTTAGAAGCACCGCGTATAATGTCATAAATAGCACCGCGTATAATGCTAGAAGCACCGAGTATAATAACATTGAACCACTTAAGACAGCTATGGCTTTCCATAGAGGACTATTTTAGCGATGTTGACATTCTAAAGTCTAAACTAATGATGTGTCATTCAGTGGCATGGAAGTAGGTATGTATTTTACCCGATTAAAACATGAAAATGTAGATTATTTATGCGTTTTATAGTACATATCGTAATAATGTATTAAACGGAATATTGAGCAGTTGGCAGGCGTTTACCCTAACCCACCCGCAAACTTTTTTCTCGCCCGCAGGTAGCGCCAGCCTTTAAAATTTCCGCCCTCATTTAAAACGTCTGCGTAGGAGGTAGCTGTCACACATAGTTATTGAAAGGCTTGACAGAGCTAAGCATTAGATAGGGGTTTTTTGATACTTTTTAAGTGAGAACTACAAAGGCAATTTGCAGAGTTTAGTCTTGTTTTTTTATGAAAATTATTTGTATATAAAGCATTCATAGTAGATATATTTTGTAGTAATTTACAATCAATTTGATACTTTTCATTATTAGTAATTTTTCCGTTTCAGATCATTTTATAAATCTGAGCAGCCCAACATAACTCAAACACCATTACCTGATGGGAATTTGAGTGAAGATGATATTGATGGTGATGAGAATGATGATTACAACCCCGAAAATGTAGACATGGATGATGAAGCCAATAGTGAGAGTGACCGTGATGAGGACTACGACCCTGATAGTGATTCCGAGGCTGAAAGTGAAATTTCAGTGAGATCATCAGAGGATGCATGAAATTTCAGATTATGACATGCCACTGCTTGAAAGGAAAAGAAGAAAGACAAATGAGGAGGTATACAGTTATATAATAAAGTACACTATGCAGTATAAAAGTATGTAGCTCTCTTATAGATTGTCCGTTTTGCGTTCTTTAGGATACATTCTCCTGGAAAAAAATGCCCCATGGAACCGTCCACGAGAGTCACAAATTGATATCGAGAAGCTCAAACCATTGGATAATAATTTGCAAATTACCACCCAGCCAATGGAGTTTTTCAAACAGTTTATCACAAATGAACTGCTTTAAGAAATACCATTCCACACAAATTTGTACAACACCCAACGAGCAACTAGAGGCTATAAAACAGCAGTGAAGAGGAGAGGCTCATCCCAGACCTCATTCAGAGAGATAAAGCCAGTTACCAAAGTTGAATTGCAGCAAGTATTTGGTATAATCCTGTATATGGGTGTCCATAAGTTACCTAGTCGCCGCATGTATTGGGGCAATAAAACCGTCGTGCCACTCATTGCAAATACCATGTCTCGCAATCGGTGTGAAGAAATTCTTTCCGTCCTTCACTTCATCAACAATGAAGAAGCTCCTACTAATCCAGCTGATCCTAATTTTGATAAACTCTATAAACTGAAACCACTAATCAAGCATTCCAGGAATGGGTTCAAAGGAAGTGTCTCCCCAGAGACAATGCAAGCTATTGATGAAATGATGACCCCATTCAAGGGAAGACATGGTGCAAAGCAGTACATGCCAAAAATACCGACCAAATGGGGCTACAAATTGGGATGTCGGGCTGGAGTGTCTGGATATGTATATGATTTTGAAGTCCTTGGATCTGCAGAGGCAAAAGGTCCACCACCCGGCGTTGAAGTTCCCAAACTCGGTGAAAGCTCAAATGTGATCCTGAGACTGACCAAAGATTTGGAAAAGAAGAAGCATCAAGTGTTTTTTGACAATTTCTTCTCTTGCCCAGAACTTCTTGTTTTCCTAAAATCCCAAGATATTTTTGCTGTTGCTACTCTAAAATCCAACCGTAGTCGTGGCTGCCCTGTTCCAACCGATAAAGTAATGCGAAAGAAAGGAAGGGGAGATATTGCCCAATTTACTGATGCCAAAGCTGGTTTGGTCATTTGTGCATGGTATGATAACCGGAGAGTTTTGACCATTTCCAACTTTTTGGGCAAAGATCCTGTGTCAAACTGCAAGTGTTACGATAGAAAGAAGAAGGAAGATGTTTCAGTTCCACGCCCTGCATGTATTGAACTGTACAACAAGTTTATTGGTGGAGTGGATAAAGCAGACATGCTTTTGTCGCTTTACCGCACGAAGCACAGAAGTAAAAAGTGGTATCATCGCATAGCATTCCATCTGATATCGCTTGCAGCTGTCAATGCATTTGTGATGTATCGTGAGATTGGGGGAAGTGGATCGTTGGTGGATTTCTTGGTTGATATTTGCAGGTGTCTACTTGTTTCAGAATCACATGATTCAGCTGATTCTTCCAATGATGAAGCTACCGTACCTATCAGTCGACAACGATCACTAAGAGCCAACCAAGTTCCAGATGGCATCCGGTATGACAAATGCAACCATTGGCCTCTGCAGTGTGAGAAACCCCAAAGATGCAAATGAGAAGGTTGTGCAAGACGAACACGGTTTCTGTGCACCAAATGCCAGGTTTACCTGTGCACCACAGGAACAAGCTGTTTTTTGGACTACCATGGTGTATCCTTAGCATGAGAATATGTAAAGTAGCCTCCGTCTTTGGCATAAAACAATAGCATAGACATATGCCGATATTGTTCCTTAAATTCCTAATGTCAACACATGCGCACAAAAATTATTTCTAAGAAAAATATAGTTTTGAAAAAAAAATCCCAAAGTAAGATATCTGCATCATATGTTCTCTGTGTTTGCGATGTCATTATGTGTTTATATCCACACCAGACAGACATCGAGCAGGCTGCTGTAATGCTATAGTCCAACCAACTGTAGTAATGTATATTTTCAGCTTTCCGGTGTGGATAGAGCCGAATCACAAATCATTTTAACTCGAGTAAATAACACCAAGATACATAAAAAACGTGATTTTACCTGTCTCTGTTCAGCAATTCACTACATGGTGATGTTGTTGGTGGCACTATAGGAACTATCAAAGATTGATCATGAAATAACATAATTCTAATGAATTGAAGTAACAGTCAGAGTATTATAAACCTTAGAGTTTACACTGGGTAGCGCAAAAAAAAGCCATCTATGGTCAGTCATGGCTTTATTTACATTGCTAACGTTCCTCATAGTTAATCAATGCTAACTTAAATTTGACATGTTTTCGATGAATGCAAGCACCCATATCAACATTTTAAATTCATTCTGCTAATTGAAAACTAAAAAAAATGAGCTACAAAGGGCCTATTAAGCATGAATACATGTTAGGAAAAACTATTCATAGTATGAGGCAAACAAGTATAGAAAAGTCCAAATGCATGTCTGTTCAAGTACATTATACATCTGGAAAAACATGCCCAATGTTCATATCTAATGCATTAACTTTGATACAAATCGTCTTGCATCATATTACTGAAATTTATTTGGGTTTACAAATGTACACATCTGACCAAAAACTGCAATGTGATTGCACAAAAATTAATTTGAGAATTATTATAATGAATTGCACAGTAGATGCAAAATGAACATATTTGCCCTTTTAGTTAAGGCTTGAGTAAATAGTATCATTTGTTTCGTGCCATCTGTTTTTTAAAAATTAGAGAATTGACCAATGAAAATCTTAACAGTACTCAGGTTAAAAATCATAATTAATTGTCGTATAAAGAGTTGATATATGTGTCGCTGTGATCATGTATACAATTTTGTGTATTCATCATCGATCTTTATGTTAATATAGGTTTTATATAGTAGCACGTATGATGTAGTCAAAGACGAAGCAACAGTTTAACTGCGCTGTACTTTAAAAGGGTCTACTTTTTTCACACACCCCATAGGTTTGCCATTGGATATAGTGATTACAAAATCCTTACGTGGTGACGGAGTCGTTGTTGAAACTTGCTCCAGAACTGTCTAAAAATTAGTAAAAAACAATGATGATAGTCTTGCTTCATCCATCGTAAAATGCTGTTTTCTTCCAATTAATAACACGTTAATTTTAAGCTTCGTATAATATATGAGCAAAAAAAGAAAAATAAAAATGAAGCGTATGCACGGAATAGCAAAAAGTAGAGCCTTTGAAGTAACCGCATACTCAAATTAGCCGCAATCTGTTGCATTAATTTGACACTTGAGAATGCTACGAAGCAATGATTCGCAAAGCGGCACAAGATCTTACACACTTAGGAATTTTAAGACGTTATTATTAAAATCTTGTGTTTTCCCCTTGTGGTCAATTTGAATTGCGGCTACTTCAAAGGGTCTACTTTTTATTGATACATCTTGTATGAGTGCAAATAAATAGCACTACAAATTTGATCTTCATTCATATATACATATATATATATATATATATATATATATATATATATATATATATATATATATATATATATATATATATATATATATATATATATATATATATATATATATATATATATATATATATATATATATATATATATATATATATATATATATATATATATATATATATATATATATATATATATTATATATATATATATATATATATATATATATATATATATATATATATATATATATATATATATTTATCATTTATATACCCGGAGCGAGGGGGATTCAGTGAAATATTTCCTGAAGTGATGATATTTCCCGAGGGCTTTAGCCCGAGGGAAATATCATCACTGAAGGAAATATTTCACTGAATCCCCCGAGCGGAGGGTCTATAAATGGTATATTATACCGAAAATATGAATGGTTCAGCTTAGAATCTCAAAAATACTTGCGTATGCGCTCGTCAAACAGATATGAATTTACAAACTATTTTAAAGTTATAACAAAATGATATTTTATTTTTGATACACACCAGCAATAATAATATTTCCTTGGAGAAATACATTTGAATTTAAAATTATTTTTATGATAACCAATTACAAAATTTAGCAAAATCTTTTTCTTGATACATAACAACAATTTAAAGTTCAACGATAATATTAATTAAAATCTTCAGCAAAACATTCATTCTAGGAATGATAGTTAATGTTAATAGTGCAACCATCAAATTTGCTGTATCTGAATATGTCTTTTGACTGACTCAACACTGGTGAAACAACGGTATTCAGGACGCTGTTAAGAAGTGGGGTCGAAGGAAGATCAATATCTTCTAGCAGTAGAAATCTTTCTGGTGATCCTACAGCTTTTTTGATTGGGTGTTTGTCCGTGCACGGTATTGTTAAGGCATTTGACATTTCACGACTTCTATCCTCAGAGATATTGCATGAGTAAGATCTGATGCTGGCTTCATTCTTATGGCCTGAAATAGCCATAATGTGCCTTGCTTCATGACCTAATATTAATGTTAATGTAAAGAGGTTGATCAAGAAAATGGTGTTGTGTTGACTTTAGAGTTAAATAACTGATAAGTATCATTATAAAAAATCAAATATCTCTCACCAGCTTCATCCAACACTGTTATTGCTGTTGAGCGTACAGAATGATTGGTGTAGCGTTGCGATAATTGACCTTGTCGAGATATTTCACTCATCATTTTTCCGAGCGTGTTTTTCCCAAGCGGAGCTTTGCAATACCATGTTTCACTGTCAGGAAAAAACGAGGCAAGAGGTCTTTGCCATAGCGCTGTTATATCATCATTCCGTTTGTCAAGGTACTTCAAAAATGAGTGCACCGGACAAGAAGGATTTCCTACATTCAAAATTAAAACATTTACAAACACCACAAAAATAACTTGCCTAAAACTCTTGAAGAAAACAATGCTTCATACCTTTTTGCTCATACATTCGCCCTTGCGACACAGCCCCAGCATTTAAATCTCGGTGGTTTTTGTCCATCTCGTCGACTTTTTGAAAGATGTAGCGATTGCCAGTGCTGTCAATAGCAAGTTGAAATGTTTCTTTCGTCATTGTTCGTAAATTTTCCTGTCCCCGTCTACAAAGATAGTATAGTATCTCGAACCAAACTTTGTTCAGCAAGCCGTTTGGCGTGTGAATGTCGAACACGAACGTGTTGCCACTGTATAGTTTAGCCATGTCTGCTTTCGTTATAGCCGGGTGATGTTGAACCGTACCAAGACCTTGGCGACGTAAATCAACAACCGATGCTTTGAAAACCTTTGTGCTATATGAAAACGCCTTGTCATTTACAATATCAACTCCAAGCTGCTCCAGATAATGTCGTCTAAGACCATTTCGTAGAGTTTGAAGTGCACCTGCTTTGTATTTTTTCCCGTCTTTCTTTTTCGCTTTCCAAAAAAACTTTGCCAGATTTTCGTGCAAACTTTTGATGTCCTTTTCAGTGTTCTTTATATCTTTAAGCGAGGCGTGAAATGCCAAAATAGCATTTTTAGTACATCGTTTCGTATTTTTGGAGTCTTTGTTTTCCAAAATTCGAGTTATTTCGCCCTTTGAATCTGATGAAATATCGTCTATCACAATCCCCGCCATATTTAAAATGTGGAGTCTGGTGTTTAGTTGCCATGACAACATGAGATATTTACTGAATCTCACTTTAAAAGTGAGATTCAGTGGTATCTCACTTTAAAAGTGAAATTCAGTGAGAAATCACCTCATCATGTGATTGGAATACGATATTTTGATTGGACAATTTGAATTTGAGGTATAATATATATATATATACATATATATATATATATATATATATATATATATATATATATATATATATATATATATATATATATATATATATATATATATATATATATATATATATATATATATATATATATATATATATATATATATATATATATATATATCTGTGGAAGACCAGAGCATATTAGTATGTATAAAACAGGACTCAACAAGATTGACTTGGCATTTTATTACTAATAGTTTCGTACCACTGATGTGGCACTCATCAATTAAAATTGCCTGATATATATATATATATATATATATATATATATATATATATATATATATATATATATATATATATATATATATATATATATATATATATATATATATATATATATATATATATATATATATATATATATATATAGACCCGAAGCGAGGGTGATTCGGCAAAATATTAACCCGAAGTGATGATATTTCCAGAGGGCTTTAGCCCGAGGGAAATATCATCACTGAGGGTTAATATTTTGCCGAATCACCCAAGCGGAGGGTCTATAAATGATATATTATACCGAAAATATAACTGTTCAAGTCCAGGACAACTTGTCAACATACCTTCGAGAATACGTTTTTCACTCAAATAAACAATTTTTCCAAAGTTCTTTGCCAAATGGCATCAAGTAAATAGTGCTGAGTAATTTTGCCGTCTTTTGAACATCCTGTTTTGTAAAATTTCCAGTGAAACCACTTAAAAAACACCGTAGAATATCCATACACTCTTGTGTGCTCCCGCCATTTTTCATTGTTTTAATCGGCGCGTGTAGCTCTCGTGGCATGTCGCGTGAGATTCAAAAGTCGAATCTCCCGGGAGATTCGGCCGAATACCATACCTCGGGGAAAAAACCTAGGTCAGAATTTCCTATAGCAAGGTATTCGCTGAAAAATACTATGGGCACGTGCTACTAATAGAACATTCTGATTGGACGAGCTAAGTATGAGGTATAATATATATATATATATATATACAACAAATAAGACACAAAGACTTAGCAAGTTGTGTAAGGCATATTCATTGCTATTTAGTTTCGTACTACACTTAGTGTGGCACTCTTCAGACAAATAGCCTGCCTATGTTATATGATCTAATGAACTTGTCTCTACATGCAGACATGCTAGTAAATTCCTAGTAAAGAACTTTAGGTCTTAATTACGAATATCCCACTTGAGGTGTAAATTGATATGTAAAGATAATAATCGTTTAACCGTTTGTACATAATTTAAAAGTTCGTTACTCTATAGATCATATAACATAGGCTATTTGTCTGAAGAGTGCTACACTAAGTGTAGTACGAAACTAAATAGTAATGAATATGCCTTACACAACTTGCTAAGTCTTTGTGTCTTATTTGTTGATTATGCTCTGGAAATCCATTGAGCACTTTACAATTGGTTTTTATAACCCAACACAAATTATTGTTGCATATATATATATATATATATATATATATATATATATATATATATATATATATATATATATATATATATATATATATATATATATATATATATATATATATATATATATATATATATATATATATATATATACATATATATGTATATACAATGGGTGGACAAAAAAAAGTGGCCCCCCATTATAATACGGTTGTTGTGTATAAAAGACAAAAAGTTCCAAAACAATTCAGAAATATACACGGTGCCGTCCAGATAAATAGCAAATAACATTATGTAAGTGTCAATTTTACTACTTAGCATTCAAAAATGTATTAATCGGTTAAATACTGAACTTATTTCAAAGTTGTGTTTCAATGTATGGGGGTGTTTGTCGTTGAATGGTGTTGGCGATCTGCATCGGGTAAAGGGTATTTTGACTGGGCCAGAATATCGGAAAATTTTGATTCATCATCTGGCTCCATCAGCCAATCGATTAAACTCTGAAGGCTTTATCTTCCAACAAGATAACGACCCTAAGCACACTAGTAACGTTGCTAAAAAATACTTTCAAAATAAGAAGATAGAAGTGATGAATTGGCAACCCCAATCACCGGATTTAAATCCGATTGAAAATTTATGGGGTCAACTCAATCGCTTAACTCAAGATCGCAGTCCACAAAACGAAGATGAGCTTTTTGACATTCTGAAACATGCTTAGTACTCATGCCTGATGAATACCTGCATAACCTTGTTGAAAGCATGCCGAGTAGGTGCAAAGCAGTTATTAAATCTAAGGGATGGCCAACCAAATATTAACAAATGTTTTTGACAATGTGAGAAATGCATAGACATCTTGTAGTTGGTGAAGTGTTCGTGTTATGTAAGACTTTAACACACTGTCCATAATTGCAAATATCATTGACTACATTTTAAAAAATGTGTTCAGTTTCTTTATACTTCAAATGATTGCTTTGTTGTGTAATTCTCACATAAAATTAATGCTTAAATGATATGATTTGCCACATATCTGTTTAGTACCATGACTATTTATGAATTGTTTGTTATCCTTCATTGTTTCTTATACATCATATATACCAATACAATATTTATGAATTGTTTGTTACCTTTATTGCTTGTTATACATCATATATATCAATACCAGTATTATAATTGGAGGGGGCCACTTTTTTTTGTCCACCCATTGTATATATATATATATATATATATATATATATATATATATATATATATATATATATATATATATATATATATATATATATATATATATATATATATATATATATATATATATATAAATTGAGAATAACGACTCAACAATTTGTATTTGGCATCTTTATTACTAATAGTTTCGTACCACTGATGTGGCACTCATCAGATAAATAAGCCTACTGAATACAGAAAATGTTTACGCGATTTATGTACATGGTCTTTAAACCTAAGGTCACGACAGGTTATATAAATTAAGCGCACATCTTAAGTGACAGGACGCGGAAGTATTATACTAATATGTTACAGCTGCGATATTACGCGGTATATTCAAATGATTAGTTAAAAGCTTTTAAAAGGAATTTATTTGCATGTCTGCACGATGACACTAACTCATTACGTTTGTTCAGGCTAGCCATTTCGGGTTTAAATATAATAAAGTATTTTTCCCACAAGCACAAATTACATCTCTTGGATACTGGGTTATATGGTCTAGCACGTTTTAATATACGCCATTTGACATTATAATTAATATTGTTGGCTTGTAAGTGCCATATATACTTGCTTAGCTCCGTGGCATTTCTCTTGTCGTACTTCTTAAAAGAGGCCTTATGGTTAGTGTATCTAGTTTTAAAAGAGTTTTCAGTAAGTCCAATGTATGTTTGGGGGGAATCAGCGCTGGTGGATGTGACTGTGGCTTGATATACAACGGATTCAGTTGAGCATTTTTTCGATAAGGGACATTCGTTAGCTTTCCGGCAGTTACATGTGATTGCTGTGGTGTTAGGCTTCACGCTTTTCGACAGGATACCTTTGTTGTGTCCGTCTAAGGTCTGCTTGATGTTTGGCATGCAACAGTAGCTAATTTTGAGAGTGTTCCTGTTAAATATCTTGTGCAATGGGTTGGATGTAGGGAATTCCTCGTCGATGATTTTGAGGAATGACTGACCAATGGGGAGTTATGATGGCGCAGAAACGTGCGAATTGGTCGGGGCGTTCCTACTACACAACATCACCTCAAAGCACGGTAATAATTTTGGGCTTTACAGAGATGACGGCCTCGGCGTGATGAATGCTTCTGCCCGTGTAATCGAAAATGTGAAAAAAGACCTGTGCGCCATCTTCAATCAATTCGGGCTTAAAATTACCATCGAAGCGAATATGAAGATCATAAACTTTCTTGACGTGACCCTTAATCTCTCAACTGGCAAGTACCAGCCTTATTCGAAACCAAACAACGTTCCACTCTACGTGAATAACAAGTCCAACCACCCTCCAAACATACTAAGGAACATACCACTTTCAATCAACAAACGCCTCTCACAGATCTCATCTGATAAGAATTCTTTTAATAACACCTCAGCAGAATACCAACGTGCGATAGATAGCAGCGGTTACAACCACAAATTGCAATTCGACCACCCGTCACTAAGCACCCCTGCCTCGAAGCCTAAATCTCGCAAAAGAAAAATAACTTGGTACAACCCTCCCTTCAGCAAGAATGTCAAGACTAACATTGGTCAGTCATTCCTCAAAATCATCGACGAGGAATTCCCTACATCCAACCCATTGCACAAGATATTTAACAGGAACACTCTCCAAATTAGCTACTGTTGCATGCCAAACATCAAGCAGACCTTAGACGGACACAACAAAGGTATCCTGTCGAAAAGCGTGAAGCCTAACACCACAGCAATCACATGTAACTGCCGGAAAGCTAACGAATGTCCCTTATCGAAAAAATGCTCAACTGAATCCGTTGTATATCAAGCCACAGTCACATCCACCAGCGCTGATTCCCCCCAAACATACATTGGACTTACTGAAAACTCTTTTAAAACTAGATACACTAACCATAAGGCCTCTTTTAAGAAGTACGACAAGAGAAATGCCACGGAGCTAAGCAAGTATATATGGCACTTACAAGCCAACAATATTAATTATAATGTCAAATGGCGTATATTAAAACGTGCTAGACCATATAACCCAGTATCCAAGAGATGTAATTTGTGCTTGTGGGAAAAATACTTTATTATATTTAAACCCGAAATGGCTAGCCTGAACAAACGTAATGAGTTAGTGTCATCGTGCAGACATGCAAATAAATTCCTTTTAAAAGCTTTTAACTAATCATTTGAATATACCGCGTAATATCGCAGCTGTAACATATTAGTATAATACTTCCGCGTCCTGTCACTTAAGATGTGCGCTTAATTTATATAACCTGTCGTGACCTTAGGTTTAAAGACCATGTACATAAATCGCGTAAACATTTTCTGTATTCAGTAGGCTTATTTATCTGATGAGTGCCACATCAGTGGTACGAAACTATTAGTAATAAAGATGCCAAATACAAATTGTTGAGTCGTTATTCTCAATTAATATAATGCTCTGGTTATCCATTGAGCACTCTGTTAAATGTTTTTGTAACAACTCCAACAAGCTCATTTTGATATATATATATATATATATATATATATATATATATATATATATATATATATTTCGTTGAAATCTTATTCATATATACTAGGTTAAACATGACACATGTTATAGTGAAACAAACACTTCAAATACCTTTATGTATTCTTATATAAGCACGCTTCGGCTTGTGCACTCTCTATGTATAATAACTTTTTGAAGTTTTTACTTCATCTTAGTGAAACAAACACTTATAAAATGCGTTTATGAATATATTAATTAAGCACGCTTTATTGCTTGTGCACTCTGTTGTTATACATTTCGTGCATGTGAAACAGTATGTCCCTGAACCGTACATAATCTATGCATAACTTTCAACTTGAACTTTGAGCCTGTACATCGCACCATATCACAGTCATACATAATAATTCGGTAAGAACTTCCGCCTTAAGCACTATAAAACTATCTGCATTGATGCATTCAGCCTTTTCTTTCATTCCATCTTGCTGATCCTGTGGATAGGTATGTTAGTTTGCTTTTCTATGTATGTGTGGTCTTCCGTCTTCTAAACCGCCGTGCAGTGTCGCAAGGGCTGCAGATCTGAGTCAACAATCTTGTACTGCCTCAGGTTAGCTGGTGAGCGCAAGGCCTTTTTGTGATATATTTTATGTTTTCGTTGAAATCTTATTCATATATACTAGGTTAAACATGACACATGTTATAGTGAAACAAACACTTCAAATACCTTTATGCATTCTTATATATATATATATATATATAATGGGTGGACAAAAAAAGTGGCCCCCTCCAATTATAATGCTGGTATTGGTATATATGATGTATAAGAAACAATGAAGGATAACAAACAATTCATAAATAGTCATGGTACTAAACAGATATGTGGCAAATCATATCATTTAAGCATTAATTTTATGTGAGAATTACACAACAAAGCAATCATTGGAAGTATAAAGAAACTGAACACATTTTTTAAAATGTAGTCAATGATATTTACAATTATGGACAGTGTGTTAAAGTCTTACATAACACGAACACTTCACCAACTACAAGATGTCTATGCATTGCTCACATTGTCAAAAACATTTGTTAATATTTGGTTGGCCATCCCTTAGATTTAATAACTGCTTTGCACCTACTCGGCATGCTTTCAACAAGGTTATGCAGGTATTCATCAGGCATGGAGTACTAAGCATGTTTCAGAATGTCAAAAAGTTCATCTTCGTTTTGTGGATTGCGATCTTGAGTTAAGCGAATGAGCTGACCCCATAAATTTTCAATCGGATTTAAATCCAGTGATTGGGGCTGCCTTATCTCCTTATTTTGAAGGTATTTTTTAGCAACGTTACTAGTGTGTTTAGGGTCGTTATCTTGTTGGAAGATAAAGCCTTCAGGGTTTAATCGATTGGCTGATGAAACCAGATGATAAATCAAAATTTTCCGATATTCTGGCCCAGTCAAAATACCCTCTACCCGATGCAGATCGCGAACACCATTCCACGAAAAACTCCCTCATACATTGAAAACAACTTTGAAACAAGTTCAGTATTTAACCGATTAATACAGTTTTTAATGCTAAGTAGTAAAATAATTGACACTTACATAATGTTATTTGCTATTTATCTGGACGGCACCGTGTATATTTCTGAATTGTTTTGGAACTTTTTGTCTTTTATGCACAACAACCGTATTATAATGGGGGGCCACTTTTTTTTGTCTACCCACTGTATATATATATTATATTTTAGTAGAATCATACTAGTATTCTATTGCAAATGCTGTAATTTTTTGGTTACTCTACTCGCTATCTATTCCTCGATATAGATAGCGAGTAGCGAAACAATCACCTTCCTATAGAGATTTCATTTTAAAAAATTGTTCAAAAATCAAATTTTTTGTTGAATATTCCATGTTTGACCTCTGATTCTACTAAAACAATTAGATTACTCGCTCTCGATTTCTATGCGGTAATAGTTGACTCGGGCTTCGCCCTCATCAACTATCACCGCATAGAAATCTCGAGCTCGTAATCTAATTGTTAAATATCTTCGTACGAGTATCGCATGTGAATTATGATATTTAAGTGCTGAATGTCGTAAACATAACTCGTTTATATCCAGCACTGAACAATATGTTAGTTCGACCATGATATATGATATGATGATTTTGTACATTTGGTAATATATATAATAGAATTTTGAGAGCGAGTAGTTTAAGTTCAACTAGTTTTAGGATGCAACGTATACATCATTTTTCTTTTTTTTCTATAAATTAAAGTAGAAAAATACCTTTGTGTGGCTTATGTTTGTTACGTCAGAATATTTTTTTGAATTGTATAAACGAGCAAGAAAAACTGATGTGTTACTGTGATCTGTTCTTCTGTGGTTGGATTTGACTGTACATGTCGTCTAGTGGACAGTGATATTTTTGAATATAGGTATAAAATTAAAGATGTTGGCATGACAATTTCCATTTCACTCTCTTTTCAATATACTTACCCTGTTAGGATTAGTTAGTATGTAGTAATCATAATGTCCATCCACTAGTAAAACCCCTGGTTTTTCTGTGGAAACATCTTTAAGAAACTCACAATTTCTCTCAGAATTTGACGTTCGGTTGAAGTTGATAGATCTGCAATATTTGTTGTCACGAACACATTCGAAAATACAACTCAATGCTGTGTCGGCGTGGGTGTAGTTGATCACTGTACTGTTCAAACGATGGCCTTTGAACAAATTTTAAACAAATGCTAAATAAAGAGGGCCTAAATAACCA
Organism: Muricea muricata; assembly: GCA_963855995.1. Lineage (NCBI taxonomy): Eukaryota > Metazoa > Cnidaria > Anthozoa > Malacalcyonacea > Plexauridae > Muricea > Muricea muricata. The sequence continues at coordinate 116,597,507 of OY979716.1, forward strand.
GAAATTCATCTCAAAAAGACAACGCTGTTAAAAAGAATTTGTTTGAAATTTATTTTTATTCTCAAAGCATTGATCAGTCCCAAGAGTGAAAAATATACAATCCCTCCCCACGTGACGGTTTTTCCTTCAACGCATATTCCTCTGGTTATTTTTCAAAAATTGTGTCATTCGATTGCTAGAAGCCTGAATTTTCTAAATATAAAAACATTAATTGTAGTCTATAATTAGAAGTTTGCAGTGGTATATACGAACGTATAATTATTGACTTTTTGTCAAAAATGTGCGATTTCAGGAAGTATAATTTTTGAGCATATTTAAAGCAGAAAAACTGATATAATCGAGCGGTTGTATGAATTTATAGGCATCAAATTTATATGGAAATTGATGTTTTGTTCAGTCTCCTTAGCAAGTTACGGTCTAAAATTTAAATGATGGACAGCAAACATACGAACTATACGACACGTAATTGTACATTCCCAAACTTAATACCTTCATTTGATCCGTCAAAACAAAAGTCAAACATTTCTCCAAACGTTTGAAGATTCAAAAATATCAGCAACAAAAGACTAACTCTTAAAAATATCGAAACAAAACTCCAGCAAGACAACGTAGAATTGACTCCTTTGCCTCTTTTTCTCTGAAGTGATGGCATGTTGGTGATGTGTGCGTCCTTTGGCTAAGGCTGGATTCTTTCGCGGGCAAACCTGAAAGATGTGTTTGTATATTTCGAAGACTTAAATTATCATGGGTTGACAGATGTATTAGCTGTGACACGACATCATCTGACATTTGAGCAAAATTTTTATTTGTACTGGAATTATGCTATGTAAATAACATTTTCAAATTGCACCGCTATTTAAATGTTTATTGATTCAGCCCTCTTTACCGAAATTATAAATTCAAATGTCCTTTAAAAGGAGCTGAAGTTGCGGTTAAAAGAGCTTCGTTGTTTTTTGTTGAATTGACATGAATCAATATGGAAAAAAATCTTTATATTTTTTATAATATACAGCAGAAAATATATAATTAGTTCAACAGAATAGCGACGGAATGTTTTCCGTGTTGACGAAACATCAAGTTGAGAACTCCAACTAATTTGCATGAGTCATCAGAGCTTGGAAATTGACCTTTCGCAATTGATATGAACAGGTGATTTTTTCGTGTTGTGTATTAGCCTGAACTTTTGGTAAATTTGCGTTGAATGGTATTTAAATTAGGCCTAACGTGTCATGTGAGATAAAACGATCAAAATATAGAGAAAGAATTATTTAAAAAGCGACGTTCAAACTAAATTATTAAAAATCCACGTAACAAGCTGGCGGGGGGGGGTCCTATCCAATATTTTGTGCAAAATTGTTGATGTTTTTTCCGAGAGTTATTCTCAGCGAGTAAGCTTCAGCCAGAAATTCTTTATATTATAAGATATCCATTGATTGTCTAGACGTACAGTTAACCAATCCATCAACTTTTGTGCACTAGTTCAACTAGTTTTTGTCGAAGACGAAATAAACAAAAACTTGTTATAATTATTGCCCTCCCCCCCCCCAAAGAAAAACAATTGGCGTCAGTAGGTCCAGAAAAAGGCGTATATTGCTTTAACTGTCTTCAAACTTTAAAAACATGCAAGGTGAAAAGTTAGGCGTATGCATATTTTACACAAATTCGTAATCCGGATCGAGTATCCAACGAAACAAGAATATAAGCACTCTTTATGGACACGCTATCCGGATCACTATTTACTTCTATTCATTGCAACTTATCATTTAATAGACTCTAGATTCAGACTCTTGCCAAGAAGCGTGTCATGTATATTTATATTTAAAGCAATTGCCAATACATAGCCAGAAAAGCCGATGTTAACTATTTTTGTCAAACAACAAGCAAAATACTGGATTCACATTAGTCTAACACTGCAGAGAATAACGAAAAATTTGTAATTTTAGGGACTTGAAATAGCATTTTCGGGTTTCTAAACGGCTGCTCTACCAATTAAGCTATCGAGCATTATAAGACAGGTACCAGTCTATTGTTAATTTGTGTCACATCACGTACGGTTTAAAGCAGAAAATGTAGTTTGCACTCGAACAGGCAGTAAGAAACGTTTTTGGAGATGGTAGAATTCTTAAAGCTATCTATGAATAGAGTAGTACATGTCGAAATGTATAATTATAAATTACCCTTTTTAATCTAAAAAAAATGTTTCATTGCATGTCTTTCAAAAACACGCACTTATTTTGGTTCTTAAATTATCTTAATTTTGTTTTAAATATAAACGCACGTTCAAATTTTAAATAATATATCACGCACTTGTTGTCACTGCACTCTGCTAATGAAAAATATATACACTTGAAACATATCATTGCAATCAATATTTTTATTAGTTTTCGTGCAGTCTTTATGATTTCCATTTTTTCCTAATATTAATCCATGTAGTTGTTATGCTTCTAAAATATGATATTCTTAATTGATATTGTATATAATTATAAAGATCTGCCTCACCGTTTGTTTTACAACTAAACTATTATGTATTGCGTTTCCACCGAAGTATAGTAATTGCAGCATTGTAGTTTTCCATGGAAAATTAGACTATATATAAAATTATAATAGTTCGTGCAGTTAACTTTTAACATTTTCTCTTTGGCAGTTAAATGGCATCTGGCTGAGTCAATTAGTAACAAATCAATGGATTTGCGTTAAAAAAATAAAAGATGCACGCAAGGTTTATAGTAGAAATGATCATAGTATATTGCTTACTTTGAAGTAGGATCGCGTGAGACTCATTCAGCGGAGATCTAGCGATTATTTTTTCCACCGTTGGTGATAACCTTGCCAGTAGCGAAGCCAGCACGACATTTGATCATGCTATGCAAATTTAAACATTATCTGATTATCATTATTTATTTCTTTAGAAATTGATTCCTTATACGGTTTATAAATACAGTAAAATTTGCATGTGCGTCACTAAGTGTCGGGCTGGCTTCGCCACTGAACCTTGCAGCTGAAATACCAAAACATTTTATGCTCCAGAACTTTATCCTAAGCCTACTGATAAAATATTCTCACTGCAAATTCCCACAGTCGATACTTTCCATAGCCTGATAACTACACCTGATGAAAAAAAAATCTGCTTGCTTTGAGGACATACAAAATAAACTATTAAAAATGGTGATTGCACTTCTCTAGCCGGGATATTTTCTGCTTCAATCCGTGCTGGGATATTCTTGTTTGAATGGAAGGCTAGTAGGGTAACACCAATACACAAAGGTGTGTAAGGTGGTTCTAAGGATGATCCAAACAACTATCGTCCCACATCGGTTATCTCAGTCGTTGCAAAGGTCTTTGAAAAAATTATCTTTGATCAACTATATGAGTACCTTGATACCAGCAAACATGTCAGTCTTGGTTTCGGTCAAGACGGTCATTACATATAGTACGTTAACTGCGCTGCTTGAAGCTACAAGTAATTGCTCTGTGAATATTGATAATGGTCATTTCAATGGAGTGGTTTTTATTGATTTGAAAAGGCATTCGATATAATCGATCATCAGTCAAGATTGTATTGCGAAAACTAAAAATTTATGGAATTGATGAAAGGAGTTTAATTTTGTTTCAATCCTATCTTACGAACAGAACGCAAAAATGTCCAATCAATGGCAAATTGTCAAATTCCGCTCTAATAACTTGTGGCGTTCCCCAAGGTAATAATCTGGGACCGTTGGCTTTTCTTGTCTATATATAAACGACTTACCAAATTGTCTTAATCATACTTTACCCAGCATGTTTGGTGACGATACTAGTATCAGCTATGCCGCACCGTCAGTAGAGAATCTCTAAAAATATCATCAAGTCTGAATTGATGAACCTTAAAAGCTGGCTAAATTCAAATAGGCTAAGCCTGAATGTAGTGAAAATCGAATTAGGAATGATAATAGGATTTCATCAGAAATTAAGAGCTATTTTGTCAGAATCGACAAAAGGTGAATGATACAATGAAGTTTAAATTATTCAATAAACCGTCATATTATGTAACATATTCATAATAAAGTCTGTATTTGCAAATACTTTCATGTGCTTAATGCAGAAAAAGACGTGGGAATTTATACTTTTCACTACCATCTGGAACTTTTTTTCTTGTTCTTCTTTTATAAAAAGTTTAAACAGTCTTGTTTTCGAGGCCTGGGTTTGAGAGTAGGGGCTCGGGGCCCCCGAATACAAAACAAAGCGAAAGTACCTTTTAATCCTATATATATTTTTGTAATTTGTTTGTTTGTTAAAAGTTTCGTATTTTCGTAATAAAATAAGTGTACAAAACATGGTCCTTTGTGTCGGATAGAATGAAAATCTATTGTTTAGCGACTGGCGTTAACAGATATTGTTTATTGCTTTGATGCAACATTTGATGGGGGCATTTTGTGTTTGCAGCCATATTATCAGTCTGTTAAAGTATCCATTGTAGACAACAGTGTTTTAGATGATGTACAGAAATTAGAGTACATTATGCGTTCATTCAGAGGTGCAGCTGCAGTGTCAGTCAAAGGATTTTCAGTTGTGGCTGAAAATTATAAGCCTGTTTTGACAACCCTCCAGGAAAGATTTGGACATTCAAGATTGATATTGGATGCCCACATAAGTGGTTTGATCCATTTACCCAGTTTGACTTCTGAAGATACAACCTCAATGTGAGTATTTTATGATCAAGTACTTGGACATATTCGTTCAATAGAATCCATGGGGGAGAAATATAATTCTGTAATTCTGGCACCTGTATTGGTTCCCTTGATAGTGGATAAACTACCCAAAAAGCTTGTAGAAAAGTGGGAGCTGGATATTGGGGATAAGAAAGAAGATTGTTTGCCAATAAAAACACTCTTCTCCTTTTTGGAACAAGCTAAGAGCAAAAGAATCTAGTACTCAAGCACCTAAAGTAGATCACAACCCTCCAAAGAGTGTCTTAAAAGCTATATAGGTTGCCAAAAAATCCATTGTTCAAAAGGTCATCCACATCAGCATTGTGTTCGCCTACCCAGACCGAAGAAAAGTTGTGTGTGTTTTGTGGCAAAGATCACAATGCGTGATCTTGTATCAATTTTCTTACGTTATACATTCAACTTTGAGTAGTCTAAGGTTACAATATTGCATGAGCGGAAAGAAATATGACAGGTTAATAATTTTTTTCAATTGCTTTGTGTTGATACGCAATAACGTATAAATCAATGATCAAATTTCGCTCATAGACCCCATTAAATAACGTAAATTTCTTTAAGCGATAAAACGGGCAATTCTCAACAAAATTAAATATTAAAAATGCATTATAAATTGTGGGGCGCAAAGTGTGTCTTTATTATTTACACTTTTTAAAGCGCTAAATATCATTATTTATTAAATAACCAAATTATTTAACTTGGTTATGTTAAATAACCAATTCAAGGCAATTGGCACGAAAATGGTTATTTAACAAATAACTACTGTTGTGCAACAACTAAAATTTGGTTATATCAAATAACCAGTTAAACGCAACTTGGTTTTTAATTAATAAGTAACCACTTTTAGAGCGCATCTGTTTTGGTTATTTATAAATAACCAAAGGCATTTTGGCACACTTTGGTGCGCTTAGTGACGTAACACCATTTGACCCACTTACTCTCTGCCCCTGGGGCAGAATTTGTCAACTGCCTGTTTTGGCAGAAAGCAAAACGCGCGAAAAATATTGTGATGTTATAGCATTGCTATATTGTCAACTTGCTGCCGCTGCAGTCGTGGATTTCGAAAAAATAGTTAAGATGGCAGGAGACCCCGCAGATATGTCGCGAAGGCTGACTGAGGCGATTGGGAGGGTCATCGCACAAACTTTGAACGCACGAGAGGTTGGTTTTTATGTGAATTCGATCATGAATAATGCTAGTAGAGAAATAATACTGGGAAACTATGGCAAATATATTTATATTATTTTGCATGCACATTTTATATTAAAGTCGCCATGTTTTGATAATTATGCAGTACAAGTACCTTTTGAGGGCAGGGGGGGGCAGTTAAGTAAGCGCCATGTAAACAAAATGGTTGATGATGTAACATTTGTATGTAGCATGATTTCATGAAAGACAATATAATGAAGCATTAGCATGCACAAGTTAATTACCATATATTTAAATTTTTAATACAAAAATATATTTGCCATAGTTTCCCTTCAGTAAATACAAACAGAATATTGACCCATGAGAAATGAAAAGGCTTTACGCTCTAGAAATTTTAAGCAAATCTTATTTACCTGAAAAGTCATTGAAGGTAGACGAGAATCAATTTCATAACACGCTTTATGCAAATACTGAACACATCAAATTAGCATTATTCAGGATCGATATGACCCTCCCAATCGCCTCAGTCAGCCTTCGCGACATATCTACCGCGTCTCCTGCCATCTTATTTAACTAATTTTTCGTAATCCACAACTGCAGCAGCAGCAAGTTGACAATATAGCAATGCTATAACATCACAATATTTTTCGCGCGTTTTGCTTTCCGCCAAAACAGGCAGTTGACAAATTCTGCCCCAGTGGCAGAGAATAAGTGGGCCAAATGGTGTTACGTCACTAAGCGCGTCAAGTGTTTCCAAAATGCCTTTGGTTATTTATAAATAACCAAAACAGATGCGAAAACAAATTTTGTAACAGACTTCTATATATTATTTTAGAGTCTCTTTCAAATGAAACAATAAAAAGTTTTATTGCCATTTTCCTTTAAACAACCAAGTTGCGTTCAACTGGTTATTTGATATAACCAAATTTTACTTGTGGCACAAAAGTGGTTATTTGTTAAATAACCATTTTCGTGCCAGTTGCCTTGAATTGGTTATTTAACATAACCAAGTTAAATAATTTGGTTATTTAATAAATTAAGATATTTACCGCTTTAAAAAGTGTAAATAATAAAGACACACTTGGCGCCCCAGAATAGATTTTCTTTTTTCAAAACCTGACCGGTTTGTATAAACCGGTCAAACTTATCTGGATCCGCCCCTGATACTTATCAGTTATTTAATTAACTCTAAAGTGAACACAACACCATTTTCTTGGTCAACCTCTTTACATTAACATTAATTGTAGGCCATGAAGCAAGGCCCATTATGGCTATTTCAGGCCATAAGAATGAAGCCAGCATCAGATCTTACTTATGCACTATCTCTGAGGATAGAAGTCGTGAAATGTCAAATGCCTTAACAATAGCGTCCACGGACAAACACCCAATCGAAAAAGCTGTACGATCACCAGAAAGATTCCTACCGCTAGAAGATATTGATCTTCCTTCGACCCCACTTCTTAACAGCGTCGTGAATACCGTTGTTTCACCAGTGTTGAGTCAGTCAAAAGGCATAATATTCAGATACAACAAATTTGATGGTTGTACCATTAACAATAACTATCATCCCTAGAATGAATGTTTTGCTGAGGATTTTATTGAATTAATATTATTGTTGAACTTTAAATTGTTGTTATGTATGAAGAAAAAGATTTTGCTAAATTTTGTAACTGATTATCATAAAAATATTTTTAAATTCAAATGTATTTCTCCAAGGAAATATTATTATTGCTGGTGTGTATCAGAAATAAAATGTCTTTTTGTTGTAACTTTAAAAGCGTTTAAATTCATATCTGTTTGACGAGCGTATACGCAAGTATTTTGGAGATTCTAAGCTGTACCATTCATATTTTCGGTATAATAATTATATCATTTATATACCCTCCGCTCGGGTGATTCGACCAAATATTACCCGAAGTCATAATAATTATTTCGTCGAATCACCTTTGCTCCGGGTATATAAATGATGAATATACTATATTTATACTACGTTAAATAGTAAAGTGTTAAAAATGATCTAAACGTAGATCTAGATATTGTTCAATTAAAAATGTTCGGTATTTATTCTTAAAAGTACCTATATCTAAACATGATCTAATATCCGTGGGAATGCTGCCAATGTTAAGAAAGATTTTCCCCTTCCATTTCCTGATTGTATTTGGGACAAACAACAGTTATTTTGCCATGTCGTGAAGTTCCCGACGATGTTTGACTAACTGTTGCAAATTTTTCAGCAAATAGTCAGGGCGCCACCGGGAATTTTACTTACTTTCTCGAGGGGCAAATTAATTTTGCTCTTAAATGTTCGTATAAGATGCCTAATAAAATAATGCTGAATGTTGGCCGGCCCAATTTTTCTTGTGAGTTTCGGTCAACACTTTTTTCTTCAGTTTTACTATAAAACCATTATGCTGTCAAAAATCGCGAACTTTCAAGTTCGTTTATCTGCAAAATAACTTATGTCATCAGAAAGTTCATGAAAACTACATAAAAGACATTATTATGGTTACCCTGGTTTTTCAAGCGGTTTTTGAGTTATTCATGCTGCTTCAAAATGGGAAAAAGTCCTAAAATGGTGCAAATTTCCTGGGCACTAGTCTTAAAATACGTTTTCAAACGCTTATAACTCAACAAAAACTTCAAAAATCAAAGTAACCAAAGGAATATGTTATATGTAGTTTTATATTGCCTTTCCAATGACACAAGTGGTTTTTCCTATAAATGAATTTGAAATTTTACCTTTTCTGACATTAATATTAATTTCTGACAATGACGTTTTATAGGGAAATCTATACAAAAAATGTGTTGGCACGAGCCCACAAGAAATTTCAACGCGTTCAACATACAGAATTATACTTATTAGGCCCAAAGGTACAATATAAACATAAAATGAAATTGCCCCTCAATATGGTAAGTAAACATGTTCTTTTGTCCGTCCAGCGCCCGACTAAAACATAAGATGGGGCTTTTAGAACTCTTAAAAACCATACAACATTTATTTCTTTTGAATTCATCAGTAAAAGGTAACCATTTCAGTTTTTTGAACAAAGTCATGGTTCTCCTTCTCTTAACTTGTTATTTAAGATGACTCTTGCTGCACGTTTTTGAAGTTTAAAGAATCTACCAATATTTTCTTGACTGGTCATCGACCAAACCAAACCACCATACATGAACAATGGTTTAATAATAGCATTATAGTATTGGATTCGTTCTCTATTTGGTAAATTATGTCTTATGGAATTCAATAGTCTGATCCTCTTCGTCAGTCTTTTGCATAGCGTGTCATTATGATCATTGAAACTTAGGTTATGGTCTTAAAATAACTCCAAGAGCTTTATAACACGAGACTTGTTCGAGTAGCACGCCTTTAGTTGTGGTGATATTTAATACTTGCTCATTTAGAGAAAGTTTGGCCTTTACGGCTTTTACCTGTAACAAGCATCGTTTTTGTTTTATCTGTATTCAGTTGAAGATGGTTATTCTCTGTCCAGTGCTCCAGGTTCAAAGTGCTTCTATTTAAGTTGTCCCTTAGACTCTGCAAATCCGACCAGAGGCCAGAGTTACTTAATTATCGTGTTGTCGTCTTAAAAATTTGCACAATAGATGGGTGGGATATCGCTTCGGGGAGGTCATTTATGAATACCAAAAACGTATAGGGGGCAGGGGCCAGCACCGAACCCAGGGGCACGCAATAGGTAAGGTATTGGGACGAGTAGAGTACATTATCAATAGAGGTACGTTGTTTGCGTGACGTAAGATACGATGAAATCAACTGTCGGCCTACACCCTCCGAAACGTAAATATATAGTTTATCAATTAGTACCTGATTGTCCACGAGATCAAAAGCTTTCCTCAAGTCAGCAAACACGATTCCATTAATGAAATTCTTATCCAAATTATTCACTAACCTGTCGCAGATATGTATGAGAGCAGGCTCCGTTGAGTGTTGTCACCTAAAGCCAGATTAGAATCTGTATAAAAGGCTATTGATCTTTAAAAAGTTATGAATAGCTTTATGCAAATGACGCTCCAGGACTTTCGATATCACAGGTAATACAGATATTGGCCAGTAGTTACTTTTATCAGACTTAACCTCGTTCTTGTGCAGCAGTGTTACCTTAGCCTCTTTCCAAACTGTGGGGAAAACCCCACGGGGTATACAAATGTTAATCAATTTCGTGAGAGATTTGATTATAGCTGGCGCTGCAATCTTTAGCAACTTAATACTTAGACCGTCAGTACCAGTTACCTTGCCAGTTGTTATGACTTGTATTGCATCATGTACCTCTTGGGTTGATATATCAGGAAAAAGCAGTTTGGCGTCTGGATCCTTGAATTTCAGGACAAAATCAGAAACTGTAGTGGGATCGAATTCGCTATAAACATAAGCGGCCAGGTTTTTGCAAGATTAGAAAAATAATTGTTAAATACTTCAGAAATCTTTACTCGGTCTCATATTTTTTCACCGTTTTCGGCAAGAAAGGTAGGGCCCTTTGCGGCTATATTTTCGCCTGTCAGATTTCGGGTCGCTGACCAAAGTTTTTTGGGGTTGTTGCGATTTTCTTCAAACGATAAGTGGAAATAATTTTTCTTTGCAGATGTAATTGCTGCTGTTAATTCATTTTTTGCCTTCTTTAGATCAAACCAGTCTTTTTCGGTGTTAGATAGTTTTGCATTTTTTTAGTTTTTCGTCTCTCAATTAGTTCAAGCATTTCAGATGTAAACCATTTGGGCTGCGTCTCATTCTTAACACGTTTTTTGATAAGTGGCACGTGGGTGTAATCACATCATTGAAAAGATGATACCATGCATCAATTACATCATCCACTTCTCCGAAAACAAAGGCAGAGTCCAGGGGATTTCATACAAAGTTTTTAAAAATTCATCCTCATTTAACCTCTTAAAATTTCTATAGACGATGTAGTTATGACTGTTTGTATTATTTAAAGAAGATTGTTTGTATAGAAGTACTCCCAAAACCGGCAAATGCAAATATTAGGGCAAACAATGTTTACAATTCTGGCCGGTCCATTGCTCCGAATATGATCTAAGCAAGAATTAATTGCAGGTCGAGTGCCTTTTGTTACTAACTGGGTAAATTTGAAATCTTTTAGTGCTTTCACGAGACGATGTTTCTTATAAGAACAGTTTAACCAATCAATGTTAAAATCGCCAGTTAAAATTGTTTCGCGATTCAGCATATGTACTCGTTCAATGTTTTCGACCAAATTCTTATCAACTTCGCACTTTACATTTGGAGGACGATAAATCGCAGCCATTAGAATATTTCGTTTGGACTTTAATGGGCATACCTGAAGACAAAGAACTTCTAAATCAGACTCTTTCAAATCAGTTCGGCGCTTGATATTTAGTTCATTATTTACATACATTAGGATTTCCCCACCACGACTAGCTTTGCACGATTTGCTGTCCTTTCTTAATAAGTAAAAACCAGGAATCCGATAGAGTTCCTTTCGTGTAAAGTCGTTGAAAAATGTTTCCGTCAGTGCAGAGATATCCAGTTTCTTTTCACCACTTGGGGAGAGAATGTGCAGTTCTATTTCTTCGAGCTTTGTTGTGTTTAAATAGTTTATATATTCCAATTACCAAAGCGTGATCCTTTGGCCGCAGTTCACGAGGTGTTGTAGTCAGTGCAGCTAGGTCCAGGATTACATTCTATATCACATGATTGATACACTGATGTTAAGTTCTGCAAGTAAGACGATCTTAGCGTAGCTGCCAGCTTCGAATTTAGCGTTGTCGAACTGTTTAACTTGTTGTGTCGCATACTGGGGTAAGGAACATCGTATCAAACGATTGAATAGAAGCGTTTATCTTACAACAAGGCGTTTCTTTAATATGAATAGGCCTTAGTAGAACGAGGAAAAAGGTGAAGAAGAGAAGCTCACGAAATACGTGTCGCGCCGCCATTTTGTTCTGGGTGCAGTGTAGCAAGCCTATTGAAGTTGAATGTGATGCTAAAATACTAGGCGCGTTCATCTCTACAAGCGTCAAATGGAACGTTCACATTCTATAAATTTTAAAGAAAGCGTCATCAAGACTGCATTTTGTACGGCAGCTGAAACGAGCGAAAATTAACGAGAAGAAAGATATGCTAACCTTCTATGTCATATGTATGTGGCCAATTACCTGTGGCAAGCATAGAGGAAATGACTGGATTCGCATTTCGTAATTGTATCGTTAACGTTCTGTGACATGCAAATACAACCTGATTAATGACATTAAAGGTGCATGTGTACATCATATAGATTTAATAAAAATTAAATCTCTACAAACACATGATTACGATTAGCACTACGAGTAAGTCCGCTATTTAAATGGTCTTTGGCCCTACTATAGTATTGGAATAATTTCAAAAAATTTTAGTTGTATCGATTACATATGTTTCATATAGATTACATCATTCGGATTGTACATGTAGTATTATTCAATCGTCTTATAAATAATGAATTCATATTAATGCACGAATTTATCACTGTACAAGTCTAATTATTACTTTAACGGACTAAAATATATCCATGACTTTAAGATTCTTCTCTCCGTTGTCTGGTGAAAAGCGGCTTGCAACATTACCTGCTGCATTTGCCCACTTATTCCAATGAGCTCCCAGTCCAATGAAGCTGTCAGGAGTATTACAGTTATCTTGCTCGTTTGTAATTAAACCTAAACGAACTCCTAGATGTTTTTTATAAACGTTAAATCCCTCTTTATTACAGTTATATTGTAAAGACGATCCAAAGATTAATGATTTCCATTTGTTGCGACCGGGATTTGTCTGTCGATATCCGCCGTCTGCGATCAAACTATACAATGATGAACCAGGATGCCCAAATGAGAAAGCTTTCAGATTTTCTTCATATTTCATACCAACACAAATTTCGTTAAACGAAGTTCTCCAATAAGTTGATCCTTTAAATTGCCGGTTGTCTAAACCCCCGTCTCGTCCATGGCTATCATCGTTTAAGGTGTTTTTGCTCGTCCAATAGGTTGAGGAATAATTAAAACTATTCTGCAATAGCAAATAAAAAATACTACATTAATTCAATAAAAAATACACCATATAGTAGTTCCTCTAATTTTGAATTCATTATCCTACTGTAACCCTAAAGCATCCTAGCCATAAAATCCTCATAATTCACTGCATTTATAGTTAAAAACCGAAAAAAACCTCAATAAAAAACCAAAAGAGGGCAACACAAATCGTACTACTTGAGTTACAAAACTATAACTTTATTTTACGAGAGCAACATATTACAATGGAAATGACAAACTCCCATCATGGTGATGTACGATGGCTGATTACTAATCAAAGTATTGGTAATAAATCAAAATGAAACTATTTAGAGTATTCATTATTTCTTACTTCATAAAATACGTGCTGGTTACCGAGAATATAAAAAATATTTTTTCAATGTTACTCGCACAGTTTTAATTCGCAGGCACTAGCCGCAAATTAAATGATATTGTTTTCACGCAATCTTACCGATCTTCCATCAATCTTCATCACCAATGTCCAACCACCGCCTGAGCAATTTGAAATTGACATCATGTGACAGTACACGCTGGTGTGTTGATTGTTTCCAATGCTGATTTGATAAACACCGCTTTCCTTGTTGCTGGAATATATTAAATAAAATATACGTAATCACTGGTAATAAATACAGGTAATCTTGCGTTATCATCTAATTATCGAGGGGAATAACTCCATGTTTGCAACCCTAGCCCTAACCTCTCCACTAACCATAACCCTAACCAACGTTTCATTTGTCATGTTTTAACCTTGATGGATTGGAGATTTAAAGATTTGATTAGATTCAGGGCTTGCATCAAGATTTGACTTTGCGTACTGAGAACATGGAATTATTACCTTGTCGAGGGTCTATACTAATTAAGAAATAGAAAACGAGTCAATTACCAATATGCGGTAATAGTGCACAAAGGGAATGTTGGAAAACTACGAGAGACCGTGTAAACCCAAGAAGTAGCTGAGTGTCTTACACTTTTCTTGAGTATTTGCACAATGTTACCCGATCTGCCATGTTTCCACATTAAGTGATTTCAAATGTAAAATATAACTTTAGCCAAGTGTTTTGTTTTATTTTCTTATTTAGTTCGCCGCTTTTTAAAGTCCGGTAAACACCCTGCTGGATACTTTCTGACAACATCACGGTCAAGCCGAAAATCAGGTACATTTTGCACCCGTCCCCGAGTGAGATCTGGATCATATGTTTGCAGTGTTATTCTGAGTATAATTACACCAGACAGACACCGAGCATGCTCCTGTAATGCAAGTCCAAGGAACTGGACTACACACTAAGGTTAGGTTGAGTACCAATATGCTAAAGTTGAATCTAGCTCCTCAAGATACATAAAAATCGTGATTATACCTGTCTTTGTTCAGCAATTGACTACATGGTGATGTTCCTGGTAGCACTGTAGGAACTATCGAATTAATACAACATGTGACTCATAATAAATTCACATTAATTGAAGTAACAGTCAGAGCTTGTATATAAATGTTAGAGTTAATAACGGGTGGCGCAAAAAAGTTGCCCGTTGTGGTCAGTCATGGCTTTATGACTAAAGCACTATGCGGATTGATGATTAATCGGCACAGTTCTTAGCCAATCAGAATCCAGTAAACAAAGAAAGATGATATTAAAAAAGAAATTTCTCGGACAGCACATGAATAGACTAATATTCACCCCCTACATCGCCGGCAATTAACGCTCTATATATAGGTTTGGTCCTGGATATAGAAATATAATCCTTACGTGGTGCCGGGGTCTTTGTTGAAACTTGCTCTGACGCTGTCTGAAAAATAGTGAACAATATGTGAAATGCTGTGATCAGTGGCTATAAACGAAATTTTGTGCAAGTATTTATTGATTGCATTGCAAAGATCGCTTAAAATGACAGTGTAACTTCTTTGGTATAATTTCTCTGGTTCTCTTTCTTGTCGAGATAATTAACTTTATTCGATACGTAAATTACACAACTCATGACATCACTGTGCATGATGAGTATCTTTGAGATTGCTAATTTTGTAGCATAAGACAATAAGAAACAAATAAAATTGTGCGCTACGTGTGTAAACTACGATTAATTGCTTGGTGTCTGCACTTTTGCAGGGAATATATCAATCACGTAGCAGAATGATTTTTGAAAAGTTATTTATTTGTACTAAGATGTCATCAGTTGTGTAATTTGTGTGCCGAAAAAATGAATATCTGGAGAAGAAAGAGAGCTAGAGAAATTCCACTAAATAAGTTACATTGTCATTTTAGGCGGATTTTGCAACGCATGTCTGTATTATATAAAATATGAGCAGGAGTGCTTTATGTGGGTATAAACCCAAGGGAAGCTGTGCGTTTATGTATGGGGTATAAACCCAAGGGGCGCGCTGATAAATCACAAAATGCCAGTATTTCGAATAGCTTCAAAAGCGACCCATTTTATACCCATCTTGGCAGTTTGTGCATGAAGAAATGTTCAATAAATGTAGATGTTGTCAAAGCAGAAAAAATCGGGGCAAAAGTTTCGTGAAAATCTACGCCGCTTTTTCAAATGTTGTCTTTTGTTATCCCAACGTTGTGAAAATCGCTTTAAATATCTCGTTTTTACAAGTTTAATACCCGAAGTCTCAAAAATAGGACACCGGGCATTAATGGATGATAATTCACGAAAATAAGCCAGTCACATTGCAGATTTTACTCTACTTATAATTATTATGACACGTTATAAAGACTCCTTCACGGAAATGAACTCTTTTGTGTTTTGCTCATGAATTATTGATGGTTTGTTTTGAAACTTTGTTTATTATGGAGAAAATATTTCATTAAATGTGAACCTAACATTTCCACACTAAATAATCGCAACGAGTTGGTATCTTCATGTAGACACTCTAAGAAATTCCTTTTAAAAAACAGTTGGACTACTTAGTTGCTCCCTTGTATATAGCCTTAAAATACCGCCAGTATATAATTTTAAAATTTTAGCGTCGGGTCAAAATTATTGAAATATTGCTTCACGTTTTTTTATGCATTGAATTTGGTGTCTTGAAAATGTTTTTTGTGTCTCGAAATTTAATGTTAATTTTCTAATAATTTTACAACGTCTTCTTCAAAAGGGTTCAATTCCATAACTGTGGGAGATGTTTTGTTAGACAAAAGACCGAAATTCTTGGTGACTTTTTCTCCATTTAGAGAAGAAATGAGCTCTCCATCTCATACGTTTTAGTACGCTTTCCGCCTTTTCAATTAAATTCCTCAAGTACTTCCCTTTCTGCCTTGAAAATGTATATGTCTCGCACGAGAATTTTTGGGGAATTGAGTAAGGAAGAAACGACTGCGCATGCGCCGTAATAACGCATTTTAGCGGTATTTGCGTAGATAGGCTAGGGCCTTTCCCAACCGCGCCCAACAGCAAGGCACTCGGTACGAGGTTGATATACTGTCCTTGTGATAATTATTAGTCTTATGATTCCCATCCGAGATCAAGACACATCAATTTTACCCTTTTATCATGTATACTTACCCTGTTAGGGCTGGTTAGTATGTAGTAATCATAATGTTCATCCTCTAGTAAAAGCTCTGGTTTTTCTGTGGAAACGTCTTTAAGAAACTCACAATTCCTGTCATAATATGAGTTTCTTTTGAAGTTGATAGATCTGCAATATTTGTTGTCACGAACGCAGTGGAAAATACAACTCAATGCTGTGTCGGCGTGGGTGGAGTTGATCACTGTACTGTTCAAACGACGACCTTTCAATAAAATTTCAATCAAGCAAATGCTAAATCGGGGGCCTAAATAGACAACGCACAGGCATGTTTAACGCTGATATCAAAAAGGCAACGTTGATCAACTGGGCTTTATTGAATTTTGCCTTTCTAGATAATGTTTGTCGTTACACTGCATTGCATCTAAAAATAGGCAGTAGTGGTAGTATATATCTTTGGCAGAAACTGATAGCAGTAGTATAGAATGATCTGTATGCAAGGTGTACAAAAATCGAATCAAATAATTATTTCTATAAACTACAATCAAACTTTGTTAAAGCGCACACGCTTTACATTTTAATAAATATTGACAAAATTAATGCAGTTTTGACACGTTTTTGGTTTATATTAAAAAAATAGCCGCATTTGTGACTTGTTTTACACGCAATCGCGTTTTGAAATTGGTTTTGGTTTTTTAGTACCCTGCAGTACTAAGTAATAATAGCATTTATCCAGAATAGGAGTTTGTAAAGGGGTTAACCTCGCATATTCAGCATATCTGAAAAATATGGCCAAATTATGCAAAATAATTTGTATTTCTTATAAGCATCTTTAATCTTTGAAAGCATAATCATTGAGCAATTTAGAACTGATAATCAATCAATTTTAGGACACAATTTAAAATAAACGAAACAAATTGACGCTATGAAAGAACATATCAGCCACAATTAAGGCAAAAACGCAAAAGCTAATCGCGCAGCGGTAGAATTATATAGAGAGTTTTCAGTATGCGACATTTTTTTCTCACGAGGCCAGCTCAGCAATTTTGATCTCGTTTTTGCAAAAGTGCATGCAAGCATTCAGTAGAGAAGTCAGCCCGACAATTTGGTAATGCTATGCAATCTTAAAGATGCCTTATACGGTCTATAGACACTGAAAAATTGGCATTTGCATGACCAAATGTCGGGCTGGCAAGCATTGAAGCATTCGAAACAGCGACACCCTGTGCTATACAGATATAGTGTAGTCATAAGCAGTTGCTTTGTTCAGTCTCCTTCAGCAAGCTGTTTATAGTCAAACAATGGACAGCACACATAAGAACTATTATTATTTTCGTGACAGACAATTGTACTTCAAAACCTACTTTCATTTGATTCGTCGAAACAAAAGTCAATCATTTCTCCAAACGTTTGAAGATTCAAAAATATCAGCGACAAAAGACCAACTCTTGAGAATATAGAAACACATTTCCCGCAAGACAACGTAGAATTGACTCCTTTGGCTCTTTTCTTTTGAAGTGGCGGCATGCTGATGATTTGTGCCTTTTCGCTTAGCTCGAATCTGTGGGAGGAAACTCTAATAAACGATGTGTTTGTCAAAGACTTGAAATTTCATGGGTTGACAGATGTACTGCAACACAAGATAATATTGTATAAATAACATTGTTTAAATTGCTGTTTAAATTGCCCCCTTAACGCTGATTGACTAAGCCCTTTATGACGAAATTATAAATTTAATTATCTATTTAAATTATTAATTTTTATTTAATTTTACAAGGAGCTAAAGTGGTAGCGCTTAAAAGAGCTTCGTTGTTTTTTGTTTAATTGACATTCGTATTTCCACATAATTTCTTGTTTTGCAATTTCCACAGTTGCTGATATAACTTTATATTACTACGAAAAAAAGGTTTTATATTTTTTTAACGCAGTGCACAGAAGATATATATATATAATTTTTTCAACAGAAGAGCGACAGGAAATTTTCCGTGTTGCCAAAACATCAAGTTGGGAACTCCAAGTAATTTGCATGAGTAATAAGAGCTTGCAAATTGACCTTTTGCAATTGATATGAACAGGTGAAGTGTATTAGTGTTTTGTAAATTTGTGTTGAATTGTTTTTAAATTAGGCTTAAAATATCATGTGAGATAAAACAATCAGAAATTTGGAGAAGTATGCTCATGCAGAGAATAGAGAAGGAATTATTTATCAAGCGACGTTCGAACTAAATTATTAAAGCTTCACGTACATCGCGTGCTTGTCCACCGCCTTTTTTAGTCTTAACATGAAGATACGAGTACTGCTCGATATAGGAAGGAAATTTAAGAAGTCATGTTCTGCTATAAATTTCATTATTTAAGATGTTCTGGTTACATAAATGTGGTTATAATTCTTCAGAAATCTTGACTGCATGTTTCCATAAGAGTTTGCAGAAATACATCCTGAAAAAATTATAAACTGTAACCACAAAATGCATAAAAAACAATGCTTAATAATTCGTGCTCTCCACGACGCATGCGTTGAGCAAGAGCCAGAATTTTCGATACAACTGAAGGTCACATTTGAGCTCTCAACAGCTGCGTGTAGGGCGGGGTTCATTTATCTAGAATTATTTAACAGGTCTGCTATAAGGACTGACGTTACAAGAGTTGTCTGCGCTGTTAAAAACACAATTAATAATTCATTGATATAACGCAAAGGAAAGTATGACCGTGAAGAAGCCTTTCTAATCTTGTCTTAAACAACTATATTGCAAAATACCTTCGTAAATAAACTCACAAGGTCGGCATAAAATAGGTCGTTTTAAAGCCATTTTAAATACTTTCTGCAGTACTAATAAAAGAAACTGAAAATGGAAACTGAAACTGAAAGCAAAAATTGATGTTTTGTGCGTAGGCTCTTCTTGGGAAGATAGCATGCGGTAGTATACTAATCTTCGGCAGTTAAATAACCTGGCTATGTATCGTCTTGTACTTCCTTGTAACTCTACTAACATGGAACAAAATAATAACTATAATATAATGTTTCGCAAACCATCGGCAAAGTTTCCTTGGTATATAACAACTCTGTCATCGAACAATGAAGGACTT
This sequence comes from Muricea muricata, assembly GCA_963855995.1. Taxonomy (NCBI): domain Eukaryota; kingdom Metazoa; phylum Cnidaria; class Anthozoa; order Malacalcyonacea; family Plexauridae; genus Muricea; species Muricea muricata. The sequence goes on from OY979716.1 coordinate 116,616,965, forward strand.
AGGAAGGATAGTTACATTTCGTGTTTTTTATGTACTATATTTAAAACGCGAGTACGAGTATTTATGTGATATTCATAGCGCATAAAACGCGAACTACGAGTGTTTTAAATTGCCTAAAAAACAATCCATTTTATACCCATCTTTTCAGTATGTTTGCGAAAGAACTTTCAATATAGATGTTGTATAAGCCGAGAAAATCGAGAGAAAAATTTTGTGAAAATATATACACGTGTTTATTATCAAATATAAAGACTCCTTCACGGCTATGATTTCCTTTGTGTTTTGCTCATGAATTATTAATGAGTTTATATAATACAAGTAATATAATATTATAATATAATAAACGGGAAACCGTTTATTAGCCTCGGCTTATTTTATTATTGATGTTTTCATTTAACGTCATGGCGGCCATGTTGGAAGTATAACACAAAATAATATGTTATTAGTTCCATTGTTGGATCCAGCTGGCTTGGGTGGCTGACATTGTCTGCCGCGTCCCGAGAGATTGATTGCAAACCAAGAATACGTCGCATTTCAGTCACGTTGAATGCAATTCAAACAAATGCATAATGAATAGCTAACACCTTTGTCTATTGTTTGAATTTCATTGTTTAAACTTCAAATACGACGTGTAAAACCAGGCCAAAGTATAGGGAATGACAGTTGGGCCACTCTACTGAAACTTGTGTGTCCACGCATAACGCATTAGGCATCTCATTACTATTATGCTAGCCAGTGAATTGCACTTTCTGGCCAATAAAAAGGTGAACTGGCTGGTGGCAGCAAGTAAACTGCATGATGATAGGGCACCTTGTTGCACTGCTGAGTGGTCCTACTGTTCATTCCCTTTTATAAAGCGTGCTGGGTTACCGCCAGCAGATTTAGTTCAGTTCCATGTGACATGTATTCGCCCTGTTAGTATGCTTGCGAAGCATTCCACAATTATTACCGCAGTACATGTCTAATGATCTGGAAAGACTTCAAAAAGGCGCTTTCTGCATAATTCTTGGAACCATTTAACATTTTGTCACTACCAGTGGCGATGCCAGCATTTTGAGTTTGGCCATGCATTCGATGCCGAGCGCCGAAGGCGCGAAGAGGACGCTTTTTAGGGGGGTCTGGGAGTGTACCCCCCCCAGAAAATCTTCAATTTTTGACCCTCGGAAACGTCATTTGCGGCAATCTGAGCATAAAATTCAAGGGAAATAATTTGGCCTGAGAAACAAATTTTAGTGGGATATTTTACCGCATTTTATATAATAATATGTGGAAAACCTTGAACTTTGACTGTTTGTCTCAATATCAGAGCTCATCAGCATGTCTAGGACAATTTGAATAAATCAACGAGCCGGACATGGACAGTCAAAGCCTGCCAACGCTTATTTAATTATTTGTTTTCTTTAAATATTTTTTTTTGACAATTGTATAAAGTCTGCTCTCCCATACAATGGGGTCATTAGTCAACAACACATTGGGATAAATATTTCTCAACTTTTAAACATTTCCTTAATTGACTATTAAGGAAAATGAACGTTACAATGCAACACCACAATTAAGTGGGTCTTTCCCCAACTCCAAAGAAAAGAGAATATTTTTCTTTAATGGTGTCACCACATCTAAGTGGATATCTCCCCAATATTTTTAAGGAAAATGGACATTACAATGGAGTCACAACAATTAAGTGGGTCTTTCCCCAACTACAAAGAGAATATTTTTTTCTGTTTTTCTAATGGGGTCACCACATCTAAGTGGATATCTCCCCAATATTTTTAAGGAAAATGGACATTACAATGGAGTCACAACAATTAAGTGGGTCTTTCCCCAACTACAAAGAGAATATTTTTTTTCTAATTTTTTCTAATGGGGTCACCACATCCAATTGGATATCTCCCCAAATATTTTTAAGGAAAATGAACATTACAATGGAGTCACCACAATTAAGTGGGTCTTTCCCCAACTACAAAGAGAATATTTTTTTTATATTTTTTTTTCTAATGGGGTCACCACATCTAAGTGGATATCTCCCCAAATATATTTAAGGAAAATGGACATTACAATGGAGTCACCACAATTAAGTGGGTCTTTTCCCAACTAAAAGAGAATATTTTTTTCTAATTTTTTCTAATGGGATCACCACATTTAAGTGGATATCTTCTGAAATATTTTTAAGGAAAATGGACATTACAATGGAGTCACCACAATTAAGTGGGTCTTTCCCCAACTACAAAGACAAGAGAATATCTTTTTCTGTTTTTTTTTCTACTGGGCCCCGCACAATCAAGTGGGTTTTTCCTATAAAAGCTAGAATGGAATATAAAATTCATGTTAAGTACAAGTGACAGAAATTGTAATAGTATATAAGCCACATGGGTTATCTACCCAACTGACCATGCTGGCTTTACTTAAAAAGGAATGCCAATCTTCTGGGATTTTCAGCAAACTTATCTAGTACTTTTTCATGCAAGGTATTGTCATCTTTCTTTGACTTTAAGATATCTTTGTGGATAGATATCCGGCAAAGGGAACTCAGGCAGTCTTGGGTCATGGTTGCTCTAAGACAGGTCTTTACTCTCTTTAGACATGAAAAAGACCTTTCTGCTGATGCACTAGTCAGAGAAAACACACCATTCATCTTGAGCAGATTGACAACCTCTGGCAAACTAGACTGAATATTAAACTCAAAAATATATTTCAAATCTTCCATACTGGCATCTTTATAAAAATCACTGTCCATGTAAATAAATTTCAGTTGACTTTCAAGCATTGGAATGTCAAGTAGTGGTCCATACCTTTCCTTCAGTAGACCAATCTTATCTGATGGTACCTTTCCTCCATAATTTTTTAATAATTTGGGACTGACAAGATCAAGGAAGGCAAAGATTTCGACATCTTGAAATCTTTCATTTAACATCCCTACAATTGTATCTAAAACTTGAAAGTACATTTGCTTGTAATTAATTTTCCGGTCAGCTCTAGTAACAGGGGGACCTACCTTGTCAACAGCACTTTTGTAGCTCTCATTAAATTCTTCATCATTTCGAATTGAGGCCGGGAATGACTTGAAGTTTTCCACTTTACGCATGCCATAATTAAAGTCTGTCTCTCTCCCCTGCAGAATTGCATAAAGTATGCTAGATTGCCCAAAAATTCTATTTAAAAAAAAAACAGCAAAAAACAAATGAAAAACGATTAAGATGTCCCAACAAGCCACTAATCAGACTTATGGAATCATCATCCCAGCCAGATGGATCATCATTAACCTTCTCCAAAATATCATGAAGTTGTTGGTAATGTCTAAAAATGACATCAATGGTACGACCTCTATAGTACCAGCTGGTTTCACCTGGACTAGGAATTTCAATCTTGTTGACCATAAAGAAAGCTTTTCTATGGAAGCTGCTACTTGAAAATGTACTAAAATAACAACATTAGCAAAAAATACCTTAACATGAGAAATAGATGATGCAGCTTGACTCAAAACAAGATTTAATCTATGTGCTGCAAAATGAACAAAATAAGCAAAAGGATACTGTTGACGCATTAGCGTCTGAACACCACCAATATGACCAGGCATCACTGAAGCACCGTCATATGTTTGCATAATTAATTTGTTGTCAGTAATACCTGTATGCTGATTTAAAATACCTTTAATAACCCCAGTTAAAGTTGCAGCAGTTCTATCAGTACTTGCATCAACAAATTTTAAAAATCTTTCAACGATATCACTGCCACTGTCTAACCAAACAATTATACTTAACTGCTCTTTGGTGGACACATCTGTTGTTTCATCAACTTGAACACTCAGAAAAGTACAATCATTTAATTCCTGCATAATCTGATCTTCAATGACAGCATCAAGACAATTAATAAGCTCATCTTGTGTATCAGCTGATACCCCAGTAAACCGACTTTCCCCACCTCCCTCAGACTCAGCTAAACGCCCATGCAAACGTCGTTCAAAGACAGAAAGCAGTCGGCAAAACATCCAAGCAATCCTCTGTAATTACCTTTATTCAAGCTGTCACTGGATTCATCATGACCTCTAAATGGCATCTCTTGTTTGCCTAAATACAGAAAGCATTTGTTATGGTTTTTAGCATTTCTCTATTCTGCCTTACCTCCTCGTTTTGTCGCTTGATTTCCTCTCTTCTTGCCTGGGAAAACATCACATCCACCCTCTGATCACGAGCCTCGCGAGCATTGAACACTTTCCAGGTCTTAAATGCATTCATGTGTGACTTCGCGTTTTCGTGTTTCTTGCAGTCCGAGAGCAAACCCGCATATTTTTGTAACCAGTCTTCGTCCAGGTTTCAGATGTTCCAGAGCAAAACAAGAGACACGGCCAACAAAACATTTTACGTTTGAATAGAGATCCACAAAGCCATTCTTTCTTTGAATACCACGACATTTGAAAACCTTTCGCGGTCGGAAAAGTCGAAAGGTCCGGCGTTGGTCTCTGCTTAACAATAACATTTTGTTGAGCAGTAGCACAAGGAGGAAATGGTTTTTTGCCAATTCGCAAATAATATCGGAATTTTCTTCGATTGAAGAAGAACTCGACATGCCTGACTGAACACAGACAGAAGCCATGTCCATTCAGGCTTAAAGAGACTGCGATCAGGTTGGCTTGCCTGTTTAGTCACGCAAATCGAAAATTGCATGACCAAGGCGTCAAAAACAACCGCATTGCGCGTGCGCGAGCGTCATAAGCCAATCAGAAACCAGAAAACCCTTCTATAAACTATATTGCTTGTCATGAAATTTGGAAAGTGCATGACCAAACCACGCACGAGGAAACCACGCAGCCATTTACATAGACGTAAGTAGAATTTTTATCTTTCTATTCATCGTGGTAAAAAAGTATCCCGTGGTGAAATATATCACATGATATTCGACAGCAGCACATCGGTATTTTCTTTTCACATTCCTGCCAGAGAACCTATAGTTCCCTATACTGTTCGTGGACTTATTCCAGTTAGATAATAGCATTATACGAGGCCACGATGGCTTCAAGAATTGACCAAAATTTCTGGAAATCTCCACCAACAAATATCTTTTCAAAATCCTAATTCCGCCCCCCCTATGACGATCTTCTACAAAGGTACATAATGCTAAAGATTACAATAAGTTTACTGTACTGGATGACCACCCAACAACACTACCCAAGATGGGGTTACCCTTCCCAACTGAATTTCAGTATATCGCGCCCGCATTACACGAGGCGATTCACAGACCGTGCAACTAACCAATCATAATAAGAGACATTTTAAATAATGTAACATAAAGTAGTTAACTTATAACATCCTCCCAACCAAAGATTGAAAGTTTTGAATAGTTCAAAAGTTCTTATTTAAGTATATTGTTCGCGAACTCGGCGCATAGCCTGTCCTTCCACTGCCGCTTCTCTACTAGGCCGTGCATTGCTAACAACGTCTTGAATTTCAGTTTCTTGTGGGATTTCTTCCTCGTTCACTGTATTTTCTTGCATAACTACCTCGTCTTCAGGGTTACTGCAGATTTCTCTCGAATCTCAAATGGGATCAATCGCTGAACAGGCCGATGTACAGATGACTGTTTCCCTGCCTTCGAAAGCACCTTCAATCTCGTCCAAATCATCTTCCCTTACGTAGGCCAATGGTCGGTTGTTCACTGCGACCTCAATCTCACATAAAACAGTTTGTAACTCTTCAAACGTCACGAATGCTTTGCCCAAAGTTTTCTTGAGACATGCTTTTACCGTTCTAACCAGACGCTCGTAGAATCCTCCCCACCATGGCGAAGCTGGTAAGATGAAACGTTGTCTAACGCCTTGAAGTAACATAAACTTCTTCACTTCGGATGATCTAAAGGTTTTAAAATTGTCACTGATTACGAGATCAGGAACGCCTCGCCGTGCCATGAATCGCTTAAATCCCCGCAAGAATCCGTGTACCGACCTGTCCGGTACTAGCTCCAAATGAATGGCTCTGCTCGATGCACACGTTAGCAAAAGGATGTAGCACTTGCTACTCTTTAACCCATCTTTAACGAACAAGGTCGCGCAAAGTCAAGTCCAGTGAACTGAAAAGCGTACGCCATATGATCCACTCTGTAATCCGGTAAATCTGGACTGGATGGCGCTCGCACAGGTTGACCTTGATAACGCGTACAAATTACACATTTCCGAATTACTGTAGCCTACTTCTTTGACACTTTTGCTCCCCTTCACGATCCAGAAGTTTTTTCGAATCCATGCCAGTGTTGTCTCATTACCGTGATGCATTGTCGCTTCGTGGGCATCCAAGATAATTAGGCGTGTAAAATAACTGCTGTCCTTATTACAAAGTATGACCGGGTGTGGTTCCTCGTACTCCAATGATGAATTCACAAACCGTCCTTTTAACCGCATTAGCCCAACTTTGTCTTCAAATAACCCCAGTGATGCAACTTGGTTGTTCTTTCATCAGTATCAGCTCTTCTTTTATCCACATCATTAAAGCTTTGTTGCACTCGTCAATTGTCAGCACACTATCGTTGACCATATCACCATGCTGTTTTCCTACTCGCTTTCTTAAATTGTTCACAAATCGCATTACGTAGCCAGTGGTAAGCAATAATTTCTTCAATGAGCTGTAACGAGTACAATCAATGACAGCACTAATTGAACGTTTGTTGCTAGGCGTGCCCCTCGTTGTCGTGTTACTGAAGTTGACAACTTCAGCAGAAACTTCTACATCAACCCTCCCAACCAAAGAGTTTTCGTCAACACGACCAGCATTTACCCTTTCAAACGCCAACTCCTGTGACCACAACATCAAAGGTCCTCTAAACCAACAACCCGAAAAACCCTCCTTCAAACTCGAAGACAACCGAGTAGGGACATCAGCAGCATTTACCTCACCCTTAACAAAATGCCACTTCTCACGATCAACCACTTTCCTTATAGCCACAACTCGATTAACCCAGCAAAGAGCCACCTCGGAAACGGTCCAACAGAATATATCGTGCAAGTCAATTCGTTTTTTAACTCCTACGAGTACTTCGCGAATTAAGCAGTAATCAGCCCAAGAGCTCTAACCGAGGAATTGTTAGTGTTTTTAAAGGAGCTACGGCACCCTGATAAACAAGCCGCAGGTAGACAACCGCACAGTAAACCTCTTGAGAGCTATCACAAAAACCGTGAAGCTCTATACGACTACCGGATGAAAAATTGGCTGAAAACACAAACCGACTGTGCCGCACTTCCACAAAATGTTTTAACTCCTCAAACAAACGCTATTTTGTCAGGTATAATTTCATCCCAGTCCAATTTATCTTTGCAAAGCAACTGAAAAATAGTTTTAATTTTGGCAGTGACTGGAGCAATGAAACCTAAAGGGTCGAAAATAGAAGCAGAAATAATCAGCAAATTTCTCTTTGTTTGTTTAATGGTGGCACATTTTGAAACCAAATCGTCGAGACGGAAAAGAAATTCATTCAAAGCTGTGTCCCACCCTACACCTAAAACAACTTTATGCTCTGCTGTAATGTTTGGCAAATAGTCCACTTGTAGTATAGGGGACGCAATACAACTCTCTTGAGCTCGACGCTCACTATTAAAATGTTCCATAACTTTATCAAATGTCCAAATCTGCTCGCCAAATTTTCTAGAGATGATCATTGTAATTTCATCAAGCAATCGTTCTTTTGAAAGATGATGGTTGAACCAGCAAGACTTTCTTAACAGCAGAGGACCAATTTGGAAGTTGTTCTGCGTAATGCTTCCACCATTCTACCTTATTCTCTTCTGATGAAATGACCACATCTTGTGCGGCCGCGACATACTGCGGTAGCTCTTTAAGCAGGGCATCAATGGTTGCGTCGTTATGAAGAAATGGAAAGATCTTCAAGGCTCTCACCGTTTCTTTGCTGGGTGATAACCACTGGACAGGCACGGGGCACATTATTCTTGCTGCTTTGAAGGCTGTCACGGTGTCATAAAGCTCCACGTTAAATTTTCGCAGGAACCACAGTATGGCTGGTTGCACACATTCTTTGGCCTTTGGCTCCGGTAACTCACCATTCTGAGTTGCATCTTGATTCGCAATTGCAACAGCAACTGCGTGTACGTTTAGAAAATGCGAAGTTTGGCAAGCCTCTGCAACAGCTTTCAGCTTCTCGTAACAAGAAAACACAAGAGGGCCATCACTTTCTAAATAATATGCAGCCTTTACAAAATGTTGGCCAACGTCAACGGTGACAGCCAGCTCCAGCTTGAGGTCAATGAGGCGCTGAGGATCAGACATTATTTTTAGAAGCTGTGGAACAATTTGAGCACAAATTTTCTTCTTTTTTGCCATTTCCAAAAATCCACAAACATCTCCAAATTGCTCTAAAAGCTGCTGGTACACTTCGACCACCAGCGCGTTTCGCTGTAGGATTTTGGCCTACGACCAGTCAAATCCTGCCATGCTAGTTTTGTCTGGTGGCTGTGGCTAAACAGACGAATCCAGAGGTTTCCAAACTGCAAAAGAGTAGGAATAGCCAGGTGATTGCCAACATTGTCAAGCGTGTGCGAAAAGCAAACGACGTTCAGTACGTTTGGAAATATAAAAGCTATACGATTCAATGCCGCTTCGTTGACACTTGCTCCATCCCTCATTGCTGCTAGTAGCGAGTTCGTTCTGATTCCGTATTCGACAGACAGGCATTCATTCAGAACCCTTGCTAACTGCTCCAAGTTTACGGACTTTGAACAAATGTCGATTCGTGCGAGACGTTGAGATATCATCCAGTTGTCATTGATAAACGGAACGATTATGGCTAGGGCCTCACGTTGTCTTGTGCTCCCGTCAAATATTACTGAAACGTCTCTTGTCCCATTTGCACTGCCTGGCAAAGATAATTCTTGCTTTACTCTTTCCGTTTCTTGTTTGAAAATGAGGGATATGTACTGTCCAGGATTAGAACTACCAGTAAGACGATACCCATTCTTCTCCAGGAGAGGTCGTAGGGTGTCGATCTACTTCCTGTCGGTATGCTCGCTCAGTCAAAGGCAACGTACTGACTTTCTGACTTTTTTCACGACTAAGGGCCTCGACAATTGTTTGTTCTCTCAATTTCGACATTTTCAACTTATCCTTTCCACTTACGTGTTTTTTGGAGGAACAATGACTAACCAGGATGCTCTTTTTGGAAAATACAACTTCTTTGCAAGCGTCGCAAAAGATGACATTGCCTTTGACACATAGTTGCTCATTTGCAAATTGGCTTACTCGATCTCGCAAAGAAATTATTTTCACATCCGTTGCTCCCCGACTCTTGTATTTATTGGCATTTGCAGACAGGCGTCGGTCTCGAGCAATTTTTGCGCGTGTCAACCCTCTTTTTTCATTCGCCTCTTGTTGACTTCCTTGTGAAACTGAAGTCTGTAAGTTTATACCGTTTTCAAGCGACGCCATCTTGGATATGGAGTATGACCGCGAATTGGGAAAAAGAGGACTGGGGCCGGAACTAACTCAAGGTTATATCACCAAGCGTTGGGGAAAGTTAAACTATAACGATAAACCCGAAAAATATTGTCATGGTTTTGATATTTTCCCTGAAATCTACACACAATTGCAGATTATGCAAGCAGTGCTATTTTCTTGAAAAGTCCAAAAATTATGCTTATTTTCTTAAATTATGCCAAAAACTATGCTAATACAATCGAAAAAGCCTAAATAGTTTTTGAAGTTGATTATCTTAATAATAAAATGGCTAGGTGACTTTGCCCCCTAACCCAAATAATGCCAAACTTGTGTTAGGCCTAGGGGACACATGTAAAATCGTTAATGTTGAATACATGCCTAGTAACGAGCTGCGGGAATGGAACATCCTACGTAATTAGTTCAGCAAGATGCTAGGTATAAACATTGTTAGAACTGAATTATACCCAGTGCTGTAAGTAATTTCGTGGCAAGTAACGAAATTACAGGTAATCGTTACTTTTTTGAGTAACTTTAGAGGTAACTAGTTACATTTTGCAAGAAGGTAACTGGAACTGGAACTAGTTACTTTTTTGTTCAAAATGGAACGGTAACGCATTATATACGTTACCAGCGTTAAAGTTACTTTTTCGTTACATTTTCAGTCTAAATTTTACTATAAAAAATAATATCTACAGTAAAATTTGACAAATTCAAATTCTCAATTCTTGAAGCTAGTTTTAATCATTTCAATATTTCATGCAAGCAGCACAACGTATTATCTGATTCACAGAATCATCACAGAATCATGCAGTGTAAGGTTTATTGGGCACTTTTTTATTAAAATATTTCATGTGAATACAGTACCAGAAATCTGCTCTATTATATACCCCTGCATCTATTGTTAATAATAGTAAACTGTGGAATGTAACTTTGTAACTGGTTACAAAAATTTTAAGGTAACTTTGTAACGGTAACCAGTTACATGTCTACTCATGTAACTTTTACCTGTAACTAGTTCCTTTTTTGAACTTGTAACTGTAACTGTAACTAGTTCCAAAAAAGGCAACTTTTACAGCACTGATTATACCCAGCTAAATTTGTGTTTGTGTTTATCGCTAGTGTCCAGCCTCCTGCTACACATCCTGGCATATCATATATTCATACCTGGGAAACTGCTAGGTAAAGTTTGTTGATTAAGGTGATGGTATGGTTGTTGTGAAAGTCACGTCTATATGGCCTTTTTCGACATGACAACTTGTTGTCCGTGTCTGTGTGGTCCGTGTTTTCCAGATAACCTGGCGTAACTGGTCGATACTGGCACTGCGTTTTAAAAGCCGGCGATCACGAACTGAGACGCCGTTCACACGGGACTGGATCCGTATGGTCACCATATCAATTTGACCAGTTTCAAGACGAGCATGACTCTTAAGTTTGTGATAATATTACAGAACTTATAATTAAAACATACCATAGAAAAAGTGGTAAGAGTAAATGTGACCGTAAAGTGACCGAACTAAATATTGAGATCACACGGATCCAGTCTCGTGTGAACGGGGTCTGAGATCATTTTTGGTCGTCCAATATTTGTAAACTCTTATTTCGTTACGCGTGTTTTTAAACATCGTGCTACACTTGATTTAGAAATCTTAACTTTTTAGCGATTTCTCGAAGAGAATACTGGTTTTCCATTTTTAAAAACCGAACAAGTGCCCGTGTTTCATCAGATATCTGTCGTACAACACTATTGTAACAACTAAGTATTAACAATATAACGAGAAAACGACATATGTACTTGCGCAATATGTACTATTGTGTTGTATCACTTACTCAGCCCAAGTACGAACGTCACAATTAATTAAATACTTGCGTCAAATATGCACATGCTATACGCAATAGTTATCAGCTTATCCATGCATTTTACTCATTAATAATTGCTATTATCAAGTTTGTAGCTAAAATTAAAATCAGCACTTGCGCAAACCTACGACTAAGCAATTGCGCAAATACATTTTCATTTCTACTGGACGCATATACACCATGACACCTGGGAATTAGAGAACAACTGCTGTGGTCCCGTGTGCAGACGACAGCTCTTTATTAACAACATAACTTTTCATATTTACATTTGAATATTATATTTGCTGCTTATTTTGTCCGATAGTTGCCTTCTAGCTAGGACTGCATACTATCATTGCGAAGTATCAAATGTTTGTCATATGTAACGTTACTCTCAAGCAACAATGCTTGTTCATCTTCAAACTTGTTCTGCGTCTTAATTGCTGGTACCGGGAGGCCAGAAAAAACCTCCACTACGTGGTAGGAAATCTGGGCGTGACCAAGATACCAGCACGCTGCCCGCTCAGCAAAGTTGCGACATTAACTGTTCCCAATGCGAGTAAAGTTCCACATTCCACCAAATTAACCAAGTTTGAGCTGTCAAACGCACCGACCGAGATGTTCCTTGATCATCGACACGATCTTTTATACTCTTGCTCTGCATACTGCTCCGCCCACTTGGGAATACTGCTTTGTTGTAATGAATATACTTTCCTACTATACTGCGTACCGTAGGAAACTATTTATTCCCACCGAATATATTTCATTTATTCATTTGCAATAAATTGTATTTTATGCTATATTTTCAATACTGATTATGTCAGGTACCAAAAAATGGCTAAAATTTATGCCAACACCATTAATAGTTAGTAAACCATATATATATTCCTTGAATTTTTACAAATAACTTGCCAAAGTACCTACTAATGACAATAAGTACAGTATGCATTACAGACAATCAGTTTCAAAAGTACTGGGGAATCTAGCAATTTTTCATGAAAAATCAACGTACACCGTTGATATATCTATAAAATCCATATTTTCCCCTCCCCGCCTCCCCCAATCAATGTTGGTGAGATGGGGGAGCGGGGGAATGAATTATTTGAAAAAAATGAAAAATTTCCTCAAGTGTCCCAACACTTTTGAAAATGATTGTAGCTCTTTGTAGTAAACAGTTTTATCTGGAGGTGAATTAACAGACACTGTTGTATGAGGCGGTGGATCAATTGTCTTAGAAAACTCTTGAATTTCCAGCAACGTTTCCGGCAGGAAACTTTTTAAAAAAATTAAAATGAGAAATTTCGACTACTTCCTTTGGCAAGCCGTACAGGGTACATAAAAAAATAAACAAATTTGAAGTGGCTTGAAGTATTCTCAAGCGCCAAGATACATAATGCTAAATATCGTAATAAAAATCCTGGATGATCACTCAACAACGCTACCCAAGATGGGGTTACAATTCCAGACATTTTATTGTTCACATTCATCATGTATTTGATTGGATCAGTTCATAGTTCGTGACTGCCTCGTTACATGTGAATAAAACGAGATTAATGACTTCGAAGGAGTTCATGCTATTTAATAAAATAAACATTAAACATTACAAACACATGACATCACAATCGTTAGCTATGCGAGTGAGTTCGCTATTTGAATGGTCTTTGCGCTCTACTATAGTATTGGAATAATTGCATTACATCATTCAGATTTTACTATGGAGTATTATATAATTGTTTTATCAATATAATGAATTCATTTTAATGAATATATTTGTTACTGTATGAGTCAGAGTATTGAGTTATTTTAACGCACTAAAATATAACCCATAGCTTTTAGATTTTTCTCTCCGTTGTCTGGTGAAAGATGGCTTGCAGCATTACCTGCGGCGTTCGTTTCCCAGTTCCTATGGGCTCCCAGTCCAATAAAACTGCCGGGAGTTTCACAGTCATTTTCATTGTTTGCAATTAGACCCAAACGAACTCTTGACTGTTCATTGTAAACGTTAAATCCCTCTTTATTACAGTTATCTTGTAAAGATGATCCAGAGATTAATGATTTCCATTTGTTTCGACCAAGGTTTGTTTTTCGATATTCACCGTCTGCGATCAAACTGTACAATGATGAGGCAGAATACGGGAAAGAGAAAGCTTTGAGATTTTCTTCATATTTCATACCAACACAAATTTCTGTAAATGAAGTTCTCCAATAAGTTGATCCTTTAAATTCACGGTTGTCTAAACCATGGCTATTGTCACTATAAGTTCTGTCCTCCGTCCAAAAGGATGAGTCATATCTGAAAGTATTCTACAATAACAAAATAACAATTTATTAAATACCATCTAATCTGACAGTTGCTCTAATTCTGAATTTAATCCTGCTTCAATCTGAATAAGATGAAGCATTCTAGCACTGAAATCCTTATAATTCTGTGAATATATATTTCTTTGTTACAGAAATATACTAACGAAAGAGAGCAAGACCAAGTGTACTTGAGTTATAAAATAAAAAACTTTATTTTACGAGACTGACACATTAGAATGGAATTGACAAACTTGTGGCCCACATCATGGTGATATGTGATGGCTGAGTACGAGTCAAAGTGTTGGTAATATCAAAATGAAATTATTGAGAGTGTTCATTATTTTGTACTATTTTGAAATACGCACTGGTTATCCAGAATACGAAAAAGATTTGACAATGTAAATATTTCACAATTTTAATACTCTTAAACATTATAGCCGTGCTACATTAAATCATTATTTCTTCATGCAGTCTTACCTTGCTTCCATCAATCTTCATCACCAATGTCCAACCACCACCTGAGCAATTTGAAATTGACGTCATGTGACAGTACACACTGGTGTTATGATTGTTTTCAATATTGATTTGGTAAACACCGCTTTCCTTGTTGCTGGAATATAAATAAAATATTTATGCGAGATCATCTAATTATCGAGGGCTTGTAGCTTCTAATTAAAAATAGAAATAGAAAACGAGTCACGTGCTAATATGCTGTAATAATGCACGAATGGAATTGGGGAATGGTGGGAGAATATGACAGAAGCGTGTTAACCCGATTTGTAGCCCAATATTACGTAAAAAATTATTTTCCAATGCTAATTCGTTTCTAACATTCATAATACAGAGATATCACTCAAGTCACAGTTATTATGGTGAAACTAACAGTCAACACATTAAAATGGCTATCATTTTCTCAACAGGCGATTTTGTTTTTAAAAGATGATAGACAAAATTCCTTGTTAAAATCCGTTTGTGTAGAATCTAAACGCAATTAATAAATCAATACACCATGCATATCCCATTTAAGTGATTCCAATGAAATAAAATATAATTTCGGCCAAGTGTTTGTACAGCTACATATGTAGTTTTAATTCTATCATTTCATTCCGTTCACCGTCTTTTCAAGTCCGGTAAACATCCTTGTAGTTACTTTCTGACAGCATGACGGCCGAACCGAAAATCAGGTACATTTTGCACCTAGTCCCGAGTGAAAACTCTGCATCATATGTACTCTGTGTTTGCGATGTCATTCTGTGTTTATATCCACACAAGACAGACATCGAGCAGGCTGCTGTAATGCTATAGTCCAACCAACTGAGCTTCACGGAGAGGTTAGTTCGAGTACCAATATGTTAAAGTTGAATCTACAGTAGATACAACATTGGATAATATTCCAGGGGTCGTGGGTTCAAGTCCCACCGTACCAAGTCACAAATCCCACCTTTCCTCAACTTCGAATTAATCGTTTCATAACTGATAATGTAATTTATAATATAGCATTTGTAAATTCTGAACGATGATTGGCTAAGAGCCGTGTGATATAACTCTATGTCAACACGGAAAATTTCCCGCCACTCTTCTGTTAAAGTTCTTTGTGCTATATTATAAAAGAAATATAAAACATTTTTTCCGTATTGATATACAGTTATATCAACACTCGTGGAAATTGGAAAAACTCGAAATTGTGTGAAAACACTCCGCCCTGCGGGCGTCGTGTTTCCACACAATTTCTCGTTTTTCCAATTTCCACTCGTGTTGATATAACTGTATATCAACACGGAAAATGTTTTATATTTCTTAAAGGTATTATAGCTATTTATAAAGAAACTCTATTACGATGTATTAAATGTTAACAGAATATCATATCAGTTTCTCTCAATGTTTGAAAATACTAATAAAATTTAATATTAATACTATTCCTATGCTAATGAATGTCAATACCAATTTTCTTCTCTTCAACTTTGAAATCGTACAGGAAGATATACTTCACGACCACTGCGAGTGATATAAACGGGTTGTCTACTCCCGTTAACTTTGTGATCAGTCTGGTACATCATCTCATCTTGCATGTTTTGGTCGTTTCTTCTCTGCCCGAGTGCATTCTTGTTAGAGCTTGAGTTCTCTTGAACTTTATTTCGTTCCCAAGAACATGACCTTTTTCTTAAGATCTTAAATTGTGACTTGTAACGCGTGAAAACTTTTACGTCGTCAAACCGAGCTGTTACAGTATTTCCCCATATTCTGATCACTTTACCAAAAATTGGGTTGAGTAGATCTGTCCGTTTGTTCTTCATGAGAATTCTGTCTCCAACAGCAATATCAGATTTCTTGACATTTCTGCGCTTATCGTGATATCTTTTAGACTTCAATTTGTACTGAGCATCGTTCTTTCTGACTTCAGGATCGTTTTCACATTTTGATATGTCTGGCAATACTCCTAGTTGCATCTTTCGGCCAAACATTAACTCGAACGGACTCTTACCCGTAGCAGGATGTGGTGTAGCACGATATCCATTTAGCATTCCTTCAACAAGAGCACGGTACTTTTCCCCTTCTTGTTTAGCAATTCTTTCTATCTTCTTCAAATTCTGTATGAATTTCTCCGCTTCACCGTTACCTCTAAAGGTTTTACTCGTTTGTGGATGAAGCCTTTCTTTCGAGCATACGCCTTGAATTCATGTCCAGTAAATGGAGGTCCTTGATCAGATTTCAGTTCTTTCACTGTGCCAAATGTTGAGAACCATAAATCAAGGATTGGTTTCACGCTTGACAACGCTGTCGATCTGCAGTAGCCCACAACAGGATAACGACTGTAGAGGTCTTACCCGACTAAAGCTTAAGTTCCATCTTTCAATGGTCCTTTGAAATCTACAGAAATTGTATGCCAAGGACCAGGTGGTAATGGAGTTGATTTGAGGGGTTTGTCATATGTACGATCATAAGTGACTTGACAGCTCTGGCAATTCTGTACAGTGTCTTTACATACTTTTGAAATACCAGGAAACCAAATTTTCTCTTGAAGAAGATTCAGCGTACGAGTTTCTCCAGAATGTCCCATCTTGTGCACTTTCTCAACAAATCTTCTTCTTTCACTGCGAGGTGGAACAACTTTATCTTTAAACAGGATTAAGTCTACAACAACAGATAGATCGGATGCTACCCCGAGAAATCTTGAAATTCGTGGATCCTTTCCATATTTCTTCCAGAGGTTACCTTCAATAACTTCTTTTAGGAACATATAGTCGTCATCTTCCTTTGCCACTTTGGAAAGGTATTCATTTCCTTTTGTTACATAAGTCCGCAAACCATCCTCTAATTCATTGACAGCCTTCACAACAGGAACATCATCATGCTTCTTTGTCAGGTGTCTCGATCCATAATCCACAATATTCTCTGCTCATTTCTGGTATTTCACCACATAATCCAATCCTTGAATGGCAAGTATCTGTTGCTCGATGCGTAGTGGTGCTCTCGATGTTGGATTATTGAACAGATGTACAAGTGGTTTGCAGTCTGTGATGATTTCAAACTTTGATGTTCCGACTAAATACTTGTACAGGGCATCAGCACAGGCGAACTTGATCGCAGCAGCTTCTAACTCGGTCTGCCCGTATCTTGTTGACTTGTCGACGTCAGTTAGGGCTCAATTTGCAACATGACACATCTTCCACTCTCCGTCATCGTTTTGTTGACATAAAACTGCACACAATCCGCCGGGAACATTACTCGATTTCTCTGTTTTCTTCCCTGCGTCAACGTAAATTCTGATCAGCTTTCCAGGAACAAAATAGGAAAGGGTTGTTTGCTCTGTCAAACTGTCTTTTAGACTGTCAAGAGCTTCCTGTTCTTGAGATCGCCACTGAAAAGTTGATGTTGATTTCGTTAGTTGTCGCAATGGGGCAGCGATCTGGGCGGAGTTTTGGATAAATCGAGACATGTATCCTACTATCTGGAGAAAACTTCTTACTCCTTCTTTTGAGCTGGGCTCCCCGCATTCTTTCAACGCTCTTACTTTTTTTTTCGCTGGTTTCATGCCTTCTCCAGTGAATCTGACACCATAAAATTCAACTTCTTCTTTCCCAAATTCACACTTCGCTAGTTTTAGTGTTAAACCATGGTCCTGAAGGCGTGTCAACACTTGATCGAGTGTTTTATTGTGCTCGTCCCAATCTTTTCCGCCGGCTAAACAATCATCACGATTACTCTTGACGTAAGGAATTCCAGCCAGAATTTCGTTTATTCTTCTGTCGAATTCGTCTTGACTAGTAATCCATCCCTGCGCTAGCGTTTCGTGTTTCAAATTTCCCCAGGGCGTGGTTACAACAAGATACTTCTTGGAATCCTCAATTGATGATATCCATTGTTCATGTCTAATTTGGAAAACACTTTGCAATCTCCGAATGCTGCTGACAGTTCGTCTATTCGCAAACCAGGTACGATGTGGGTTCTCGATGCTCCTTTGTTTGCCATACGGAAGTCTGCAGTAATGCGAACATCATCTCCTTTTGGTGTGATGACAAGAGGGTTAGCATACACAATCGGTTCTCCTGGTTTTGTCCATGTCATAACCCCTTCTTGAACGAAGTAATCTAATTTCTTCTTTGTTTTTTGTTTAAGATGATGTGGTACAGGTCTAGGTGGTTGTATGACTGGTTTTGCGTTGGAATTCATCTCAATGTGCGTAAGAATTGGTTCTCCTGTTTCTGGATTCTTTAGTGTACCGATACCATGGAACATCTTCTGATGTTTCTGCAGGATTCTTCTTAGTTCTCTCTTTGGCAATTCGTCTTCAAGTTTACACTCACTTTCATTTTCTGTTCTTCCATCGACCTTCTTTACAAACTCTCCTTCGATACTGTATTTAATCATTCCAAGATTAATTAGTGCTCTTTCGGATAAGAGTGGATATTTGTGGATGCCATCTGGGATGACGAAAAGATCAGTTAAGGTTTCTGCATTTTTATTTGACAGCTTCACATCTTTGATTGTAGCTATGGCTTCGAGTTCTTCACCATTGAGAGTATAGATCTTCCTTTTTGGTTTCTTTATATGTTTTTTGATATCTGGGTTTTGTTCGTAGGTCTTCTTAAAATCACTCGCTGGGATTAGATCAACATCAGCGCCGGTATCTGGATCAACAATGATTTTCGTTTCATATACATAGACAGGTAACAAAATGTTGCTAATATTTTGTCCTTTTACAGCTCGTATACCCAACTTCTCTCTCACACATCTGTAAAATTCAGGATCGGAGTCGGATGAGTAATCATAATCTTGTACGTAATTCTCATATCTGGACCATTACTCGAACCAGCAACCTTTACTTGCTTCAAACCGCTATCAATCTTTCTCGAGAAACATTGCGCGCTGAAATGGCCAATTTTCCCACATTTGAAACATTCTTTTTTAGCAGCTGGACATGTCGAATGAGATTTATCACGACCACATTTCGTGCAAATATTTTCATTCTGCAAGGTATTATTTACAGATCTCTTCGGGTTTTCGTGGTTTCGAAACGAGTATAAAT
This sequence comes from Muricea muricata, assembly GCA_963855995.1. Taxonomy (NCBI): domain Eukaryota; kingdom Metazoa; phylum Cnidaria; class Anthozoa; order Malacalcyonacea; family Plexauridae; genus Muricea; species Muricea muricata. The sequence goes on from OY979716.1 coordinate 116,636,057, forward strand.
TCTTCGATTTTCTTTTCGAAAATTGTTTTCCAGATACTCTTCTTATTTCATTGTCGGGTGATTCGTTCTTGATTCCCGTTTTCATTTCGTTTCTTTGTGCTTCGACGTCTTGCTTTCTAGTCGCATGTTTCAAAAAGTCCTCAAGTGACCAATTATTAATTTTCTAACGCTTTTGCTTGTAGACTTTCCTCTTTGCACGTCAATATCAGACGATCTAGAATCATCTCGTCATCGTAACCATGAAAGTCACATTCTTTAGCAAGTCTTCGAAGTTCAAGTTCGTATTGAGCGATGGATTGATTTGATTGTCTGAAGGCTTTATTGAATCGGAATCTCGCATGAAGTCTGGTATTTCTTGCAACATATATATGCTCGATTTTCGCTATCAACGTCTTGTATTCATCGAGATCTTCTTGTGGTTGAGCGCCATTCTCGTGTATCGAAAGGATCTTATCGCCGCCATGGACCAACAACGCTGCTTTCATATCTTCTGGCTTCACAATGCCAAAATACTTCATCTCAACTTCAAGTCTTCGTCTCCATAATTCCATTTGCATGTTGTTTCTAAACTGTCTTCGTCTGGTTCAAATGGTTCGATTTTTAATGCCTTTCTCGTTTTAGGAGGCATGCTAACTTTGTTTAATCCTCGTCGCCAATGTTATAAACTCACAATATACACGTTTTCCGTCATCTAGACTATTAGGGACTTTGAGATACTGACAGCGGACTACCAAAACATGTAAAATATAAAATTCAATATCTGAAGACAAAAAGTGTTACTTACTATCGTAAACTTTACTCGAATGTCGTTACTTAAGTCTTAAAAAGGTTTTTTAAAGCTAAAAATTATCGATTAAGTTGAACACTGCGTAGTTGGTTTGCACGCTACCGTTCTTGATTCGCTTTGAGGACACAAAATACTGGATTTTCAGTCATAGTCCTGGCTACGACGGTTAAAAGTATGCTCAAGGGGACATGTGAATTCCTTAAGCATCAATGCTGTCAACATAAAAGTATAAATGCATAAATGGGAGCATATAAAAACACCATAATTTTGTGTTGTGAACGAACTTTTGGAAGGGAATTATTTGCATTTAGTCGTCCATAGTGTTCCGTAATGTTTGAGCGTGCTCGTAGTCCGTTGTCAGTATCTTAAAGTCCCTATTATTTACCGACTACATCAAAAGCTGTTTACACCAGTATTTATGATTTACATGATTTATAATAATACAGAATAAAGACTTATCCAATATTCAGAACTATAATACAATGTCTAGATGTCCCAATACTATTATGCTCTTACAACAACACTCACTCGTTCGTTTAACGATCCTTCAGATCACAACTCGTGAATAAAAATCGTACGCACTCACCAACCATGAAGTAATCTCTATATTCTTCATTGAGCAACCGCGACCGAAGAAATTTGTAAAGCTTGACAAAATGTTTCTCTACCCCCCCCCCCTCCTCCGCCCCTGCCTCACCGTTTTTGCTATCGATCAGTTAATGTGTATTGGCGATCTAATTCATAATAAGATGTGCAAAACCAATTTAACCTGTTGTTGTCGAGAATTTCTTTACATGAAGTGTGTGTTTCTAAAAAGATTGGGAGAGTGGTTGCAAATATCAATATTATGGAACAAACTTAAGGGGTCTATTGTAGGGGCAACGTCGTCCCCAGGGTCATATTTGTGGGCGCGGTGAGGAAATAGATGACCCTGGTAAAGGCTGTCCTAATCTCCTTGTTCATTGAGTAACACATTCGACCAGTCAGGGTTTGTGACAATAAATGTGATTGGTTCAACGAAATGACAGCATAATATTACTTCCTGTTTTCTGCACGTTTATTAGGTTGGGGTTTTTATATACAACTTGTGGTTGGTTTGAGTTGCTTTAATGTTGAGTATCACACCTTAAAAAACATTCTTTTAAATATTGTTTTTATGTGAGCGTAAATTTCTGTATACATTGTGAAAATTTGCACGCCAATGCTCTGTGCCAGTGGTGACTTGAGTCAGCGCCACATTATTCACTGACGGCGCATGCTCGAAAACCTCCAAGAATCTTGGAGATTTTTACAGCCTTTACCAGGGTCATCTATTTCCTCACCGCGCCCACAAAGATGACCCTGGGGACGAAGTTGTTATAGGGGGTACTCATCTCCATACGGCTAAAACCGTACAACCGCAATACTATAATATACCCCCTTGAAGCAAATGACATCAAAAGTCTGTGCGATTACAATCGGATTTCTGTTGTAACTCTGATTGTCTAATTTCCAGCAAAAGTATCACGCGACACTTAATGTATCGTTTTAATCCTAATTTTTGAGTCGTTTTTCTTTTAACCGCGGGTTTTATTTTAGATACTAACAATTAAATTAATAAGTAGATCAACCTTGGGGAAAAATCGCAAAGAATCTCGACTAAATTCTTTAAAGTCGCAAAATTCTGATAGAAAACTTCCTCAAAAAAAAAATTAGTTAAACACCTCGAAATTCAGGATTTATGTCATCTAAAGCTCTCGGACGCTGATCCTTAGGGTCTTTCTATGACATAAATTCCTCCTTCGAGGTATAATTCGATTGTTGTTTTTGTTTTTGTAAATCTATAGTGTGGGTGGAAATTTATAGAAGACCCCATCCCCTTGATCCCACCACACAATTTTTTTCATGCCCCTAAAATAATGACAGATCGTGATCAATCCACCAACATCAAGGGGACTGATTTCTTAAAAGTTCATGACATGTTTTTGACAATTTTGGTAAAATAGTCAAGGAGGCAGAGGTAATTTTACCTACCTTCTCCAGGGGCAAATCCATTTTACTCTTAAATTGCAATTGTCCGTTGAATGCCTGATATAATAATTCTGAATGTTGTTTGGTCCGATTTATCTTGTGGGCTTCGATCAACATGTCTTTCTTTAGTTTTATTATTAAACTATTATGTGGTCAAAAATAGCAAACTTTCAAGTTCGCTCATTTGAAAAAATAACTTGTATCATCAGGAAGCTTATAAAAAACAGCTTATAAGACATGATACGATTACTCTGGTTCTTCAAGCCGCTTTTGAGTCATTGTTGCTTCAAAATGTGAAAATGGCGCTAATTTCCTGCCTTGGGCACTTGTCTGAAAACAAGTTTTCAAACGCTCATAACTCAACAAAAATGTGAAAAATAAAAGTAATCATAATAATGTGTTGTATGTAGTTTTTTATTACCTTTTTGATAACATAAGTGGTTTTCCCAGAAATTAATTTGAAATTTCGCCTTTTCAGACAATAATATAGCTTTATAGATTTAGGGAAAAACGTGTTTTTGAATTTCCGAGGTTGTGTTGCCTCAAAAAAGACCTGTAGTCCCCATCATAAAGATCTGCCTTAAGTTTAAGTTATGAGTCTCCGTAAATTTTTGATTTTGTATGTTTAAGAGGTTCTGCCTTTCTGTGTTTCCGAGATTCCTAGTTTCTGCGTTTCCGAGTTTTTGTGTTTCCGAAATTCTGAGCTTCCGATCGAGATTCTGAGCAGGGAAAAAACCGAAATTGAAACATGTTCACGAAAACACGGAGAACTCAGAATCTTGGGAACTCAGAATCTCGGAAACTCAGAAATACGAAGTCCCTTCTCGGACTTTGAGGACTTGATGAGGATTTTCAATAAAGGACAGGCCCATGCATTTTCAAATCCCAGCAGGAAAATAAAAAGCAGGATGCATTAACTACAACTGACCCTTAATCATGTTTTTATCTTCCAAATTAATGCTTTCATTTTCAAACTTCATGGTTTGTTTAGGAATGCAACTTGCGTTGTAATCCTAGAAAATAAAAGCAGATGTCAGTATTCCTCATTATATTGCCGAATCCTCATTACTGGTAATTAAGATAAGGGTAAATAAAAGTAGAGACCTACACAGCAAAGAAATGAGCAACCTGTTCAGGGTTGATGGGAACAGGAGTGAACAATGTTTTGCTGCCCATTATGTTCACAGTTGTCAAAAATATTCTTCAGCATTGTTACACCCGATGCAGGCTCAACAACATTGTTCAATATTGTTAAAGTGTCCATGACACGAAAATTTTTATTGCATAATGAGAAAGAGTATTTAAAACTGTAATACAAGTTCTTTTGTGCTTTTGCGCTGCAACGTTTTGTTGATGATATATTTCAGTTTGAATATTTTGTTTTGTCGGCTAACTGTCGGGCACTTTAACAGTCTAGAACAATGGGCAGCAAAACATTGTTCAATCCTGTTCTCATCAACCCTCAACAGGTTGTTTGTTTTTTACTGTGTAGAGCACGTATACATGGTACCGGTCGTATTCATTCCTACCCCTTTTTCTATGATTAGTTGTTATTCAATTCTAAAATATTAAAGAGGGGTTACAGTCCATGATGTAAACAAACGCTTTGTTTACATTTTGAAATTCCACATTCGTAAAATATGACTTACTAAATGAATATCTGACACTTTTCTGGTTTGCTATGCATATACATGAATGTAAACCAGAGTTTCAATTCAAAAAGAGTTCGAAAAATGTGAATTTTGGACAATGTTTATATTTGGTGGCCCACCTTTGTTATGAGCAGAACCGATGCGCAAAACGGACTGTAAACCCTCTTTAACAAATTCAAAAGTTGTACTCGTCCTGAAACCATTCAAGTTATTCCGAATTTGTGGAGTGCATGCATGTTATAATAATGATACAACTGTATATCAATAAGGAAAAACTGTTTTATATTTTATTTTATAATCGAATTTATAAACGAGTGCTTGCAAAAACCTTCAGAGGGTAGTTGAAAAAGATATGATCAAATAAAGAACTTGGTTCCAAATCGTACGACGTATTTTCCACCAGTTCATGCAGTAATTCACATTTGTTGGAGTGGTTGAGCGAGGGAGCATGGTTGTAGTTCAAAGACCTGCAACAGGGATTGGAGAAGCAGTTGTCGACACAGGCGCTTTTTGAAGAAACATTACGCATTTCTAAGACTGGCGCATTAAGTCGAGAATCTGAAAGACAATGTAAAAAATAATCTAATCTGATGTTTATGGTTATATGTAGTGGTCTATACTCAAAATCTAAAGCTGTTCAACCCCAGTTTTCCAGTCAAAACTTCGTCATCTCCACCGCGACGTTACCATGCAGATATCGAAAAGAAAGCTAAAGTAATTTAACGGGTAGCCGTATATATTTAAATGTTCCATTTGTGAATTATAATACTGGGGTCAGCAGAATCGTTCTTACACGTCATGCACGCACATGATTGTATAACAAGAAGGCTAAACTGTTCAACCGGCCTAAATGATATACCCTGCATTGCAAAATTCCTGCTGATGTTATAAATAAAAGTATTCCAACAACACGAATGCTGCAAATGAAACACCATTTTATATAGTTTAAGGTCGTTTTTCTGACCTTGTAGTGAGGAATTATAACAAAAGGTTATTTCTGTTCTGGAGATAATCTCTTGAGATTGCAACACCTGGACCTTGACCATCAACAGACAGACAAGCTTCAAGATTGTAAATTGAAGCAGTGAATTGAAGTATAGTTGATCGTTAGCTCTTTGCGAATTTCTGCGAATCCTTTGCATCTAAAAGAAAAGAAAACTGCATAAGCCAAGCCATTCCTATAATTTAAATAATCACAATAGCTGCAACAAAACAACAAACAAATTATGTGACTGTCGTTAAGGAGATAGTTTACACATTGTTGTCACTATACACTATATACAACTTAAGAACTAGAAATCTCAGGACATTAAGATTCACGAGGCGGCAGCTCGACGAGGCGCCTTCCAAGCAAAAACAAGGGGGAAAATGTTCTCGACCAATCAGAGAACTTGTTTACATTTTCGCTGTAAGCCAATCAGATTGCATAAATTCGCAATCCGCACGGGAAAACCCGTAAATTTCCATGCAAATATGGGGTCGTAAATAAAGCTTCATAGGGGTCAGGTTTTTTTAAATTTTGAGTCGAAATCAACAAGTAAAATAAAATATAGATTTTTCTAAAAAACTACCGCTGGGATTATCGTTTTATCGCTTGGTTGTAAAATTATCAGCGTTCGAACTAGAGGCAATGTTTTGCCTGTACAAACGTAAAGAAATACATTGGCTGTTAAAACACGCCACTGTGCCGTCCCGATTTTGCCATTATTCCAGGTAAATTAAAACAAAAATGTAAAACATACATTTTTCAGAAAAAGCGATAGTGGAATTTTGGTTTTATTATCTTGTTTCAAAGTCATGAGTACTCGAACATCCCATAACACAATACGCACCAATATGCAAGGCAATTCACCTGTCCTGGAATAAAGGTCTGCGGGCAAAAGAATATGTTATTTTTTTCATAAAATCATTGGAAGTAAGCAAAGTATATGTTTTCCCAAAATTCTACCGCTGGGATAAGCCATTGCTCGATTCGTTTAAAACTTATCGTCTGTCAAAAAATAGCGCACGCAAGACCCTCGAGCAAGACCGCAATCAGCATACGTGCCCATTCATTGACTAAAATTAAAATTCAGAATAAGATTAAATTGTTCGAAATAAAAAAAAAGGCGGGAAAGTTTTTCGAAACATTTGTTTTTAAAGCGATTTAACATCAGTTCTTTTCAGAGCTTAAAATGCCAAAGTATTCAAAAGCATGCCATAATCGTCACTTCCACGAAAAGTGGGGAAGTGATTCATTTGAAGTTTACATTGCAAATCTTCGTAGAAGTGGTTTGTCCGAACTGGCAAAAACGTTTGTTAATTTTTTGAAGCAAGAGCTTGATATCAAGTCACCAACTGTCACTCACGTTTGCAGTAACTGCCTACTGCGTTGTCTTCAAAAGCGAATTTTTACACAGTACTTGACAACTGGTAATAATAAAATGATAGAAAACAAGGTAAGCTCATGTGTTTGTGAAGGAGTTTCATTATAAATTTATTAAATTAAACAACTCAACATATACCCTGGTCACGTTTATTGTCTAAAATAACAGATTGCATGTATCCAATCAAATATAGCTTCAACTATTGCTACAAAATAAAAAGGATGACATGCCAGTTGCACAGACAGATAAAGAAGACACAGTACCTGAAAGTCAAAGTTATGAGAATGACCAAGTGCAAGATGATAACAGCTCATTATTTGGTGACAGTGACACCCCTAACACTGCAGGTTTAACTGCACCTCTATTAACCAGCCAAATATCCAGCCAAGAGACCCAGTCCACCATAACCTTGAGCAGCCCAAGTCAGAAGTTGACTGATGAATTTAAAGAGTGTGACTATTCATTAGCAACCAGCACTGAAGATAAAGAGGTTCAAACAGATGAAAGCATCCATCTTTCCTTGGAGCAGTATCAGCAATTAGTGAAAAAGGCAGCAAGCTATGTTGATTTTAAAGGAGATCTCGACAAAATAATTAATTACTTTGCATCCATTTTGAACCAATCTCCCATAATGGACCCCAGTGAGTTTGAGAGAATCTGTAAACATATTGGGGCTGAAAAGTTGTTCTACCTCCTGTGTGATATAATGAGTTCAGATAAAATGTCTAATGAAAGAAAGCACCTTACCCAACTCAGAGCAATGGTGGTAATATATGTAATGATCTACTCTCGATCTCAGAAAAACAACCGGTTTCAAATAACACTGGCTAGAACATTACAGCAATTTGGTATCACTGATGAAGGGCTGGCATCACTACCAAATTTGGGATTGGCTGCACATCCTCGCACAGTCAAAATTGCATCTCGCTCATCAGCTTCCCTTCATTTGGACAATGTTGCTAGCTTCTTCCAGGAAGTTGTAGAGAACGAGTACTTTCTGGTCTTCAATATAGATGATTACCACAACATACACACCAAGCATCGTCCTGAAAACAAAACACAAACCCAGGCAGTACACATGACAACATTATTAGTAAAGGTTTTTCCAAACATCAAAGCAATTTCAAATCAAGCTCTCGACACACCACTTTTACCCGCATTTCCAGTCAACAAGGACAATCTAGTTATGCTGGTTAGCAATAATATGGCTGGTCTGTGACAAAGCTATGTCACAAGCATGCCTGATTGGGTACTTGCTAAATATTTTGATCCTGAAGCAGAGCGGCACAGACTCTTGCTACATGACTATCAGCAAACTGAAATACAAAAAATGAGATGTATGGATAATACAAAGTTAATTGACAGCCTTCATTTGCCTTTAAAATCTTATGATGACCTCCTCAAGGCATTTGAGCACATGCTTTCCAATGGCCTGCATCTTTACCTAAGAAGTTTTGTAGCTCCTTTCATTGGTGATTGGCCAACACAGTTCTTCATGCCTCAACTGGTTTATAATCTTGCTACAGTTTCCTTACCTGATTTCTGCCAGAATGTTGTTCCTTTTATTGGTCCCTTGCACATCTCATTGAATTCCAGGGAATGTGTGTCGAAGCAGTTTCACCCAATCTTTGCAGAGCTTTATTCATTCATGTTTGGACATAACGCAAAGCTGGCAAAGACTCTACAACCTTGGAGAGTGTCTTTATTACTGGAAATCTTATATGGTGGTTGGACACTGGTAAGAGAAAGCATTCTTTCTATTTTCCATCACAGCAAGGACATTGAGTTCCTCACCCTGGTTAATCTTGTCGATAACTATATTCCACTTGTGTTGAGCATCTACTCAATAGTGTTCAAGTGTAATGACTGTGATTTATATTGTGAATCCCTCTTACGCTGTTGGGTGATGCTCATGGTGTTTCACAGACGACATTATGACAAGGCGTTGCTGGTCATCTTGTCCACATTTATGTACTGGGAGAAGAACAATCATCCAATGTACAATGCATTACGGCAAGCACTGGTGGCATTTGATGAATATCCTGTTGAGAATTTTCATTCTGTCTTGCGTGGTAGAACTAATGCCACTGATGATGCAGACCAAATAAGTCTAAAGGCAAAAGAAATCGATGCCTGTAAACACGAGTTGCAGTCTTTTAAGTCGATGGCTGTATCACTAAAAAAGTTCAATTTCAGCAGGAAAACAATCGCTACGTTAAAAGTAAAGGCTGCTGAGTTCTTGACCGAGAAGTTCGGAGTGCTTCACAACAACCCTGGCCAGGCTGTCTTGCTACCCCGAGTACGAGGACAGAGCAAAGAAGTTTCAAAAGGGCGATTACCAAACTTGTTTGGAGACAAAGTGGTCACCAACAGAGTCTTGCCATTGGGATTCACAACATTGGAAAGAGCCCCAAACCCAGAAATGTAAGTTCATTATTAAAATGTAGCGTTTTGTCAAACTGGAGGCTTTGGCTAATTGTGCCTTGTCGCTGCTTTAGTAAATATTCTTTTCGATTATAATAAAAACAAAAAACCGTTCTGTATGTACCATCAATTGTATCATGATTTAATTCATGATATGCTTGGTATTTAATTTTTGTCAAAAACATTTTTTTCCATAAACAGTGCAAGGTTGAAATAAAAAATACGAATAAAACAAAGCGCACAGTGGCAGAACAAATACCATAGTATTTAACTAAAACAAAATCAATAATTTACCTTTAATTAACAGCAAATGCGACAAGAACGAATGCAAACGAGACAGTCCATTGTGGCAAATTTTTCGAGGATGTGGACATTCATTCCATCTTGAATGCAACCTGCCCGACATTAGCGTTTACTCAGTTTGCAAGTCTTTACTGGAGTCGAAAATTGCTAGTTTAAGCAAAGCAGCGAACGATGCAGTAACAAAATTTAGTCCAGACGTTTTAGGAAAGGATGACTGTGCCAGTAACAACAATCAAGACAGTAGCGATGACGAGGACGATCCCGGCAGCGACGACGAGAATGATGCACATGATATAGAGCAACAAAGCATTGAAGAATGTAGTGTTGAAGCGCTTGTGTCAAATATTTCTTCTTGGACACATGTTCAGCCGCCAAATAAATAGTTAGAGAGGTATGTACATGTAAATGATGTAATCAATCTGTCACTTATTTTTGAAAGCAGCTCCATCCCTTCTTAAAATAGGTCTGATGTTTATAGGTCGTCTTGCGTGCGCTATTTTTTGACAGACGATAAGTTTTAAACGAATCGAGCAATGGCTTATCCCAGCGGTAGAATTTTGGGAAAACATATACTTTGCTTACTTCCAATGATTTTATGAAAAAAAATAACATATTCTTTTGCCCGCAGACCTTTATTCCAGGACAGGTGAATTGCCTTGCATATTGGTGCGTATTGTGTTATGGGACGTTCGAGTACTCATGACTTTGAAACAAGATATTAAAACCAAAATTACACTATCGCTTTTTCCGAAAAATGTATGTTTTACATTTTTGTTTTAATTTACCTGGAATAATGCAAAATTGGGACGGCACAGTGGCGTGTTTTAACAGCCAATGTATTTCTTTACGTTTGTACAGGCAAAACATTGCCTCTAGTTCGAACGCTGATAATTTTACAACCAAGCGATAAAACGATAATCCCAGCGGTAGTTTTTTAGAAAAACCTATATTTTATTTTACTTGTTGATTTCGACTCAAAATTTAAAAAAACCTGACCCCTATGAAGCTTTATTTACGACCCCATATTTGCATGGACATTTACGGGTTTTCCCGTGCGGATTGCGAATTTATGCAATCTGATTGGCTTATACCGAAAATGTAAACAAGTTCTCTGATTGGCCGAGAAAATTTTTACCCCTTGTTCCAAGCAAAGCATTTTTTGCACGAGACAACAATTATCCCCGAGCCAACGGGCGTTAGCCCGGGGCGAGGGTACTAATTCCGCACGGCTATTTACACCCGGGAAAAGGAAAGCATAGCGAAGTCTGAAGTTCATCAAATATCGCGGGCGCGTGGGTCAAGGGTGGCGGTGAGTGGGAGTGGGTGGTCATCACTGATCTCAAAAATATGGCAGACTATAGTGCACTACAATATTTCGTATTTTTGCAAAAAGGTTTGGCAACTTTCACAACCAACGAAGGGTGGTCATTTCTGATCTCAGGAATATGGCGGACTATCAGGAGTAGCAAACACTTAAGGCATCCAAAAAGGCGAGAAATAAGACGAAAACGACTGCCATAAGACTCTTGAAGAGAGATTAATTCGGGGAAAATACAAAGAAGCGCCAAGAATTGACTATGGCGTGAAACACAAGGAAAGTTTGTTGATAATGCGTATTTATACTTGTGTTTTAATGTTTTATAAAGGCCGGCGTAGCCGTACTCATCCAGTCTATTCACTGTTTAAATTCCAGAGTAAGTTTATGTTTTGTAAATGCAAGACTGTCTTCTTATTACTAATGTAATTAATAGGTCGTATTTTATACCAAATTTAAGCTTACATTAGGCGTAATAACATACTGATGACAAATGTTGTGCCATTTAAAAAAATTGTCAATAAAACAAGGATTAAAAACTGATATTTTGTCATTTTGAAAAAATATACAGAAAGAATAACAATTGCCGTGTTGCTATGACAACAACCTATAGAAGTACTTCATGTAATTCCGAAAATACAGTTGCATGCTCTTAGTTAGTGGCGAGGGGTTGCTGCATACATTTCTAGTAAATAATTGGTAATCTGAGAAGTATTCTCAAGTGCGTAGTCATGTCCAATATATACAACATCAAACTAAGCATTATCACGCCCCTAATTGATCAACAAAAAAACATGTTACGACGTGCCTAGTGTTATAGCAAAGCTGTACTGTTTTAGCGAACTTGTTTTGCAAGTATTTCGAAGAAATGTCTCAAAATAGTTTTTCTCTACAAAATAAGGTCTGAAGACTTGCGAAGGTAAGGAGCAACGCTTATAAACAACACATTAACGATAAATCTACTTTAAATTTATTTGCGTGAAAATAATAATATGACCCGAAGATTGACAGAATTACTAAGCATATACTAATTAGTTTATACTGCAAGCCAAATTATTAAAACAATGATCGTTTATAATCATTTAACCATGTTTCTGAGTCTTCTTGGTGTGTTGTGTGTAATAATTTAAGGTTTTTTAATTTTTGAATCATAGCTTTTGTTTGCTTCAGGATTTTGCGCCAAAAATTAATGCCTTTAGAGCATGTGAGTTTTTTTTAATTCTGGAACTATTTTACCGTGCAGTATTGCATACTTGTGTACTATTGAATATGAAAATGTGAATGAAATTTAAAATTTTCGTCTTCAGTCGATAAATAAAAGAACGTTATTTGGATGAGGCTAGGACATTATTTAAAGCAGGTGGAGAGAAAATATGATACAGCATGATAATAATATTACATGATTATACAGGAGGAGAGGATGTGTTAAGCAGAAAATCACTGCACTTGCAGAGATGTGTAACACCACAGACGAAAAAAGTTGAAAACACAACTGGCACAACTAAGGTCTACATTTCACAAGAAAGAATGTCCACCCAGGATATAATTTTCATCACAAAGAAGAACAAGAAACCATATTGTAGAGAAAGGTGAAAAGCAGAAATTGCAGAACTCTTTTTTACTTAAATCATTTAAAAGCATAAGGCAACAAAACGATGTTTGTGATCGAAGACATGCATGAATCATTTCATTTCTTCAAGTGTGCAATAGTAATTTAAAAATTGCTTAGAATTAATAGCCCTGGTTTAAATCTTACGTTAAACGTTGTTCCTGCCTTCTATAGGTAAGAGCAATTTTCTTCAGGAAAGGTACAGTATGCTGTCATCGATTGTACCGAAATTAGGGTTGCTTTTTGTCAATTCTAAACCCATTTTTGAGGTAAAATGAAGCAGCATTTCGAGAAGCCATAAGCTGCTGCTGCAGTGTTTGTAAATTAATAAGTACCGGTAATGTTTAAATTTTTTGCTAATTTCGTGATCTTTTAATTTCAAGCTGCTATGAGTATGAAAGCTTCTCTTGTTATTTTCGTCACATAAATACGACTGTTTTGCATTTTTTTGTGATGCTGTTTCATGTTCACTAAATGCATATATTCAAAGATCTGTCGTATGCATAGAGGTGTGAAAAGTGAACAGTCAAAGCCCTGAGCGACGAATTCGAGATTGGAAGTGATGGAACTTTTATTTCAATATTTGTTTTTTTTTGCAAATAAAAACTTTTCATCACTACTTCCCCCCAAAAAAAACACAACAAAACTTGCGCCCGCACGCCTATAAAGAATTTGGAATATTGGTTTGATTAATCCAAATGGAAGGCATCAATGGTCTATTGGTACAATTTATAAACATATACATGTAGTTCTATGTGCATGCACCTTGTGCATTTCATAATGGGTAGAAACTGCCTGCACATTTTACATAAATTCGTAATCCGGACCGAGTATCCAAGGAAACAAGAATATAAGCACTCTTTGTGGCCACGCTATCCGGATCACTATTTACTTCTATTCATTTCAACTTATCATTTAATAGACTCTGGACTCAGACTCTTGCCAAGAAGTGTGTCATGTATATTTATATATTTAAAGCAATTTTCAACCCGATGTAAACTATTTTGTCAAAAGATAAGTAAAATACTAGATTCATATTAATCTGAAACTGCGGAGAATACTGACAAAAAATTCGTTGTTCCGGGGGGGATTTGAACTCTCATCTTCGGGTTTCTAGACGGCTGCTCTACCAATTGAGCTATCGAGCATTATAAGACAGGTACCAGTCTATTGTTAATTTGTGTGACATCACGTGCGGCGTAAAGCAGAAAATGTAATTTGCACTCGAACAGGCAGTAAGAAACGTTTTTGGAGACGGTAGAATGGTTAAAACTATCTTTAAATAGAGTAGTACATGTCGAAATGTATAATCATTACCCTTTTTACTCTCAACAAAAATTTGTTTGATCGCATGCCTTTGAAAAACACGCACTTATTTTGGTTTTTAAATTATCTTAATTGTGTTTTCACTATAAAAGCACGTTCAAATTTCAAATAATGTATTATGCATTTGTTATCACTGCGCTCTGCTAATGAAAACTATATACACTTGAAACATACCATCGCGATCAATATTTTTATTAGTTTTAGTGCAGTCTTTGTAATGTCCATTTTTTCCTAATATTAAACCATGAAGTTTTTATGCTTCTAAAATATGATATTCTTGATATTGTATATAATTATAGAGCTCTGCCTCACCGTTGTCTCTTACAACTGCAGTATTATATATTGCGTCTTCAAGGAAGTGTAGTAAATGTGGTTTGCATTCGGAAAATTAAACTATATCAAAAATACATGATTTATACAGTGAACTATTAACCTTTATATTTTCTCTTTGACAAGTGGCATCTGGCTGAGTCACTTCGTAACAAACCAACGAAATCGTGTTGAAACGGGAAACATGTAAGACGTGTATTAAAAATTGTCAAAGTACATTGCTTACCTTTATTTATAATCGCGCGAGGCTATGAGCTTTGTCATTGATTCACCTTGAAATAAACTCATCCAACGCAGAATATGTGACAGTACTGTTATGAGCAGATAGAAGTACGTCGTATCCATGGCAATATAAACGCGCGTATGTCAATATTGATTATACTTATAATTATAGCAGTTAAAGATAATATACTTACACTGTACAAAATCCACGCACGCGATTGGTCAAGATCAATCACGTGTGTTTTTGTTACCTGGCAACAACGAGTCTATGGAGTGCTGTATTGACAATAACGCATGGAAAACGTGCATTGGGCTACTCCAATTTTCATTCGCACCCCCCCCCCCTGTTGCTGTTTTAAAGTTAGATACCTGTTTATTTACGTATTATAACAATGTTCCAGGTAAGCATATTACCTCCAGAAATGCCTTGCGACCTTACGCACGAAATTTGAATGTTTTGATTTAATGAGATGTTAGATGTTTATTCAAAATGTCAAAAAATTTGCTCGAGTAACCTTTCGAAACGAGTTGGAATTTTATATTAAATGTCTCTTGCGAGCTGAATGCAAATTAGGTAAAGGCATAAATCAAAATGCACAAAGCTGATTTTTCTTTAATTTTGAGCAGCAATATAACACCCGACAAATGTTTGACCGACCATCTCAAAATTGCTTAAAGGTATTTAAAAGAATTCTTCCGTTCATTGTAAATTATATCAGTACCCAGTACCTATATATATTAATGAAAATTTCGGACTTTAAAGTGCTTCACAAAACAAATAGGGCAGCGGATAACTATAATAATTGTGCGTTTTTAACATAGTTAGTGCATACCACAAGCTTTATTTTCAGATGTGGAGGGAAGTCAAGTTTGACCTTGGGGACCGTGTAAGGTCAATCCAAGATGGCCGGCTTTTCTCATGACGTAATCACACCAATCACACTAAAATTTGGAACCAAGCAGTGTAGAAAAACATATTAGGCGTCTTTGTATGATAAAATTATGAATACACATCCAATTGGTGATACGTTTAAGACAGTCTGCACGGAATAACACACAGTTATGTCCAGGTCAATCAATCTATGTTAAATGTTTATTCAATGTCATCTAGTTGAAAGGAGTCCATTGGCACTTTCAAACGTTTATTTTTCCAAAAAAAAACCTGAAACTTTAAGATAACTATTTACATAACAAAACGTGATCCATCACAATTGTCGAAATCTAGCAGTCTCCAGAGCAGACACACAGTGCTGAGCACTTTAGGACAGCTTTGACACATTTGCAGCGTCCAGTGCACCCTTTCTTACAGCTGCAATGGATCAATTCATGGCACGATTTCGATGCTTCGGGAAGATTGGTCCAAAGAGGCTGCCATCCAGTTGTGTCCCTTGTCCATCCCCAGTCAGATGGGTCTGGCATCTCTGGATCCTTCACTAATGCCTGGTTCCAACAGTGAGCCTGGTAGCGAGTCCACTTGATATCTTGCTTGAGTGTAGCTTGTGTTGGAGGGATGTTTTCTAAAGTTCTAGACTTCTGCGTGAAGAGCTGTTTCCTGGCATCATTGACGTTAGTACTCTCGCTGGTTCGGTCGTACATCAACACCACATATCGCTCTAGCAGTAACAAAGATTTTTCACTGATCTCATTTGGCATGCATAGGAGTTCACTGAAAGTGCCAATCACGTCTGGAAAAGACTTCAATGCTTGCCATGCTGTCTTTTTTCCTCTGCCAGTGAATGTAGATACTGTATCACAGCCAGTATATGCGTGAAAGACTGGAAGAGTGAGACATTCTGAGGGAGACATTGTGGAAACTATTTCATGAATAGCTAGGGACCGTTCATTATTTATACCTCAGGGGGGCACCGAAGAGAAATTAAAAAAAGTATATATAAAAAAATTACCCAACCGCTTTGGGTGTTCAAATTCTTTTTACCCAACCTGTAATAGGAATCCAAGATTTTAAAGCTGCCTTTGTAAACTTAACTGAATGTTTGAAATGAATGTTTTATTTGTTTTTGTCATTGCGTTTTTCATGTATATGTTATTAACTGCGTTCGTTTATTAGCTATTATTATTCATTGTAGTATGTTCTCGTATTCTCATTGGTCTTTTTTTTCACCCAACCTTTTAGAGGTTTCAAAAATCAGTTACCCACCCAATTTCTCTTCGGTGCCCCCCTGAGGTATAAATAATGAACGGTCCCCTATGTGCCGAAAACTTGATCTGGCGCCAAAAGCAATCCATAGCTCATCAGGGCCAATCTTGCTGAATGAAGCCACAGCCAGTACCACCACATCAGTATCAATGGTTCATATAGTAGTCTTTGTACACCCCTTTTGCACAGCATCTGCCGCATGCAGAAGTAGACGAGTGTCGGCTTCCTCTTGCGAACACGGGGCAAGGCGGGCTAAGTTAGACTCAGCAGGAGAACAGAGGACTCCACCTCAATCACTTGCATATAGTTCTTTGCCATCTGCTAGCAGAAGATGAACAACTTTTTGCGACAAGAAAGTGAACAATTCAGTCTTGTTCTGATCGACTCGAAGGAAGTCCTTCCAGTTCTTAGGCATTGCAGTGGAAGCAGCAACCCTTTTCCTGGTTCCTTTCCCTCTCTTCTGCCTGGTGGAGGCCTTCAGGCTTGCAGGTAGGTATACATCCCAGACAAGGTCGACGCGGTGACTCTTCTGGAATTGGGCAGCGATGTACGGTGTAAACACTCTTTCACCATATTCTTGAAAAGCTTTTGATGTTTGGACCACAGCTGCACCATCAAAAATTGTTGCATCAACCACTGGCACGCCATTTTGTTCAGGCAAATCTGCTTCGAGACAGCGAAATAGATCTGCTTTAACACCACTCCGCATCTTTCCTGCAATTGACAGAGCTGGTGGAGCTGACTGGTTTTCATGAGCAAAGAATGTGTCGATGTCTCCTTCAGGAGTTTGACAAGAGATGTATAACCTCGAAAAGAGACCACAGTCACTCTTCATTGCTGCCAGCTGTGCTTTCTGTCTTGGTTCAACTTTGACAGGCGGCCTACTAAACAATGGCAGCTTGTTCTTTGGAATTGTTTCTGTGATAGGTGTTTTACACTGTTCTAGCCTCCCGCCCTGTGACAAACTCGATGTATTGTCATAACTTTAAAAGCGTTTGTAAATTCATATCTGTTTGACGAACGCATACGAAAGCATTTTTGAGATTCTAAGCTGTACCGTTCATATTTTCGGTATAATATATCATTTATATACCTCCGCTCGGGTGATTCGACCAAATATTACTGGAAGTCATAATATTTCGTTGACACCCTCGCTCCGGGTATATAAATGATGAATACACTATACTTAAACTACGTTAAAGTGCACCTAACCCCAAATTTTTTTTTCAATGAAATCTGAAAGTTTGTGATTTTAGAAGATTTTTGGCGGAAAAAAAACTGAATTTAGATAAATTTTGTAGTCGTAAGCCTTTGTTAAATATCGAAATTTAATTTAAAATTGCCGCCATTTTGGTTCACAACCGCGCATCTATTGTAGCAGTCTGGTGGCTAATGTGTGACGTAAATTCCGGACATCAACAAAAGCTTTCCTGTAGTATTTACATATAGTGCAGTTGTTTTTGACTCAATTCAGAAGAAATGATGCTCGAAATGTGTGTCATTTACAGTTCTAATACCACTAGAAATGTTAAAGAAGGAATTTACATCCATGCTATTCCTTATCTCGATGAAAAGAAAGAAATAATGGGCAGAATTTGTTCGTGGAACGCGCGCGAATTGGAAACCTGCGGGCCGGTCACTCCGGTCAGTTTTTATTGAAGGCTTTTCGTATTGTTACAGGAATTTCCACGAGAAAGATCTTGCAAATCGATAGTTAAGAAGAGATGAGACAGAAATCTCGGTATTCCCCACAGTTTATCCAACATCGATCGAAGAGCGACAGCCTTCGCCCTTGGGCGAAAATCGATACATAAAGATTATAGAATGGTAATGTAATTGGACAATTTGACTATTGAGCATTGTGATTTAATTTCTGTAAAATTTCCTGCCATAGTGTACGTACTGCCCTCAATTTGTCTAAGTTACGTGGTAGACATACTCCAAACATTCTTGAAAGCCAGTAAAGAACAGCCTGCGAATGCAGCAAAGCAATTAATAAACAAAAGTACAAAACTCCACTGCTAATGAACATGATGTTACAAAATCAGTTCAAAGTGAAAGCGTGAAGCAGTGTGGAAAAAAAAAGCCAGGAGTATTAAGGTTGTGAACTAAGGAACAAAAAATCATATTTACAAGACAATTTCTTTTTCATGGGAACACATGTAAATAATTTATATGCAAGAAATGTGATTATTTAAATGAATTATAAAACCCTCTGATTGTGGTTAATTTCTGAAATCTAAACAATCCACCACCTGTATGACTTGCATTTTAGAGAGTGGTTCACTAATCAATGTAACCTCCTACTTCCATAGTCCAACTGGGACTATGTGGAGCTTACCCAGGGATTAGCAAATTCTTTGCCCTTTTATTAGTGACTTAACTAATTTGCAAATCAAATTATATTAAGGTTTACATTGAACATTGGGTATCTGGTGGATACTTATGTACATATTTACCCCATTCTTGCAGATGTTCACCCCCAGTCCTATTCAAATGGGCCACAACATGGATTTATGGTGCTTTCATGGACAACAAGGGTTTGCTTTATATTTGGTTATGATCAAGGTTTCGATTAGCACGATACTCTAAATTACTCTATTACAACAATCTAAAAACAGCAACTTACTGGTTGGTTTCTCCAAACTTACTAGCAAGTTGCCCAAAACCATACTATGAACTTTTTGACTTATTCAATTAATTGAAATTATAACGTCAACTTACTTCTAACATCATCAAAACCATATACTATTTGGGTATGTATTGCTTAGGTATATATATTTGAACACACATTGACATTGTTGTTTTTGTAAATATTGATTATGAATAACAAAACATGCATTGACATTAAGAAATTAATGCTAAATTGCTCATGTAAAATTGACAATAATTTTAGATATTCCTACACTGAGTTCTCCCACACCAAACCAAGCTAAAATATTTTGGTATTAGCTTTGTTATGGCTATTGTTGTCAGCTTGGTCAAGTATTGGAATGTCCGTATAGGAACATACAACAGATATTGACATTGTTAGTAATGTTTTGAAAATTCAAATAATTTAAATAAAATAATCATGCAGCACAGTTAAAATAAAAGTCAGCTTTTATGATCATCCATTCCCAGTTCTGCATATATTTTTCGTCTTTATTTACTGCCAATACTGGAAATTGCTTCCTAGTTTTGCTGTATACGCACAGGCAGGCATAAACACTTGGTATAACACATTTTGCAGATATCTATAATAAGACATGGCACTGTAAATCTGTGATACTACCAGAAGGCAAAAACTAAGTAATTTGTTATCATCAGTACGATCATAGAAGAAAATGTTTGTAAACAGAGCGACAGTAGAGCCAGGAAAGTCTGCAATTAAGCCTATGCTCATATTTAGTAGCTCTTTGCTTCTATCTCACATTTAAGCAACATACCCTAATTCAATCATGTAGTTACTACTGTTTTATACTTTATTAAAATACCCTTCTGTGATTCGCGCGATACTCATAATAACTGGTATATATAGACACAAAATATATTTCAATATATCCATACCATTCACTTATTTCTACAACTCCGTTAAGTCGGTCATTTATTTATATGATTTCTCAGCATCGGTGACTTGAATTACCACATATAGCGCTTCCTCTGTCGACTGACGAGTAGGCTTCGCTTTGCGTAGACACATTCGGATGAGAGTTGAACTTTTCTCTCGTAATCCGAATACTTTCTCACATCTGCACCATAAGAATGGTTAAATGACTCGGATTCAGAAGAACTGGAAGATATTTGCCACTTTTCCCGAAAAAAAACACGTTTCCTTGTCCTGGATATCTCAACACTTCGATATTCTATACTGTTTACATTACACCGTAATAGATACACTGTCCGAAATTTACGTCACAGACCTAACTCTCCCCAAACTCCTATGGCGCGGCCGTGAACCAAAACAGGTAAGGTTTCACCGTCGCTTGCGGGCAGAGAATTTATCAAATTTGAAAAATGTTTTCGCCAAAAATCATCTAAAATCATAATATTTCAGATTTCATTAAAAATAATTTTGGGGTTAGGTGCACTTTAAATAGTAAAATGCTAAAAATGATCTAAATGTAGATCTAGATATTGTTCAATTAAAAATGTTCGGTATTTATTCTTAAAAGTACCTATATCTAAACATGATCTAATATCCGTGGGAATGCTGCCCATATTAAGAAAGATTTTCCCCTTCCATTTCCTGATTGTATTTGGGACAAACAACAGTAATTTTGCCATGTCGTGAAGTTCCCGACGATGTTTGACTAACTGTTACAATTTTTTCAGCAACTAGTCAGGGCGCCACGGGGAATTTTACTTACCTTCTCGAGGGGCAAATTAATTTTGCTCTTAAATTGTTCGTATAAGATGCCCAATAAAATAATTCTGAACGTTGGCCGGCCCAATTTTTCTTGTGAGTTTCGGACAACACTTTTTTCTTCAGTTTTACTATAAAACTATTATGCTGTCAAAAATCGCGAACTTTCAAGTTCGTTTATCTGCAAAATAACTTATATCATCAGAAAGATCATAAAAACTACATAAAAGACATTATTATGGTTACCCTGGTTTTTCAAGTGGTTTTTGAGTTATTGCTGCTTCAAAATGGGAAAAAGTCCTAAAATGGTGCAAATTTCCTGGGCACTAGTCGTAAAATACGTTTTCAAACGCTCATAACTCAACAAAAACTTCAAAAATCAAAGTAACTAAAGGAATATGTTATATGTAGTTTTTTATTGCCTTTCCAATGACACAAGTGTTTTTTCCTATAAATGAATTTGAAATTTTACCTTTTCTGACATTAATATTAATTTCTGACAATGACGTTTTATACAAGATAACTCCAAGAGCTTTGTAACACGAGACTTGTTCGAGTAGCACGCCTTTAGTTATGGTGATATTTAATACTTGCTTATTTAGAGAATGTTTGGCCTTTAATCTTTTACCTGTAACAAGCATCGTTTTTGTTTTATCAGTATTCAGTTGGAGATGGTTATTCTCTGTACAGTGCTCCAGGTTCAAAGTGCTTCTATTTAAGTTGTCACTCAGACTCTGCGAATCCGACCAGAGGCCAGAGTTACTTATCGTGTTGTCGTCGGCAAATTTGTCCACAATAGAAGGGTGGGATATCGTTTCGGCGAGGTCATTTATGAATACCAAAAAAGTATAGGGGCCAGGGGCCAGCACCGAACCCAGGGGCACGCCATGGGTGAGGTATTGGGACGAGTATAGTACATTATCAATAGAAGTACGTTGTTTCCGTGACGTAAGATACGATGAAATCAACTGTAGGCCTACACCCTCCAAACCGTAAATATACAGTTTATCAATTAGTACCTGATGGTCCACGAGATCAAAAGCTTTCTTCAAGTCAGCAAACACGATTCCATTAATGAAATTCTTATCCAAATTATTCACTAACCTGTCGTAGATATGTATGAGGGCAGTCTCCATTGAGTGCTGGCGCCTAAAGCAAGATTGGAATCTGTATAAAAGGTTATTGTTCTTTAAAAAGATATGAATAGCTTTATGCAAATGACGCTCCAGGACTTTCGGTATCACAGGTAATACAGATATTGGCCGGTAATTGCTTTCATCAGACTTAACCCCGTTCTTGTGCTGTGGTGTTACCTTATAGCCTCTTTCCAAATATTAATATTACAAATGTTAATCAATTTCGGGAGAGATTCGCTTATAGCTGGCGCTGCAATCTTTAGCAACTTAATACTTAGACCGTCAGTACCAGTTGCCTTGCCAGTTGGTATGGCTTGTATTGTATCATGTACCTCTTGGGTTGATATATCAGGAAAAATCAGTTTGGGATCTGGATCCTTGAATTTCTGGACAAAATCAGAAACTCTATTGGATCGAATTCACTATAAACATCAGCAGTAAGGTTTTTTGCAAGATTAGAAAAATAATTGTTAAATACTTCAGAAATCTTTACTCGGTCTCGTATTTTTTCACCGTTTTCTTCAAGAAAGGTAGGGCCCTTTGCGGCTATATTTTCGCCTGTGAGATTTCGGGTCGCTGACCAAAGTTTTTTGGGGCTGTTTCGATTTTCTTCAAACGATAAGTGGAAATAGTTTTCCTTTGCCGATGTAATTGCTGCTGTTACTTTATTTTTTGCTTTCTTTAGATCAAACCAGTCTTTTTCAGTGTTAGATAGTTTTGCATTTTTTAGTTTTTCGTCTCTCAATTAGTTCAAGCTTTTCAGATGTAAACCATTTGGGCTGCGTCTCATTCTTAACACGTTTTTTGATAAGTGACAGGTGGGTGTAATCACATCATTAAAAGGATGATACCATGCACAATTACATCATCCACTTCTTCGAAATCAAAGGCAGAGTCCCAGTGGATTTCATACAAAGTTTTTAAAAATTCATCCTCATTTAACTTCTTAAAATTTCTATAGACGATGTAGTTATGACTATTTGTATTATTTAAAGAAGATTGTTTGTATAGACGTACGTACTCCCAAAACAGGCAAATGGCAAAATTAGGGCAAACAATGTTTACAATTCTGGCCGGTGCATTGCTCCAAATATGATCTAAGCAAGAATTAATTGCAGGTCGAGTGACTGTTGTAACTAACTGGGTAAATTTGAAATCTTTTAGTGCTTTCACGAGACGATGTTTCTTATAAGAACAGTTTAACCAATCAATATTAAAATCGCCAGTTAAAATTGTTTCGCGATTCAGCATAATTATATACTCGTTCAATGTTTTCGGCCAATTTCTTATCAACTTGCACATTACATTTGGAGGACGATAAATCGCAGCCATTAGAATATTTCGTTTGGACTTTAATGGGCATACCTGAAGCCAAAGAACTTCTAAATCAGACTCTTTCACATCAGTTCGGCGCTTGATATTCAGTTCATTATTTACATACATTAGGATTTCCCCACCACGACTAACTTCGCACGATTCATGGTCGTTTCGTAATAAGTAAAAACCAGGAATCCGATAGAGTTCCTTTCGTGTAGAGTCGTTGAGAAATGTTTCCGTCAGTGCAGAGATATCCAGTTTCTTTTCACCACTTGGGGAGAGAATGTGCAGTTCTATTTCTTCGAGCTTTGTTGTGTTTAAATAGTTTATATTCCAATGACCAAAGCGTGATCCTTTGGCCGCAGTTCACGAGGTGTTGTAGTCAGTGCAGCTAGGTCCAGGATTACATTCTATATCACCACATGATTGAAAACATACACTGATGTTAAGTTCTGCAAGTAAGACGATCTTAGCGTAGCTGCCAGCTTCGAATTTAGCGTTTTCGAATTGTTTAACTTGTTGTGTCGCATACTGAGGTAAGGAACATCGTATCAAACGATTGAATAGAAGCGTTTATCTTACAACAAGGCGTTTCTTTAATATGAATAGGCCTTAGTAGAACGAGGAAAACGGTGAACAAGAGAAGCTAACCAAATACGTGTCGCGCCGCCATTTTGTTCTGGGTGCAGTGTAGCAAGCCTATTGAAGTTGAATGTGATGCTAAAATACTAGGCGTGTTCATCTCTACAAGCGTCAAATGGAACGTTCACATTCTATAAATTTTAAAGAAAGCGTCATCAAGACTGCATTTTGTACGGCAGCTAAAACGAGCGAAAATTAACGAGTAGAAAGATATGCTAACCTTCTATGTCATATGTATGTGGCCAATTATCTGTGGCAAGCGTAGAGGAAATGACTGGATTTGCATTTCGTAATTGTGTCGTTAACGTTCTGTGACATGAAAATACAACCTGATTAATGACATTAAAGGTGCATGTGTACATCATATAGATTTAATAAAAATTAAATCTCTACAAACACATGATTACGATTAGCACTACAAGTAAGTCCGCTATTTAAATGGTCTTTGGCCCTACTATAGTACTGGAATAATTTCAAAAAATTTTAGTTGTATCGATTACATATGTTTCATATAGATTACATCATTCAGATTTTACCATGCAGTATTATTCAATCGTCTTATAAATAATGAATTCATATTAATGCACGAATTTATCACTGTACAAGTCTAATTATTACTTTAACGGACTAAAATATATCCCATGACTTTATGATTCTTCTCTCCGTTGTCTGGTGAATGAGGGCTTGCAACATTACCTGCGGCATTTGCCCACTTATTCCAATGAGCTCCCAGTCCAATGAAGCTGTCAGGAGTATTACAGTTATCTTGCTCGTTTGTAATTAAACCTAAACGAACTCCTAGATGTTTTTTATAAACGTTAAATCCCTCTTTATTACAGTTATATTGTAAAGACGATCCAAAGATTAATGATTTCCATTTGTTGCGACCGGGGTTTGTCTGTCGATATCCGCCGTCTGCGATCAAACTATACAATGATGAACCAGGATGCCCAAATGAGAAAGCTTTCAGATTTTCTTCATATTTCATACCAACACAAATTTCGTTAAACGAAGTTCTCCAATAAGTTGATCCTTTAAATTGCCGGTTGTCTAATCCCCCGTCTCGTCCATGGCTATCATCATTTAAGGTGTTTTTGCTCGTCCAATAGGTTGAGGAATAATTAAAAGTATTCTGCAATAGCAAATAAAAAATACTACATTAATTCAATAAAAAATACACCATCTAGTAGTTCCTCTAATTTTGAATTCATTATCCTACTCTAACCCTAAAGCATCCTAGCCATAAAATCCTCATAATTCACTGCATTTATAGTTAAAAACCGAAAAAAACCTCAATAAAAACCAAAAGAGGGCAAGACAAATTGTACTACTTGAGTTACAAAACTATAACTTTATTTTACGAGAGCAACATATTACAATGGAAATGACAAACTCCAATCATGGTGATGTACGATGGCTGATTACTAATCAAAGTGTTGGTAATAAATCAAAATGAAATTATTTAGAGTATTCATTATTTTGTACTTCATAAAATACGTGCTGGTTACCGAGAATATATATTTATAATGTTACTCGCACAATTTTAATTCGCAGGCACTAGCCGGAAATTAAATGATATTGTTTTCACGCAATTTTACCGATCTTCCATCAATCTTCATCACCAATGTCCAACCACCACCTGAGCAATTTGAAATTGACATCATGTGACAGTACACACTGGTGTGTTGATTGTTTCCAATGCTGATTTGATAAAGACCGCTTTCCTTGTTGCTGGAATATATTAAATAAAATATACGTAATCACTGGTAATAAATACAGGTAATCTTGCGTTATCATCTAATTATCGAGGGGAATAACTCCATGTTTGCAACCCTAGCCCTAACCTCTCCACTAACCATAACCCTAACCAACATTTCATTTGTCATGTTTCAACCTTGATGGATTGGAGACTTAAAGATTTGATTAGATTCAGGGCTTGCATGAAGATTTGACTTTGCATACTGAGAACATGGAATTATTACCTTGTCGAGGGTCTATACTAATTAAGAAATAGAAAACGAGTCAATTACCAATATGCGGTAATAGTGCACAAAGGGTATGTTGGAAAACTACGAGAGACAACAGGTGGGAATTTCGTCTCCGCTGGTCAGTAAATTGCGGGCGGTCGCGAAAATTATTTTAAAAATTGTCAAAATGAGCAAAAACAAGCTTTTGGGCTTCTTTTTCTGGAAGAAAACAGTAGATTTGCAAGAGTTTAAAGTCCTTTCTACGAAGGTGTTGGGAAATGGAATGGATAAAAGACTTCTAAATTAAATCAGGCGTTTATAAAGTATAAATATCTCTGACGGAATGTGGACGAAATATAATTTTTTTCGAAGATGCAAGTTTTTTTCATCCTTTGGACAGACGAAATTAAAAGACTAAACACACGGTGCGTTTCACATTTATTTCTCATGTCTTTTTCTACTCGGAAACACCTTTAGAAAGTTTATTTATGATTTAAATCTTTGAAAATGCCTTGTGCAAAAATCGTGATTTTGCTGAAAATTGGAAAAATCTAAATATTCAACTCAAGATTGTAAAAAATCTAGTCGAGTGCCTCAAAATGAAACCATGTCTAAATCAATCTTCAAAGCTTTCTTACTGCACTAATCAAAGTATTTTTGATGTAAAAATTCGGGTTAATAACGAAAACGGCACCACTGTCTCACATAGTCTGTATTAGACCCAATAGGTACCTCTGAATATTCCACTAGAAATGACATGTTTTTGCCAATCCTGTTCGTTAAAGCATATCACTTGAAAGACTGGAGTCTATTGATTCAGAAAATATGAATAGTTTTTAAATCATGCAAATATACTTCCCTCCCCCTTCACTTTAATACAGGGTGATTTATTGGCGTGAAGACCAACACAATAAAATCACAAAAAATAAAATATTTCAAAATCTAGTCGAGTGCCTCAAAACGAAATATGGTTAAAACTGTTGCTTGAAACACATACGTTATTATGGGGGATAATTCGTTCACCTCAAAATTCGGGTTAGGAGGAATTATTAGACATTTCCGTGGGAATCCGAGGCCGTTTGAATGTGTAAGGTTACGCAAAAGTTGCATTTTTATATTTTTTTAACCTCTGAACGTTCTCATACCTTCCTAACCTTCCCAATAATTCAATAAATTACTAAAAACTGGGTTGGAAGAAAAAACGAGGTCAAAAACCCACCTAAAACGCTCAAAAATCGAATTGCCAAATTTACTCGTGCCAAGTCTCTTTTCTGTTAACCGCGCAAATTCTAGCCCATGCTCAGACAAAATTCCCACCTGTTACGAGAGACCGTGTAAACCCAAGAAGTAGCTGAGTGTCTTACACTTTTCTTGAGTATTTGCACAATGTTACCCGATCTGCCATGTTTCCACATTAAGTGATTTCAATGTAAAATATAACTTTAGCCACGTCATAGAATAAGAAATGAATAGAAGGGCCACTCAGCAGTGCAACATGTCACCCTATGTTTATGCAGTTTACTGGCTGCCACCAGCCAGTTCAGCATTCCTATTGGCCAGAAAATGCAATTGACTGGCTGAGGAAATGCTAATAACGTGCGTAATGCGACATGCGCGGCTTCAAAAACTTCAAAGGCTCCGACGCGAGTGGCCCTTCTATGTATTCTTATTCTATGGCCAAGTGTTTTGTTTTATTTTCTTATTTAGTTCGCCGCTTTTTAAAGTCCGGTAAACACCCTGCTGGATACTTTCTGACAACATCACGGTCAAGCCGAAAATCAGGTACATTTTGCACCCGTCCCCGAGTGAGATCTGGATCATATGTTTGCAGTGTTATTCTGAGTATAATTACACCAGACAGACACCGAGCATGCTCCTGTAATGCAAGTCCAAGGAACTGGACTACACAATAAGGTTAGATTGAGTACCAATATGCTAAAGTTGCATCTAGCTCCTCAAGATACATAAAAATCGTGATTATACCTGTCTTTGTTCAGCAATTGACTGCAAGGTGATGTTCCTGGTAGCACTGTAGGAACTATCGAAATAATACAACATGTGACTCATAGTAAATTCACATTAATTGAAGTAACAGTCAGATCTTGTACATAAATGTTAGAGTTAATAACGGGTGGCGCAAAAAAGTTGCCCGTTTTGGTCAGTCATGGCTTTATGACTAAAACAGTTATTTTACACTGGTAATGTTCCTCGTACTTATTAACAAATACAAGCACAGATATAAAGATTTTAAGTTCATCGTTCGTTGATAAGCCTTGTCGTCCACCATCTTGTCATTAGCGATAGTGATAGTTTTATAAATGTACAGTAATAATTATGGTAATTACACTGACTGGAGTGTATTTTGGTCGGAAATCATAATAGGAGCATTGGAGAGATACATTCTGTGTATTCTAAGCCATGCAAAATCCCGGCTGTCATCGTTTAAGGTATGAACAACATAAATTAATGTTAATTAGATGCTTGATAAATACAAACTACAAGGTGAGTCAGAAAAAACTGATGCCCTTTCAAATTCAAATTAGCCACGAATTTCATTACGGTTTATTCCTAGAGACTGGTGCTATTGAAATTCAAACTAGCATCATTCCCTGTGGAAGTTAAAATGCATAATGTTCTAGCCGTACAAGATTTGTCAGAAACAAGACAAAATCAGAAACATGACAACACTACAGACCCATGGGAATTCAATGAACCGTAATGAAATTCGCGGCTAATTTGAATTTGAAAGGGCATCAGTTTTTTCTGACTCACCCTGTACAGGGTGTCCCAAAAAAACCCCAAAAACTATTGAAAATGATCTATTGTTAGAATTTCAATGCCTAGCGCTAAATTGAACCCACGAGTGGATAAAGTATTGACATAACCGTCATAATTAATAGTAATACTCAGTGTTAACCATTGTTATGCCAGACAAAAAAACTAAGCCTACGCCGTGCATATTAAAAATGCAATCAAATTTTATGCATGGTTATTTTAGCCTATTCAATTTGGTTTTTATCAATATTCCCATGAGCAAAACAAGCGTACTTTACAAAGATATTTTAATTTTTTAGGGCTAAGGCATTCAAGTGTTAACAATAGGTGATTTCAATAGTTTTTGGGTTTTTTTGGGACACCCTGTAGTTCCCAAAGTAAGCTTAACTATAGGTTGATTAGTTACCGTGTGTAAATAAGTTTAAATAATAATAATAATAATAATAATAACTATTATGAAGAGTCATTGTTTTTATCTGCGCACACAGTAAAGTTAACAAACAAACGTATGATTATATTTTAGCCGGTGGGAATTACGACATAGATGAGTAGAGGGAACATCAGTGAACATACAGTGTGTCCCAGAAAATGGCTACCGGCCTTTGAAATCAAGAAACAGTGTCGAGCGTTCGAATTTGAATGCTTTAACTCCCTAATGAGCGCAAAAATGCGTTACGGTAATTCTCTGCTACATAGATATTTTTATGCTTACTTTGCAAGTTAATTGAATTTGTTCTGCCAAGATAACACAGAATGGGCTCCTTAGGCCCGATTAGAGAATTAAAGCATTCAAATTCGAACGTGCGGCGCTTGGCATCAAAGGGTAGCCTTTTTTGAGACACACTGTATATCATAATATAGTTACGAAGGGCCGGGCGAATATTTATATAAGAAATTACACGGCCCGAAAAGTATTAACGAAAAATCACACGCGTGTTTGCCCTCAAAATTATAAATATTTCACAAACACATGTGTGATTTTTCATTAATACCTCGAGGACAAGTGTAATTTCCTATTAATATCACTTTTTAAAAAATGTTTCACCGATTTGTTTATGTTTTTTAGTTTTTAAAAATCTCGTGCCACGCGGGGCTCGAGATCCGTGCCATTGATTTTTATTCGGCACACTATGCCGATTGATGATTAATCGGCACAGTTCTTAGCCAATCAGAATCCAGTAAACAAAGAAAGATGATATTAAAAAAGAAATTTCTCGGACAGCACACGAATAGACTAATATTCACCCCCTACATCGCCGGCATTTAACGCTCTATATATAGGTTTGGTCCTGGATATAGAAATATAATCCTTACGTGGTGCCGGGGTCTTTGTTGAAACTTGCTCTGACGCTGTCTAAAAAATAGTGAACAATATGTGAAATGCTGTGATCAGTGGCTATAAACGAAATTTTGTGCAAGTATTTATTGATTGCATTGCAAAGATCGCTTAAAATGACAGTGTAACTTCTTTGATATAATTTCTCTAGTTCTCTTTCTTGTCAAGGTAATTAACTTTATTCGATATGTAAATTACACAACTTAGGACATCACTGTGCATAATGAGTATCTTTGAGATTGCTAATTTTGTAGCATAAGACAATAAGAAACAAATTAAATTGTGCGCTACGTGTGTAAACTACGATTAATTGCTTGGTGTCTGCACTTTTGTAGGGAATATATCGATCACGTAGCAGATTGATTTTTTAAAAGTTATTTGTACTAACATGTCATCAGTTGTGTAATTTGTGTGCCGAAAAAATGAATATCTGGAGAAGAAAGAGAGCTAGAGAAATTCCACCAAATAAGTTACATTGTCATTTTAGGCGGATTTTGCAATGCAAGTCAGTATTATATAAAACATGAGCAGGCGGAGGGCTTTATGTGGGTATAAAAAGCAGACGAGTTAAATGCATATTAAATAAACCCCCGTGGATCACATCTGAACTGATTGAGTTAATGCGGGAACGTGACTACCATCAGAAACAAGCTCATAAAACAAATTCAGAATATCACTGGGCTAAATTTCGGCAACTTAGAAATCTTGTGAACAAGCAAATCAAACTTGGTAAATCTAAATACTATCAAGATGCCGTAAATGCGGACAAAGATAATCCATCTGGTCTTTGGAAAACACTTAATGAGCTTACATCTCGTAATGTGTCACGGCAAAACCCTTCATGTATTATCTCTGAAGGTGTACCAGAAACGGATGAAAAATCTATTGCAACAATCTTAAACGATTATTTTACATCTATTGGCGCAAAATTAGCAAATAAAATTAAGCAGGCATTCGGAACGAAAGCACCGCCAACAGCCGTTAATCTTCCCTATATCTTTGAGTTCAAAGAAGTAGAGGAATCAACCATTCTCCGAGAACTCGCAGCTCTTAACACGAACAAAGCCACGGGACTCGATCAAATAAATGCAAAACTGCTTAAAGATTCTGCTTCCTCAATTGTATCGGGTCTTACCAAAATTATTAATGCGTCCTTATTTTCGCAAACATTTCCCGATATCTGGAAAAAAGGCAAGATTGTTCCCCTACATAAATCAAAGGACCCAAAATCTCCCAATAACTATCGACCTATAACTATTCTACCATTCTTAAGTAAAATACTGGAACACCAGCCTAGACCTAGGCCTTTACTCCGTCGCAGCAGCAGCAAAATCGGGCACTGGAAAATCGGGCAGCAGCAGCAAAATCGGGCAGCAGCAGCATTTGCAGGTTGATGAAACGCCAATGCGAAAACGCACGTAAAGGCCTAGTGGATTTCCCAATTGGGTTTCGACTCTTCTCCAAAACAATATGGCGGATATTCAGAGTAGTGATTTTGCTAGTGCGTTGTCAGAGAATGTTCGGACTGATGAAAACACTAGCTCTTTTAAGAGCTCCTGCCCGTGTAGACAAACGTCCAACGCTTTTGACAACTCGCAAAAATTGACTGAATATGATGAATATCGTGAAAGTGAAGCGTTTTCATTATTTCCCTGTCCTCATCCAACTTGTTATGGGGAGAATAAATGGTACAAGAAACTCGAACAACATTATTCTAGTGCTCATAAGGGAGAAGAATGCTCCATAGAAGCATCTATAAAAGAAAGATGGAGACGACGAGGAGACCGAATGCTTAATAAAGTCTTATCCAGCTCGAATTTGGTAAGTAAAATAGAATATTTTCAATTTTAAAAATACCCTTTGTGGTAGCTCTGTACTGTAGCCGTAGATTTATGACTAGTACTTCCTATTTTACTGCATTTATTATTCATGAATCAAAATATCAAATCGGTTTTGTAGTTTTTAAGTCTTTGATTACCTACGAAATAATACATGCATTATACATCATAGATCAGTGACAAAACTGGTAGATACGGTATATTATATAATCAATACAATTTATGAGTTTTGTGTTTTATTAATACCAAAATTGATAAATACAAAGTGCATAATGTATGGTGTTTGTGGGCTAACCATGTTTATAAATTTTATTACTCACATCGTCAAAGTTGGTATGTACTGGCAATAAAAATTAAGGATGATCATAACAAAAATCTTAATAGGTGGGTTGGGTTTCACTTTTAACATAGAGTAACACTTGGTGGTCAACTTCACACATATTGCTGCTTTATGCCTCATTGAAGCAAGCCAATTTGTTTAAATTGCATCATATACATGCTAACAAACACCATGTCTACACTTACAATGAATATTTAACTTGATCCAAGAGCTGTATCTGAACATGTCACATGACTGAAACCCAGGTATTCTTATAATTATATAAGAAGATTTAAGACAAGATAAGAAGATTTTCGACTTTGAAATAAGAATGTGATGATGTCGCAAAATGAAATCATTAATTGCAATATATTTGAGTAAGGTTTATATTATATGCTGGCATAGGTAGGTTTTGTATTATGTAGTATTAGTATTATAATTAAATAACATGCGAAAAATTACCCCCTGTTGATTTTTCCGCAAAACCCATTCTAAGCGGACACCCCTTTTAAGCGGACACCTCAGGGAGGTCCCAAAGGTGTTCGCTTAATAGGGGTTCGATTGTAAAATCTTATAATAATATAAGAAGAAATGATATAAGAAGATTTTGCATCCCTGGTAAAAATACACCAGAAATACTTAGGTTTTAACATCTTTAGACACATTACTCAAATTGTCTGGTGTTAGCCAGATTGAAACTGTTTTGGCATTTTGTAGACTCGAAGTACTGTAGCTTATGTAGTCAAAACTAGATTACATTATCTGATCTTGGCAACATAATCAACACTGCAAACATAAATAAATCAATTAAATGTACCATAATTTATTCATTTTTTGTGCTTAGGAAAATCCTGTAATGTACTTTGCTTTCCATGTTATAGTAATGTTTATCTGAGTTGTAGCATTTAAATCTTGTCTCATACTGTACATTTTGTTATGTTGTCTTTGGACATACTGTCATTGCTTATTCTTTACATGTTACTTTCATGGTGCAATATTGTTACATCTTCATCACTCTTATCTTGGCATCCATTTATTTTTTGAATAGAGTCAGGTTTTGTTAATTTCTTTTAGTGCCAGCCATTACACTATTGTTCACCTGGACAATCACAATCTGAAATGAGAAAAAACTACCTTCTCCTGGAATTACCCAAGAGAAGATATTAATTGATTTTGGTTGTTCTAAAAATGTTCTCTAACACAATAATGATAATAATAATAATTTATTTAGTACATACTATATTTAGTTATGTAATCTATTTACAAAGGAGATATGAAGACAAGAATATAGGTACAAGCTAACTGTAACAACCGAAAGGCTGAAGGAGACAGTTAGCTGATCAGGTTGAATATCTTAATTAACACGGTAGCAGTAGAAGTCAAGAAAACACGTCTAGTAATATATAAATTTTACAAAATCATAAGTAGATTATGCCTTAGAGTAACACTGTGATAAACTATTTCTTGCAATTTTTAAAATGAAACACTAACTTTCGGTTAGACTGTGCATAGATATTAGAAATGATAAGCATCTCTTGTTATCTGTGTATGATCTTGTTGAAGAACCCGGAAACAAATATTGCACAACTTGCTGTGGTAATTATGCTCATAAACTGAATTACGTTCATGTCATAATTACCACAGCAAGTTGTGCAATGTCAGTTTCCAGTTTAGTTAAGATCACTGAAGCAAATATAATATATATAGTTGTATACTGTTGCACATCCATTTCCCTTTCCTGTATCCATTGATCCAGTTCACAATTATAATAATCATAACTTAAGAGCTTCTTATGTTCCAACCTGATGGGATCGCCTTCTGGCGTTAAACACTGTGTAGCGAAATTTGTAACTATTTGTTTTAAATAAACTATATATATATATATATATATATATATATATATATATATATATATATATATATATATATATATATATATATATATATATATATATATATATATATATATATATATATATAACCAACTCAAATTAGTTTAGTTTGAACTAGCTTATGTACAGTACAGTGTAAACCATGAAAATATTACATTTAATATCAAACTTCTTTTAAAGTGGTGCTGCAGTATATTGCAGTCTGAATGAGGTATGACAATTTATAAATTAATTTTGTCCACCATAACCATAATTTACTATTAACATTTTTTAAGACTGGTGGAGCATTATATGATGTCAGCCTTGGTGATCAGGGATTCCAAATCAATGACACTGATTCTGAAAGCGCTGCTCTTAAAGGTGCATGTATCTTATTAGAGCAAGGGAATTTGAACAAGTTTTGTGAACAACCACACAAGCAAATAACTGTCAAAGGGCCTGATAGTACAGTTGTTTATGAAGTATGGAAAGAATTCACTGAGCAACACCAAAAAGAGTATCCTCAAATTCAAACATTGAGAATAGTTGTCAATGCCAGCTGGTTTAAAAACAATACTGGTGTTACTGAAACTGATTCCTGTGTCAGCACAGACAGTTCATTGCCTGATGAAATCAATCTCAATGTACATAGCATTACTGATAAACTGTCATCTGTATCTCTTGCATCTGAAGCTCGCACAGATGCTATACAAACCGTCTTGAATAAAATGGCAACACCTGTAACAGAAGCAGAACAGCTGCTCCCATTGATGAAAGCTGTATTTGGATATTCAGCATTTCAGTCAAAACAGGAAGAAGCAATTAACTCTTGTCTAGAAAAAAAGAATACGTTTGTTATTATGCCTACTGGAGGAGGAAAATCTTTGATTTATCTTTTACCGATCTTAGCGCAACCTGGCTTAACGTTAATTATTTCACCACTACGGTCACTTATTGAGGATCAGATCTCAAGATGTGTTTCTTATGGTATCAATTCAGCTTTCCTTGTGGGTGAAATGACCGATACAGAAAGACAAGCAGTTTATTCAGGGCTTAAGCAACCATTTTGTCCGTTTAAAGTGTTGTATGCTACACCTGAGGCAATTACAACCGACAACACTTTGCAAGAAATTCTTCTTTTGTTACACTCTACTGGAGCCCTTCAGCGATTCGTTATTGATGAAGCGCATTGTGTAAGTCAATGGGGCCATGATTTTCGACCTTCATATAGTGATCTAAAATCACTACCTATTAACTATCCAACAACACCATTTTTAATGTTAACAGCCACAGCAACAATTGGAACTGTTAAGGAAGTTGTAGATATTATTGTTTTAACAGATGTGGTGATCATTACATCTGATTTTGATAGACCTAACCTGTCATATTCAGTGAAACACAAATCAAGCGGCACAGTAGCAGAAATTGTTAACATAGTTAAAGTATTACCTTGTTCCTTGGTGTATTGTTCCACTCGCACGGAATGTGAAGAGTTATCTGCAAAATTGGAGTCAAACGGGGTTCTATCAAAGGCGTACCATGGTGCAATGTCCAAATCGCTGCGTTCTTCTGTTCAGACTAGGTGGATAGATGGTCATATACAAGTGTTATTTTGCACAAGTGCATTCGGTATGGGAGTAGACAAACCAAATGTACGAGCTATTATACATTACTCATTACCTGCGTCTTTCGAAGACTACTACCAGCAAACTGGTCGTGGCGGACGAGATGGTTTATCCTGCAAATGCATATTGTATTTCAATGCAAGTGACAGGATTTTTCATGTGCAGCAAATATATATGAAGCACAAAATGAGCGCCAAAGCCTTAGGAGGAAGATTGAAGAACTTTCAAATGTTCATGAACTATTGCCTGAACAAACATGTGTGTAGGAAAGAAATCCTTTTGGGGTATTTTGGACAGGTTCCTATCAAACACGGTGATGCTCATTGTGACGTCTGCGAAACCCAACCCACCGTTCGCCAGTTGGACGTTACAAGTCTTGCTTTAGAAATTCGGAAATGTATCCAAAAGATTAAAAATGATTTCAATGGTAAGAAGTTGACAGTAAAACAGCTATCATACATTATCACTGGGAAGAAAACCGCAGAAATCGTTAATAAGAAGTACAATGAATTACCTGGCTATGGCTGTTTTTTTGGAAACGTTAGAACAAGGAGAACTTTTACTGCGCAATCTTGTCGTTGAAGATGTGATCAGGGAAGTTCCAGATGATTCAAAGCATAGAAAAGCCTTGTATGTTGATCTGGGGTCCAATTTCATGAACATCTTAAATAACGAAAACAGAATAACATTTTATAAGGTTACTAAAATACGCAAGTCCGTAAAATAGTTTTTGAAATAAAACCATTTAAAATATAATCCTTTTCCTGCATGCAATTTGATCAGATATAGCACGAGACAAACTCCGAATATCATTATCTCGTAAACTAAAATTTGAATTATTTAAAAACAAGACATGACGGCCAGAATTTTTGTGTTTTGTTTTGAAATAGCTTAAATCCTGAGTTTACAAGACGATGATATTCGTTGTTTGTCTCAGGCTAAAGATTTGATTTTTCGTGTCTTTAATACATGTAATTTGGGTATTCTAATTGCCATTGTAAAACGATGAGAGACATTTAAGAAGCGAAAGTTTGCACGAGGACCTTATTCCCAACTCTCGTTGCCCAGTCAAACGAAGACGATAGTTGCCGTGGTTAAAATTGAAGTTGAAATCTGCTCAAATACATTAAATTGTTTTAAGATTCTGAAATTTAGAGTCACTTTTTTAATACCTTTATCCATTTGTCTGTCCCATAATCGTATTTCAATGTTCAAACTCGTATTTCTCGAATCCATTTGGATGTCTTCGGAGAGGTTGATTCTCGGCCTTCGTCAATTATCATTGGTCAAGTCGGGACATTTGGATTATATGCGAATTATACTAAGGGATAAACCAAGCAAGCAGGTTTAGTCTCCCACAGGGCAAAACCCTCCAATTATATACTATAGGCTTTTGGAGCGACGAAGTGATTCATGTTGAATGGTCTTCGGGGGACAAAGATACACTGACACAATTTTATACCATAGGACTTGTCGACGTGTGTTCTGAGAGCGATGTGAAGTAGTAAATTATGGTATATTTGCATTTTAAGGTTCAAGTAACGGTCATGTGTAGTGGAAATTGTCTGGCAATCATTTCATCAAAGCTTTCTTTAATTTTTTCTTGCCCTCTTTCTTCAACTTTCAAACACTCTTTTGGGATAGCACGTAGATCACTTACGCCCTTTTTTCCGTGTGGAAATAACTTCACTTCTTTCCTCTGCGAATTTGCGAGCCATTTATTAGTTACCGCGAACCAAGCAACTTTTATCCTGTCTGGTGTCGGGTCGGGCACCGAAGATTTCCCCCCTGATCTCGTTTCACAGCTTTTTTGGTAAACGCTTTTGACATGCTCTAAAAGTTCAATGTTCATACACATCTTTTCTAGCATTTCCAGGCTGGTTTGCTTCCTCCCATACAGCTTAACTGGCTTTACCACAAACGTTTCCATATACTCGTCGATCGCAAAGTTATGGCCAAATTTCCGTTTAGCATTGATACTGCAATTACGGCGAAACATTTCGCGGTAAGCCAGAGGCCAAATTGCAGTGAAATTAAGTATGTGGACTAAACATTCGTTCTTGTAGTTCTTTTTGTTTAATGCTGCAAATAACGGTAACATCTCGATCCAACAGGCCTCCCTTGCTTTTCCATTACCCAGCCTGATAGCTTCGTGAAATTTCAACAATAGAGGTCCAAACTTGACGAGAAACAGGTAAAAATACTCGAATGTGTTGTCTGTCTTGTTCTTTTCAAACCATTCCTTGAAACATTTAAGCAAGAATTTGCTGTGATCTTTGTCTTCTGATACTGTGTCAAACGGAAAATCATCTGACGCGTGAAATTCTACAACACAAGCAATCATAACTCCCCAATAGAAATCTGTTATTGCATTAAAGTTCCGTTGAAAATTCCCTTCCTTAAAAATATCAGCAAAAGAATCTGGTGTTACTTTAATCCTGCCTAAAACCTGTCGTGCAACATGATAAAATCCACCTGGTCCCATGATTTTGGCAATACACTGCATAATATAGCCTTGCGTATGAAAATGACCTGGTGTTTCTGAAAAAGCTCCAAATTCATCAGGTGACCTATTATGTACACCTCTGATAGTCATAGTCGTTTTGACATCCCCGACAGTTATAACACGTTCCCTCGTTTTCTTGACAGATTCTGTTTCAGTTGATCTCTTGACTTGTAGTTTCATTTCTTCCGTATGCATTTCTGTGTCGTTGTTGACGGACTTGATGTCTTCGCACAATAGCTGTAATACTGAATTACTTCTAGCATCCTTTGTTGCTTGATTATCAGCCAGAATATCACAAATTGTCTGGTTTCCTATAGACTTGGCTAACTTAATCGGTGCTTGTATATTTCCAGCAAATGCTCCAACACATCGTGCTCCATACCTTAGTGAAACGTAATGAAACTGAATTAAGTGTGTTAATTTTGGCCTTTTCTGACGGCAATTGATGAAAGGAGAATAGTGCGCGAATAGACGCCGAATAGTGGGGACAGTCGGGTCAGAATTATTCGTCGACTATTCGCCGACTATTCGCACTATTCTCCTATTATCAATAACACTTTTCGTGCTTAAGACTGGCTTTGCCTTTGGATTGTACATCTTTGCAAATATAGGATACATTTACTGAGGGGGTTCACATGCAGTTCTACCAGCACAGTCCAATTGCGATTCAGATGATGCTATTTTAGTAAAAGTTGATGTTTTGATAAAGCAAAAACATGATAGAAAAGTCAATCTCTGATAACGGTACATACACCATGAATATATAGTGGTAAAAGTATATCAAATGAACAAAATTACTTTAATCAAGTTACACTTACCGTAGTAGTATTTTGACCATGTCAATACTATTAGAATTTATAGCTATCATTAATGGCGTTATTCCGCATCCTTCTGCTACATTTACTTCAGCCTCGGCAAGCAGGAGAGCCTCTACCATTTTTTTGTTATCTCTTTCAACAGCCAAATGAAGTAGGTTTCTTTCATACCCATCAACCTGCCCAATCCACTCAGAACTGTGTAATTTGACCTCTGAATAAGCCTCTTGAAGATTCTTATCTTTGATCAGCGATTCCAATGCATTCATCAGCTTCGACATATTTGAAGAAATTTGCTTCATTTTCCCTTTAAAAGTTAATGGTAAAGTATCAGATTGTGTTAAAGCGTTCATTTGATGGTCGCTATCTTCATCTTTGTCGTCATAAAATGTCCGTTGTGACTCGAATTGTTTTCGCAAATTTACCATTTCTCTATCATGATGCGCCATCTCCTTATAGAATATGTATCGTTCTCTTGCTGCTTTGATTTCGAATTTATTTTCCTTCTGATCAAATATAACATAGTCTAGTTTCTTCGAACTGTCAATATTTAAATCTCTTGCAAATTCTTTAAGTACATTTGCTGTACCACAAGTTTGTACTTCGTCTTCCAAAGACAATGGTAAGATCATTACTTTTGTCTTATTTTTTGCATTTTCAGGATATTCCGGTTTAACAGGAGGCACAGATATACTGATACTGCACTCATGTTGCTCATAATCTTCTTTCTTAAGATAGTCCATAGGGTCTTTTTCAGTCATGTTTGATAGCTCTACCTTGCTTTTATTGATAGATAAGCCCATTTTTAAACCTTCTAACAAAATCCTGTCTGTTCCCTCATTGTGTATTTTGAACAAGTCTTCGTGATTTTCTGCAAGAAAGAAAAAAACATGCTATGACTGGGTAAGAATGTATCAAATGAACTCAAACGTCTGGGTTTTTCCATTTTTGACATATACATTGATATCATTCTAGTGATATGCTGACAGAGTGAAATAGTGAGTGTGAGTTATTTATGGAGGTGTGGTTGATAACCATCGAGTTCTTTAAGCAGTAAATGGTGTCAGTAATGTTTTTGAAAGGTTTGTTTTAAAATCATTTAGAGTGACTCTGAAATATCAAACTTTATTTCATTATTTGATTAATAAATTCCCAAACACATGGTATACGTCACGCATCTCACTGGTACAATTGCAACACATGCATGAAATTACTCACCAAGCAGGATGTCTTCTAATTTTAAATTTTCCAATAACTTCTGTGATTTGGAGGCAGTTTTCGAATCTTCAAACAAATGGTTTATCATTTCAGTTTCAGGCTTTATTACGACCTTGCCAGTAAAATTCCACATGATAGGAACCGTTCGTCCTTTCAGTCTTATATGACGAGCTCTTCCTTTATGGATATTTATGTTATCGTACGCAATAATGATTGGACAGTTGTCTGGAAATGTTGTAGATATTACATCTTTGTAACTTTCTCTTCTTTCATCTAAAAACTTACGACTGCAGAATAAAACCGTCTTTGTTAGGCATGTTAATTAGAATTACATCAAAACTACAATACGAGGTAAAGGGGAATTTTTAAGCCGGTTTTCCAATAGTGAATATTTTCGCGCGAAGCAACTTTTTCCCTTTGTCTCTGACCTTTCAGCTGAAGCCATATGGAGTTAATTGAGCTTAGCTCCGCACAAAAATATTCGTTGGTGGAAAACCGGCTTTAATAGGGCTGTAAACCATAGTCCAACGGGCTTGAGACCTGTCAGAGTTCTGCTGGTTTTTTCTCAGTCAGACCAAAGGTGAGTTGAGATGAAAATTTTCCAGCTCTGCATGGCCTCAAGCAGGAGCATCAAAGTAGGCTTAAAAAAACAATACAGCATATGAAGAAGTGTGTCAGTAGCATAAAAACCTTACAAACATATTGGTATGAAGGATATCATACACATATATACCATTACATATTTGTGTAGTCACAAGTAGCAATGCATGTTTGTATTGCGGAAACGTTGTGCAAATAAATGCAGGGTCTAGCACAGACAATCATGGCATTTTATTTTGTCTGCTGGCACCCTACATGTATGAGATTGACTTTTGAGATGAAACTGACTATGTGTTACACGCGTTTTAACTTTTAAAAGAAAAAAAATTAAAAAAAAATTAAGACAAGCTGGAACCGGAGCCGGAAATATATTAAGCTTTAACCAAATTGTGCTGGAGAACCCGAAATTGCAAAGCCCTAGGTTTTTAACCATAATTACAGTATATGATCAAGTATCTTGTTTACAACATTTGGAATGTAGAGTACATTCAAAGGCACTGTGGGAGAGGTTTTGATGTTGCAGTTTTGTACATGTACATACATTGGTGAATTAACTGTTACACTATGAAAGTTACTTACTAAAAAGCATAACTTTTACACAGACCAAATGGTTCCAGGGCCTGGATAACTGCTTTTCCAGCACCGTGGGAAATGAGCAACAATCCAAAGAGTGTTGAGAATTCAGTAGTTGTCCTTTGGCTTTTAATATCATCCAATGCCAATATCATTTGTAATGCAGTTTTGAATTTGTATGACTCTGTCTTTTTGCCTTTGTTATACTGCGACCATTTTCCAATTGCAAGGGTTTCAATTATGTCCGTCAGAACTGGACAGTTATCACGTACATTTGTAGCAAATGTGTCAAAAGTATTTTCGCCCAGAATCGACTCTAAATTGTCACTTTTTGTCATTCTTTCCACTCCAACTTTACAAAACTTTCTACATTCTTTCAGCTCGGCTTCCAATACAGTTTTATCAAACATATCCCTATTCAAATTACTTTCACTCTGCTGTTGTAACATACACTCTTCTTCATCTTTATCTTGACCTAAATTAACAAGCACTCCCAAATCATCATCACTGGAGAATAAAGTCCTTTTAATAACACGCTTTGCTTTCTCAGCACTGCAATCATTTTCTCTATCAGTTGTTGTTGTTGACTTAGCAATATTCACATACATAGTTCTAAAGTGTTAGTTAAGGGATGTAATATAAATTAACATAAAATACTATAATAGTTGAACATATTATAACATCAATATGTTATGATAATAGTATTATAACAACTATAACAATATATTGTACGGTACAATATGATGAATAAATTATACTGAAAAGATACATCCTTTGTCTGTTGTCAGTTCCATCTTTTCTGTTTCCAATTCGAATTGTATTCTTCCAAATGTTGCCAAGTCTTTGAAGGGCATCAAACACTTGTACTTTCGTGACTTTGTGACCAACAGCCTGTTCAATTTCTTTAATAACTTCTGCCTGTGGCAAACAAGCCTCTTCCAAATACACATATTTTTTTTTAATAATTTCTGCCAAATATGTCCCTGATGACCCTGCAGAACAAGACAAAAACATAAATTGGGTTGTTCCAGAAAATTTCCTTCCCCCATGAAGAAAATTAACAATACCCCCCTCCCCCTCTCCAGACATCCTATTCAAATTTAAGACATTCTTTAGATGCTTCACCTCCCCCCTCCCCAGACGGCAGAAACTTCCTCTGTAGGTGGGGAATGGATCCTTTTTGGAACAACCCATTAAATGAAGTATATTAATATAGACAATATGAATTTTATGTGTCTGCATCACATACTGATCAAGATACATATACAACATGTGCTGTATCAGTATGTGCTGTAATAGTATGCATAAATTTAGTAAAACACAATGATAGTACTTCAAATGGCAGATTGGTTACATTGTCACCGAGCATTTTTGCCTAAAACATCTGAACCAAAATTCAAATTTAACAATTATCAAATAATCTCAATTCTCAAAACCATATATAGCTTAATCATTAGATATTTTATACAGTATTGCTGACCTGCTGGAAATGTCCTGATCTTCTTCTTTTGTCTTCTGGCTCTGGGACTTGGTGTGAAAGCTGGTCTTCTTTTGCCAGGATGCCCAGGAACTGTTAAAATCACAGCTTCTTAATAAATCTATATTTACGACTTATAAACTGACAATACAATAATAAAACACGGCGACTGTATTTAAACAGTGCACATAGTACAAGCTAGGACGGCTATTAAAGTATAAACAACAACCTTCCTGGCTTTACCTGAAGGGCTTGTTGCACATATTGGTTTACTAACATGCTCCCTCTCGGATGTATTCTTTCCATCATCTTTAGTAGTGAATTTATCTTCACCACTGACGGACAAATCCCCTTTAAAAAAAAACCCAGTAAAATTGTACGGTGGCCAAGAGCGGCAACATCAAATTATATTTATTCATGCTTTATTCAAGCACAACAACTCTTCCGATGCACCAAATATGTAAATCTGAAACTATTCAAGCGTACGTAATATCCTGTGGTAATACCTTGTCAGCCATATATAGTTCATTTATATGGTAATATTATTGAAATCATTCATTCAAACTGTTTTAACAAACCAACTTACCTTCTTCCATATATAGTTTCCCGATTAAAAGTGTAAAATATCCCGCAGTAAACTTCCCGCCAACGTAGCAACGTGCGCGCCAATATAGCTACCAGATTCAAGTGGGGCAGTTTTGGGGCAGTTTTGAGCATTTCGCATTGGGAAATCCACTAGGCCTTCAATTTTTCGCGTTTTGTTTTCCCCTTTCCCCCCCCCCAGTCCCGCCCCCTTTTTAATTTCCGAACTCCGACTGCATCCCGACCAGCTCCGATTCCGATAAAAACCGATTCCGATAAAAATATAAAAATTGAAGGCTTAGGACTAGGCAGGTACATCAACAAGTATACGAGTACCTCCAGCAAAACAATATGATCACTTCAGAACAATTTGGATTTCGCCCTAAGCTATCTACGAACATTGCTTTGACACAGTTGACCGAAGAAATACTTCAAAATATGGACAACAAAATGATCACAGGTGCTGTTTTTATTGACTTACGAAAAGCGTTTGATACAGTAGATCACAGCTTATTAATTTCAAAATTAAGAAATCTTGGCTTCTCAAATCCTGTCGTCGCCTGGTTCTGGTCATATTTATCATCGCGTTCAGCTGTTACATCTATCAACAACTCGACATCAGATCCGAAACCCGTTACTGTTGGTGTGCCTCAAGGTAGCATATTGGGACCGCTACTTTTCTTGCTGTACATCAATGACTTGCCTCGATATCTTACTCATTGTAAATCAATTCTGTATGCTGATGATACCCTACTTTACCACTCTGCAAGAACAGTGGCAGACCTTGAATCTAAAATTAACACCGATTTGGAATCAGTCTCACACTGGCTCAATAACAACCCCCTTACTTTGAACAACGAGAAAACCAAGTTCATGATCTTTTCCAACAAGAAACAAAGCCTGTCCAATTCTGACGTTACCAACACCGTCCAAAGTAAAAAGATACAACGCGAGAGGTCAATAAAATATCTTGGAATTACTCTCAGTGAAGATTTCTCT
Source organism: Muricea muricata (assembly GCA_963855995.1). Taxonomy (NCBI): domain Eukaryota; kingdom Metazoa; phylum Cnidaria; class Anthozoa; order Malacalcyonacea; family Plexauridae; genus Muricea; species Muricea muricata. The sequence continues at coordinate 116,680,500 of OY979716.1, forward strand.
TGGCACGAGCATATTGACAACTTGATCAACATGGTCAATCAAAGAATCGGAGTTTTACGACGTATAAGGGATTGTTTAGATCTGGGCACACGTTGTGTCCTTTATACATCACTGATCCTCCCACTGTTTGACTATGCTGACACCATCTGGGGTGATAAGAACAATACTGTGTTAATGGAATATCTGCAAACTCTGGAGAACAAAGCTGCGAAGTTGATTCTTGATGAGCATCCACGATTTTCCTCAACTACCGCCTTAAAACGACTTAAATGGACAACCCTCAAGACAAGAAGACATAACCACCGATGCATCTTCATTTACAAATGTGTCAATAGGCTAGTAGACTTTGACTTTGAACTGACCAAAAATGTCAGTATACACAACCACAACACAAGAAGAAGTAACGACCTACATTTGCCAAGAGTGAACAGCAACAAAGGAAAACAAAGACCAACCTACCAAGCTTCTATTGACTTTAACAATTTAGATCAAAGAACTAAAAACGCTAGTACACTCCATAGCTTCAAAGCTTATCTGAGAAGTAGTACAATTGACAGATAATATCCAAATCCCTTATTTCTGTTCACTAAATGCAGATATTTCCTGTAGGCTTTTTCTATTTTTGCACCTCGATCTCAAGGTTTTTCCTCCTTTTTTGTGTTTGGTGAACACTGTGTGGGGATCTGGTTATTAAATATATTACTTATTGAATTCTATTATATTTAATGTTACACATTGTGTCGTATTGTATCGTATCATTTTGTAATGTAATGTAATGTGTTGTGTACTTGTTGTTCGTGAATTTTAGTCTACTATGTTTATTTTAATGTAATAATTAATGTACTAAGTTTATATAATAATGATAGAAACATGTTAATGATGTTAATGATAGAAACATGTTGTATGTCATGCCTTTGTATATATCTAATTATCAATGTCCATGTAATATTTATAATTGCAGGACCCAACCGAGAAAAACCCTTCGGTGATGTTGGTATCCTGGCTAAATATCATGATAATAATAATAATAATAATAATAATAATAAACCCAAGGCGAAGCTGTGCGTTTCATTTCTGACAAATCACGAAATGCCAGTATTTCAAATAGCTTCAAAAGCGACCCATTTTATACCCATTTTGGCAGTTTGTGCATGAAGAAATGTTCAATAAATGTAGATGTTGTCAAAGCAGAAAAAATCGGAGCAAAAGTTTCGTGAAAATCTACGTCGCTTTTTCAAATGTTGTCTTTTGTTATCCTAACGTTGTGAAAATCGTTTTAAATATCTCGTTTTTACTAGTTTAATGCCCGAAATCTCAAAAATAGGACACCGGGCATTAATGGATGATAATTCACGAAAATAAGTCAGTCACATTGCAGATTTTACTCTACTTATAATTATTATGACACTTTATAAAGACTCCTTCACGGAAATGAACTCTTTTGTGTTTTGCTCAGGAATTATTGATGGTTTGTTTTGAAACTTTGCTTATTATTGAGAAAATATTTCATTAAATGTGAACCTAACATTTCCACACTAAATAATCGCAACTAGTTGGTATCTTCATGTAGACACTCTAAGAAATTCCTTTTAAAAACAGTTGGACTACTTAGTTGCTCCCTTGTATATAGCCTTAAAATACCGTCAGTATATAATTTTAAAATTTTAGCGTCGGGTCAAAATTATTGAAATATTGCTTCACGTTTTTTTATGCATTGAATTTGGTGTCTTGAAAATGTTTTTTGTGTCTCGAAATTTAATGTTAATTTTCTAATAATTTTACAACGTCTTCTTCAAAAGGGTTCAATTCCATAACTGTGGGAGATGTTTTGTTGGACAAAAGACCGAAATTCTTGGTGACTTTTTCTCCATTTAGAGAAGAAATGAGCTCTCCATCTCATACGTTTTAGTACGCTTTCCGCTTTTTCAATTAAATTCCTCAAGTACTTCCCTTTCTACCTTGAAAATTTATATGTCTCGCACGAGAATTTTTGGGGAATTGAGTAAGGAAGAAACGACTGCGCATGCGCCGTAATAACGCATTTTAGCGGTATTTGTGTAGATGAGCTAGGGCCTTTCCCAACCGCGCCCAACAGCAAGGCACTCGGTACGAGGTAGATATACTGTCCTTGTGATAATTATTAGTCTTATGATTCCCATCCGAGATCAAGACACATCAATTTTACCCTTTTATCATGTATACTTACCCTGTTAGGGCTGGTTAGTATGTAGTAATCATAATGTTCATCCTCTAGTAAAAGCTCTGGTTTTTCTGTGGAAACGTCTTTAAGAAACTCACAATTCCTGTCAGAATATGAGTTTCTTTTGAAGTTGATAGATCTGCAATATTTGTTGTCACGAACGCAGTGGAAAATACAACTCAATGCTGTGTCGGCGTGGGTGGAGTTGATCACTGTACTGTTCAAACGACGACCTTTCAATAAAATTTCAATCAAGCAAATGCTAAATCAGGGGCCTAAATAGACAACGCACAGGCATGTTTAACGCTCATATCAAAAAGGCAACGTTGATCAACTGGGCTTTATTGAATTTTGCCTTTCTAGATAATGTTTGTCGTTACACTGCATTGTATCTAAAAATAGGCAGTAGTGGTAGTATATATTTTTGGCAGAAACTGACAGCTGTAGTATAGAATGATCTATATGCAAGGTGTAGAAAAACCGAATCAAATAATTATTTCTATAAACTACAATCAAACTTTGTTAAAGCGCACACGCTTTACATTTTAATAAATATTAACAAAATTAATGCAGTTTTGACACGTTTTTGGTTTATATTAAAAAAATAGCCGCATTTGTGACTTGTTTTACACGCAATCGCGTTTTGAAATTGGTTTTGGTTTTTGAGTACCCTGCAGTACTAAGTAATAATAGTATTTATCCAGAATCTGAAAAATACGTCCAAATTATGCAAAATAATTTGTATTTCTTATAAGCATCTTTAATCTTTGAAAGCATAATCATTGAGCAATTTAGAACTGATAATCGATCAATTTTAGGACACAATTTAAAATAAACGAAATAAATTGACGCTATGAAAGAACATATCAGCCACAATTAAGGCAAAAACGCGAAAGCTAATCGCGCAGTGGTACAATTATATAGAGAATTTTCAGTACGCGACATTTTTTTCTCACAAGGCCAACTCAGCAATTTTGATCTCCTTTTTGCAAAAGTGCATGCAAGCATTCAGTAGAGAAGTCAGCCCGACAATTTGGTCATGCTATGCAAATTTAAAGATTCCTTATACGGTCTATAGACACTGAAAAATTTGCATTTGCATGACCAAATGTCGGGCTGGCAAGCATTGAAGCATTTGAAACAGCGACATACTGTGCTATACAGATAGTGTAGTCATAAGCAGTTGCTTTGTTCAGTCTCCTTCAGCAAGCTGTTTATAGTCAAACGATGGACAGCACACATAAGAAGTATTATTATTTTCGCGAATGACAATTGTACTTCAAAACCTACTTTCATTTGATTCGTCGAAACAAAAGTATATCATTTCTCCAAACGTTTGAAGATTCAAAAATATCAGCGATAAAAGACCAACTCTTGAAAATATAGAAACACAATTCCCGCAAGACAACGTAGAATTGACTCCTTTGGCTCTTTTCTTTTGAAGTGGCGACATGCTGATGATTTGTGTCTTTTCGCTTAGCTCGAATCTGTCGGAGGAAACTCTAATAAACGATGTGTTTGTCAAAGACTTGAAATTTCATGGGTTGACAGATGTATTACAACACAAGATAATATTGTATAAATAACATTGTTTAAATTGCTGTTTAAATTGCCCCCTAAATGCTGATTGACTTAGCCCTCTATGACGAAATTATAAATTCAATTATCTATTTAAATTATTAATTTCTATTTAATCTTACAAGGAGCTAAAGTGGTAGCGCTTAAAAGAGCTTCGCTGTTTTTTGTTTAATTGACATTCGTATTTCCACATAATTTCTCGTTTTGCAATTTCCACAGTTGCTGATATAACTTTATATTACTACGAAAAAAAGGTTTTATATTTTTTTAACGCAGTGTACAGAAGATATATATATATATATATATATATATATATATATATATATATATATATATATATATATATATATATATAATTTTTTCAACCGAAGAGGGACGCGAAATTTTCCGTGTTGCCAAAACATCAAGTTGGGAACTCCAAGTAATTTGCATGAGTAATAAGAGCTTGCAAATTGACCTTTTGCAATTGATATGAACAGGTGAAGTGTATTAGTGTTTTGTAAATTTGTGTTGAATTGTTTTTAAATTAGGCTTAAAATATCATGTGAGATAAAACAATCAGAAATTTGGAGAAGTATGCTCGCTCATGCAGAGAATAGAGAAGGAATTATTTATCAAGCGACGTTCGAACTAAATTTATTAAAGCTTCACGTACATCGCGTGCTTGTTCACCGCATTTTTTAGTCTTGGCATGAAGATACGAGAACTGCTCGATATAGGAAGGAGATTTAAGAAGTCATGTTCTGCTATAAATTTCATTATTTAAGATGTTCTGGTTACAAAAATGTGGTTATAATTCTTCAGAAATCCTGACTGCATGTTTCCATAAGAGTTTGCAGAAATACATCATGAAAAAATTATAAACTGTAACCACAAAATGCATAAAAAACAATGCTTAATAATTCGTGCTCTCCACGGCGCATGCGTTGAGCAATATCCAGAATTTTCCATACATCTGAAGGTCACATTTGAGCTCTCAACAGCCGCGTGTAGGGCGGGGTTCATTTATCCAGAATTATTCAACAGGTCTGCTATCTTGACAGACGTTACAAGAGTTGGCGGCGCAGTTAAAAACACAATTAATAATTCATTGCTACAACGCAAAGGGAAGTATGACCGTGAAACACGTCACATCCACTAGTAAGAGCTCTGGATTTTCTGTGGAATTTCACATTACTTTCACATTACAATTACAAGTTACTTATATAGAATACGGGTTTATCGCGACATATATAATTGTATAGAATATGCTTAGATACGGGTTCACTTTATAGCTGCGCATACAAATAACAATTGTCTTAATTCATATTTATGATATGAAGTTTTAAATGTCCATCGGAAAATTATGTGTCCTATAGTAAACTCGCTTGTCCGATGGATCCATCGGACAATCTGAGTTTAACTGATATCTGCTTCCCATGAGTCATGACGTCATTTATTTTCTATCGGAAAAATACTTCTCCGACCGAATATACGTTTGTCCGATGGATCCATCTGAACCATCGGAAAGTAGATTTGTCCATCGGAGTCAGATTGCCAGTATTGGACATATATGCGTCTAGTAGACAGCGATATTTTTGAATAGCTATGAAATTACAGATGTTGCCATGACAATTTGCATTTCACTCTCTTATCAATATAGGATACTTACCCTGCTAGGATTAATTAGTATGTAGTAATCATAATGTTCATCTTCCAGAAAAAGGTCTGGTTTTTCTGTGGAAGCGTCTTTAAGAAAGTCACAATTTTTTTCAGAATTTGACGTCCGCTTGAAGTTGATAGATCTGCAATATTTGTTGTCACGAACGCATTCGAAAATACAACTCAATGCTGTGTCGGCGTGGGTGTAGTTGATCACTGTACTGTTCAAACGCCGACCTTTGAACAAGATTTCAAACAAATGCTAAATATAGGGGGTTTAAATAACTAGCAAAAATCTCACAAAGACAACGCTTTTCAAATGAATTTATCCGAAATTTCTTTTGATTCGCAAAGCACCAATCAGTCACAAAAGTGAAAAATACAACCCCCCCCCCCCTGACGGTTTTCCTTCAACGCATATTCCCTTCCTTTTGTCTGTTTATTTTTCAAAAATTGTTTCATTCGATGGCTAGAAGCCTTAACTTTCTTACTATAAAAACGCCAGTTGAAATCTATAATTAAAAGTTTGTAGTGGTATATATGAACGTATAATTATTGACTTTTTGTCAAAAATGTGCGATTTCAGGAAACATAATTTTTGAGCAAATTTAAAGCCGAATAACTGATATATCACGACACCATTTAAAATAATTTACGCTATGAGTCGCGCGGTGGTATATGATTATAGATATGTAATTTATAAGGCAAATGTTGTCTGCTTAAGTCTCCTCAACAAGTTTCCGTCTAGAATCAAGTGATTAACAGCAAACATACGAACTATTCAACACAAAATTGTACATCTCTAAACCTACCTTCATTTGATCCGTCAAAGCAAAAGTGAATCATTCCTCCAAACGTTTGAAGATTCAAAAATATCAGGAACAAAAGACCAACTCTTATAAATATGGAAACAAAACTCCTGCAAGACAACGTAGAATTGACTCCTTTGCCTCTTTTCTTCTGAAGTGATGGCATGTTGGTGATGTGTCCGTCTTTTGCCTTAGGTTGGATTCTACGCGGGCAAACCTAAAACATGTGCTGGTATATTTCGAGGACTTAAAATATCATGGTTGACATATGTAGCCTACTGTAGCACAAAATTTTTTGAGCAAAATTTTCATTATTACTGGAATGCTATGTAAATAATGTAAATAACATGTTGAAATTGCACCGCGATATATTAAATGTTTATTGATTCATCACTCTTTGCCGAAATTATATATTTAAATGTCCGTTTTACAAGGAGCTGAAGTTGTTTTCTGGAAATTTAAGAAGCTATGTTCTACTTTAAATTTCATTATTTAACATGTTCTGCTGTCATAAATGTGGTAATATTTCTGCAGATATCCTGACTGCATGTTTCCGTAAGAGTTTGAAGGAATACATCATGAAAAAATTATAAGCTTTCCTAATCAATTGGAATGGGCCAAAACTCGTCTAGGATCTTAGAGCGTAACCAAAAAATTAACAATAAAATCAGACGTGGAAACAGTAATCAACAAAGCTTAATAATTTGTGCTCTCCACGACGTATGCGTTGTGCAATATCCAAAATTTGCCATACATCTGAAGGTCACATTTGAGCTCTCAACAGCCGCGTGTAGGGTGGGGTTTATTTATCCAGAATTATTTAACAGGTCTGCTATAAGGACTGACGTTACAAGGGTTGGCTGCGCTGTTAAAAACACAATTAATATTTTATTCATTGAATATATGTAACGCAGAGGAAACTATGACCGTGAAGAAGTCTTTCTAATCTCGTCTTAAACAACTATAAATTATTACAAAATATCTTCGTAAAGGAACTCTCAAGACTGGCATAAAATAGGTCGTTTTAAAGACATTTCAAATACTTTCTGCAGTGCTGGTAAAAGAAACTGAAAATGGAAACTGGAACTGAAAGCAAAAATTGACGTTTTGTGCGTAGGCCCTTCTTGGAAAGATAGCATGCGGTAACATACTGATCTCCAGCTGTTAAATAACCTGGCTATATCGTCTTGTACTTCCTTGTAACTAACATGGAACAAAATAATAACTATAATATAACGTTTCGTAAACCATCGGCAAATTTCGGCAAAATTTCCTTGCTATTTAACAACTCTGTCATCGAAGCACGCAGGAACTTAGGAAGGATAGTTACATTTCCTATTTTTTATGTACTATATTTAAAACGCAAGTACGAGTATTTATGTGATATTCATAGCGCATAAAACACGAACTACGTGTGTTTTAAATTGCCTAAAAAACAATCCATTTTATACTCATCTTTTCAGTATGTTTGCGAAAGAACTTTCAATATAGATGTTGTATTAGCCGAAAAATCAAGACAAAAATTTGGTGAAAATACACGTGTGTATTATCACATATAAAAACTCCTTCACGGCTATGATTTCCTTTGTGTTTTGCTCATGAATTATTAATGAGTTTATATAATAAAATTAAAGTAATATAATATAATATAATAAACGGGAAACCGTTTATTAGCCTGGGCCTATTTTATTATTGATGTTTTCATTTAACATCGTGGCGGCCATGTTGGAGGTATAACACAAAATAATATGTTATTGGTTCCATTGTTGGATCCAGCCGCCGTGGGTGGCTGACATTGTCTGCCGCATCCCGAAACATTGATTTCAAACCAAGAATACGTCGCATTTCAGTCACGTTGAATGCAATTCAAACAAATGCATAATGAATAACTAACCTTTTTGTCTATTGTTTGAATTTCATCGTTTGAACTTCAAATACTGTGCGACGCGACTGAAACCAGGCCACAGTATAGGGAATGGACAGTTGGGCCACTCTACTAAAATTTGTGTGTCCACGCATATCGCATTACGCATCTCATTACTGATTATGCCAGCCAGTGAATTGCATTTTCTGGCGAATAAAAAAGGTGAACGGGCTGGTGGCAGCAAGTAAGCTGCATGATGATAGGGCACCTTGTTGCACTGCTGAGAGGTCCTACTGTCCATTCCCTTTTATAAAGCGTGCTGGGTTACCACCCGAAGATTTAATTCAGTACTAGTTCCATGTGACAAGTATTCGCCCTGTTAGTATGCTTGCGAAGCATTCCACGATTCATTTCTGCAGTACCTGTCTAATGATCTGGAAAGACTTCAAAAACGCGCTTTCTGCGTAATTCTTGGAATCATTTAACATTTTGTCACTACATCACCGGAGGGTGAAATTAACTACGAAACTATTTAATGAAATAGTGAGCAACCGAGTCACAAACTAAAGAGCCTACTTCCATCTGCCCAAGAAAAAATTCACGGTCCTTCCTTAAAAAGACAGAGACACTTTAATATTCCTGTGCGTAAGACGAATAGATTAAACGACAGTTTTATAATACATAATTACTCCACCTGCCGTAGGCGAGGCGGAGTTTTAAATTTGCCCCGTTTCTGTTTTTTCTTTTTTTTCGGTGTCAGAAGTCGGTGCAGCGCTCATGGGTGATACCGCTAGGCACAAGCCGCGTGAGCCGACCTAAACACGGCGTTTAAACTCAATTTCTAGCGGAATATGCTTAAATTTATCTTGTTCATAAATTGGCTTTAATGGTTCAAATGCGTGAATACTGGAAAAATGCTGAAAAGCAGTAAGGACACACAGACGTACACAATTTTTTGTGGGAGAATGGGGTCGTAGGATTGAAGTACTCCAGCTTTACATTAGTCGGTTCAACCCAATTAGGCTCGTTACAGTTATACATATATATTCGTCCTGAGGGTATCTATAAGGCCCTGCAGGAGATAAAAGATGCTCAACGAGGGGTGATAATCCCCAGTGGGGGGATAATCCCCATAGAGTCATGTTAGACAGGGTGATAATCCCTACATCCAACATGTATTGCTAGATAGGGTGATAATCCCTTCTTCCAGCAATCATTCTGAACCTATGGGTTATAATCCCCTAGGTCAGTTCCTATAAATTAGTTTACTATTTACATAAATACAACTGAGTCTATGGGCTTGAAGGTGATATTTGGAGCACTTCATCCCCATAAATACACGTAGTGTATTCCCCATAGACGAAGTCAGACCGCACAAAAATTTGTGTAACGCAGAGAAAGTCGAGGGATTTAAGTAATTTTTGGTAGTGAACTCTGTAATGTTGAACCAATAACTTTAAGTAGACTCCCCATGTTCAGGTGAGGCCAAGAAAGCGGAAATTGACGTTCAGCAGGTATAACTATTGTGAAGTTTTTGTTTTTTTTAAAGTTATTCCCGGTTTAACAAATGACTGTATTGAACAATAGAAACGGACTGATATCTGAACGTCAATTTTGCTCCGAAGTTATCGTTCCAGCTAAAACTTTAGTTAACTGGATTTTGATAATGATTTTAGGATACAATGAAACAGAATTAAAAGAAACCGGTGTTGGCGAGATTGGTTGACACTCCCGATAGTGTGGTTGTCGGTGTTTTGATAATTATATCGTTCGTAGCAGTCGGATGACCACCTTCCCAGGGTTTTGATGAGCCACGAAGGCAATTTAGCTTTGGCTGCCGTTGTTGCAGCACCTATTCGATAGCTGTGGCCGGCGTAATTTGAAGCTTTGAAACCAGACTTGATTAATAGTTTCCGTGTTTCGTTAATTAATGTTTGCTTGGTTAATGGTTTACCGGAGGCATGCACGAGTAATGGTCCCTGGGCATTGGGTCGTACGGCCAGATAACTGTTGATGGCTTTGACTGGGCATATGTCTGACATAGTACTGCCTATTGTAATGGTGTGTCCCAGGCGGAATGGGTCGGTTTTTGATTCTTTTATAAGAATTGTCATGAACTCAGGAGTTTCTGTGCCAACTGCAGATGAAAAGGTGATGCTATCTAGGGTCAAGTGGATAGTTGGGTCAAATTTCGATTTGCAAGTTAGCTCCCCAAGTCGCAGGAAGCTAAAGAAGGCTAAGGTCATGGCGGCCCAGATCAGCAGGGAATCAAAGTTTTGTGTAGTTGGAATGGCTAAGAGCATACTAAAGAGCTTCAAATGGTGAATTGTGATGGGTAGCCGTACCCTAGTCTGATCCCCATGGCATCGTTTGATTCCCCTTAACACAAGTTGTAAACGGAGCATCTTGTGCAGGTTAAGCTGAAAACCATATCGAATATGTAGGTGGCGGACTGCTGCTAAATATATTTTAATTGATGGATACTTGATTGTTTTTGCTAGGAATGCAGCAAATTCTGTCAGTAAGGATTCATTGGCAGGCATGCACTGTTGGCATTGTTTTCGCTTATACAATTGTATGAATGAAATGAATTGCTTTTCGCCTGATGTGTAAGTTTGCTGTGTTGAAGGTGCAGTTGACAGTCTTATGTACTTCTGAATGTCATCATTTAAAGAGTCATGAGAATGTCTGGCAGTGGATAAGGATTGATGTCTGCATCGGGGGCCAGGTGTCGAAATCTCTGAAATTGAAAACGAGAAATAGCATCGGCTATATCGTTTTGCTTGCCTGGGATATGAACTGCATGAAGATAAATGTTAAACTGCATTGTCAAGAGTGTCAAGTGTCGAAGTAAATCCATAGTGCTAGATGCATGTGAGCGTTTTGTGTTTATGATCTTAACGACTGCGTCATTGTCACAATGGAACTTAATTCGGTGATTGGACAGTAGTTTTCCCCATATTTGACATGCAGCAACTATTGCAAAGAGTTCCTGCCATGCAATGCTAATACCGGGATGATCTAATTTTTTATGTTTGGCCCAGGCTCCCTGAAACAATCAAGGGTGTTTGAATCTTCCCAATTGGAGGAAAGGAAGAAATATGCACCATTCCAGTTATCAATAAATGTTTTCCACATTGCAAGGTCACTAAAGAAACCAGAGTTAAGTTTAATGTGGTGGTGTTGTTTCTTAACATTTCTTGTGAGAGCTATCATGCGTTGCAAAAATGGACGACCAGGAGGCACTACTTTACATGCAAAATTCAAAGTGCCAATCAGGGATTGCAATTGTTTTAAGGTGCAGGATCGTTTTTGTTGAAAGTTTTCAAAAATTAATCTTAGCTTCTCCACTTTTTCAGGAGGTAGGCTAGCTTGCATTTTGACTGTGTCAAGCAAAATACCCATAAACTCAAGTATTTGTGAAGGGACTTGTGTTTTCCCAGGGGCAACTGGAATTCTTATGCTCTCAAATATCGATAACATGCTATTTAGACTTTGTTGACATGCACTATCAGATGGAGTGAAGTTAGTAGGTGGTTCAATCAGAAGGAAATCATCTAGAATATGGCATACGAATGAAATATGGCATTTGTTAAGCAGAATCCATTCAAGAGCATCAGCAAGTTGGTTAAAAATTGCAGGGGCACTACGTAGCCCAAAGGGAAGGACCTTATCATAATAGTACTTTCCCTCCCATTTCATGCCTAAAAGTTCATAGTCATCTGGGTGAACAGGTATTAACCTAACAGCAGATTCAATATCAGTTTTTGCAAGGAAAGAACCCGGACCAAACCGTTTGATACCCTTGATAGCATCATCTATAGTTACATATTGAAGGCTGAAATCTTCCTTAGAAATGCTGGAGTTAATGCTTGTGGACCCTGATTTAGGATTGGATAAGGGAAAAATAGTGCGGAATTTGTCAGAATTCTTTTTTGGTACCAAGCCAATTGGTGAGATCTGAAAATTTTGAAACGGGGGAGTATCAAAAGGGCCAGCCATGCGGCCAAGTGAAACTTCATTCGCCAAATTTGATGAGACAATAGTTCGATTTGAAGAAGCAGTTGGCAAATTTTTTGAAAACCTGTGTGTCCGCTGCCCATGAAAACCTATGCGCGCACCTTGTCTAAAAATGTTGCACAGCTCATAAACAAAGGAACTGTCTGGGTAGCCAGACAAAAGGTTGGTTAGCGTTTTAACACATATGGGGGTTGGAAGGGATGAAATATTAATCTCGTTTTGATCTGGAGGGTTTGTAGCCTGATTTTCTTTTATTGTCATCATGCTCTTGCTGTTTTGAGTTGAAGGCTGGGCATGCTCGACCAAAATGGGGGCCAGTACATTTATTGCATACGTGTCGGTATTGGCACTGTTGCCTTGAACAGCAGCCTGTTCTGTTGAATTCATTACAAAAGCCTCCCCTTTCGCCCCCTGAGGAAACTCGACTTTGGGGTCCATTTGAAAAAAGTGGGTAACTTTGTGACAGTGTCTCGGGACAAGTGGTAAAAATCATCAGCCATAGTTCTGGTCAATTACTGACCAATTTAGGGTGAGGTTTAGAGCAGCTTTCCTTCGAAATTTGTGGTCATAAATGCACCAACCCAGACCACGATGGGTCTGAGCGGCATGTCGGATTAAGGTCATATACCAGCCTCGTCCCCAGGCCCAACCGTTACCGTTGCGTGGGTATTGCGTGGAAAACACAGTCGGAAACGCGCGGTTGGGCCTGGCAGAAAATGCAGAAAAAAGTGTATGATTCAACGAAAAAGTGATAAGATAGTATCTTATTGAGAATTTCGTTTTCCAGTCGCGTGTGTTAGCCGTACATGTGTTTGATAGATGGAAGAGATTACCGAAAGCCTTAAGAAATCTAATCTCGAAGGTGCTCTTCTTCGCTTATGTCGTCGAGGGGAGTTTCTATTAAACTTGGCAGTGGCTGCTCCACGCATTCCGCCATCTTGAATTCATTTTCTGCCAGGCGCTTTCGCTCCCTTCCCCCCTATTTTCTTCTCGCGTGTTTCCCGCGCGCATTCACGATATTAAATCTATATATACAATCCTATACACTTTTCCTGATTAGAAAATTAGAAAGCGCCTGGGAACGAGGCTAGTCATATACTGTAAGAGCTCTTGTGCCCGACTGGGGAACTGGTGGGTAAAAACACTCATGTAAATAGTGAAGGCTGTTGTCCATTGTTCGATATCCGTGATTTTTGCAAATGAATTAGGAGCTTTTTTAGCCTTTATCACGGAATTTTCAAGTGTAAGGATCATAGATTCCTCAGAGTGCTGGACACTGGCGTGTTTCGGTAATAGTTTTGCAAGATCAAAAAACTCACCCGATTGTATCTGCTTGACGAATTGGGCAGGAACTTCGTTGAAGCCATTAGCATACGGCGCAGTGGTTGTCGAAGGCGGTACGGAACATTCCATTTGTATTTCGACGCTCGGGACAGCAACATTGGTCGACGCTGTTTCAGATTGGGTTGTTGGTTGAGAGTGTTGCCGTTGAGGGATCGTGTTAGTCATGGCTTCGACAGCAGTGCGTGCGGCGTTTGACGATATCTCAGCGATGGCTTGTTCGACGCTTCGGCTTACGAGACTTTGAATTTGCGTTAACTGTGTCGCGGAAAAAACTGACTCCGATGGCGAAGGTTGTATATTTCGTGCTTCTGGTGACTGTCGACTGTTTGCTTCGGCTTGTGATTGAGCGTGTTGTTGCAGACGTGAAACAAGGACATGTCGACGGCCATGTGTTGGTAAGCCTTTCTCAGCGCATTTCTGACGAAGGCTCGCGATGTTATCGCCATTGACTGCTGGTGTTGAACTGGTCGGTTCACTTCTGCGTCTCAGAGGAGGCATTGTTGCAATATCAATGAATGAAAAAGCCTTTATTTTAAGTTTTAAACGTTTATGAGCGCGTAGAACCGTGAGGAAATGACCCAAAGTGGCGATTGATTTATATCACACCTTTTTGAAGTAAATGCATTGTCCCATTAATTGACAAAACACGCATTTTAACATGTATGCTAGAACATCTAAACCGCAAGAAGATTTTACGCGCAAAGATTCTCATGCAAAATGTTTTAAAACGACAAATTCCACCTCGAAACTTTAGCGAGGAGCGATGTATCGCGGTGAAGTTTTGAGAGCGTGTTTCCGTCATTTTCTGTTGTGTTCCTACTTTTAAGGAAATTTAGAAATTCCTACACAAGAATCAAACGCAAATTCTACTGAAATATCTGCATACAGAACACAAAGGGACAGGAAGGTTTTTTATCAGACATTGCTCCAGAAATGTTTTAAAACGGCAAATTTTGATAGATTCCATCGTTCCATGATTGAGGAGTGAGTCTAGGAAATGTGTTCCTAATTCTAAACACGTTGTGATTTCTTTCCTTGGTTTTCTATTTCTACCTATGTTGAGATGCTAATATTTCGTGCAAAACGATTTATTCGCTTGTGGGATCTCATACAATTATAAAAGGTAAGAGACGTTTACTATTCCAATTCCAGAAATACATATGTTAGTCTAAAGTTCCCAACAGATTATATCGTGGAGACTTCAGGCAGTGTACTACAGAATAGATTTAAATGATGCTATCAGGTTAATATATTGATGTATTGTATACACTTTTAGTAAAATTTTTCTTTACTTGCATAATAAAACAGCTATATGTTGGTGGTATTATGACAAAAGAATCTTGTTTAACATATGCACTATGAAAGTCTTTAATTTAAAATAAATTCTGAAAAATGCAATCCTACTAGGACTCTGGACAGAGCACCCGGCAGGTCACTCAGACATTGATTTTTGGTTATCTTAGTGATTACATACGATGTGCTAGCAATGTCTTACTGGTAAAATGTCTTGGAAGGTACCCTAATAATAATTGATTTAAAAAGAATTAGTTGGGCAGAACAGAAATAAGTGAATATACCCCACCCCCAATGAACTCTCTAGTTACAGCCCTGCTTGGCTTTGTGCCCATTTTCGATTCGGCAGGCGGAGTGAACGCCTTAGCAGGCGTCTTGTTCGAATAGATATTTTAAATAATAATACGATCAAATTTACAAGCATGATTATGTTGTGAATATGTTAATTGGGTTAAATCTTGTAAATATTTAAAAATAATAAACCAACTGATAAACTAACTGACACCAAGAAACTTATTAATTATTCTTGTGCTATCTTTGCAGAGAACTACATACTAGGGTATTTTGACATTCCGATACAAAATTTCCTCAATAAAACGCAATTTTTAGACCTGTATTTTTTTACTTATAAACCTGCCTGTCTTCCAACTGGAACTGCTCATTCTGGAAAATGGGAGACCTTAGGATGACGCACGCTAAATGATTCAAATTTGCATAGGATACCAAATTGTCGACCAGATTTCTACACTGTACAGGGGTATATTGAACGTGCATAACTAAGCAGAAGGCGAATCATTATATACTGTATTGGCGAACGCATTTCATTCACAGACACCAGTAAACATGTAGTGCCCTAGGCTAGAATTTGGTACAATATTATGGTCATCTGTGTGTCTACTCTATTACTTCATGTTTAAATAACATCTAGGCTGTCAACAGTACTACAAACTGATATTGTATAACTGTCATGAACTCATTTAAGCTTGTGCATTTACATAGACGTAAGTAGAATTTTTATCTTTCTATTAATCGTGGTAAAAAGTACCCGTGGTAAAATGTATCACATGATATTCGACAGCAGCACACCGGTATTTTCCCTTCTCATTCCTACCAGAGAACTTATAGTTCCCTATACTGTTCGTGGCAAAATTTCTGGAAATTTCCATCAAAAAATATCTTTTCAAAATCCTAATTCCGTCCCCCCGATGACGACCTTTTACAAAGGTACATAATGCAAAAGATTGCAATAAGTTTACTGTACTGGATGACCACCCAACAACACTACCCAAGATGGGGTTACCCTTCCCAACATTTTACTGTCCACATTCATCATGACATTTGATTGGACCAGTTTATGTTTCGTGATTGCATTGTTACATTAGAATACAACCAGATTAATGAAATTTAAGGAGTCTGCACTATTTATATTTAATAAACATTAAATCACTACAAACACATGACATCACAATGATTAGCTATGCGAGTGAGGTCGCTATTGGAATGGTCTTTGCTCTACTATAATATCGATTTCGTGTTTCATATATATGTCTGACTAAACTAAATTTGTACACTAAGAGATGGAAACTCAAGATTAATTACAAGAAATCAAAAATCATGGTCCTAGGAACGGCAACCCAAAGGCGAACATTTTTAACATCGAAATGGTTCTTCGATAACAATGTCTTAGAACAAGTAGAAGATTATACATATTTAGGTATCAATATCCACTTTTCTGGTAGTTATAAACAAATTTTAAGAGTTTTACATACTGAGAGTTTATCATGGTTTATTTAAAAGTTTCTCAAATATCGAGAAAACTCCAGTGAAAACACTTACAAAATTATTTTCATCTATGGTGTTGCCTATCTTGCTATACAATTGTGAAATTTGGGGACCGTATTTAATCGGTAAAACAGATTCGATTGACGCGTTCAAAAACAAAATTTTTAAAATATATAATGATGCCGAAAAATTACACTTAAAGTTTTGCAAACGTATATTGGGAGTTCACTTAAAATCCACAAATTTGGCTGTGTACGCCGAATTGGGAAGAATGCCTCTGAGTAGCCAAATGTGTACTAGGATAGCGAAATTCTGGTTAAGGATTAAAAGCCCAAGGTTTGACAATACTTTAGTTGGTAAGGCGAGGGATGTCTGTTTAGACCTGTGTATAAAGCCAGTGTCTTTTATCACGCATTTCCTAAAGTTATGCGACGTAAAAATGAAAGACTTTAAAAGTTTTAATATATCTCAAAGAGAGTTAGAAAATTTTTGCCATGGTTTAAAAGGTAATCTAGAAGAACAATATGTTCGTTTTTGGAAAGACCAGATTCAACAGCAAGAAAATCAAGGAAAACTTAGGACATTTAAAAAGTTTAAAACGAATTTGAATTTTGAGGAATATTTGGGTGATATTAGTAATATTAAACATCGTCAAGCTGTCACAAAACTCAGAATCTCTTCTCATAGACTGCCGGTTGAGTCTGGCCGCTATAATAATATTCCTTTTGATAAAAGAACTTGTAAACTTTGCAACTTAAATGAAGTTGGGAATGAGCAACATTATTTAATGCAATGCAGTAACACATTGCTTAAAGAGATTAGATATAGTTTTATCCAGAAGCTACACCAAATTAATAGCTCATTTTCATTATTTAATGATCAAGACCTGTTTTTATATATCATATCAATGATAGACAGGTCAATAACGAAATTAGTTGCTAAATTCTGTTATGATATATTAGCAGGTTTTGACCATTTACAGTAATATATACTTACCTTATATTGTTCTATGTGTTGCATCAAGTTGGGCTAGCTTAACAACTTAAATATTTCGTAATTTGTTATTATGTGTAGTATCGAATGTATCTCTTATGATATCTTGTTGATTAAATATTATTATTATTATTTATTTATTATACATTACATCATTCAGATTAAACCATGCAGTTTATATAATCGTCTTATGAATAATGAATTTATATTAAATATGTTTGCTGCATAAGTCAGATTACTGAGTTTATTTAACGAACTAAAATATATCCCATCACTTTGAGATTCGTCTTTCCGTTGTCTGATGAACGATAGTGTGCAGCAACATTACCTGCGGCGTTCTCCACCGAATCATACTGAGCTCCCAGTCCAACGAAACTGTTGGGAGAATCACATTTATTTTTATTGTTCGCAATTAGACCCAAACGAACTCTTGACCGGGTACTGTAAACGTTAAATCCCTCTTTATTGCAGTTATACTGTAAAGATGATCCAGAGATCAACCATTTCCATGTGTTGCGACCAAGGTGTGTTTGTCGATATTTGCCGTCTGCGATCAAACTGTACAATGATGAGGCAGAATACGGGAAAGAAAAAGCTTTGAGATTTTCTTCATATTTCATACCAACGCAAATTTCTGTAAATGAAGTTCTCCAATAAGTTGATCCTTTAAATTCACGGTTGTCTAAACCATGGCTATTGTCATTGTAAGTTGTGTTCTCCTTCCAATGGGATGAGTCATATCTGAAAGTATTCTGCAATAACAAAATAACAATTAATTTATCAAATACCATCTAATCTGACAGTTGCTCTAATTCTGAATTTAATCCTGCTTCAATCTGAATAAGATGAAGCATTCTAGCACTGAAATCCTTATAATTCTGTGATTATATATTTCTTAAATGTTACAGAAATATACCAACGAAAGAGAGCAAGACAAAGTGTACTTGAGTTATAAGATAAAGAACTTTATTTTACAACACTGACACATTAAATTACAATGGAATTGACAAACTTGTGGCGCACATCATGGTGATATGTGATGGTGGAATACGAGTCAAAGTGTTGGTAATAAATCAAAATGAAATTATTGAGAGTGTTCATTATTTTGTACTTTTTTGAAATACGCATTGGTTATCGAGAATACGAAAAAGATTTGACAATGCAAATACTTCACAATTTTAATATTCTTAAACATTATAGCCGTGCTACATTAAATCATTATTTCTTGATGCAGTCTTACCTTGCTTCCATCAATCTTCATCACCAATGTCCAACCACCACCTGAGCAATTTGAAATTGATGTCATGTGACAGTACTCACTGGTGTTATGATTGTTTCCAATATTAATTTGGTAAACACCGCTTTCCTTGTTGCTGGAATATAAATAAAATATTTATGCGAGATCATCTAATTATCGAAGGTTTGTAGCTTCTAATTAAAAATAGAAATAGAAAACAAGTCACGTGCTAATATGCTGTAATAATGCACGAATGGAATTGGGGAATGTTGGGAGAATATGACAGAAGCGTGCTAACCCGATTTGTGGCCCAGTTACGTAAAAATTTATTTTCCAATCCTTCGTTTCTAACATGCATAATACAGAGATATCACTCAAGTCACAATTAATTATTACGGTGAAAATAACAGTGAGCACATTAAAATCGCTATCATTTTTTCATCAGACGATTTTGTTTTTACAAGATGATAGACCAAATTCCCCTGTAACTCCTGGCTTGTGCTAATTAACTGTTCAAGTTCTTACCGAATTTCCTCACAATGACACACACACACACTAACGATACGTTTGGTAACGATCAGGTTTTAGTAACAATACAGTTGTCCGCAATATCAAATTTCGCAAGAGGTTCGCAAGGAAGGTTGTTCGCAGAATATACCTAGATGCACACATAAATTCCCGCCAAAACTGGTCATAAATTAGAGTCTAAGGCTCAAAACAAGAGTCGCGGTTACATGGCTCCCCTAAATTGGTTAACACAACAATTCACTATAATACATATTGCAAAGCGTCGTAGGGTGTTCATTTGTTTTCGCAACTTGTTTTTTCCTTGTCCTTGAAATTATCGGTAATTTTCAATTCTTCGGCCATGTCCGCATTATCGTACAAAATTTCGGGACGATCTTTCGTATTTCTCAGGCTCATTTCACTATTACGCAATCTTTACGAAGATGATTCGAATTACCTCCGATTGCATCCGACAGTGCCCAAAATGGCACTGTATATATTTTTTTTATTTTATATTTGGGCCATTTAGGCCATTCAGTGAAGATTTTACACAGGACTCAACGCTTTACGCCTTCCAAGATTATTGCTAATAACAATTTAGAAAATATCAAACGTAGACACGAGGTAATTCGTCGACGAATATCCCAAAATGTGGCTACGGAAAGTCGTATTTAAAATTCTCGATTTCTTGCCAAGATGCCGTATTTATTCGAGTCATTCGTTTTACTGTAACTCCTGGCTTGTGCTACTTTGACAGTGTGTCATTCGCGTCAGGGCATTCGTGTGCTGAGAACTGACAAGAACCGACAGGTGGATTTTATCGTTTATTAATGCTTGACGTAAAACTACAAATTCAAGACAATTACATATTAACGCGACATAATTTACAAATATCTAAATAACTGTTTAAGTTCTTACCGAATTTCCTCACAATGACACACACACTAACGATACGTTCGGTAACAATCAGGCTTTAGTAACAATACAGTTGTCCGCAATATCAAATTTCACAACAGGCTCGCAAGAAGGTTGTTCGTATACCTAGATACACACATAAATTCCCGCCAAAACTGGTCATAAATTAGAGTCCAAGGCTCGAAACAAGAGCCGCAGTTACATCCCCGTTAAAATCCGTTTATGTAGAATCTAAACGCAATTAATAAATCAATATACCACGCATATCCCATTTAAGTGATTCCAATGACTAATAAAATATAATTTCGGCCAAGTGTCTGTATAGCTACATAATATGTAGTTTTTAATACTTTCATTTCATTCCGTTCGCCGCCTTTTTAAGTCCGGTAAACATCCTTGTAGTTACTTTCTGACAACATGGCGGCCAATCCGAAAATCAAGTACATTTTGCAGCTGGCCATGAATGAGATCTCTGTATTGTATGTACTCTGTGTTTGCCATGCTATTCTGAGTTTATATCGACACCAGACAGAGACCGAGCATGCTACTGTGATGCTAGTCCAACCAACTGAACTACACGCAGAGGTTAGTTTGAGTACCACTATGTTAAATTGCATCTAGTAACTGCATTGGGCAACATTCCAAAGATCGTATAGGTTCAAGATCCATCGCAGTAAAGCATATTTTCAGCTTTCCCGGTGTGAAAATAAACTCAGAGTAGAATCAGAAATCATTTTACTTCGAGTAGCTACATATACCAGAGCGCATAAGAATCGTGATTATACTATACCTGTCTTTGTTCAACAATTCTTTACATGGCGATGCTGTTGGTGGCACTGTAGGAGCTATCAAATTACTCTCAATAAATTCAAATGAATTGAAGTAGCAGTCACAGTAAGATAAACTTTAGACTTATAGTTATACTGGGTGGCGCCAAAATAATCCTCTTTGCTCTGTCCGCATAGCTTTGTAAATAAAAGTGCTATTTTAACCTGGGAACCGTCCTCATATAGTTAATAAAATTATGCTACCTTAAATTTGGTATGTTTTCGACGAATGCAAGCACAGATATCAACATTTTGAATTAATCCCGCAAATTTAAAACAATCAAAAAATGAGCAACAAATGGTTTCTTAAGCGTGAATACATGTTAGCTAAAACTATTCATAGTATAAAGCAAACAAATGCAGAAAATTTCAAATTTGTGCTCAAATACATGATACATCTGGAATAACAAGCCCAATGTTCATTTCTAATGCATTATGATACAAGTCGTTTTGCGTCATATTACTGCAATTTATTTGGGTTTTCAAAATAATGCATACATCTGACCGAAAACTGTAATGTGCTATAAAATTGTTAGTTATAGCATTAATTATTCATGAAATTCACAAAAAATAATATGGGAATATTAAATAGCACAGTAGATGCAAAATGGACTTATTTGCTCTTTTAGTTACGGCTTGAGTAAATAAATTCATTTGTTTCGTGTTATCTGTTTTTAAAAGTTAGTGAATTAAACATAAATTTGAGACCAATGAAAGTCTTAACATGCATTAATCCGGTTAAAAAATCATCATTGTCGTATACAGAGTTGTTACTGCTGGTGCTAGCGTTTCATAGAAAATTTAAACAAATGTCAAAAATCTGACGTCAACTATATTTCCTTTTAATTTGAAACCACTGTATATACAGCAACAAAGTTCAGAATTACTTCTTGTTTCACGAGTTGAGACTTCTGTTGCTTTTGTTGCAGATTTTACTAGAATTTAGCAAAAATAAAATAGATGTCAAAGATCTGAAAGCAACAATATTTTCGTTTCGTTTCGTTGTACATGTTTCCAGAGTTGACAAAAAATTTTCAATTTAAAACTACTGAGATGATTTAGAACAACACAGTTCAGAATTATTTTTTGGTCAAGAAGTGAAACTTTTGGTGCTTTTGTTGTAGATTTTTCTAGCAATAACAATTTTCCATCCAATTTGAAACGTTTCTGTAAACTATAGAGTAACACAACTCAGAATTACTTGTATGACGAGTTGAATCTTTTGCTGTTTTTGCTGTAGATTTTTTTAGAGTTTGACAGAAAAATGAAACAAATTTAAACTGATCTTAACTTAACCGTATTTTTCTTTAAATTGAAACTACAGTAAACATATGGAGCAACACTTCTCGAGAATTACTTGTTGTTGTTGCTTTCGTTGTAGATTTTTCTAGAGTTTCCGAAAAACAAATGTCATATATCTGAATAACAATTTTCCATCCAATTTGAAACGTTTCAGTAAATTATAGAGCAACTCAATTCAGAATTACTTGTATGACGAGTTGAATCTTTTGTTGCTTTCGCTGTAGATTTTTCTAGAGTTTAACGATAAATAAAGCAAATGTTTAGGGTCTGATATTAACCATATTTTCCTTTCAATTTGAAACAACTATAACGGTATTGAGCTTGCACTATAGCTTACAATTATTTGTTGGTTGAGAAGCTGAAAGCTCTGGCACTTTCTAGTAAATTTGTCAAAAAATATTCACATTAGCATCAAAGAACAAGCATGCAAGCGCATTTCTTTATTCAATCCTAAAAGAGCTGTTAAGAATTATTATAAAAGCAAAGTTCGGAACTTTTCTTGTGCTTTCGTACAAGCGAGAAAGCTAACCATATAGCAAATATTCAATGTATGTATGTAAATTAATATTATTCATTTCTATTACCGAAACGTTTACATATGTAGACTGACACAATCAAATATGTCTTTCTGTGATCATGTCGACAATTTTTTGTATCAGGTCATCGAACTTTTTGTTAATGTGGTTTTATGTACTTGTATGTATGATGTAGTCAAAGGTGAACTTCATAGAGTCGAATTTTTTTCCACAACCCATGCATAGATGTACTTGATATAGTGATTAAACAATCCTTACGTGGTGACGGAGTCGTTGTTGAAACTTGCTCCAGAGCTCTCGAAAAATTAGTGAACAATAATGATGATAATCTTGCTTAAATCATCGTAAAATGCCATTGTCAAAACTTCTAATTAATAACACGTTAATTTCAAGCTTCATATAATATATGAACGAAAAAAGAAAAAAGAAAAATGAGGCGTATTCAAGGAGTAGAAAAACGTAGTCCCTTTAAAGTAATCGCATATTCACATTTGCCGCAGTCTGTTTCATTAATTTGAGAATGCTTCGAAGCAATGATTCCTAAAGTGGTACAAGATCTTACCCGCTTGGGAATTCTAAGACGTTATTATTAATTTCTTTTGTGTGCAAAAATCTTGTGCTTTTCGTTCGTATCATTCCGAGTTGTCGAATCAATACAAAAGACTGAGGCCAATTGGAATCTCGGGCACAAATCCATAATGAATAGCTAACCTCTTTGTCTATTGTTTGAATTTCATTGTTTGAACTTCAAATACGACTTGTAAAACCAGGCCACAGTATACGGAATGGACAGTGGGGCCACTCTGCTAAAATTTGTGTGTCCACGCATGTCGCATTACGCATCTCATTACTATTATGCCGGCTAGTGAAATGCATTTTCTGGCCAATAAAAAAGGTGAACGGGCTGGTGGTAGCAAGTAAACTGCATGATGATAGGGCGCCTTGTTGCACTGCTGAGTGGTCCTACTGTCCATTCCCTTTTATAAAGCGTGCTGGTTTACCACCAGAACAGTGGCGGATCAATTCAAAATAAATTATAGCAGCTCAACTTTAAATTCAAACTGGTAAAATGTATCACATGATATTCGACAGCAGCACACTGGTATTTTCCTTTCACATTCGAACCAGATAACGTATAGTTCCCTGTACTGTTCGTGGACTTATCCCAGTTAGATTATTGCATTATACGAGGCCACGATGGTTTCAAGAATTGATCAAAATTTCTGGAAATTTCCACCAAAAAATATCGTTTCAAAATCCTAATTCCGTCCCCCCTATGACGACCTTCTACAAAGGTACATAATGCAAAAGATTGCAATAAGTTTACTGTACTGGATGATCACCCAACAACACTACCCAAGATGGGGTTACCCTTCCCAATATTTTACTGTCAACATTCATCATGACATTTGATTGGACCAGTTGACTGCATCGTTACATTAGAATACAACCAGATTAAGGAAATTTAAGCAGTATGCGCTATTTATATTTAATAAACATTAAATCACTGCAAACACATGACATCATTTAGATTAGCTATGCGAGTGAGGCCGCTGTTGGAATGGTCTTTGCTCTACTGTAATATCGATTACGTGTTTCATATACATTAGAACATCACATCGTTTAGATTAAACCATGCAGTTTATATAATCGTCCTATGAATAATGAATTCATATTAAATATATTTATTACTGCATAATTCAGATTATTCAGTTATTTTAACGCACTAAAATATATCCCATCACTTTAAGATTCTTCTCTCCGTTGTCTGGTGAAAGATCCCTTGCAAGATTACCCGCAGCGTTATTTCTCCAATTCGAACGAGCTCCCAGTCCAATGAAACTGTCGGGAAATTTACAGTCATCTTGATTGTTTGCAACTAGACCCAAACGAACTCTTACGTTATGAGCACCGTAAACGTTAAATCCCTCTTTATTACAGTTATACTGTAAAGATGACCCAGAGATCAGCCATTTCCATTTGTTTCGACCAAGGTTTGTTTGCCGATATTCACCATCTGCGATCAAGCTGTACAATGATGAGGCAGAATACGAGAAAGAGAAAGCTTTGAGATTTTTTTCATATTTCATGCCAACACAAATTTCTTTAAATGAAGTTCTCCAATACGTTAATCCTTTAAATTCGTGGTTGTCTAAACCTCCATCTAGTACATGGCTATTGTCATTGTAAGTTGTGTTCTCCGTCCAATGGGATGAGAGATATTTGAAAGTATTCTGCAATAACAACATAACAATTTATTAAATACCATCTAATCTGACAGTTGCTCTAATTCTGAATTCAATCCTGCTTCAATCTGAATAAGATGAAGCATCCTAGCACTGAAATTCTTATAATTCTGTGAATATATATTTCTTTGTTACAGAAATATACCAACGAAAGAGAGCAAGACAAAGTGTACTTGAGTTATAAGATAAAAAACTTTATTTTACGAGACTGACACATTAGAATGGAATTGACAAACTTGTGGCCCACATCATGGTGATATGTGATGGCTGAATACGAGTCAAAGTGTTGGTAATAAATCAAAATGAAATTATTGAGAGTGTTCATTACTTTGTACTTTTTTGAAATACGCATTGATTATCGAGAATACGAAAAAGATTTGACAATGTAAATATTTCACAGTTTTAATATTCTTAAACATAGCTGTGCTACAGTAAATCATGATTTTTTCATGCAGTCTTACCATTCTTCCATCAATCTTCATCACCAATGTCCAACCACCACCTGAGCAATTTGAAATTGACGTCATGTGACAGTACACACTGGTGTTGTGATTGTTTCCAATATTGATTTGGTAAACACCGCTTTCCTTGTTGCTGGAATGTAAATAAAATATTTATGCGAGATCATCTAATTATCGAGGGCTTGTAGCTTCTAATTAAAAATAGAAATAGAAAACGAGTCACGCGCTAATATGCAGTAATAATGCACGAATGGAATTGGGGAATGTTGCGAGAATATGACAGAAGCGTGTGAACCCGATTTGTGGCCCAGTTACGTAAAAATTTATTTTCCAATGCTTCGTTTCTAACATGCATAATACAGAGATATCACTCAAGTCACAATTATATTACGGTGAAAATAACAGTCAGCACATTAAAATCGCTATCATTTTTTCATCAGTCGATTTTGTTTTTACAAGATGATAGACAAAATTCCCGTTAAAATCCGTTTGTGTAGAATCTAAACGCAATTAATAAATCAATATACCATGCATATCCCATTTAAGTGATTCCAATGAAATAAAATATTATTTCGGCCAAGTGTTTTTACAGCGACATATGTAGTTTTAATTCTATCATTTCATCCTGTTCGCCGCCTTTGCAAGTCTGGTAAACATCCTTATAGTTACTTTCTGACAACATGGCGGCCATACCGAAAATCAGGTACATTTTGCACCTGGCCCCGAGTGCGAACTCTGCATCATATGTGCTCTGTGTTTGCGATGTCATTCTGTGTTTATATCCACACCAGACAGACATCGAGCAGGCTGCTGTAATGCTGTAGTCCAACCAACTGAGCTACACGGAGAGGTTAGTTCGAGTACCAATATGTTAAAGTTGAATCTACAGTAGATACAACATTGGATAATATTCCAAAGGTCGTGGGTTCAAGTCCCACCGTAGTAATGCATATTTT
This sequence comes from Muricea muricata, assembly GCA_963855995.1. Lineage (NCBI taxonomy): Eukaryota > Metazoa > Cnidaria > Anthozoa > Malacalcyonacea > Plexauridae > Muricea > Muricea muricata. Next base: position 116,707,011 of record OY979716.1, read on the forward strand.
CAGCTTCCCGGTGTGGTTAGAGCAGAATCACAAATCATTTTATTTCGAGTACATAACACCAAGATACATAAAAATAGGTACGCCATGCGTACATGTATCAGCGAAGCGAAGTGCGGAAGAGGTAAAAGCTACATAAATATTGTTAAATAATGGCCTTTTAGCTAGTGAAACGGTAAAGAAGGCGGAACAGATCAAATGACAGAACCTGGACATATTCACAACATTGGGTTCTTCAAATTGGGCTAAGGAAATTCAGCGAGTGAAAGAATTTATGTATTTACGTAAGCAGATACTATGTCATCGCATTTGTTAAGGTTGGCTGTTAGCTGTAACTTTTCTGATCTCGTAATTAACCGGGAGTTATTCGGCTCGTCAGTTTGGAATATGTTCGGGAAATTACCGGGATAGATCCCTACGAACATTACAGTGCACATGTTGGCTAAGTACAAAATAAATTTTAGCTTGTTTGCAAAATTATAGTTAATTATTGTTGTTATTTTCTTTTTTCATTCAAAACATTGATCGGAAATTATCGACGTCTTTCGGACCGGGGAAGGCTCCCATTGGCTAGAGGCATCAATAAATAATGCCATGTGAATTTGATATCTCCACTCTTTGATATCATATTTTTATTATTAAAATAACAAAAATATAGTATCACTGAGTAGAGATATCAAATACATTTATACACATGGCATTATTTGCATGAACTTTGACCCAAAAAGTACTATTACTCCAATACAAAGTCTACAGCTTATCTGTAACAACACTAACTGTTTCTACAAAATTATTATTGCAAAATATTAACTTTCAATGTTTTGTCAATAGCATTATATACTTTTAAAAATTTCAACAATTACATTTATATATTACAAAACTATCTTGTGTTATAAAAAAAATAAAAAGTACTCAAATAATATTTAAACAAGAGACACATTCAAATATAATTTGAACATTGACAATTCACAGGCAGACAAGTTTAAACTTTGATGGCAAGAAATATATTACTGGCACAGATGCACAATATCAGTATCACAGTATTGCAGAATAATCACCCATGCCAGGACATGAGAAAATCATCATTTTACAGCTTGTCTGTACCAATACTAATTGTTTCTACAAAATTATTATTGCAAAATGATGAATGTTTTGTCAATAGCATCATATTTTTTCAAAAATTTCAACAATATTTATATATTATAAAACTATCTGTCATGTCATGCATTGAAAAAATGTCCTCAAAGCAGACAAGTTTAAACTGTGATGACAAGAAATATATTGGCACAGTATCAATATCAGTATCACAGTATTGCACATGATCACCCATGCCGGGACATCAGAAAATCATTGCTTTACACCCAACTATGAATCATAGCTTATGGATAATTTATATTGCTAGAAAAGACAGTATAGTTTATACCATAAATAGAAAATACAAGGGTGCTTGAAAATACCAGTTTTACTTCTCGTGTTGAACACGTACGAAATTTACAATGATATTTATGCAGCTTATCTGTACAAACACTAACTGTTTCTACCAAATTATTATCGCAAAATTATTAGCTTTGAATGTTTTGTCAATAGCATCATATGCTTTTTAAAATTTCAACAATATTTATATAGTACAAAACTATCTATCATGTCATGTATTGAAAATAGAAGTATATACTCAAATAATATTTGAACAAGAGACACATTGAAACATAATTCGAACATTGGCAATTCACAAGCAGAAAATTTTTTGATGACAAGAAATAATATATTATATTGACACAGACGCACAGTATCAGTATCACAGCATTGTACGATAATCACCTATGTCAGGACATCAGAAAATCATCGCTTTACAACCAATTATAAATCATAATTTATAGCTTGTGGATATTTTATGTTGCTCAAGAAAAGACTGTAGTTTATATAATAAACAGAAAATACATGGGTGCTTGAAAATGCCAGATTTGCTTCTCGTGTTGAACACTTGAACACAGTGAACTTGAACATGACATTTACAATGACATTTATATCGTATTCCTACATTATCAGGCAGTTCGTTATCTAGGTTAGGAAATATGAATTGGCCACAAAAAGTTGTTCATAAATTACCTCAAAATCCTTGTTAATGTTCCGTTAAGTGCGATCGGCGTTCATTCCTTATGACTTCATGCATAAAATTTTCGCCATGTTGGATTGAAAAATCAGTATATCACTCAAGTTGAGCTTTTGATAAGTTTTCCAATCTGTTAGTTCAGTGAAAATTTAAACATAACGTCATCCAAATGTTACATTCTCGTCCATTGGCTGAATTTAGCTTACGCGTTCAGTGATTGGCTATAAGCTGACATTACAGTTACAGTTACAGTTACGCGCGCGACAACAATATATCTGCATTCGCAGATACAAAAATCGTCATTTTACCTGTCTTTGTTCAGCAATTGACTACATGGTGATGTTGTTGGTGGCACTGTAGGAACTATCAAAGATTGAAATAACATAATTCTAATGACTTGAAGTAGTAGTCAGAGTATTATAAACTTTAGAGTTTACACTGGGTGGCGCAAAAAAAGCCATCTATGGTCAGTCGTGGCTTATTTACATTGCTAACGTTCCTTATAGTTAATAAATGCTAACTTAAGTTTGACATGTTTTTGACGAATGCAAGCACACATATCAACATTTTAAATTCATCCCGATAATCAAAAACACTAAAAAATGAGCTACAAATGGCCTATTAAGCATGAATACATGTAAGCAAAAACTATTCATAGTATTAAGCAAACAAGTGTAGAAAAGTCCAAATGCATGTCTGTTCAAATGCATTATACATCTGGAAAAACATGACCAAATATCAAAGTTAATGGATTAGATGTGAACATTGGGCTGCCCAATGTTCACATCTAATCCATTAACTTTGATACAAATCGTCTTGCGTCATATTACTGAAATCAATTTGAGTTTACAAATGTACACATCTGACCGAAAACTGTAATGTGATTGCTAGTCATAAATTATTCATGAATTGCACAAAAATTAATTTGCGAATTATTATAATGAATAGCACAGTAGATACAAAATGAACATATTTGCCCTTTTAGTTAAGGTTTGAGTAAATAGTATCATTTGTTTCGTGTCATCTGTTTTTTAAAAATCAGAGAATAGACCAATGAAAATCTTAACAGTACTCAGGTTAAAAAATGATAATTAATTGTCGTATAGAGAGTTGATACTGCTGGTACTTGCGTTTCAGAGAAAAATTAAACAAATGTCAAAGATTTGATGTCAACTATATTTTCCATTTAATTTGAAACTACTGTAAAGATATAGAACAACACAGTTCAGAATTACTTGTTGTATGACTTGTTGAGACTTCAGTTGCTTTCGTTGTAGATTCTTCTAGATTTTGGCAAAAAATGAACTGGTCAGATACTAACCATGTTTTTCTCTTAATTTGAAACTGTCATATGCTGTCAAGATCGTTATAGAGCAACAAAGTTCAAGATTACTTGTTGATTGAGAAGTTAAAACTTTTAGCGCTTTCGTTATAGATTTTTGCGAAGTTTGAGAGAAAAAAATAAGTGAAAGATCTGATATAAAACATGATTGTTTTCCATTTAATTTGACATTACGGTAAAGCTACAAAGTAAGACAGTTTTGAATTACTTGTCGTGTGGACAGTTGAAACCGCTAGTGTTTTCGTCGTATCTTCTAGAGTTTGAGATAAAATTTAAAAAATGTCTCAAATCTAATATTAAACATATTTTCCTTTCAATTTAAAACTAGTATAAATCTACAGAATAACGTAGCTAATTTAGAATTAGAATTACTTGTATCGAAATTTTTCAAGACTTTTCTGACAAAAAATGAAACAAAGGTCAAAAGTTTGATACTAACCATATTTTCCTTTTAATTTAAAACAACAATAAAGATATATAGGGCAGCACAGTTTAGAATTACTTGTTGACTGAGAAGTTGAAACCTCTGTTGGTTTTGTTGCAGATTTTTTTAGAGTTTGACAGAAAAAATAAAACAAATGTCAGATAATTATGAAATTAATCATATTTTTCTTATAATTTCATTGAAACTACAGTAAAGATACAGAACGACACATTTCAAAATTACTTGTTGATCGAGCAGTTGAAACTTCTGTTGCTTTCGATGCAGATTTTTGCAGGGTCTGATATTAACCATATTTTCCATTCAATTTAAAACTACTCTAATGGTATTTAGCATGCACAATAGCTTAGAATTATTTATTGATTGAGAAGCTGAAAGCTCTGGTACTCTCTAGTAAATTTTTCTAAAAAATATTTACGGTAACATCAAAGAACAAACATGCAGGCGCATTTCATTATTCAATCCTGAAAGAGCTGTTGAGAACGATTACAAAAGCAAAGTTCTAAACATCTCTTGTGCTTTCCTACAAGAGAGAAAGATAATCCTATACCAATATGCATGCAAATTAATATTATTCATTTCCATTATTTAAACATTTATATGTGTTGACTGACACAATCAAAAATGTGTCTCTGTGATCATGTATACAATTATGTGTATTAATCATCGAACTTTATGTTAATATAGGTTTTAAATAGTTGACGTATGATGTAGTCAAAGACGAAGCAATTGGGTTTAATTTGGCTGTACTTTAAAGGGTCTACTTTTTTTATACACCACATAGGTTCGGCCCTGGATATATTGATTACACAATCCTTACGTGGTGACGGAGTCGTTGTTGAAACTTGCTCCAGAGTTGTCTAAAAATTAGTGAAAAACAATGATGATAATCTTGCTTGATCCATCGTAAAATGCCATTGTCAAAACTTCTAATTAATAACGCATTAATTTCAAGCTTCGTATAATATATGAGCAAAAAAATAAAAATAAAATGAAGTGCATACACGGAGTAGCCAAAAGTAGAGCATTTGAAGTAACCGCATACTCACATTGGCCGAAATCTGTTGCATTATTTTGACAGTTGAGAATGCTTCGAAGCAATCAAATGTAAAGCGGCACAAGATCTTATACACTTGGGAGTTTTAAGACCTTATTATTAAAATCGTGTGTGCAAAAGTCTTGTGTTTTCCCCTTGTGTTCAATTTGAATTGCTGCTACTTCAAAGGGTCTACTTTTTATTGATACATTTTATATGAGCGCACATAAATAACACTTCGAATTTGATCTTTATTCATATATATATATATGGGCTATATAACAGGACTCAACAAGATTGACTTGGCATTTTATTACTAATAGTTTCGTACCACTGATGTGGCACTCATCACATAAAATTGCCTGATATATATCTATCTATCTATCTGTATATATATATATATATATATATATATATATATATATATATATATATATATATATATATATATATATATATATATATATATATATATATATATATATATATATATATATATATATATATATATATATATAGTAGCTTCACCAGATCTGTCAGTTGCCTGAAACTCGAGATCGGAGTAGCACAGCAGGTCTACGAAATAAATAAATAAATATATACATATATATATATATATATATATATATATATATATATATATATATATATATATATATATATATATATATATATATATATATATATATATATATATATATATATATATATATATATACTGTTAGGGCGATCAGTATGACACATGATACTATTATAACGGTTTGTAGCTGATCTAAAAATCTTTATTAAAAACATTCCTAGTGGTTAAAAATAATAGATTATACTAAATTTTTGGCTGCAACTGCATGCCTTCTTCAGAGTATATGACTAGAGCCGTCTTTATAATGTCTATGGTTACGCTTGATGGAATCTAACAAAGGTAAATAACATGTCGGAAATAACGCTTGTTCATTAACCGTATCTGCATTTAATTTTGAATGTAAAGCCTCAAGGAAAATCCTTTGATCATAATTCTTAACTCCTTTCTCAGGAATGACTGCATCGGATTTTTGTGCATCGTGACCCGTGCTTTCTGCATGTTCTTTAATTGCTGAGAAATTTTCCTTCGTACACCAAGCTTATGTTCCAGCCAACGTGAACACCAGCATCTTTTAGATTCACCAATATAAGTAAACGAACACGATCTACACTTGAACTTATAGACAATAGCTTTCATGCGATCATCAGAATGCTTCATCTTGGGTTTACCAAAAATATTAGTATTGGTTCTGACGAAGGGGCTGTGCCCCGAAACGTAGAAATTATATTATTTAAAACTTTTTTGTATTATTATTCATTTGATGAAATATATGATATGTTTTGGACTTGGCTTTTGAGTATTATATATATATATATATATATATATATATATATATATATATATATATATATATATATATATATATATATATATATATATATATATATATATATATATATATATATATATATAAGATATATATATATATATATACTATATATAGATATATATATATATATATATATATAAGAGATATATATATATATATATATATATATATATATATATATATATATATATATATATATATATATATATATATATATATATATATATATATATATATATATATATATATATATATATATATATATATATACTGTATATCTGAGTACGAGTATCGCATGTGAATTATGATATTTAAGTGCTGAATATCCAGCACTGAACAATGTTAGTTCGACCATGATATACGATATGATGATGTTGTACATTTGGTAATATATATAATAGAAATTGAGAGCGAGTAGTTTTAAGTTCAACTAGTTTTGAGATGCAACGTATACATCATGTTTCTTTTTTTTTCTATAAAGTAGAAAAATACCATTGTGTGGTTTATGTTTGTTACGCCAGAATATTCTTTTTAATTTTATAAACGAGCAAGAAAAACTGATGTGTTACTGTGATCTGTTCTTCTGTGGTTGGATTTGACTGTCGTCTAGTGGACAGCGATATTTTTGTATGCGTATAAAATTACAGATGTTGGCATGACAATTTCCATTTCACTCTCTTATCAATGTACTTACCCTGTTAGGATTAGTTAGTATGTAGTAATCATAATGTTCATCCACTAGTAAAAGCTCTGGTTTTTCTGTGGAAACATCTTTAAGAAACTCACAATTTCTCTCAGAATTTGACGTTCGGTTGAAGTTGATAGATCTGCAATATTTGTAGTCACGAACGCATTCGAAAATACAACTCAATGCTGTGTCGGCGTGGGTGTAGTTGATCACTGTGCTGTTCAAACGACGACCTTTGAACAAGATTTTAAACAAATGCTAATTATAGGGGCCTAAATAACCAGCAAAACATCTCAAAAAGACAACGCTGTTCAAATGAATTTATTTGAAATTTCTTTTTATTCGCAAAGCATTGATCAGTCACAAAAGTGAGAAATATACAATCCCTCCCACCGTGAGGGTTTTTCCTTCAACGCATTATTCCCTTATTTCCTCTGGTTTTTTTTCAAAAATTGTGTCATTCGATGGCTAGAAGCCTGAATTTTCTTAATATAAAAACATTAGTTGTAATCTATAATTAGAAGATTGTAGTGGTATATATGAACGTATGATTATTGGCTTTTTGTCAAAAATGTGTGATTTAAGGAAGTGTAGTTTTTGAGCATATTTAAAGCTGAATAACTGATATAATCGCGCGGTGGTATGATTATAGAAATCAAATTTATATGACAATTGTTGTTTTGTTCAGTCTCCTTAGCAAGTTGCATGCGGTCCAGAATTTAAATGATGGACAGCAAACATACGAACTATACTCCAAAAAATTGTACATTTCTAAACCTACCTGCATTTGATCCGTCAAAACAAAACTCAAACATTTCTCCAAACGTTTGAAGATTCAAAAATATCAGCAACAAAAGACCAACTCTTAAAAATATGGAAACAAAACTACAGCAAGACAACGTAGAATTGACTCCTTTGCCTCTTTTCCTCTGAAGTGATGGCATGTTGGTGATGTGTGTCCTTTGGCTTAGGTTGGATTCTTTCGCGGGCAAACCTGAAAGATGGGTTTGTATATTTCGAAGACTTAAGAGCGACTGTCTACAAAAATCAAACATACCGTGGCAAGGTTCAAATTTCTGATTGCGCTCTAATTTTCATTTTAAGTTAGCTATGGTAAGGTATGAAACGTCATGTGGTTAGTTTTTAAAAATACTTTTTTGTTGGCGATAAAACGGCAAAAAAATATTCAGGGGTGAGGACTGATCATGTGCCATTCTTTCAAATTTTTTGAAAATTTCCACGATAACTAATGGGAAGTTGCTCTTTCTGGAAATGTAGTTTTTATTTTGGGCAAATAAATTTGCGCACTTTGAGAAAGACTTGATTGGGACCTAATTTTAGCTCATTAAATATGCAGATATTTGATTTAGCGATTGCGTGACTAAATACCGCTTGAACTAAACCCACTTGAAAGGTTATTTTGTTCGTCTTTAGCTTATAAAATTGTTAAGAAATAGAAAAAGCATTTGCCTCTTTTGGTTAGTCCACTTTTGATGTTATCAGCACTTTAAAATTGGGAAACGTGCGCTTGTTTACATTCCCTGGCCTGTTGTTACATTCCTTGTTGTTGACTCAAATTTTTATGGATTCTTATTTCAATGATTAAATCATAGGTCGCCCAACTACTGCTGTCTATACACTTTTAAAAATAATGAAAACTATCTTTTAATTGTCGCAGTTTGTCTTGCAAGTGCTTAGCTTATTATTATCCATCTCAGCAACTATATGCTCGCACGCACGCGACTGCCTATCAGTCCCGTGCTTCCGTGCGTGAGTGCGAGCATAATTGCTGAGATGCATAATAATAAGCTAAGTATTTGCAAGACAAACTACGACAATTAAAAGATAGTTTTCTTTATTTTTTATAGTGTATATGATTTAATTATGTAAATAGCAAAACGGCACAGAAGTGTTACCTGCTTGGTATAGACTATAGGTTGTCAACAAGCTGCAGCAAGCCTGTCGATTTACTGAGAACAACCAGCAGAATGTGCCGTTAACAACTTACTGCAAGTCAAGTTCTCAACGGTGGTACGGGCAGATGTTTAAAGGACTCTGACCTCGTGACTTAGCATAAAAAATACCGGCTCGAGCTGGAATCAAGTCCTCTTCACTTTCAACTCCAGAGAAACTCCAAGTTGACTTATGGTTAGAAATTTCTTCCTGACATTCAGTCAGAGGAATAATATCAAATGATTTTTTTGGATCTCTCCAATCAACGGAACAATCCGTGCCCATTATGGGACCAAAAGAGCATCTAGATAACGCCATTTCTACATTAAAGCCCTTTTAATTGTATTATATTACTTTATTATCCCAGTGCATGTAAGTGATCGACAACAAGAATTAACGGTCGCCGCTAAAGTATACTTGTGACGTGCAAGTTGAAATTTCTATTTACTGTTGTTATTGTAATAAACAATTACCAGCCTTTACAATTTTTTACCCAGGAGCCGCCTGACAATCTGACATAACGTTATGCCACTGGTTAAATTGCTGCAGTCTGCATGCGGGAATGCCAGTATTACATACTAGTATTAATCTCAGCCATAACTGCGAGATAACAAGTATACAGTAACAGTCAAAATCTGGGAAAAAAGTTTGGAATTGATAAATATATTGTAAATATAAAGTTTAAAAAATGCAGCTAATTTTAGTATATAACCTCTAATTGTAAAAATAGCTCTACTGATATATCTGTATGCGAACATTACATAATTTCTATTTTACTGTAATTATTTGTTTATTACCAATAATAACAACAGTAAATAGAAAATTTCAATTTGTACGCCACAAGTATATTTTAGCGGCGACCACCTTGTTGTCACTTACATTCGGATAATAGAATAAAATAATATACAAATTATATACGAGATTGTGCGCATTGAAGTTGAAAGAATCTTGTCAGCTGTAGCAGGCTGCATAGTATATTAACAATGAAGAATAATTGTTTTAAAAGAAACACTAACTGAAGTTAAACGGCCAGATTTGTATGTAACCCGGATGTAACAAGCGCATGCACGTTTGTTAATTTTACAGCCCTGACAACCTCAAAAGTTGACTAACTAAAAGAGGTAAGTACTTTTCTGGAAGGGTTTAAAATTCTACAACTAAAGACGAAGAAAAATGACCTTTCAAGCGAGTTTAGTTCAAGACGTACGTTTTCAGTCACGCAACCGCTAAAGAATGCAAATATCTGCATATTTAATTAATGAGCTAAAATTAGGTCATAATCAAGTCTTTCTCAAAGCGCGTGAATTTATTTGCCCAAAATAAAAAAATGCATTTCTAAAAAGAGCAATTTACCTGTAGTTATTGTGCAAAATTTCATAAAATTTGAAAGAATGGCACATGTAAAAATATGGCATTTCTTTAGATGTACCGACAAGCATTAAAAATCAGTACCTTCCCCTTTTTGGTCTATAAAAAAATATCCTGAAAATAAATTGTCATAAAAATGCTGTCAATGAACAATAAAGAGATATACTTTGCACATAAAGTATCATTAAGCCGGTTGAAGTCAAAGTTTGGCTACCCGGACTATGTCAACATGACGCGCAATGTCAGCCATTTTGGAATTGCGAAAATCGGTCGTCACGGCATCAAAGTTTTTGCCGTTTATATCGCAAACAAAAAAGTATTTTCAAAAACTAACCACATGACGTTTCATACCTTACCATAGTTAACTTAAATCCAAAATTAGAGTGCAATAAAAAATTTGAGCCTTGCCACATATTTCTGATTTTGTTTGATTTTTACAGACAGTCGCTCTTAAAATATCATGGGTTCACAGATGTATTAGCTGTGACGCGACATCATCTGACATTTGAGCAAAATTTTCATTTGTACTGGAATGCTATGTAAATAACATTTTCAAGTTGCACCGCTATATAAATGTTCATTCATTCAGCCCTCTTTACCGAAATTATAAATTCAAATGTCCGTTTTACAAGGAGCTGAAGTTGCGGTTAAAAGAGCTTCGTTGTTTTTTGTTGAATTGACATTTGCGTGTTTTCACAGAATTTCCCGTTTTGTACATCAATGCGAAAAAAACTTTTATATTTTTTATAATATACAGCAGAAAATATATAATTAGTTCAACAGAATAGCGACGGAATGTTTTCCGTATTGACGAAACATCAAGTTGAGAACTCCTAGTAATTTTCATGAGTAATAAGAGCTTGCAAATTGACCTTTCGCAATTGATGTGAACAGGTGATTTGTTCCTGTTGTGTATTAGCCTGAGCTTTTGGTAAATTTGCGTTGAATTGTATCTAAATTAGGCCTAAAATGTCATGTGAGATAAAACTATCAAAATACAGAGAAAGAATTATCTATAAAGCGACGTTCAAACTAAAATATTAAAAATCCAGTTTTTTAGTGCAAAGAACTGTTGGAAAAAGGAGGGAAATTTTAGAAGCTATGTTCTACTACAAATTTGATTAGTTAAGATTCCCGACTGCAATAGACCTTAGAAGTTCTTACGTAACGCGGTTTTCATGGAAGGTAAATTTTTCCCACATGTTTCCCACATTGCATTGCAATTCATTGCTTAACTCTGTTGTGACGTAAGGAACCCTGATGTCTATTGGGTAATGTAAGTTTACAGCAATATATCAAAAGCCAAAAAATTGGGGATCGACCCACCTTAACAAGCTGGCGGGGGGGATATCCTATCCAGTATTTTGTGCAAAATTGTTGATGATTTTTCCGAGATTTATTCTCATCGAGTAAGCTTCAACCAGAAATTCTTTATATTATAAGATATCCACTGATTGCCTAGATTTACAGTTAACCAATCCATCAACTTTTGTGCACTAGTTCAACTAGTTTTTGTAGAAGACCAAATAAACAAAAACTTGTCATAATTATTGCACTCTTCCCGCCTTCCAAAGAAAACAAGTGGCGCCCGTACGTCCAGGAAAAGGCGTATATTGGCTTAACTGTCTTCAAACTTTAAAAACATGCAAGGTGAAAAGTTAGGCGTATGTATATTTTACACTAATTCGTAATCCGGATCGAGTATCCAAGGAAACAAGAATATAAGCACTCTTTCTGGACACGCTATCCGGATCACTATTTACTTCTATTCATTGCAACTTATCATTTAATATACTCTAGATTCAGACTCTTGCCAAGAAGCGTGTCATGTATATATATATTTAAAGCAATTTCCAATACATAGCCAGAAAACCCGATGTTAACTATTTTTGTCAAAGAACAAGCAAAATAATGGATTCATATTAATCTTACACTGCAGAGAATAACGAAAAATTTGTAATTTTGGGGATTTGAAATAGCATTTTCGGCTTTCTAGACGGCTGGTCTACCAATTGAGCTATCGAGCATTATAAGACATGCAGGTACCGGTCTATTGTTAATTTGTGTCACATCACGCACGACTTAAAGCAGAAAATGTAGTTTACACTCGAACAGGCAGTAAGAAACGTTTTTTTGAGATGGTAGAATGGTTAAAACTATCTTTGAAAAGAGTAGTACATGTCAAAATGTATAACCATTACCCTTTTTAATCTAAAAAAATTGTTTCATTGCATGCCTTTAAAAAACACGAACTTATTTTGGTTCTTAAATTAACATATGTGCAATTTGTCTGCGCATGCGCGATTCTGATCGCATGCAATAGCAAATGGCGGTTTTCAGATGAAATGGTGAGATTTCTCATGTATTTGGCGATAACAATGTGGTGATTTTTTGTGCAATCTGTCGGAATTCGTCTGAATCCTAAACAGGTAAGAGTATTGTTTTATTTAAGTTTGATTTTAATGTAATATTTATCTTCCTTGGCTTGAATTTTCATTGTTTACTAGTTGTTAACCGTGCCTTCGTAACTCCATCAAGTTGTTCGATTAAACCTAATACGGAGGTTATTTAGGTCGTTCGTCGTTGGCATAGTAGGTTTTTTAACTAAACATGTTTAATCTGTCTATATCTTGGTATAACCGATCTCAGGAATAACCGATCACCAATTTATTATCATTATTTGGCCATCAATTTGTGCATCCACATTGAAAGCAGATAATACAAGAACTACATGGCATTAGTGATTCATTTTTTTCACAAAACGTAGTTTACTATCACATAGTTGTGTGCCAAGTACCCGTAAGGATACTATGAGATATTTTAAGTTGAAATAATCTATGATCTTCATTACATTTTCAATTTTATTGACTTCATACAATACCTGTGGATAGAACCTCAAACCCAGTGCAACACATGGGACTTATTTGTGTGTGTGGGTAAAAAAATAAAAAATGAGTCATGGAAACCTCTTTATATTTTGTATATTTATTATTTTTGATTTCACGGAGAAAAGAAAGTAAAGTTCCACCATAAAAAAATTGGGGAAAGGATAGTTTTAGCACATTCGTGTCACCAGTCTATTGGCCAGACATGTACTTGTCTGTTTGATTATTTAAGAAACTGCTCATAGAAACAACACTGAAACGAGATTGTAACAAGACGTTTGAATTCACAAATATCTCACAAATGACCTTGACGTGAAGTTTATTGAATAAAAAAAAGTTGTTGAATCAACTATGCTAAACATGTTTATATATCTTGAGACCAAATGTTACATAAAAAATATCATACTAACTATGTTGGAACCAATTGAAAGTTGGGGTGTTTTCCCAATTTTTTTAATAGACTAAGTGGTTGCTAAACATTGAACAAATGATAAGGAAAAACATTTGCTCTTTTAGTGTGGTTTCTATGAGCAGTTTCTTAAATAATCCACATTTACTGAACAAAACAATCATTTGAATCCTTGAGTAAGTCACTTGTAGTAAGGAATAATAACTATAGCAAAAATTTTTATCAGTTAAGTTCATAGCTAAAACGTTAAATGCGGTAAATTAGACATAATAGAATAACTCGTTGTTGTAATAAAAAAAATTCAATCATAAAGTGAATCAAAATTGGAATAAATATTATTCTTTTATCATGTTACTATCAAACAGACAAGTACATGTCTGGCCAATAGACTGGTGACACGAATGTGCTAAAACTATCCTTTCCCCAATTTTTTTATGGTGGAACTTTACTTTCTTTTCTCCGTGAAATCAAAAATAATAAATATACAAAATATAAAGAGGTTTCCATGACTCATTTTTTATTTTTTTACCCACACACACAAATAAGTCCCATGTGTTGCACTGGGTTTGAGGTTCTATCCACAGGTATTGTATGAAGTCAATAAAATTGAAAATGTAATGAAGATCATAGATTATTTCAACTTAAAATATCTCATAGTATCCTTACGGGTACTTGGCACACAACTATGTGATAGTAAACTACGTTTTGTGAAAAAAATGAATCACTAATGCCATGTAGTTCTTGTATTATCTGCTTTCAATGTGGATGCACAAATTGATGGCCAAATAATGATAATAAATTGGTGATCGGTTATTCCTGAGATCGGTTATACCAAGATATAGACAGATTAAACATGTTTAGTTAAAAAACCTACTATGCCAACGACGAACGACCTAAATAACCTCCGTATTAGGTTTAATCGAACAACTTGATGGAGTTACGAAGGCACGGTTAACAACTAGTAAACAATGAAAATTCAAGCCAAGGAAGATAAATATTACATTAAAATCAAACTTAAATAAAACAATACTCTTACCTGTTTAGGATTCAGACGAATTCCGACAGATTGCACAAAAAATCACCACATTGTTATCGCCAAATACATGAGAAATCTCACCATTTCATCTGAAAACCGCCATTTGCTATTGCATGCGATCAGAATCGCGCATGCGCAGACAAATTGCACATATGTTTCTTAAATTATCTTAATTTTGTTTTCACTATAAATGCACGTTCAAACTTTAAATAATATATCACGCACTTGTTATCACTGCTCTCTGCTAATGAAAAATATATACACTTGAAACACATCATTGCAATCAATATTTTTATTAGTTTTCGTGCATTCTTTACAATGTCCATTTTTTCCTAATATTAATCCATGTAGTTGTTATGCTTCTAAAATATGATATTCTTGATATTGTATATAATTATAAAGATCTGCCTCACCGTTTGTTTTACAACTAAACTATTATATATTGCGTTTCCACCGAAGTATAGTAATTGTAGCATTGTAGTTTTCCATGGAAAATTAGACTATATAAAATTATAATAGTTCATGCAGTTAACTTTTAACATTTTCTCTTTGGCAGTTAAATGGCATCTGGCTGAGTCACTTAGTAACAAATCAATCGACTTGCGTTAAAAAAATAAAAGATGCATGCAAGGCTTATATTAGAAATGATCATAGTATATTGCTTACTTTGAAGTAGGATCGCGTTAGACTCATTCAGCAGAGATCTAACGATTATTTTTCCACTGTTGGTGATAACCTTGCCAGTAGCGAAGCCAGCACGACATTGGATCATGCTATGCAAATTTAAACATTATCTGATCATCATATCATTATTTGTTTATTTAGAAATTGATTCCTTATACGGTCTATAAACACAGGAAAATTTGCATTTGCGTCACCAAATGTCGGGCTAGCTTCGCTACTGAACCTTGCAGCTGAAATACCAAAACATTTCATGCTCCAGAATTTTATCCTAAGCCTACTGATAAAACATTCTCACTGCAGATTCCCACAGTCGATACTGTCCATAGCCTGCTAACTACACCTGATGAACAAAAATCTGCTTGCTTTGAGGATATACCAAATAAACTATTAAAAATGGTGATTGCACCTTCTCCAACCGGAATATTTTCAGCTTGAATCCGGCTGTGGTATTCCCGTTTGAATGGAAGGCTAGTAGGGTCACACCAATACACAAAGATGTGTAAGGTGGTTCTAACGATGATCCAAACAAATATCGTCCCACATCGGTTATCTCAGTCGTTGCAAAGGTCTTTGAAAAAATTATCTTTGATCAACTATATGAATACCTTAATACCAACAAACTGTTAAGTACTTGTCAGCCTGGGTTTCGGTCGTTACATATAGTACGTTAACTACGCTGCTTAAGCTACAAGTGATTGGTCTGTGAATATTGACAATGGCCATATCAATGGACTGGTCTTTATTGATTTTAAAAATTCATTCTATACCATCGATCATCAGATTGTTTTGCAAAAATTGAAAATTTATTGAATTGATCAAAATAGTTTAATTTGGTTTCAATCCAATCTTAAGAACAGAACTCGAAAATATCGAATCAATGGCAAATTGTCAAATTCCGCTCCTATAACTTGTGGCGTTCCCCAAGGTAGTAATCTGCGACCGTTGCTTTTTCTTGTCTATATGAATGACTTACTAAATTGTGTTAATCATACTGTACCCAGGATGTTTGCTGACGATACTAAGTATCAGCTATGCAACACCGTCAGTAGGGAATCTCCAAAATGTCATCAAGTCTGAATTGATGAACCTTAAAAGCTCGCTGAATTCAAATAGGCTAAGCCTGAATGTAGTAAAAACTGAGTTTATGATAATAGGATACTAGTGCAAGCACTTTGTTGTACTCTTTGGCCTTGCACTGGGATAAATTGACTATAAGGGGCAAAAAGCTTAAGGCTAGTCTAATGTTTAATTACCGAATTCGGAAATAAAATTAAATTTGTCCAAGACTCGGACGAACTATCTAAGGAAAAGCTTTTGTTACAGTGGGCACAATTGTGAAAAAGTCTACCCCCAGAAATACGAAAGCTTCAAACATCATCGAAATTTAAGAAGGCAGTAAACAAGTATTACGACAGATTAAGCCAGCTTCCACACGGCAATCTTGTAATTATTATTGTCCCTATGTCTGTCCTTTATATA
The DNA here is from genome assembly GCA_963855995.1 of Muricea muricata. Lineage (NCBI taxonomy): Eukaryota > Metazoa > Cnidaria > Anthozoa > Malacalcyonacea > Plexauridae > Muricea > Muricea muricata. The sequence continues at coordinate 116,723,849 of OY979716.1, forward strand.
TGTATAATCCCATACTCAAGATTTTACCGTATTTAAAAAAATTTTCAATAATAAATAATAATAGTAGCTCCATATAAACTCATTCAGGTCAATATACGTGTTAGTATAGTTATGAGCAGTGTATTAAAGAAGTACGGCCATGGCGATATAAACGCGCGTATGTGAACTGATTATGTATTCATAAATATAGCAATTGTCTCTTGATAGATAATTGTTTTCAGGGACCGAGTTAACTGACTTTGATGGGGAGAGGAAGAGTGATTTTGAGGAAAAAAATCCTGCAAGACAATTTTAAATTAAAAAATACTCGCACTAACAAGCTGGCGGGGAGGAGGAATATCCTACCCAGTATTTTGTGCAAAGGTATTGATCATTTTTCCCGAGATTTACTCTCAGCGTGTAAGCTTCAGCTAGAAATTCTTTATATTATAAAAAATTTATTGATTGCTAAGATGTACAGTTAGCCAATCCATCAACTTTTGTGTATTAGTTCAGCCAGTTTTTGGAAAAAACGAAATAAATAAAAACTTGTCATAATTACTGCCCCCCCCTCCAAAGAAAAACAAGTGGCGCCAGTACGTCCATGAAAAGACGTGTATTGGTTTAACTGTCTTCATACTTTAAAAACATGCATGTAGCTCTACAAGGTGAAAAAATGTGCATGTATCCTTCATCTCATAATGAGTAGAAACTGCCTAAGGAAAAACTTAGGCGTATGCACATTTTACACAAATTTGTAATACGGAGCGAGTATGCATGCAAGGAAACAAGAATATGAGCACTCTTTGTGGACACGCGATCCGGATCACTATTTACGTCTGTTCATTACAAATTATCATTTAATAGATTATTCAGGCTCTTGCCAAGAAGCGTGTCATGTGTATTTATATTTAAAGAAATTGGCTATACATAGCCCGAAAACCCGATGTTAACTATTTTTTCAAAGGACAAGCAACATACTGGATTCATATTAATCTGACACTGCAGAGAATAACGAAAAATGTGTTGTCTCAAGCGGGATTTGAATTAGCATCTTCGGGTTTCTAGACGCTGCTCTACGAATTGAGCTATGGAGCATTATAAGACAGGTACCAGTCTATTGTTAAGTTGTGTCACAACACGTACGGCTTAAAGCAGAAAATGTAGTTTGCACTCGAACATGCAGTAAGAAACGTTTTTGGAGATGGTAGAAAGATTAAAACTATCTTTGAATAGAGTATATATAGCTAGTACATGTCGAAATGCATAATAATTACCCTTTTATTACTCTCAACAAAAATTTGTTCGATTGCATGCCTTTGAAAAACACGCACTTATTTTGGTTTTTAAATTATCTTCATTTTGTTTTCACTATAAACGCAAGTTCAAATTTTAAATAATATATCATGCACTTATCATCACTGCGTTCTGCTATTGAAAACTATATGCACTAATGAAACATATCATTGCGATCGATATTTTTATTAGTTTTCGTGCAGTCTTTATGTACTATCCATTTTTTCATAATATTAATCCATGTAGTTTTTATACTTCTAAAATATGATATTCTGGTATATATATAATTATAAAGCTATGCCTCACCGTTTGTTTTACAACTACACTATTATATATTGCGTTTCCACCGAAGTATAGTAATTGTAGTATTGTAGTTTTCCATGGAAAATTATAGACTATAATGATATAAAATTATGATAGTTCATACAGTTAACTTTTAAAATTTTTTCTTTGGCAGTTACTGAGTGGCATCTGGCTGAGTCACTTAGTAACAGACCAATGGATTTGCGTTGAAAAATGGAACATGCGTGCAAGGCTTATATTAGAAATTTTCATAGTATATTGCTTACTTTGAAGTAAAATCGCGTAAGACTCATTCAGCAGAGATCTAACGATTGCTTTTCCACTGTTGGTGATAACCTTGCCAATAGCGAAGCCAGCTCGAAAATTTGGTCATGCTATGCAAATTTAACTCATTATTTGATTACATTATTCATTTCTTCAGAAATTGATTCCTTACAAGGTCTATAAACACAGGAAAATTTGCATTTGCGTCATCAAATGTCGGGATGGCTTCGCTACTGAACCTTGCAGCTGAAATACCAAAACATTTCATGCTCCAGAATTTTATCCTAAGCCTACTGATAAAACTTTCTCCCTGCAAATTCTCACAGTCGATACTGTCCATAGCCTGCTAACTACACCTGATGAAAAAAATCTGCTTGCTTTTAGGACGTACCAAATAAACTATTAAAAATGGTGATTGCACCTTCTCTAACCGGAATATTTCTTGCTTCAATCCGTGCTGGGGTATTCCCGTTTGAATGGAAGGCTAGTATATAGGGTCACGCCAATACACAAAGGTGTGTAAGGTGGTTCTAAGGATGATCCAAACAAATATCGTCCCACATCGGTTATCTCAGTCGTTGCAAAGGTCTTTGAAAAAATTATCTTTGATCAACTATATGAGTACCTTAATACCAACAAACGTGTCAGTCTTGGTTTCGGTCATTACATATAGTACGTTAACTGCGCTGCTTGAAGCTACAAGTAATTGCTCTGTGAATATTGATAATGGTCATTTCAATGGAGTGGTCTTTATTGATTTGAAAAGGCATTCGATATCATCGATCATGAGATTGTATTGCGAAAACTAAAAATTTATGGAATTTATCAAAAGAGTTTAATTTGGTTTCAATCCAATCTTACGAACAGAACGCAAAAATGTCGAATCAATGGCAAATTGTCAAATTCCGCTCCTATAACTTGTGGCGTTCCCCAAGGTAGTAATGTGCGACCGTTGCTTTTTCTTGTCTATATGAACGACTTACTAAATTGTGTTAATCATACTGTACCCAGGATATTTGCTGACGATACTAAGTATCAGCTATGCAGCACCGTCATTAGGGAATCTCCAAAATGTCATCAACTCTGAATTGATGAACCTTAAAAGCTGGATAATATCAAATAGGCGAAGCCTGAATGTAGTGAAACCTGAGTTTAGGAATGATAATAGGATCTCATTACAAATTAAGAGCTATTTTGCCAGAATCGAAAAAAAATGAATGATACAATGAAGTTTAAATCATTCAATAAACCGTCATATTATGTAACATATTCATAATAAAGTCTGTATTTGCAAATATTTTGATGTGTTTAAATCAGAAAAAGGCGTGGGAATTTACACTTTTCACTACTATCTGGAACTTCTTTTCTTGTTCTTCTTTTATAAAAAGTTTAAACAGTCTAGCTCTTTTTATTAAACTTGCTAATAATGCTTACACGTGGAATCTTGCTTAGTTGATTCAAACAATTCGTCTTTCATGTTTTTTTTTTCCATTGGTGTTCCAGATCTAATTTAATTGAATTTAATTTGAATTTATGATCAAGAGGGTGGAGGATATTGCAGATCAACTGCCCATGAATAAGTGAAAGACTACGTAAAAAGATTTGGCAACTCGTTCATAGTTTATCGAAACAAAATAGAACGTCCGGAATTCCCCTGGAACGAATAAACTGCAGATGGTTTAGTTTTTGCTCGTTATGTGCTTCCCAGGAAATATTTGGATTGCATTTGTGCTGCATTAGTTTCTGAATTAGTTGAAAGCAGAAAGCACGGGGCGAAAAATTTGATTTGCGCGTTTACAAATTTGTGGCAAATTCTAGGTTTGCACGGATTTAGCAGATTTGCACGTAGGTGCATACCCCTAAAAAAGCTCGTATCGGCCGCGAAGTCGTACGGTGCAAATGTATAGCAAACCAAAGGCAAATATGAAGCTTGCGACTAGTTTGCCTCGCGTGCAAACCTAATGCAAACATAAAATTTGCAACAAGTTTGTCTTGCGTGCAATTCTAATGCAAACTTCTAATTTACGACAGGTTTGCCTCGTTTGCAAAAATAGTGCAAACTTAATTTAAGTTTGACGCAAGTTTTCTTTGTGTGCAAACGTTTTTCAAACTTATAATTTGCAGTAGGTTTACCAATCAAGTAAACCTAATAACGCAACTTTAAATTTGCAACAGATTTGTCTCGCGTGGAAATTAGTCGGAGGTATAAAATTTGCTAATGATTATACTTGCAATGCAATTCTGGACAACTTCATATTTGCCTCTTTGCGTCTTATGGGCATATACTTGTGTAAAATGCTAAATTAGCGCATGCCATGGGCTTTCATTCCATTCGGGGAAACAGACCGAAAACATTTGTGATTGATTTGCAATATAAAAAGCGATGGTACTATATTATGGGTTTTTCAAACACCTCCCTTAAAATTGTTTAAATTCTTAAGCATGTATTATAAGAATCTAGAGATTTTGTTTTGCGTGCAAACTATAGGGTTTAAAAAATTGAGGTTTTCCTCTGTGTTAATTTGTGCGCTGTGTAATATCTAAGCTTATTATATAAGTGGACAACTTACAAACCTACATAATACGGTGTGTCCCAGAAAAAAGGCTATCCTTTGATGTCAAGCGTTAGCGCCGCACGTTCGAATTACAATGTTTTAATTTCCTAAGCGGGCCTAAGGAGCTCATTCTGATTTCTGTGTTATTTTGGCGGAACAAATTCAATTATTAACTTGCAACGTAAGCCTAAAAATCTCTGTGTGTAGCAGAGAATTACGCATTTTTGAGCTTATTAAGGAGTTAAAGCATTCAAATTCGAACGCTCGACACTGTTGCTTGATTTCAAAGGGTAGTTACACTGAAAAAAAGTTTCTGGGACACACTGTATATAGAAACGGACTTGTCTCCCTGAGGGCTTTGAAATTTTACTACACTGTAAAAACTGATAGGTTAAAATAAGTAAAAAATAGGTTATTTGAGTTGGTTCAGAACAACCCGATTAAAATAGGTCATTCAAATAGGTTAAAATTACCAATTTTAAATAGGTTAAAATAACTTATTTTTATTGGGTCACTTTAACCTATAAACTATATGTTGTTTTAAACCATAATTAATGAGTCAATTTAACTAAATACAGATGGTTAATGTAACCAAAAAAATAGGTAGGTTATCATAACCTATAATAAAACAGTTAAAACAACCGAAATTAAATTTAAATGGTTGATATGACCACAAACAATAGGTACTTTTTAACCAAAAAATATTAGGTTGTTTTAACTTAATAATACATGGTTATTTTAACGAATAATATTTTGGTTGATTTACCCAATAAGATTTCGAAATAGGGTTATGGTTACAACAACTTTAAAATACTGTAGGTGAAAAACAAAAAGACTGAAGCAATATTTTAAGCAAAAATGCTTTATTTCTTGTATATATAACCACGCATGCACTACACATATTTACAAACAGCATGATATTGTGCTAAAAGTACAATCTTAGTTAAAAAAAGAACAACTCAGCCAAAAAAGCATAGCAATCATACCCAGTCATGAAAACCTTTACAGTTCTGAAAATACTTATGAAGCCTTCAGGAATTACAGCTATACTTTTCTCGCATACTCTGACCATTATTTGAATTATTTACCCATGTCTTATACTTCAAATAACAATATCCTATATATTGATATCTTATAATGAACATATGAAGTTCTCGACTCCCATTGGTAAAGTTTGACCACTTCTGCTCAACAGAATATGCTCCAAAAACATGTAAATGTTCTTAGTGTGACCTGTTGGTCCCTTCGGATATTCAGCATTGAACACATAATATGACCCAAGCAAACAGATGACTGCATTCACTATGTTGTATGATTTAAACTTGATCACGACCATTCCCTCTGCAATAAGTGCCAGTGAATTAATCTCTTCTAGAGATCCAGTGACCAATAGGCGTGGTGATGTACATTCTTTTATTTTTGCTGCAGCATCAACTTCGGAGTTATCCTAATTAACAAAAAAAATTGATAACTCTATCAGTACATATCATGTATAAAGGCTAAAAATGAAATGCAAAATTCACTTACAGAAACAACTTCTAAAAACAGTTCCCCTGGAGTGTGCTTCTGGCCTGATTTTTCTCCAAGCACATAAGGTAATGCTTCAATAATACAGCGGTTTTCTAACTCTACAAAATAAAACACAGAATTAACTCACTGACTCCATACATTATTAGACATTCTTCAACCAATTTTACAAGCTCTTATACATGGTCAAGCCATTTCTGTTAGCAATCTACCCTTGCTTTGAAATCCAAAAGGAGAAGCAAACCAAAGTGAATTTACAATGCTTGCAGAGGAGGCTACCTGCGATGTGAATCTGCATTATTGGACTATATATTAAATTTTTTTCAAGCCCTAAGGTAGAACCACAACACATTAACAATAAACAATTGAATTGCACATTTATAGCACCTTAACATTTTCATCTGACAAGTCACACTCATCCAACTTTACCAGAATGTTATTCACAGCACGGCTCTTGCTTTACTCTGGCAATCCCATAGCTGTTTTACTACCATAAGTTCAAATGGTACAACCAATGGAAATATATATAGAGGAAAAGAATTTAGTGTTGGTAAGTATGTGTAATCAGATGTGTTAATGCTTATGTCTGTCATACACTCAGTATTTTGAACAACACTTCTCAAAAGTTATTGCACATCCTTTGTAGAAATTTGTTACTTCATGGTTTAATTAGTAAAAGTATACTACCAACAATCTTCATTGTGATGAACCCACTGAATGCCTTAATAAATGCTCACCTCTCAACCAGTAATCTTGAGACATTGGGATGTAATAATGCAACAAAATATTTAATTATATTAGCCAAAAAACTAATTTCATTCATACTATAGAATCTGGGAAGCAGGTGGTTGTAGGTGATGCTGCATACTTCAATGAGCTGAAACGTGAAAAGATATTCAACCAACAGATATCGTTTATGAGTAAGTCTTCCAAAGATTGATTTACTTGTGGAGGGGTAGGGGGTATGTGGTATGTCTTAAAATATTTCAAGTCTTAACACTAGGACTAAAAAAGGTTTCAATTCATGGCACTGAGTACAGGGTTCGAGGTGTTATTCACACTGGATGGATAAATGATTCACCTGAGTTTGTTGCAATTTCAAAAATTGTTGTGGTTGGTTCAAGGGAAGTGTACTTTGTACTAAGGAAATATTTACCAATACAGTTTACCACCCATTATCACGCATTTGAAGTTTGTAAACCACAACGTGAATGCAGTATTGTGCTGCAGCAAAGTAAATTCAAGCACTACATGCCTGCACATGAAGTAAAGTTGTCAAATGCAGGTGATGGGGTTGTCTATATTGCTCCAAGATGCAGTGTTCCAAAGTGTTAAGAATGTTGATATTAACTTATATAGCACATTACAGCCTCTTTTACACAACAAAATTTTCTTTGATAAATTTCTTATCTCAAAAAGACATTTGGCATTTAGAATTTGTCAAAGAAAATTTTGTCATGTAAAACGGGTTTGAACTACATATCAATGTAGTTACCAATACCCTCTTTAAACAAGCCTCCCCCTGTAATAACCCTTTGGGAGCCAAATTCCCCATAACATTGTGAAGATTAGGGCCACCTTTCCTGGGCTTGGTGCATGGTTCCAGCTGAGGATTTATAGCCTGCGACATGTATTTCATGCTTGTGTGTTTCATGAAATGTGTGGTGCACATACAAAAATTGGAAAAATAACTGGTCTATATCTCTGAGGATATAGTTCTAAATTAAGTAGGACATACTTGAAATGCTGACCTGAATTCTTGGGTTTCACTACACTATTATGCAGTGAATCTTGGTGTGGGTTAATGTCAGTTGTACTGATTGCTGTACTAAAATGAGCAAATGGTATGAAATTGCATGTTCTTGCTACCAAACACAAGGTCAACATAGCATGAACATTTAATTTAATCTGATCACTATGTCCCGATTGAGGGTTGACTCCCACTGAAATTTATGACGTCACATGAAACCCAAGAATTCCCCTGTACCTCTATATGTGTGTAGGTTAAATAATTAAGTTTACTTTGTTACTCTGTCAGTTACCTTTAATACCAGGTCAACCTATAATGTTGTAATTAATTGCAAACATAAATGTTGTGTAATTATTAAGCTGTTTTGGTGTATATATATATATATATTATAGCAGTTACAGTTATAGTAATGATCTTTATGGCACTATAATATAAGAATGACAGAGTGCATTTACAATATGGTTATTTTAATTCATATTTGTTAACTTATATAATTAATTAACATAATTCAAATTATAATAGATTTATTAATGATTATTTTTCCTATTCGGATTTGCCTATTCAGCACATACTTCATTTCAATTGGTTAATTACTTGTATCTAAAGGAGGTGTGAGAAAAAAGTATATGTAGTCCTTAAAAATTCAAGTTATCTGCAAGCCGTTGTATTCATTTGATAGCTCTGCACATTTTGCTAAAACAGAAGGTCTTGTATCTATGCATGGGAGTTATATAATATTATTAATTTCCCTGTAAAATTTGTATTATTGGCTGTAGCTGATTGGAATTTCAGAAGCCTTTTGTACTTTTTTATACACCCTGTATTTTCTCAACAAGAGTGATAGGAATGGTCAAAACAACACAATTGCCCCTATTTCTAATAAACAATTAGTTTGCCTGACCAAATAATAATGGTAACAATAATTTATTTCCCCAAATTATACAACAACTGATTTCATTGCAACTGTAATCAAAACACCTATTTCTATTTTATTGATTACAGTCGCTCGCACAGTTCACTGAATAATTATAATAGATTATTTTAACCTTTTTTACATTGATTATAATAACCTATTTTTATTGGTTAGGGCCAATCTCTAACAGAGACCAAATAAATTAGGTTACTTTAACCTATTTATAAAAGGTACACCAATTGACAAAAAAGATAGGTTATTTTAACCTATTTATATTGGTTAATGTAACCTATTCAATTAGTTAAAACAACCTATTAATAATGGTTTTAACCTTTAGAAATAGGTTATTTTAACCTATTTATATTGGTTCTAACCTATTCAATTAGTTAAAACAACCTATTAATAATGGTTTCAACCTTTAGAAATAGGTTACTTTAACCTATTTATATTGGTTCTAACCTATTCAGTTAGTTAAAACAACCTATTAATAATAGTTTTAACCTTTAGAAATAGGTTATTTTAACCTATCAGTTTTTACAGTGTATAGGAATTCACTGATGGAAAATGTATTTTCGACATCAATTGTTTTTGAATCTGTAATTATATAACATTAATAACATGATGCCATATATATACTACAATATATACACACTAAAATAAGTAACGGTATAACTTTACACGATAAATAAATGTCTTCACTCGCCATAATATGTAACCTCGCTTTAAAACCTGCTGTATATCGTTTTGAAATACTGTTAAAAAGGACTTGTCGTCACCCGTTCTATTCATTGTTCTATCATCCAATTACAAATCCCTTCAGGTGGATTGCATTGCAGCGTTTCACCAGCATGCCTGGGTCTTGCCATAGCCTTTGATTTCACGGAGGCTCACCTATTCCATTTGCGATCCAAGCTTGAAATACAATCACAGAACCTCTTACTCCTCCATGACAACGGCTATACCACAATCTTCTTGTGGCTCCCAGGTTCCTGCTGTTGTTCCTCGTCCTCACTAAAATCTGCACCATTTTCCAAATCCGTCTCCGACTCCTCTGGTGACATGCACTCTATAACAAGACCTATTCTAAGGTCTTGTTTTGACGCTTCATTTAAGCTTGATGTCAAGTCTAAAGCGCGACGTCTTCGCTGGAGTTTCCAAATATATAAATAAAAATTAAGATTGACAGCTATTATTTGTTCTTGGCAGCTATTTTTCCCACTCGTTCACTCATTGCAGCCATTTAAAAAATTTTTTGATGATTTTTGAATCAGCTCTTGTACTTTCTTCCTAAGGCTACTTTCTTTAAAACCAAGCATGCACATCATATCGCTAAACACAATGCTGTTAAAACACCATTAAAATAAGGGCCCTGAAATTTTCTCAAGGACATATTTGGAAGATTAAGGATTACATAAGTTATGGGCTCATTTCTTCCGCAAACCATCTGATAAAAAAGTACAGAGCTTGGTTAAACCAGTGCCTTTTTCAATTTTTAAAACTGGGAGGACTCCCCGAGCCCCACAGCGCAGCTCCCCTCCCCCCCCCCCCCCCCAGTAAGGGTCCCTTTATGTTAGCCACTGGCAAACAGTTGCGCGGTCTAAAAATCTATCTAACACTCCATCTAAAATTCGCAAATCTATTGCAGGCATTGCAAAAAACTCAAATTGTTGAGACATCTTTTTAGAGCCTATTCTTGGCTTGTGACGTTACATGATTAAGTTCCTGTTTATGAAAGGTTTACGGTATTTATTGGCCTTGTGCTTGGTAGTGAATATGTTCAACTTCAAGTCCTTTCCTCCCTCTCGTGCAGCATATAATGGTTGATACATTTTAGATTGACCCCGTTCAATTAAATATGAGGAACGTTCAATGAAACCCTCCAATATATTCATAGAATATAGCGTGCACAAATTTGCAGTCAAACATTCTCTCAGTGAAAGCACTTTAGAGTCCACAACCTACATTATGTGCATCTATATTCATGGACACAACGTTCCGTTTGATAAATTCTATCATTTGTGTATTCATAAAAATATATGAAAGTGATGACCAATGACGCCACTGCTAAACCGAACATATCACGCTTATGTCTGCATTTTTTCGACATGACACGCGTATTTTTTGGGAGTCGTGTGATCAAATTAATTTTTGAATTTTGCGTCACTTTAACACACTTGTAGGGACGTTTGGGTGGTCTCAAGATAAACATGCACAAGTTAGGTGAATAGATTGTTATCATAGAGAATCATAAAGACACCTAAGTTAACATGGTTACGTTTATATTTTGCTGTCATTGAACATTCTATAAGCATCGCACGCAAGGGCGCGCCGAAGCCAAGATGTCAAAATTCGTTACGTTTCGAATAACTTTTTTACTTAATTGAACACCATGATTACTTTTTTTTTATATTACTAAATTTTTGTCTTTTGTTTAATATCGTATCGATTTATATTCTTTAATTTCGTCCTAAAACGCGGTCAAAATCCGTTTGAATAAGGTCACTAAGTGCAAGCGCTTCGATGTCAACAAATATATGAGAGACAACGTTTGTCATCCAAGGCCGCTGTCAAACGAAAGACGGAATTATTGACATAGCATGCGCAAAGGAAATTGAGGAGATTAGACGAAAAGGTACGTTTGGAATTAAGGTTGTCGCAGAAACAGCTATAGGATGAAAACAGAAAATTTAAATGATGAAAGCAGAACAGGCGAACACCGATGGCCTTGAAGCTCATGCCATTATGTTACGACTACCAATTGATAAAGGATTTGCTCTTTTTTTACAAAGCTAGGCAAGCTATATAAAATGGCATCTTGTCTTCATCGCAACCCGCTCGATGAAGCCTTTTGCAGCGAAATTTATTTTTTGTAAGGGGGGGGGGCTAAATGGACAATTTGCAAAATAGACTAAAGATCGAACTAGGCAGGAAAAGCGAAATCGTTTACTACAGTTAGAAAGTTAGAAAAAGCGTCCTAAAATTAGTAGAATTGCAAAGTTTGGCGGCAAAATGTTGAAAAATACAGAAAATATGGCCCTGCGAAGTTTGTACATTTTGTATATATTTGTATTACACGTGGAAAAGTTGCCACTCTAGAGCTGAAATTGCCGTGAAAATGGTAACTTTTTCCGCACGTAATACAAATATATACTAGAAATACATGCATGCAGCAACCGCTCGCCACTAACTAAGAGCATGCGGCTATATTTTCGAAATTACATGAAGTAGCGAAATGCGGGGCAAAACGAGACAGTGGGGCTAAATGAGACACTTTTTTGGCTTAAATGAATATACCGAGTGATCTACCGCTACTTGCCTAATAAGGAATTGCGGGCTCATTCGTGATGCTTCTTGGCACAGTATAGGTATTGAGCAGTAGTCTCACTCGGGGGTGCAAAGTGTCCATCGAAGTCATCCGACTTCCGGTTTGGCCGCCATGTTGTTAGTAAGGAAAGAGGAGCGAGATTGTTTAGAATTGTATTACAGAAACCGGATTTTTACACTTAAATGGCAATATTTTCCAGTTTTCTTGCGCCGATCGGCTTCAAACGGATAAAATAGCAAATATAGGAGGATACCGGTTAATTTTGGAGGCGTTTGGGGTAAAATAATCTGGGGAAAAGACAGAAAATCGCGACGAATGGCAGTTGTTTATAGGAGTGCGGAGTATTGGTCAAAGTCGGCAAAGCTCATTTTATTATTATGAAAGTTTCAGTCATGTTGAAAAAGTGTTGTCACAAACATTTCAAGTATTTCTGTATAAAGAAATTGTTCGTCTTGCTCTTCAGAGAATAAACTGATGGAACATGTACAACTTTTATACTGAAATACTACAGTGGAACTTTTAAAAATGATGGAGGCGAAAACGGGATTCATAGTTAATCGTGTAAACGTTCTCCGGTTAATTAACGATTAGTCGCCAAAGGCGAGGTGATTACAAGCTTATATTCACTGAGCCAAAGGCAAAGTGAATATAGGCTTGTAACCACCGAGCCTGAGGCAACTAATTGTTTTAGTGTAAATTTCCAGGTGTTTACAAATAATAATCAACTAAAATTTATAAAAATTCTCTTCAAATTTATTACTGTATTAAAAAGCAAAAAACACAACGCTATAGTCACTGGCCAGTGACTATCACTATAGAGACAGCAAATCTTCACCAATCAAAATGCAGGAAAATCAATGGTCACCTGGAAATTTATACTAAAGATATTTATTCGTTACAAGCTTTCGACTGCCTGTCTGCAATCCTCGACGGGTGGATTAATAATTCGCTAATGATATAAGATATAACATCAAGGTGAATTAGGCTGTATAATAGTGGTTTACAATTACATTGACTGACACTAAAGACAATACGGTTTACCGTGTTATTCAAGATATTTTTGCAGTGTAAATGTAAAATATTAAAACTAGCATGAACACATGCTGTGTACACATAGAGAGAGGTTTAGAAATCCTTAATTCTCTTAGTGTTAAACTATTGATTGTCAGTGCTGGTTTGCTCCAAATGTGCAACAATTTTCATCCTAATTTGAGGGGAGGGTATGCCACCCAGGGTGTGATTTGTGTTCAAAAACATGAAGATCTGCACAGATTTTCAAAATTTAAAACACAATTTATAAAAGGTGAAGTACAACTGCTGATCTTCTTATTAGCCAGTGATAATCGCTCTGTTTTCTATTAAGCTTCCCCTGGGGCTCATTATTTTCAGAAGAGGGGTTTAATTGAAGGGAGGGGGCTTATTTAGTTACCCATAAAATCGTTAATGGAATAAATCCATGTTTAGCACTTGGGGGGGGGGGGGCTTAATAGAGAGGGAGGCCTTAATAAAAGTGAAGGGTTTATCAGAGGATGGACTATTTATGAAGGGGGGGCTGCGTAGAGAGAGTACAGTATGTGCTCCATCACCCTTTCAGATTTTTATGGCCAAATGTCACTAACTTATAGTTTAGCACCTAGGTTTTATTAATGTGAGTAGCATGTTAAATAAATTATCAACTTGATGTTTGTTGTGTTATATTCTTTGAATATTTGATGTTCAATCATTCAATTGCTTTAAATTGTTCGATCATTAAATTAATGGCATTTACAGCAGGATTAACGTACTAACATACATTACAACACAGTAACACAACAACAATGAGTTGCATTAACCCAGTGTCCAACAAGAGACTTTACATGGCATTTAATTTTTAAACCCATTAAATTATAATGCAATAATTTCCCCTTAACTAGTTTATCTTGCTCAACTTTGTTACATTTCTGATTAAACTTACACAAATTTTCCCTTTTCAACTATAGCAAATAACACATCGACTTCTACAATATCAATTGAAATATTTTTTTGTTGCCTTATTATATAAAATCCATTTAACTACTACTTGTTTCTTTTGCATGCTTCACATTATATTATCTTTGGCTACAGATTACAATCAATACAATGTTTGCCATATGTCATTGTGAAAAATTTGCCAACCGTGATCTTCGAACAACTAAAAAGAAGGACAGAAAATATTTGAATGTGTCGCATCTTTGACATGATTTCAGGCATTATATAATTAAGCATTCATATTTCTTTTAACCCGGAACGTTTGACATTTATATATTGCAATTTAGAACAGTGTACATTATATTGCAATTTAGAACTTTAGATGTACATCATATTGCAATTTAGAACTTTAAGTGTACACATATACAGTTGTATATTATAGAATATAGATACGGTCATAATTTGCTCAGGTAGCCTCTTATAAGAGTGAACAAAAACGTTACATCAACTTGACCAAATATTTATTAAGTCTCACTATTTATACTGGGGTGAAACAAACTATAGACAAAAATATACAGTATATATAGTTTGTCATTGCCTCATTGGAATAACTGCTTATTTATTTGCGTTAAATTGCATTGAACAACTAAATTTTAATAACTTACCTTTCGTTTATAAGTTCTAGCCATAGGAAACCCTGAAAAAGCTTGAAATAGCGCCAATTTAAGTTTCGACCATGAGAGTATTAGTAATAAGCCCACTCCCTACTGCTTCCATTCGTCGCGATTTTCTGTCTTTTTACCAGTTTATTTTAGCCCACACGTGTCCAAAATTAACCGGTATCCTCCTATATTTGTTATTTTATCCATTTGAAGCCGATCGGCGCAAGAAAACTGAAAAATATTGCCATTTAAGTGTAAAAACCCGGTTTCTGTAATACCATTCTAAACAATCTCACTCCTCTTTCCTTACTAACAACATGGCGGCCAAACATGCGCGGCATGACATGCGCGAGGACAAAAACTTCAAAGGTACCGACCCAAGTGAGACTACTGCTCAATACCTATACTGTGCTTCTTGGCTTGTTTTGAAAGTTATTGCAAATCAAAGGCTATTTTCGGACGAGAATTATCGTGAATTTTGTGAGTGACATTGAATCCTGTCTGGTTACATTAAGGTACATTATTATTTTATATTTTAACTAGTATTTCTTTTCTCTCGCAGGTCGTAACGATCGAATTAAACTTTATTTATTTAAGAGGCATTAGCATGTGCCCTTTCATGTCAGATGTATATTTTGTTAATGTTGACTGTAATTTTTCGCATTGGACGACTTTTAATTCACTAAGGCAGTTGGGGCAAAATGAGACAAGCCTACAGCCTTTTAAGTTTGTATACTTATGTGAACCTTTTTGTTTGTCGTTATCTGTTGTTGTGTTTACTAAATGTTCTGCACAGCAGCACAATATTAATGTTGTCTCAATAAAGCAAATTCACCAATTCTTTATGGATTTATTGCCATGTAACATATAAATAGGTCACCAAATTCTTGTGTGATAGCAGCTACACATCATCCAATTCAAGTTGTGTGAAATTTTGCCTAGAAATGTTGCACCAATGGTCATTAGTATATGACTTTACTGCAAAATAAGCAATATTAACAACAATTTTAAATTTGGCTGCAAACTCATTGGTCATGATTTTTTGCCGATCAACTCAAAGGACAACCCTGATCTGTCATTTTGAAAACCACTTGTGACTGATGTATATAGTGTGAATAAAACACCTGTCCACTGTATTATAATACTGGGGCAACTGTGTTAAATAAGCTGTCTGTGAGTAGCTTATAAATACTCAAATGTTGTGAAAATAGTTTAATAAGGCAAATGTTGTTTGCTTAAGTCTCCTCAACAAGTTGCCGTCTAGAATCAAGTGATTAACAGCAAACATACGAACTATTCAACACAAAATTGTACATTCCTAAACCTACCTTCATTTGATCCGTCAAAGCAAAAGTGAATCATTTCTCCAAACGCTTGAAGATTCAAAAATATCAGCGACAAAAAACCAACTCTTAAAAATATGGAAACAAAACTCCCGCAAGACAACCTAGAATTGACTCCTTTGCCTCTTTTCCTCTGAAGTGATGGCATGTTGGTGATATGTCCGTCTTTTGCCTTAGGTTGGGTTCTTCGCGGGCAAACCTAAAAGATGTGCTGGTATATTTCTAGGACTTAAAATATCATGAGTTGACATGTGTACTGTAACGCGACATCATCTGCATGACTTTTGAGCAAAATTTTCATTATTACTGGAATGCTATGTAAATAATGTAAATAACATGTTGAAATTGCACCGCTATATAAATGTTTATTGATTCATCATTCTTTGCCGAAATTATATATTTAAATGTCCGTTTTACAAGGAGCTGAAGTTGTTTTTTTGGAAATTTAAGAAGCTATGTTCTACTATATAAATTTCATTATTTAAGATGTTCTGGTGTCATAAATGTGGTAATATTTCTGCAGATATCCTGACTGCACGTTTCCGTAAGAGTTTGTAGGTCTGGAATACATCATGAAAAAATTATAAGCTTTCCTAATCAATTGAAATGGGCCTAAGCTCGTCTAGGATCTCAGAGCGTAACCAAAAAATTAACAATAAAATCAGACGTGCAAATAATAATCAACAAAGCTTAATAATTTGTGCTCTCCACGACGTATGCGTTGTTCAATATCCAGAATTTTCCATACGTCTGAAGGTCACATTTGAGCTCTCGTCAGCCGCGTGTAGGGAGGGGTTGATTTATCCAGAATTATTTAACAGGTCTGCTATAAGGTCTGACGCTGCAAGGGTCGGCTGCGCTGTTAAAAACACAATTAATATTTTATTCATTGAATATAAAGCAGAGGAAACTATGACCGTGAAGAAGTCTTTCTAATCTCGTCTTGAACAACTATATTGCAAAATATCTTCGTAAATAAACTCACAAGGTCGGCATAAAATAGGTCGTTTTGAAGCCATTTTAAATACTTTCTGCAGTACTAATAAAAGAAACTGAAAATGGAAACTGGAACTGAAAGCAAAAATTGACGTTTCGTCGGGAAATAGCATGCAGTAGCATACTAATCTCTGGTTGTTAAATAACCTGGCTATATCTTCTTGTACTTCCTTGTAACTCTGCTAACATGGAACAAAGTAATAACTATTAATAATATAACGTTTGGCAAACCATCGGCAAATTTTCGACAAAATTTCCTTGCTATACAACAACTCTGTCATCGAACCATGCAGGAACTTAGGAAAGATAGTTACTTTTCGTGTTTTTTATGTACTATATTTAAAACGCGAGTACGAGTATTTATGTGATATTCATAGCGCATAAAACACGAACTACAAGTGTTTTAAATTGCCTAAAAAACAGTCCATTTTATACCCATGTTTGCGAAAGAACTTTCAATATGGATGCTGTATAAGCCGAGAAAATCGAGACAAAAATTTTGTGAAAATACACGTGTGTATTATCACATATAAAGACTCCTATGATTTCCTTTGTGTTTTGCTCATGAATTATTAATGAGTTTATATAATACAAGTAATATAATATAATATAATAAACGGGAAACCGTTTACTAGCCTGGGCCTATTTTATTATTGATGTTTTCATTTAACGTCGTGGCGGCCATGTTGGAGGTATAACACAAAATAATATGTTATTGGTTCCATTATTGGATCCAGCCGCCGTGGGCGGCTGACATTGTCTGCCGCATCCCGAGACATTGATTTCAAACCAAGAATACGTCGCATTTCAGTCGCGTTGAATGCAATACAAACAAAGGCATAATGAGTAGCTAACCTCTTTGTCTATTGTTTGAATTTCATTGTTTGAACTTCAAATACGACGTGTAAAACCACATCTACTAAAATTTGTGTGTCCACGCATATCGCATTACGTATCTCTTTACTATTATGCCAGCCAATACATTGAATTGCAAAGTTTACTGTACTGGATGACCACCCAACAAACACTACCCAAGATGGGGTTACCCTTCCCAACATTTTACTGTCCACATTCATCATGACTTTTGATTGGACTAGTTTATGTTTCGTGATTGCATTGTTACATTAGAATACAACCAGATTAGTGAAATTTAAGGAGTCTGCACTATTTATATTTAATAAACATTAAATCACTACAAACACATGATATCACAATGATTAGCTATGCGAGTGAGGTCGCTATTGGAATGGTCTTTGCTCTACTATAATATCGATTACGTATTTCATATACATTACATCATTCAGATTAAACCGTGCAGTTTATATAATCGTCTTATGAATAATGAATTCATATTAAATATATTTTGTTACTTTATAAGTCAGATTATTGAGTTATTTTAACGCACTAAAATATATCCCATAGCTTTGAGATTCTTTTCTCCGTTATCTGGTGAAAGACGGGTTGCAGCATTACCTGCGGCGTTTGTATCCCAACTCCTATGGGCTCCTAGTCCAATAAAACTGCCGGGAGTTTCACAGTCATTTTCATTGTTTGCAATTAGACCCAAACGAACTCTTGACAGTTCATTGTAAACGTTAAATCCCTCTTTATTACAGTTATACTGTAAAGATGATCCAGAGATCAACCATTTCCATTTGTTGCGACCAAGGTTTGTTTTTCGATATTCGCCGTCTGCGATCAAGCTGTACAATGATGAGGCAGAATACGGGAAAGAGAAAGCTTTGAGATTGTCGTTATGTTTCATACCAACACAAATTTCTGTAAATGAAGTTCTCCAATAAGTTGATCCTTTAAATTCCCAGTTGTCTAAACCATGGCTATGGTCACCATAAGTTGTGTTCTCCGTCCAAAAGGATGAGTCATATCTGAAAGTATTCTGCAATAACAAAATAACAATTTATTAAATGCCATCTAATCTGACAGTTGCTCTAATTCTGAATTTAATCCTGCTCCAATCTGAATAAGATGAAGCATCCTAGCACTGAAATCCTTATAATTCTGTGAATATATATTTCTTTGTTACAGAAATATACTAACGAATTGAAAGGGAGCAAGACAAAGTGTACTTGAGTTTTAAGATAAAAAACTTTATTTTACGAGACTGACACATTAGAATGGAATTGACAAACTTGTGGCCCACATCATGGTGATATGTGATGGCTGAATACGAGTCAAAATGTTGGTACTAAATCAAACTGAAATTATTGAGAGTGTTCATTATTTTGTACTTTTTTGAAATACGCACTGGTTATCGAGAATACGAAAAACATTTGACAATGTAAATATTTCACAATTTTAATATTCTGAAACATTATAGCCGTGCTACATTAAATCATTATTTCTTCATGCAGTCTTACCTTGCTTCCATTAATCTTCATCACCAATGTCCAACCACCACCTGAGCAATTTGAAATTGACGTCATGTGACAGTACACACTGGTGTTATGATTGTTTCCAATATTAATTTGGTAAACACCGCTTTCCTTGTTGCTGGAATATTAATAAAATATTTATGCGAGATCATCTAATTATCGAAGGTTTGTAGCTTCTAATTAAAAATAGAAATAGAAAACGAGTCACGTGCTAATATGCTGTAATAATGCACGAATGGAATTGGGGAATGGTGGGAGAATATGACAGAAGCGTGCTAACCCGATTTTTGGCCCAGTTACGTAAAAATTTATTTTCCAATGCTTCGTTTCTAACATGCATAATACAGAGGTATCACTCAAGTCACAATTAATTATTACGGTGAAAATAACAGTCAGCACATTAAAATCGCTATCATTTTTTCATCAGACGATTTTGTTTTTACAAGATTATAGACCAAATTCCCCTGTAACTCCTGGCTTTCGCTACTTTGACAGTGTGTCATTCGCGTCAGGGCATTCGTGTGATGAGTAACTGACAAGCACCGACAGGTGGATTTTATCGTTTATTAATGCTTGACATAAAACTACAAATACAAGACAATTACATATTAACGCGACATAGTTTACAAATATCTAATTAACTGTTTAAGTTCTTACCGAATTTCCTCAAAAAGACACACACACACTAACGATACGTTTGGTAACGATCAGGTTTTAGTAACAATACAGTTGTCCGCAATATCAAATTTCGCAAGAGGTTCGCAAGGAAGGTTGTTCGCAGAATATACCTAGATACACACATAAATTCCCGCCAAAACTGGTCATAAATTAGAGTCTAAGGCTCAAAACAAGAGTCGCGGTTACATGGCTCCCCTAAATTGGTTAACACAACAATTCACTATAATACATACAGTATTGCAAAGCGTCAATTATAGCTCTCTGTCGGGGAATCTTCCTCGTCGCTGTCACCATTGTTCTCACCCTTTTGTCCCTTCATCAATAAGACCAACTTCTGTACTGGTCGTTCCAATGTCGTTTTAGATCGCACTCGCTCTCCTCTAGGATTCAGGGAAGAATTGCTGACAACAATCTTTACCTTTCGTACAAGCCCATCTTGGTCGGAGTATGCCTCTAGACCTTCCACCTGAGCCAAGCTCCAACAATTTCGTGGAATATTCTCTTCTGACACCAATACTAAGTCGCCAGGTTGCATATTCCGACGTGGACGCGTCCATTTCTGTCTTGGCTGTAATGAGTTAAAATATTCCTTGCGCCACCGCGACCAGAATTGGTAAACTAAGTATTGAACTCGTCGCCAGCGTTTTACCAAGTATACGTCTGCCTTCTGAAATTCTCCAGGGGGTGGTAAAAGGACACGGGATTTAGTCGTGAGCATGTGATTTGGCGTGAGTGGCTCAATTTCGTTGGGCTGGGAAGCAAGATTGTAGGTGGTTAGTGGATGGCTGTTGATGATTGCTTCTGTTTCACACATAAAGGTATGCAATGATTCTTCGTTGAGTTGTGTTCCTGACTGACTCGCTCCTACGACCCTCTCACATAGCTGGCGGCGGGTACGTTTGTTTGAAATTCTATCCAATCGCATTCGTTTCTGCAGAAGAAATTCTCAAACATCACTTCTGTTTATCTCCTTCAGGGCTTCACTAAGTGTTCAGTTCGCGCTCCCATGAGGTTAGTTCCTTGATCAGATCGCAAGATTCGTATCGGCCCACGTCTCGCGAGGAAGCGGTGCAGTGCATTAATGAACGAATCAGTTTCCAAGCTCGCTGTGACTTCGAGGTGTATCGCTCGCGATACAAGGCAAGTGAATATCACGCTGTATCATTTTAGTTTGCGTCGTCCCTCTTTGATGCGCCAAGGCCCAAAGTAATCAACAGAATGTAAATGGTGGTGATGGTTCAATCCGGTCCTTCGGAAGGTCTGCCATTTTCTGCTCTTGAATGGGTCCGCGTAGTTTTTGACATGTGAAACAATCAGCGATATATCGGGCTACAGCCGAGCTTCCTCCCGTTATCCAAAATACGTTTGCCCGAAGCGCGTTCATCGTCATCCCGCGACCTTGGTGGTTAATTTTATGATAGTAGTGTCTGATAGTCAATGCAGTTAGGTGTCCCTTTCGTGGCAGAATCATTGGGTGTTTCACGTGATAGGGCGTGCTCGCATGAGTTAGACGTCCTCCGACTCTAAGAACGCCCTTCTCGTCAAGAGATGGGTCCAAGCGGTAAAGGTAGCTGCTATTCTTCATTTCTCTTTTGCGATTTTGCGTATCACTTCGAGAACTTCATTCCTTGAGCGGGCGCAGGGCTTGAATTTCCTTTGCGAATGATTTTTGCTGTACTGCTTACACTTTAACCAACTCGGCTTGGTGCAGGTCTTCAACTGTAAGCGTTCCGTTGCTTGCAGAGGGAGGCACAGACTCTTCGTCAGATCTTGAACGTGATGTTCTCCCACGTCTCTGGCACATCAGGGTGACTAATACAGCTCTTTTGGCCCGGTGCCAATCCGAGAAATACTCTAAGCGTTCAACAATCGTGAATGGCTTGTTTGGAGCTGTTTGCGTGAAGAAGACATTTGCCTTTACTTCTGGGTCATCATCTAATATCGGACGGTTGTTCTCCGTTGCTAGATCGAGCTCAAGGCTCCAGAGAAATTGCGTCCAGAAAGCCAGCGTTCATTGGCAAGAAACTCGCGAGCTGTCAATCCTCTTGAAGCATCGTCCGCAGGATTCCTTTTGCTTTCAACGTACTGCCATTGCTCGGAAGAGGTCCCGTCCCGAATCTGCTGCACGCGATTTGCTACGAATACATGAAATCGGCGAGACTCGTTACTCAGGTAACCAAGGACCACCTTGCTATCAGTCCAATAGATGTCGGTGGCCTTATCGTACTGGAGCTCTCAATGGATCGTGTTGCACACCTCTCCAGAAACCAGAGCCGCCGTCAATTCTAAACGCGGGATCGTGATGCTCTTTAGCGGGTGACGCGTGACTTTCCCATGACCAGCGCAGAGTGAACCTCATCATTTTGATTCACCAGTCTCACGTAGTAACACTGCCCATACCCCGATGTACTAGCGTCTGAGAAATTATGGAATTTAACAGATTTTGACTTTTCTAAACCCGAGAGCTTAAAACATCTTTGCACTTTCACCTCGTTGAGATGATTGAGATCGTTTCTCCATCTCTCTCATCTGCATCTGATCGACTCTGGAACGGAATCATCCCAATCGCCTCCATCTCGGCACTGCTCCTGAAGGATTTGTTTGGCTATAAGCACGACTGGGGGCACCAATGAGTCAGACTCCACGCACCACTGCACTCCTAGTGCTCTTTCCAATGGCAACGGATCGCGTACAAGGTCTAAGTTCTTTAGCTGGGATGATCAAGCCTCTGGGGGGAATTGCTACGATGACCTTCTTTGAGTTGGATACGAACTTATGAAGACGCAGGCCACCCTTGGCGCACAATTGCTTTGTTTTTTCAACTAAAGAAATGTATGTGTATGTATGTAAAACTTTATTTCAACACGCTATCTTCGTCAACTATTTACATCAGTTGGTTTCCACGAAGGGCGTACTATGTACATTAAATCTAAGATATGTTACGAAACACACATTAATTAAACTTTTAATTACTAAAATAAATTTAACCAAACCCTTCCCTTAACCATTAATATTGCCAGGCTTCCCCCTCCCCCTTCTTCCTAATCTGCATTTACCCAATTATCCTCTTCATTCTGGACATGAAATTAGCTTAGATGCAATTTCACCTTTGTTTTAAAGGAAATTAGGGACTCTGCCATCTTGACATCTTGCGGAAGACTATTCCATAAAACTGCTCCACTATACCCAAATGTTTTCTTTAGAAATTCAGTTTTCGGTTTTTTAATCGAGAGATCAGTTTCGCTATTACGCAATTCATAGCTATTCTGTGATACATTTCTTCGAGAAAATAGATCTTTAAGGTTTGGTGCAGTGTGGTTTGCGAGTACTTTATAAATGAACACTAATTTATTTAGTGCTCGTCTATTAGCCAGTTTTTCCCACCCTAAGGTGTTTAGCACTTCAGAAGATCTTACATCGTAGTCAGCTCCGGTGATCACCCTTGCTGCACGATTTTGAAATTTTTGCAATTTGTCTTGAAGTCCCAAACCACAATTATCCCATAGCGGAGAACAGTAATCGAAATGAGGTTGTATCAATGTTTTGTAAACATCTTGTAAAGTTTTGTGTGGGACATAAGGTTTTATCCTTTTCATTGCCCCTATTCCAGCACTAATCTTATGACATACGGAATCAATGTGTTTCTCCCAATTCAATTTTTGATCTAAATCTACCCCTAAGCACTTAAATGTACTAGTCTGCGGGACTGGAATTTTGTTCATCTCAACAGTTCTATTCCCAACTTTGTTATTTAAATTATGCAATGATCCAATAAACATAACTTTTGTTTTTTTTGCATGAGACTTCAGTTTGTTTTTAGCAAGCCATTTTTGAATATTGGCAAGGTCCATATTCAAATTCTCAACAAGTGTGTCATAATCATGTGAGGAGGAGAATATTTGAGTGTCATCGGCATATAGGCCTGGAGTTGTCTTCTCTAAGATGTCAGGCATATCATTGATATATAGCAAGAACAATAGCGGACCAAGTATTGATCCCTGTGGAATTCCACATATTATTTTCCTTGCAGAAGAAGTTTGTTCATTAACAAAACACACTTGTTTCCTATCCTTTAAGTATGATTGAAACCATTTTAGTTCAGTATCATGAATACCAAATTGGGTTTCAAGCTTTTCTAATAATATCTGATGGTTCACCGAGTCAAATGCTTTACATATATCAAGAAAAACAACTCCGTTTATTTTGCCATCATCCATGTCCATTAGCCATTGATCACACATTTGTATAAGAGCGGCCAAGGTTCCGTGTTTTGGCCGGAACCCAGATTGGAATTTTGAAAGTGCCGCATGTCTATTTAAAAAGCCATATATTTGACTAAAGACCTCACCTTCAAATATTTTACTAACAACAGGGAGGACTGAGATTGGTCTATAATTTTCACATTTACGCTTATCCTCAGATTTATAAATTGGTATAACCCTAGCTAATTTCCACTCATCTATATAAATACCAGTCCTGATGGATAAGTTAAATATGAATGTTAAAGATGGTGCAATAAAGCCTGCTATCATTTTTAGAATCTTTGCTGGTATACCATCCATACCTGTGGCTTTTGAGGCATTTAGTTTTTGCAAGCGTATGAAAACATTATCTATGGTAATATCTGAAAAGTGAAAATATTCTTTAGGAGGGTTGACATTTCTTTCAGAATTGCATGTATCAGTACTTTGATTTCCTGATTCAGCAGCCATTTTCATACCAATATTTATGAAGTATTCATTAAACTTTTCAGCCATAATTTTATCGTCAGAAATAACCTTGTCATTTATTATCAATTCATTAATGTTTGCTCTCTTACCCTTTCTACCTAAAAGGGTATTTATCCAGGCCCATCCATTTTTACTATCTTTCATTTGAGAACAAGTCTCAATTTTATCACAAAAGTACTTAGATTTTGCTTTCCGCATGTCTATGTTTACTTTATTCCGTACTGCTTTATACAATGCCCACTGGGTCTCAGAATCATGTTTTATGGCTTGTTTTTTATGATAATCCCTTTTTCTCATCAGTTGTTTAATTTGATGGTTAATCCATGGCACAGAGTTATTCCTTATTCTTTTGTGACAAATAGGGGCATGTCTGTTAAGTGCATCTAATAAGAGTGATTTCCACACTTGCCAGCATATATTTGGATCTACAAACTGATAGACTATGTCCCAAGGCAATTGAGACACATCCTGGATAAAATCATTCTCTATAAAATTTTTGAAATTACGAACTTCGCGAGTTTTTTGTCTTCCTTTTGGTGGGATAAATTTTCTCACAGCATAAATAAGGCTATGATCTGAAATTCCCAGGTGAATAACACCTGATCTAGAAATATTTTCTGGAGTATTTGTCAATATTAAATCAATTAGTGTAGCAGATGTAGGAGTTAGTCTTGTACACTCTTTAATAAGTTGGTCTATCTGATAGAGAGAGCATAGAAATTGTAACTTACATGTGTGTGCATCAGGCACATTCTTACTGACATCGCAGTTTAAATCCCCTATAAGAATTAACTCCTTATCTTCATTGTCACATTTTGATAAAAAGCCTGTCCAAGAATCAAATATATTCATATGGGAATTTGGTGGTCTATACCATGTACTAATTAGCAGAGATTTATTATAGGGTAAATTTAGTTCAATGCAAACCATCTCAAGACCATCAGGGATTATATCTTTCCTATCTGAGAATGATATGGTGTCGCGAACATAAAGAACCACACCTCCACCAAACCTATTTCGATCTTTTCGGATTATATTGAAACCATGTATATGTATCTCATCATTTGAAATCTGATTATCAATTTTGGATTCATTAATTGCAAGAATGTCAAGGGCTTTGTTACTAAGAATTATGCGAATTTCATCCAGATGTTTCATTAAGCTATTAACATTTAAGTTGGCTATTTTCAGACCCTTAGTTTTAGCTAATATATTAATCTCATTATCAGTGCCTAATGAAGGATTACATGACACTTTTGTACAATTTATCTGTTCAGATTCATTATTGTCTTCAACAGTTCTCCCAGTTGATTTATTGTGCTCATTGGAAAATCCTGTTTAGGATGCTTTTTTGGGTGCAGTGAGCTTAATGATTGTCCATCTCTAAGGAACTTAATGAAATGTGAAGCTAGTATTGCTGAGCCCTTCGCATTTAGATGTAGCTTGCTTGAGTTCAGACATGTTTTATCTATTGACAAATTATTTATAAATTTCACACCATGTTTAGAAGACAAGGTCTGAACTTTCTCATTGATTTCTTTTATCTTCAATGTTAAATCAATATCCTGTCTTGGTGTGATGCCAGAAATTCCAATTTTAGAGTTTGGGAACTTCTGTTTAACTAACATAATAAGCTCTTCCATATTACTAACACATTTTTCAGTAGTCTCAACAGGGACATCATTTGTCCCTGTATGAACAATAACATGTGAGGGGGGCAACTGAATATTAATTTTAGTGAGTTCATTATTAATTTCCGGTGTTGTTTTACCAGGATATGTGTACTTCTGAACCCTCCTCTTAGACAGTTTTACTGGATTAACGTTCTTAATAATTGAATCACCAATAATAACAATACCTTGCGTTGGTACCCGCCCTTTGACAGGAGTATGCTCTGTTGCTCTGCTACTGTTGCCTTTATTACCTTGGATTGTGTCATGAGTTAACTTTGGGCAATTGCTTGCATTGTCACCTTTTTCTGGAAAAATGTTATCATTATCGACGGCCATATTCTGACCAGTTGTAGGTTGTTGTGTTTCAGAATTAATTTCAATTACTGAGGCATGAAGATCACTATTTTGTGTATTCGCTTCATCATTCAGCACATCATATCTATTCAATTCAAAATTCATAGTGGCTTGATCTTCTTTACTTTGTTTAATACCCGATACCGTTTTCCACTTCTCGCCATCTTGTCGTTCGTAATGTCCTTGCTCAAATTCTTGTTGTTGAAGTTTCATGGCCGTAACCAAGCTGTCTCTTTCATGCTCAAGTTCTTTGACTTTTGAATTTAGATCAGATGTAATAAGTGCGAAATTCAAGTTCTTTTCACGTAACTCGGCGTTTTCCCTCACCAAATTGTCTTTGTCTATTTTCAGTTCTTTGACAGTAGCCTCCATGACAAACATCGGTACCGATCTGGCTTTTAAATTATTTACATCAATTTCGAGACCTTCAATCTATAAGTTCGTACTTTCTGCGAATTCCTGCATTTGCCGTCTAAGGTCTTCTACAAGCGAATTCTCGATACCTTCCATATATAAGCTTTTATCGTCGACATCACTGTCATGAACAATATGAAGTTCCGCCATGTTGTTTTCTTTCCCAATCGCACTGCTTGTCTTCGAGTTAATATTAACAGACTTGGTTGCCAGACTTTGCATTCTTTCACTGAGATTTTGCTGCTCATCATCTCTCACTATCAAGAGTTTCTTCTTTATTACTCCATACCACTTCAAGCAGTACTTCTCGTTTTCAAAAACCTTAACATCGCCACCAGGTGACGACCATTTTCCATCGAAATTCAAGCTCTTTTGTACGAATTCCTTCAGATCGTCAATATGGCTTTCCCATGCCAAATAGCCACCTTCAGTATAAACTAAATAATCTGATAGTTTCATTTTAAATTGTCAGCCACTCGAAATGCTATAACACAGTGTAAGGAGCGATCAAGGTCTTTAGGTCTTCGAGAATACGCGGGCGTTTCGTTCATTTACAAATTGATATCAAAAATTTAGTTAACATGCGTGTCATATCCTGAAATCAATTTTTAAAAATTGATTTCCAAAAATATTTTACGAATTCAATTTCATCTAAATTGATTTGCGCAGCGACTTCAATTCCATAATATAGTAAACCGCCTTTAAAAATTGATCTTTGTTGGTTTTTTCGCGTGTTCAGCTGTGCCAACAGACTTCAGACCATCGTCCATGTAAAAATCATACTTAACAAAGTTTGCCGCATCGGTTCCAAACTCCTTCTCGTGATCTTCAGCTATCCGTTTAAGTCCATAGTTGGCACATCCTGGCGACGACGCTGCACCAAAAGATGCACGGTCATCCGGTACTCAATCGGAGGCTTCATAATTTCACTGTCCGGCCACCAAAAGAATCATAGGAAGTTTCTGTACTCTGTGGCTACCCGAAACTGATGAAGCGTCGACTCAACGTCACAAGGGAACGCTACTGGATCCTGCCTGAACCTGCAGAGGACTCCGATGAGTTGATTGGTAAGGTTCGAGCCTTGAAGTAGGTCTCGATTAATTGATTCGCCTTTGTATTTTGAGCTACAGTTGAACACCACACGCGTCTTGTCCGGCTTTCGTGGGTGGTATATTCCGTGATGTGAGATATACCAAACTTTGCCATTTTCCTCTGTCAATTCGTCTTCTGGGACCCTCTCTGCATACCCTTTCTTGATATGATCAGTCATGAACGCGGTGTAATCCTTTCGATATCTCTCATCGTGGTTTAAGCGGGTTCGAAGCTTTGATAAACGATTAAGGGCCAGAGACCGGTTGTTGGGCAGGTGGGGTGTTCCATGTCGAAACGGTAGAGGCATGGCATAATGACCGTCTTGTGCCTGATAAGCGCTTCCCTCCATTTTGGATAGAAAATTTCTGTCTTCTTGCGACATAAATGATCCCGAGCCTTTACGTTTGGAAAAGTCTCGTTCAAACATCTGACGAAGTTGAGCTGGACTGAATACTTCTCTCACGGTACGTTTGATTACAAAGTAGCAGGTCTTCTCTGGCTGTAATTAAATTGACGTGTGATAGATCACTCGTGGTCACTTGGTGAGCGTTGACTGAATACCTTCGTCATCGTCGTTGTTGTATTTTTTAACGTTACCGATTATTCCCCAGCCCAATTTGGTTCTTTGTGCGTACGGTTCGTTTGGGTTGCCTGGAATGACTTCGCGTGGCATTATCGCGTCGGGTCAGTTGGAACCAATTAATAGTCCTACTTCCACTTCGCCTTGATGGCTCATCAAAATGTGGGGCAATTGATGTCAGATGTGGCCAATTCTCATTTCTCAGTCATTTCAGGACAAGGAATTTGTTGTCGTCTTGCCGAGCAACCGAAACAAAGTCCTTTTGTCTTCGCGTATTCCTTTCTATCCTTTATGTCCTTTGCACAAAACTCTCGACATGAGTCCAGATCATGCTGTCCATTACACAGTGCGCAACTAGATTGACGTGAGATCCTGTCGATAATGTATTACGGCGTCGATATCCTTCTCGCGTTTGATCGTTCTTGACGTTCGGCAGTGGGCGCTTCACTTTCTTAGAGTCGTCTTCCTTGTTAAACTTGTGAAGGTTAACGGGATCGCAGGCTATGTTGGACTCAGTGACCAGATACTTGACAAACTCGGAAAATGGAGGGAAACTTCGATTCCGTTTTTTCCATTCATATACTCGCCTTCCCTATCGGACTGATGCCCACCTTGGTAGTTTAGCTGATAGCTTGTCATTCAGGACCTTAAAACTGCTAATTCCTTCCATTGCCCTCTCGCACTGAATTAGGAAGTCGGCATAATTCCTCAGGCCTTGTGTGTCGCTTGAAGAGATACGAGGCCAAGAGTCAAGCTTCTTCTGGAAAGCTGTGGCCACCGCAAATTAAATGAATCTCCAAAACGCCTTTTCAACGTTTCCTTAGCTTTCTGGTAAGCGTCCTCACCATCAAGTAGCCTAAATCCTTTGATCAGTTCTCTCGCATAACCTGCAACGTATTTGCCAAGAAAGTGAAGTCGCTCAGCTGGATTAATGGCTCGACCTTCGATTAGCGTTTCAATGGGACGTTTCCGTGGGACGGAAACGGCTGGTGGGACGGAAACGGTATCTGGGACGAAGGCCGAGGTGAGTGGGTCGAGGGGTGGTAATTGTGCTGCAAACTCTTGATTTGTTGCAGACGCGTACTCGTTGTTTGTTAAACTCGCAGTCACACAATCGTCAGCGTTCGATGGTTGGGACTAAAGGAATCGTGTAATGCGTTCTTAGCCACAACTTACTTCCTCGTCGTCTTGCAAAGGAAAAGGTGCGAATTCTTCCTCAAATCTTTTACGGGCGTCAATTCGGGCCTTCTTTTCTGCCAGCTTCTCTTGAATGCGAAATAGCTTTGTTGAATTTTCTATTTCATCCTTTATCTTCGGTTCTTCCTTCTGAAGTTGGTGCCTTTTCTGGTCGAGCAGCTCCAGGGCCTTCCTGTTGGCTACGTCGATTTCTTCTTTAACACGAGCCATATCTAGTTTCGCCTTTAATTAAGGTTGCGAACTCTTCTTCCAAGTTTAGCCGTCGTTCTCGAGCAGTTGATGTACTGCTTGTCACGGAGCGTCGAGAAGACTTACTTTTCGCCGTTTTCCTAGTTCTCCGTGACGAGGTAGTCGAAACACAGTTGTCGTCGTTCCTCCTTAACACGAACATTGCTGCTTCCACTTCTTTCAGGATCATGTTAGTTTCATGACTTATGTCTTCGAACTTAGCGTACAACGCCATCCTTTCGGCTGTTGATTCCATCGCATTCTCTAGTTCGTCTTGAGCTCTCGTGAGTTTTTTCATCCGTATTGACAAACCATGAGCCCCTTGCTCTAGCGTTTCTACATTTCTATCATTTACGAGCTTGCATCGTAGGGTGTTCATTTGTTTTCTTGAGGTCTTCGAAGCAGCGTGAAAATTATCTCTTAGCCGTTTAACGATGTCTGTTTCACAACTTGTTTTTTCCTTGTCCTTGAAATTATCGGTAATTTTCAATTCTTCGGCCATGTCCGCATTATCGTACAAAATTTCGCGACGATCTTTCGTATTTCTCAGGCTCATTTCACTATTACGCAATCTTTACGAAGATGATTCGAATTACCTCCGATTGCATCCGACAGTGCCCAAAATGGCACTGTATATTTTTTTTGTTTTATATTTGGGCCATTTAGGCCATTTAGTGAAGATTTTACACAGGACTCAACGCTTAATTACGCCTTCCAAGATTATTGCTAATAACAATTTAGAAAATATCAAACATAGACACGAGGTAATTCGTCGACGAATATCCCAAAATGTGGTTACGGAAAGTCGTATTTAAAATTCTCGATTTCTTGCCAAGATGCCGTATTTATTCGAGACATTCGTTTTACTGTAACTCCTGACTTGCACTACTTTGACAGTGTGTCATTCGCGTCAGGGGATTCGTGTGATGAGGTGGATTTTATCGTTTATTAATGCTTGACGTGAAACTACAAATTCAAGACAATTACATATTAACGCGACATAATTTACAAATATCCAAATAACTGTTTAAGTTCTTACCGAATTTCCTCAAAAAGACACACACACTAACGATACGTTCGGAAACAATCAGGCTTTAGTAACAATACAGTTGTCCGCAATATCAAATTCACAACAGGCTCGCAAGAAGGTTGTTCGTATACCTAGATACACACATAAATTCCCGCCAAAACTGGTCATAAATTAGAGTCCAAGGCTCGAAACAAGAGCCGCAGTTACATCACCGTTAAAATCCGTTTGTGTAGAATCTAAACGCAATTAATAAATCAATATACCACGCATATCCCATTTAAGTGATTCCAATGACTAATAAAATATAATTTCGACCAAGTGTTTGTACAGCTACATAATATGTAGTTTTTAATACTTTCATTTCATTCCGTTTGCCGCCTTTTTAAGTCCGGTAAACATCCTTGTAGTTACTTTCTGAAAATCGGAATCGGCCAATCCGAAAATCAAGTACATTTTGCAGCTGGCCATGAATGATATCTCTGTATTGTATGTACTCTGTGTTTGCCGTGCTAATCTGAGCTTATATCGACACCAGACAGACACCGAGCATGCTACTGTAATGCTAGTCCAACCAACTGAACTACACGGAGAGGTTAGTTTGAGTACCACTATGTTAAATTGCATCTAGTAACTGCATTGGGCAACATTCCAAAGATCGTATAGGTTCAAGATCCATCGCAGTAAAGCATATTTTCAGCTTTCCCGGTGTGAAAATAAACTCAGAGTAGAATCAGAAATCATTTTACTTCGAGTAGCTACATATACCAGAGCGCATAAAAATCGTGATTATACTGTATATACCTGTCTTTGTTCAACAATTCTTTACATGGCGATGCTGTTGGTGGCACTGTAGGAGCTATCAAATTACTCTCAATAAATTCAAATGAATTGAAGTAACAGTCACAGTAAGATAAACTTTAGATTCATACTGGTGGCGCTAAAATAATCCTCTTTGCTCTGTCCGCATAGCTTTGTGAATAAAAGTGCTATTTTATCCTGGGAACCGTCCTCATATAGCGAATTTATGAACAACATAAATTTAAGTTAATGGGACAATGCATTTACTTCAAAAAGGTGTGATATAAATCAATCGCCACTTTGGGTCATTTCCTCCTTGTGCTATAGCACGATACAAACCCGTGTATCGGAAGCGAGCCTACGCAATCAAAATGCCATTCCTTAATTGGAATAAAACTAACCAATGAGAATCCGCGTCACTATAACGTTAAACATTCCGCGACCTTCTAACTATCACTTTGTCTAAAGCTACCAAGAGTACGGTTTCACGCGCTCATAAACGTTTAAAATTTAAAATAGAGGCTTTTTCATTCACTGATATTGCGACAATGCCTCCTCTCAGACGCAGAAGTGAACCGACCAATTCAACACCAGCAGTCAATGGCGATAACATCGCGAGCCTTCGTCAGAAATGCGCTGAGAAAGGCTTACCAACACATGGCCGTCGACATGTCCTTGTTTCACGTCTGCAACAACACGCCCAATCACAATCCGAAGCAAACAGTCGACAGTCACCAGAAGCACGAAATATACAACCTTCGCCATCGGAGTCAGTTTTTCCGCGACACAGTTAACGCAATTGCAAATTCAAAGGATTGCAAAGGATTTCTAACCGCAATTATCGATCTCGATCAACGGCGGCCAATAGTGATACGGAGAGTTTACGACGCCAATGTACTGAGAGAGGACTACCTAACCATGGACAAAAAAAACGCTTTAGTCTCTCGCTACAACAGCACGCAATTACTTCGTCTTCGAGGCCAACGGTAAATGCCGCAGGGAACGCAAATTTGCCGTCTACGTCGACATTTCCTTAACGTGAAAACCCACAATCTTCGTCATTTACCGAGGACCACTTGGCGCATATAAGATATGATCAATTGTTTCTCGTAGCGTGGAAGAATCGGTAGCCGTTATAGCAACCAATGCGGCCCGTGTCGCTCTCGATGCCATATCCACAATGCCTCAGCAAGTTTGTTAAAACAGCAGCCCAGCTGTTCTAGACGAGATCGCGGTCAATACGGCAGATTCTTGTCCAAACCCAACGTCGAGCGTCGCGTCTCAGTCCTGTAGAAGAGCTTGTATAGTGTCTCCAACATCGTTTCAAGCATGCGTGTATACTAGCTGTTGACGCGGTTTCTTCCCTGCGCTCTGGCGAGTACGGTACAGCAGATTTTGTAACAACATCAACGTCTCAAGGGGATTGTGGCACCTAGTTGAGTGTCGCATCTGATATTACATTTATCATGATGTGCGCCAGCTGTATATGGTATCGTAAGTATTCCGGGCATTCCAAAATTTTTATTGCATATTTCGTTTAAAATCTAATCAAAATGCACACAATTTGTCATTTGTGGTAGAACACGAGCACAAATAAGGCTTGCCAAGAGAGATTATTGTGTAATCTTACCTGATCTAATCAGCTGAATATATTTTAACCTGGTTTAGACATACGATACAAATATGATTGCTTTCCTAGATGAGATATCTTGAGAAATATTGAGCACAAGATCTGTATTTGACACATATCAAGAAATTCTAACCCGTTATTAAGACCAGTGGAAAAAATTTCTGCTTACACAAAGGAAAATCTATTTCTTCAAACTGTACTTAAATTTAAATCTTTACTTTCAAAAATTAATATTAATTCTAGCGGCATTCGGCATTTTATCAGAGTTAAATTTTGACACAGCGTATTTATTTCAAATTGGTTTCTGCTTAAGTCGCATAACCAAACACTATACTGAATCGGGAAACATAGCGGCCTGCACAGTGAGTTAAGCACCGCTAGCTGTCCGACACTATCGGGAGTGTCAGCCATGCTCGCCAACACTGGTTTCTTTTAATTCTATTTCATTGTATCCTAAAATCATTATCAAAATCCAGTTAACTAAAGTTTTAGCTGGAACGATAACTAAAAAAAAAACCTTCACAATAGTTATACCTGCTGAACGTTAATTTCCGCTATCTTGGCCTCACCTGAACATGGGGAGTATACTTAAAGTTATTGGTTCAACATTATGGAGTTCATTACCAAAAATTACTAAAATCCCTCGACTTTCTCTGCGTTACACAAATTTTTGTGCGGTCTGACTTCGTCTATGGGGAATACACTACGTGTATTTGTGGGGATGAAGTGCTCCAAATATCACCTTCAAGCCCATAGACTCAGTTGTATTTATGTAAATAGTAAACTAATTTATAGGAACTGACCTAGGGGATTATCACCCATAGGTTCAGATTGATTGCTGGAAGAAGGGATTATCACCCTATCTAGCAATACATGTTGGATGTTGGGATTATCACCCTGTCTAACATGGCTCTATGGGGATTATCACCCCACTGGGGATTATCACCCCACGTTGAGCATCTTTTATCTCCTGCAGGGCCTTATAGATACCCTCAGGACGAATATATATGTATAACTGTAACGAGTCTAATTGGGTTCAACTGACTTATATAAAGCTGGACTACTTCAATCCTACGACCCCATTCTCCCACAAAAAATTGTGTATGTCTGTGAGTCCTTACTGCTTTTCAGCATTTTTTCCAGTATTCACGCATTTGAACCATTAAAGTTAATAAAATTATGCTACCTTAAATTTGATATGTTTTTGACGAATGCAAGCACAGATATCAACATTTTGAATTAATCCCGCAAATTTAAAACACTCAAAGATGAGCAACAAATGGCCTCTTTAGCATGAATACATGTTAGCTAAAACTATTCATAGTATAAAGCAAAAAAATGTAGAAAATTTCAAACTTGTGTTCAAATACATGATACATCTGGAATAACAAGCCCAATCTTCATTTCTAATGCATTATGATACAAATCGTTTTGCGTCATATTACTGCAATTTATTTGGATTTACAAAATAATGCATACATCTGACCGAAAACTGTAATGTGGTATAACATTGCTAGTTATGTCATTAATTATTCATGAATTCACAAAAAATAATATGGGAATATTAAATAGCACAGTGGATGCAAAGTGGACTTATTTGCTCTTTTAGTTACGGCTTGAGTAAATAAATTCATTTGTTTCGTGTTATCTGTTTTTAAAAGTTAGAGAATTAAACATAAATTTGAGACCAATGAAAGTCTTAACAGTAACCAGGTTAAAA
Source organism: Muricea muricata (assembly GCA_963855995.1). Classification (NCBI taxonomy): domain Eukaryota; kingdom Metazoa; phylum Cnidaria; class Anthozoa; order Malacalcyonacea; family Plexauridae; genus Muricea; species Muricea muricata. The sequence goes on from OY979716.1 coordinate 116,759,226, forward strand.
AACCATCATTGTCGTATAGAGAGTTGATACTGCTGGTGCTAGCATTTCAAAGAAAAATTAAACAAATGTCAAAGATCTGATGTCAACTATATTTCCTTTTAATTTGAAACCATTGTATATACAGCAACAAAGTTCAGAATTACTTCTTGTTTCACGAGTTCAGACTTCTGTTGCTTTCGTTGCAGATTTTACTAGAATTTAGCAAAAATGAAGTAGATGTGAAAGATCTGAAAGCGACAATATTTTCGTTTCGTTTCGTTGTACATGTTTCCAGAGTTGACAAAAAATTTTACAAAAGTAAAAAGTTTTCCAATTTAAAACTACTGAGATGATTTAGAGCAACACAGTTCAGAATTATTTTTTGGTCAAGAAGTGAAACTTTTGGTGCTTTTGATGTAGATTTTTCTAGCGTTAAGCTTTGTTAGAGAACAAATGTCAAAGGTCTGATATATTAACCAAAATGATTTGCCATTCAATTTGAAACCACTGTAAAGCAAGAGAGTAACCTAATTTTGAAATACTTGTTATGTGAAAAGTTGAGACTTCTGCTGCTTTCCTTGTACACCTTTCAACTTTGAACTATTATAAATTAAGCAACAGAGTAACGGAGTATAGAATTACTTCTTGACTGAAAAGTTGAAGCTGCTGATGCTTTTGTTGTAGAATTCTCAATAGAGTGACAGAAAAATGAAATAAATGTCAAACTGATCTTAACTTAACCGTATTTTTCTTTAAGTTGAACTACAGTAAACATGTGGAGCAACACTTTCGAGAATTACTTCTTGTTGTTGCTTTCGTTGTAGATTTTTCTAGAATTAAAAAAAAACAAATGTCATATATCTGAATAACAATTTTTCATTCAATTTGAAACGTTTCTGTAAGTTATAGAGCAACTCAATTCAGAATTACTTGTATGACGAGTTGAATCTTTTGTTGCTTTCGCTGTAGATTTTTCTAGAGTTTAACGATAAATAAAGCAAGTGTTTAGGGTCTGATATTAATCATATTTTCCTTTCAATTTGAAACAACTCTAACGGTATTGAGCTTGCACTATAGCTTACAATTATTTGTTGGTTGAGAAGCTGAAAGCTCTGGCACTTTCTAGTAAATTTGTCAAAAAATATTTACAGTAGCATCAAAGAACAAGCATGCAAGCTCATTTCTTTATTCAATCCTAAAAGAGCTGTTAAGAATTATTATAAAAGCAAAGTTCTGAACTTTTCTTGTGCTTTCGTACAAGCGAGAAAGCTAACCATATAGCAAATATTCAATGTATATATGTAAATTAATATTATTCATTTCGATTACTGAAACGTTTACATATGTAGACTGACACAATCAAATATGTCTTTCTGTGATCATGTCAACAATTTTTTGTATTAGGTCATCGAACTTTTTGTTAATGTGGTTTTATGTACTTGTATGTACCATGTAGTCAAAGGCGAACTTTATAGAGTCGAATTTTTTTCGACAACCCATAGATGTACTTGATATAGTGATTAAACAATCCTTACGTGGTGCAATGACGAAGTCCCGGTTAAAACTTGCTCCAGCGCTCTCTAAAAATTAGTGAACAATGATGATGATAATCTTGCTTAATCCATCGTAAAATGCCATTGTCAAAACTTCTAATTAATAACACGTTAATTTCAAGCTTCATATAATATATGAGCAAAAAAATAAAAATAAAAATGAAGCGCATAATATATGAACGAAAAAAGAAAAAAGAAAAATGAGGCGTGTTCAAGGAGAAGAAAAAAAGTAGTCCCTTTAAAGTAATCGCATATTCACATTCGCCGCAGTCTGTTTCATTAATTTGAGAATGCTTCGAAGCAATGATTCCTAAAGTGGTACAAGATCTTACGCGCTTGGGAATTCTAAGACGTTATTATTGATTTCTATTGTGTGCAAAAATCTTGTGTTTTTCGTTCGTATCATTCCGAGTTGTCGAATCAGTACAAAAGATTGAGGCCAATTGGAATCTCGGCTACTTCAAAAATTCTGCTTTTTGTTGATGCATCTTCTATAACTGCATATAAATTCCACCTCAAATTTGACCTCTTATTCAGACTGCGAAAAACTCTGACATTAATTCGGTAAAAAGGGGAATGTGAACAGGCATATTTCAAGTACTTTCAAGATGCAACCTGTACATAATTTTTCTTTTTTTTCTAGAAGCAGTAAAATACACTTGTGTCAGTTGTGTGGTTTATGTTTGTCACGTTAGAACATTCTTTTTAATTGTATAAACGAGCACGAGAAACTGATGTGTTACTGTGATCTGTTCTTCTATGGTTGGATTTGGCTGTCGTCTAGTGGACAGCGATATTTTTGAATAGCTATGAAATTACATGCAGATGTTGGCATGACAATTTCCATTTTACCCTCGTATCAATATACTTACCCGGTTAGGATTAGTTAGTATGTAGTAATCATAATGTTCATCCACTAGTAAAAGCTCCGGATTTTCTGTGGAAACATCTTTAAGAAGCTCACAGAATTTGAGAGAATTTCTCTCAGAATTTGAGGCTCTCTTGAAGTTGATAGATCTGCAATATTCGTTGTGACGAACGCATTCGAAAATACAACTCAATGCTGTGTCGGCGTGGGTGTAGTTGATCACTGTACTGTTCAAACGACGACCTTTGAACAAGATTTTAAACAAATACTAAATATAGGGGGCCTAAATAACCAGCCAAACATCTTAAAAAAGAAACGCTGTTCAAATGAATTCATTTTGTAATTTCTTTTGATTCGCAAAGCATCAATCAGTCACAAAAGGGAAAAATACAATCCCCCCGTGACGGTTTTTCCTTCAACGCATATCCCCTTCATTTCGTCTGTTTATTTTTCAAAAATTGTTCATTCGATGGCTAGAAGCCTTAACTTTCTTAATATAAAAATGCTAGTTGAAATCTATAATTAAAAGTTTGTAGTGGTATATATGAATGTATAATTATTAGCTTTTTGTCAAAAATGTGCGATTTCAAGAAGTATAATTTTTGAGCAAATTTAAAGCCGAATCACTGATATATTAGGACACCATTTAAAGTAATTTACGCTATAAGTCGCGCGGTGGTATGATTATAGACATCAAATTTATAAGGCAAGTTGCCGTCGAGAATCAAGTGATTGACAGCAAACATACGAACTATTCAACACAAAAATGACAAAATTGCACATTCCTAAAGCTACCTTCATTTGATCCGTCAAAACAAAAGTCAAACATTTCTCCAAACGTTTGAAGATTCAAAAATATCAGCGACAAAAGACCAATTCTTAAAAATATGGAAACAAAACTCCAGCAAGACACCGTAGAGTTGACTCCTTTGCCTCTTTTCCTCTGAACTGATGGCATGTTGGTGATGTGTCCGTCTTTCCCTTAGGTTGGGCTCTTCGCGGGTAAACCTAAAAGATGTGTTTGTATATTTCGAGGACTTAAAATATCATGAGTTGACAGATGTACTGTAACGCGACATCATCTGCATGACTTTTGAGCAAAATTTTCATTTGTACTGGAATGCTATGTAAATAATGTAAATATTGAAATTGCACCGCTATATAAATGTTTATTGATTCACAAGATTGGCATGAAATAGGTCGTTTTAAAGCTATTTTAAATACTTTCTGCAGTGCTGGTAAAAGAAACTGAAAATAGAAACTGGAACTTAAAGCAAAAATTGACGTTTTGTGCGTAGGCCCTTCTTGGGAAGATAGCATGCGGTAGTATACTAATCTCCAGCAGTTAAATAACCTGGCTATATCGTCTTGTACTTCCTTGTTACTCTACTTACATGGAACAAAATAGTAACTATAATAATTATGACGTTTCGCAAACCATTGGCAAATTTTCGGCAAAATTTCCTTGCTATATAACAACTCTGCCATCGAACCATGCAGGAACTCAGGAACGATAGTTACATTTCGTGTTTTTTATGTACTATATTTAAAACGCGAGTCCGAGTATTTATGTGATATTCATAGCGCATAAAAAACGAACTACGAGTGTTTTAAATTGCCTAAAAAACAATCCATTTTATACCCATCTTTTCAGTATGTTTGCGAAAGAACTTTTAATATAGATGTTGTATAAGCCGAGAAAATCGAGACAAAAATTTTGTGAAAATACACGTGTGTATTATCACCTATAAAGATTTCCTTTGTGTTTTGCTCAGGAATTATTAATGAGTTTATATAATACAAGTAATATAATATAATATAATAAACAGGAAACCGGTTATTAACCTGGGCCTATTTTATTATTGATGTTTTCATTTAACGTCGTGGCGGCCATGTTGGAGGTATAACATTGTTTGCCGCATCCCGGGACATTGATTGCAAACCAAGAATACGTTGCATCTCAGTCGCGTTGAATGCAATTCAAACAAATCCATAATGAATAGCTAACCTCTTTGTCTATTGTTTGAATTTCATTGTTTGAACTTCAAATACGACTTGTAAAACCAGGCCACAGTATACGGAATGGACAGTTGGGCCACTCTACTAAGATGTGTGTGTCCACGCATATCGCATTACGCATCTCATTACTATTATGCCGGCTAGTGAAATGCATTTTCTGGCCAATAAAAAAGGTGAACGGGCTGGTGGTAGCAAGTAAACTGCATGATGATAGGGCGCCTTGTTGCACTGCTGAGTGGTCCTACTGTCCATTCCCTTTTATAAAGCGTGCTGGGTTACCACCAGAACAGTGGCGGATCCAGGGTAAGTCAAAATAAATTATACCAGCTCAATTTTAAATTCAAACTGGTAAAATGTATTACATGATATTCGACAGCAGCACACTGGTATTTTCCTTTCACATTCCAACCAGATAACGTATAGTTCCCTGTACTGTTCGTGGACTTATTCTAGTTAGATTATATATTGCATTATGCGAGGCCACGATGGTTTCAAGAATTGATCAAAATTTCTGGAAATTTCCACCAAAAAATATCTTTTCAAAATCCTAATTCCGTCCCCCCTATGACGACCTTCTACAAAGGTACATAATGCAAAAGATTGCAATAAGTTTTCTGTACTGGATGACTACCTAACAACAATACCCAAGATGGGGTTATCCTTCCCAATATTTTACTGTCAACATTCATCATGACATTTGATTGGACCAGTTGACTGCATCGTTACATTAGAATACAACCAGATTAAGGAAATTTAAGCAGTATGCGCTATTTATATTTAATAAACATTAAATCACTGCAAACACATGACATCATTTAGATTAGCTATGCGAGTGAGGTCGCTATTGGAATGGTCTTTGCTCTACTGTAATATCGATTACGTGTTTCATATACATTAGAACATCACATCGTTTAGATTAAACCATGCAGTTTATATAATCGTCCTATGAATAATGAATTCATATTAAATATATTTATTACTGTATAATTCAGATTATTCAGTTATTTTAACGCACTAAAATATATCCCATCAGTTTAAGATTCTTCTCTCCGTTGTCTGGGGAAAGATCCCTTCCAGCGTCACTCTTCTCTTTAGCAAGATTACCCGCAGCGTTATTTCTCCAATTCGAATGGGCTCCCAGTCCAATGAAACTGTCGGGAGATTCACAGTCATCTTGATTGTTTGCAATTAGACCCAAACGAACTCTTGACAGTTTACTGTAAACGTTAAATCCCTCTTTATTACAGTTATACTGTAAAGATGACCCAGAGATCAACCATTTCCATTTGTTTCGACCAAGGTTTGTTTGCCGATATTCACCGTCTGCGATCAAGCTGTACAATGATGAGGCAGAATGCAAGAAAGAGAAAGCTTTGAGATTTTCTTCATGTTTCATACCAACACAAATTTCTTTAAATGAAGTTCTCCAATACGTTGATCCTTTAAATTCCTGGTTGTCTAAACCTCCATCTCGTCCATGGCTATTGTCATTGTAAGTTGTGTTCTCCGTCCAATGGGATGAGTGATATTTGAAAGTATTCTGCAATAACAACACAACAATTTATTAAATACCATCTAATCTGACAGTTGCTCTAATTCTGAATTCAATTCTGCTTCAATCTGAATAAGATGAAGCATCCTAGCACTGAAATTCTTATAGTTCTGTGAATATATATTTCTTTGTTACAGAAATATACCAACGAAAGAGAGCAAGACAAAGTGTACTTGAGTTATAAGATAAAAAACTTTATTTTACGAGACTGACACATTAGAATGGAATTGACAAACTTGTGGCCCACATCATGGTGATATGTGATGGCTGAATACGAGTCAAAGTGTTGGTAATAAATCAAAATGAAATTATTGAGAGTGTTCATTACTTTGTACTTTTTTGAAATACGCATTGGTTATCGAGAATACGAAAAAGATTTGACAATGTAAATATTTCACAGTTTTAATATTCTTAAACATAGCTGTGCTACAGTAAATCATGATTTTTTCATGCAGTCTTACCTTGCTTCCATCAATCTTCATCACCAATGTCCAACCACCACCTGAGCAATTTGAAATTGACGTCATGTGACAGTACACACTGGTGTTGTGATTGTTTCCAATATTGATTTGGTAAACACCGCTTTCCTTGTTGCTGGAATATAAATAAAATATTTATGCGAGATCATCTAATTATCGAGGGCTTGTAGCTTCTAATTAAAAATAGAAATAGAAAACGAGTCACGCGCTAATATGCTGTAATAATGCACGAATGGAATTGGGGAATGTTGCGAGAATATGACAGAAGCGTGTGAACCCGATTTGTGGCCCAGTTACGTAAAAATTTATTTTCTAATGCTTCGTTTCTAACATGCATAATACAGAGATATCACTCAAGTCACAATTATATTACGGTGAAAATAACAGTCAGCACATTAAAATCGCTATCATTTTTTCATCAGTCGATTTTGTTTTTACAAGATGATAGACAAAATTCCCGTTAAAATCCGTTTGTGTAGAATCTAAACGCAATTAATAAATCAATATACCATGCATATCCCATTTAAGTGATTCCAATGAAATAAAATATAATTTCGGCCAAGTGTTTTTACAGCTACATATGTAGTTTTAATTCTATCATTTCATTCCGTTCGCCGCCTTTTCAAGTCCGGTAAACATCCTTATAGTTATGGCGGCCATACCGAAAATCAGGTACATTTTGCACCTGGCTCCGAGTGCGAACTCTGCATCATATGTACTCTGTGTTTGCGATGTCATTCTGTGTTTATATCCACACCAGACAGACATCGAGCAGGCTGCTGTAATGCTATAGTCCAACCAACTGAACTACACATAGAGGTTAGTTCGAGTACCAATATGTTAAAGTTGAATCTACAGTACAACATTGGATAATATTCCAAAGGTCGTGGGTTCAAGTCCCACCATAGTAATGCATATTTTCAGCTTTCCCGCGGTATGGATAGAGCAGAATCACAAATCATTTTAACTCGAGTACATAACACCAAGATACATAAAAATCGTGATTTTACCTGTCTTTGTTCAGCAATTGACTACATGGTGATGTTGTTGGTGGCACTATAGGAACTATCAAAGATTGATCATATGAAATAACATAATTCTAATGAATTGAAGTAACAGTCAGAGTATTATAAACTTTAGAGTTTACACTGGGTAGTGCAAAAAAAAGCCATCTATGGTCAGTCATGGCTTTATTTACATTGCTAACGTTCCTCATAGTTAATAAATGCAAACCTAAATTTGACATGTTTTCGACGAATGCAAGCACACATATCAACATTTTAAATTCATTCTGCTATAATTAAAAACTCAAAAAAATGAGCTACAAATGGCATATTAAACATGAATACATGTTAGGAAAAACTATTCATACTTCATAGTAGAGGCAAACAAGTGTAGAAAAGTCCAAATGCATGTCTGTTCAAATACATTATACATCTGGAAAAACATGCCCAATGTTCATATCTAATGCATTGGCTTTGATACAAATCGTCTTGCGTCATATTACTGAAGTTTATTTGGGTTCACAAATGTACACATCTGACCGAAAACTGCAATGTGATTGCTAGTTATGTCATAAATTATTCATGAATTGCACAAAAATTAATTTGAGAATTTTTATAATGATAGCGCAGTAGATGCAAAGTGAACATATTTGCTCCTTTAGTTAAGGCTTGAGTAAATAGTATCATTTGTTTCGTGTTATCTGTTTTTTAAAAATTAGAGAATTGACCAATGAAAATCTTAACAGTACTCAGGTTAAAAAATCATAATTAATTGTCGTATAGAAAGTTGATACTGCTGGCGCTAGCGTTTCAGAGAAAAATTAAACAAATGTCAAAGATTTGATGTCAACTATATTTTCCATTTAATTTGAAACTACTATAAAGATATAGAGCAACACAGTTCAGAATTACTTGTTGTATGACTTGTTAAGACTTCTGTTGCTTTTGTTGTGGATTCTTCTAGAGTTTAGGAAAAAATGAAACTGGTCAGATACTAACCATGTTTTCCTCTTAATTTGAAACGATAATATGCTGTCAAGATCGTTATAGAGCAACAAACTTCATGATTACTTGTTGATTGAGAAGTTGCAGAACTTTTAGCACTTTCGTTGTAGATTTTCCGAAGTTTGAGGGAAAAAAATAAGTGAAAGATCTGATATAAACCATGATTATTTTCCACTTAATTTGAAACTACTGTAAAACTACAAGGTAACATAGTTTAGAATTACTTCTCGTGTGGACAGTTGAAACTGCTGGTGCTTTCGTTGTATCTTCTAGAGTTTGAGACAAAATTTAAAAAATGTCTAAAATCTAATATTAAACAGCCATATTTTCCTTTCAATTTAAAACTAGTATAAATCTACAGAATAACGTAGCTAATTTAGAATTAGAATTACTTGTATCGTAATTTTTCCTGTTATTTCTGACAAAAAATGAAACAAAGGTCAAAAGTTTTATATTAACCATATTTTTCTTTCAATTTAAAACAACAATAAAGATATACAACCTCGAACCCAGGGCCTTTTTTTATAGAAGCTGCGCGAGAGAAGGCCCTGGTAAAATTTGGTCACATGACTCCACAAATTCTGGATATTTTTGTAACCTGGCCTTGTAACTGCTACGCTATCACGGGGGTGAAAGTTACTGAACATTTTTTAAAATAACTTTCAAAATATTACTCACAAGACACAAATCACGATAGAAAAATCAATGTTTTCATGTCTATTTCTTATTTCCGCTGGGATTTTGGTTTCTCAACTGAAATTTATATTAACGAATGCTCAAAGGTGTTCAGGTGAGCGAATTTGTATATATTTTACGTAAATAAGGTTCCAGTCGTCGATTCGAGCGCTCGGGATAGTTGAGATGTTTAATACTAATATTTTTATTTTTTATTTGTTATGAGTAGAAAATTAGTTGTAATATTTCCAACGAATACATTGTAAATGTTTCAAGATTAAATTTAGTGATTAGTTTTTTCTTGAGCTGCATGGCTGTATCTCAGTATTGTGTGCTCGTCTGTCAACAAATCTGCATAGTACATAATCAACTTGTTGAAGATGTGTTTTCAAAACATGAAACTAATATGTGAGTAGTATTTTGATATTTTAGGGGGTATTTATGTTCATTGCAGACCTTAAGAACAATCTGCTTTTGCACTATCTAAATGTTTCCTTAACATTTGTGGTCATTAAATCATGTCAAAGTCATTTTCTGTCCTCAAAAAAGCTAGTCTTACTGCCATGTGAAGACATGTTGCATTTTAAGCAGCGAATAATAGTATATAACCTTTCTGGAAGGTAATTTTTATTGTCTGTTCAACACTGTTCTCATATTTTAAGCCTGGTTTTCGGGCTCAATCATGTCACTGGTGACACTGTCGCTGAAATAATATGATAAAAAATAATGTTAAAGTCACCTAAATACATTACCAGTATTATGAAAAATGGCAGCATTTGCCAAGGCATGAAAATGAGGCTGTATAGTTCAAATTACTATCTTGAAAGGTGTACCGGTATTGTAAGCATTGATCAAATAGAAACAACAATCATTAATCATGTCTCCACTTTTTGTGGATTTTTGCACACCCTTCGAAACCTGCTATTACATTATATTGGTTATTACAAAAAATTTTTCTGTGAAAAGATAAATTATGCATTTAATGTCTTATCCTGATCCTTTAGTGCCATTCTTTAATACCCATTCCAATTTGCTTTTTATGTTTCTCTAACCATGTGAAAAGTCCTTTCATGTCAACCGTACTTGTTGGTTAAACTTCCATCAGTTTAAAGGTGGGATGACATCTTCCTGGCTTCCTGTTGAAGAGTTTTAACTATTTTAAGTCACTCACCATCAACATTTCATCCTCTTTTGAGCTGCTATGGCTGTGCACATGTGATACATTCTTCTAGTGCAAGGTATTACTCATTTTCTGGACAATCTGCTGTAGACCAGCTGCCCACTTTGATGCACGTGTCATGGTTTTTGGTGTTTGGCCCCCATCTCTTACAACCTCCTTACTTACCCTATTGCGCATTTCTTGGGCCATGTCACATGCGATATCTTTCCCAAGACCTCCATGCCAATTGATAAATCTCCCCCATGTTAGTCTATGTGCCATTTCTTCAGATGCAAGAGCTTCTATTTGATCAATAGCCATGAACATTTCAACAGAATAATTGCTCAATGAGCATATTTGAAATACAGCAACAGTCTCTTTTTGTTAATGTTGCTCCTCACACCATCTTCTTCTTTGCATGTGTCTATTAATATCTATTAATAAGTGTTTTCAAAAGGCCTATTGCAACAATACATGTAATATGTGGAGCCTCAGGCTTTCCTACTTTTTTGCGCCCATATTTTCCAACATTAGTAATATAGTATTGTTTGAAAAACCTGTTATAAGTAATCTTAGAAATATATTAAAAGAGAAAATATGACAGTTTAATACATCCATATAGTTAAACAAAAACAAGTCATTATAATATTAACTCATTAACATTTGCCTTGTTTCTCAGTTATTTGGTTTTCGATTCGCCCCACAAAGATGCAAGCCAAATGACAATTTCACAACAGCCATTGCCATTTTTTAATGTTTTACATATATGTCTAGCTAGGGTATTCAATATTAAATTTGTACATAAATGGCCATCAATCAGAACAATTCAACGTGATTGTCTCTAATACAGAACAACAAAAATATGTTTGGTTTAAACAATATTAATTCTAAAAAGGCAATTTTCCCAAAAGCCACAGGCTTATCTAGGGAAATCTTGCCTTGAACTTTAAATTGTACAAAGTACATAAAATAATGACTAACTTATATGACACAAACAAAACAGCACTGAAGACAAGTGGCAGAATGAAATTAAAGGGATATCATATGATTAAAGGAAGACCACACAAATTATTTAATAAGACATCGTGCAGACAGATCACACAAAAATTCTACACATTTATATTGATATTAACAAAAACGCTTTGAGTTGATAATATATTAATCCTGCACAAGTGAAAATAATTTTATGTTTATTGATAAAGAAACATCGGGATGACCATATAAAAACCAGTGTGAATGCGTCAAATGTGGCGAGTTTAACCATGAAGTACCGAGCAAGTCTTCAGCAGCAGCAAACAATACACGACATTCAGCAGCAAATCCATTACATTCATGTTTAAGGGCCAAGCCGCCAATGCACTCACAATTCGCAAGGATGAATGTTTATACCATAGGTTTATACACGCCAACTATGACTGAATTCAACGCTGTATATTCGGCTGTGGTGTCACTGTTACGTATTTTCGCTTCCAAAATGTTTGCAGATTAAGGTTCCATTTTGATTATTATCTGTCTCTACTGTCTGACTGAGTGACTGACTGTCTGTATCGTTTTATCAAATTTCCTTGTTTTTTAATTTGAAGGAGTATAGCTTTTATATTTCCATTGCAGCTGCCTACGCAAATGAAGCTCGAAACTTTTTTACCATCCCGAAATTCCATTTTATAATCTATTATAAAAAAACTCGCAGATAGTCCTTTCAAATTGCTCATTTGTCACTTCGCTCCTTTCCGTCGCCATGTTTGTTAAATTGAACTAAGCCGAACCCCCTGATTACGAAGCTGAAATATTACGCAATGTCCAGAATTTGTGGAGTCACGTGACCAGATTTTACCAGGGCCTTCTCTCGCGCAGCTTCTATAAAAAAAGGCCCTGGGTTCGAGGTTGAAAGATATATAGGGCAGCACAGTCTAGAATTACTTGTTCACTCAGAAGTTGGAACCTCGGTTGGTTTTGTTGCAGATTTTTTAGAGTTTCACAGAAAAAATAAAACAAATGTCATAGGTCTGAAATTAATCATATTTTTCTTTTAATTTCATTGAAACTACAGTAATGATATAGAAGAACACATTTCAAAATTACTTGTTGATCGATAAGTTGAAACTTCTGCTGCTTTCGTTGCAGATTTTTCTGGAGTTTGACAATAAATAGAGCAAATGTTGAGCGTCTTATATTAACCATATTTTCCTTTCAATTTAAAGCTACTCTAATGGTATTTAGCATGCACCATAGCTTAGAATTATTTATTGATTGAGAAGTGGAAAGCTCTGGCACTTTCTAGTAAATTTGTCTAAACAATATTTACAGTAGCATCAAAGAACAAACATGCAAGCGCATTTCTTTATTCAATCCTGAAAGAGCTGTTGAGAACGATTAGAAAAGCAAAGTTCGAAACATTTCTTGTGCTTTCCTACAAGAGAGAAAGATAACCCTATGCCAATATGCATGCAAATTAATATTATTCATTTCGATTATTTAAACATTAATATGTGTTGACTGACACAATCAAATATGTGTCTCTCTGATCATGTATACAATTTTGTGTATTAATCATCGAACTTTATGTTAATATAGGTTTTATATGGTAGTACGTATGATGTAGTCGAAGACGAAGCAATGGGTTTAATTGGGCTGTACTTTAAAGGGTCTACTTTTTATACACCCCATAGGTTCGCCCCTGGATATAGTGATTACACAATCCTTACGTGGTGACGGAGTCGTTGTTGAAACTTGCTCCAGAGCTGTCTAAAAATTAGTGAACAATAATGATGATAATCTTCCTTGATCTATCGTAAAATACCATTGTCAAAACTTCTAATTAATAACACGTTAATTTCAAGCTTCGTATAATATATGAGCAAAAAAATAAAAATAAAAATGAAGCGTATACACGGAGTAGCAAAAAGTAGAGCCTTTGAAGTAACCGCATATTCACATTGGCCGCAGTCTGTTGCATTAATTTGACAGTTGAGAATGCTTCGAAGCAATGATTCGCAAAGCGGCACAAGATCGTACACACTTGGGAATTTTAAGACGTTATTATTAAAATCTTGTGTGGAAAAATCTTGTGTATTCCCCTTGTGGTCAATTTGAATTGCGGCTACTTCAAAGGGTCTACTTTTTATTGATGCATCTTGTATGAGCGCACATAAATAACACTTCGAATTTGATCTTTACTCATATATATATATATATATATATACATATACATATATATACAATTATATTGTCATCGCAAACTCTAAACCTTAAACTCTAAGCGCGCAAGGCGCAATGGGAACGCACGCTCTTTCATCTTCGCATTTAAAATTAGTTGCAAGAAGTGAGATTTTAAAATGCCTCGAGCATATAGCCAGGACTTACGCGGCGGAGCAATTTGGTTGACCGAAATAATGGGTTTTCAAATCGATGAAGTGAGTATCTTACTCATTTTGAAGCCTTGCAAGCAGTAAGTCTCAAAAATAGTCGATACTGCAGTATTTTAGTAATAATATATGCCCTCAAATTACAATTATGATGCACAATAGACAAGCTTGACACCTCTGGGCCTCTGAGAATTCATCCTTTTGTATACGGCAAAAACATGGTGAAACAAGCATATAGCTAGGACTTACGCTGAAGAGCAATTTGGTTGACCAAAATAATGGGCTTTCAAATCGATGCAGTGAGTATCTTACTTGTTTTGAAGCCTTGCAAGCTGTAAGTCTCAAAAATACTCGATACCGTATTTTAGTAATTATACATGGTGAGTCAAAAAAACTGATGCCCTTTCAAATTCAAATTAGCCGCGAATTTCATTACGGAACTTTAAGTATTCCCATAGGTATACAGAGAACAGATCGTGACTAAGTACAAAGTACAGGATGAGTAAAAAAACTGATACTATTGAAATTCAAACTAGCAGCATTGCATTCTTGGAGTTTGACAGACGTTGATCTAAAACAAAATCTAATTCCTAGTCGAAGTTAAAATGCATGATTTTAGCCGTGCGAGAATTGTCATAATTTGTTTACGTACTGTGTACTAAAGCCCGTTTTCCACTTCAATCGTATCGTAGCGAAACGTAGCGTATTTCATTGTTTCGTGAACACTCAAGCAGAACAAATTATATGGACACAGTGAAATACGCTACGTTTCGCTACGATACGATTGAAGTGGAAACCGGCCTTAAATCACGATCTGTTCTCTGTATACGCATGGGAATACACCGTAATGAAATTCCAGCTAATTTGAATTTGAAAGAGCATCATACAGGGTGAGTACACAGGGTGAGTAAACAGGGTGAGTATACAGAGTGAGCTGTATACAGGGTGAGTAAAAAAAAATTGATGCCCTTTCAAATTCAAATTAGCCGCGAATTTCATTACGGAACTTTAAGTATTCCCATAGGTATACAGAGAACAGATCGTGACTAAAGTACACAGTACAGGATGAGTAAAGAAACTGATACTATTGAAATTCAAACTAGCAGCATTGCATTCTTGGAGCTTGACACACGTTTATCTAAAACAAAATCTAATTCCCAGTGGAAGTTAAAATGCATGACTTTAGCCGTGCGAGAATTGTACTAAATCACGATCTGTTCTCTGTATACGCATGGAAATACACCGTAATGAAATTGGCAGCTAATTTGAATTCAGTTGAAAGAGCATCAGTTTTTTTTTTACTCACCCTGTATGCCCTAAAATTAGAACGTAATTATTATGCACAATAGTTTAATTGACAAGCTTAACACCTCTGGGCCTCTGGGAATTCATCGTTTTGCACGGCAAAAACATTGCTAAACAAGCGCTGCCATAGCCTGCATGATTCTGATCGCCAATTCAATAGGAGAAATTGAGCGACGTCAACTATTAACTGTCAAGGTACAATTACAATCAGTCCACTGCTCACCCGTTCCGACAAAGCGAGACGATGTAAACAACTCCCTAACTTGTTTTGCCGTACAAAAGGATAAATTCCCAAAGGCCCAGAGGTGTCAAGTTTGTCAATTAAACTATTGTGCATAATAATTAAGTTCGAATTTTAGGGCATACATAATTACTAAAATACGCTATCGAGTATTTTTGAGACTCACTGCTTGCAAGACTTCAAAGCGAGTAACATACTCACATCATCGATTTGAAAACCCATATATATATATATATATATATATATATATATATATATATATATATATATATATATATATATATAATAGATATGTTACGAAAAGTAGCATATATATGACCGGAACTAAAAGAGCGCTCAATACCGGAGAAAGTAGAGCGTAAAACACAAAAAACAGACAAGTTTTTGCTGCTGTCGCTACCCTGGGTTTCAGCGACAGCAGCAAAAACTTGTCGGTCACGTTTTTTGTATATATATATATATATATATATATATATATATATATATATATATATATATATATATATATATATATATATATATATATATATATATATATATATATATATATATATATATATATATATATATATATATATATATATATATAAATTATATAAATGAATATATATATATATATAAATGAATATATATATATTTACATTTATATATATATATATATATATATATATATATATATAAATTATATAAATGAATATATATATATATATGTAAATGAATATATATATATATATATATATATATATATATATATATATATATATATATATATATATATATATATATATATATATATATATATATATATATCACATACTTGTGCCTTTATCTGGGCGATAACACGGTGACATAAAAACGGTATGTCCCGTGATATCGTTTTTTGTCCCGTGATATCGTTTTTTGTCCCGCTCAAAACAAAGATGGCGTCCGACTGAAGGATCGATAGAGAGCATAGATATAGGAGACCTAGATTGCTGACGTATACCTAGCGGAGGTGGGGCCAACAAGAGAAATCCAACATGGCGGAACAAGAGGGCAAAAAGACTATAGACTATATTACAAAATCGACGATTTTTGCAAATTTTCCCGTCCCTTTGTTTCGGAACTCATCCGATCAAGTTTTATGGGAAGGAGAAATATAACGCAAAGATTTTAAGCATATATTTGAGTGAATTTGATGAAAAGTCGCAAAATTATTCATCGATGAAAGTTTATGTGAAATGGTCTCTTGGTGAGTTCGAGCGTTTCATTGCCTGAAATCCAGTGCTGTAGAAATGCAATTTCTAGAGGGGGGCACTCTTCAGTGACTAAGGTATTATAAAATCGTGAAATATTGGAGACCTTAAGCAAGCGACGGTTTTGAGAACACGGACGTTAAACAGACGTAGATTCACCTTTTTAACCGATCATGGCTCTGCTTTTTGTGTTTATCATGCACGTTCGTGTTGTCAAAAACTTGCTTGCTTAAGCTTCCTAAGCGAACAGTGTCTATACCAATTACCGAATTGTTCAGTCTAATTTTGTTTGGTTTTTTTTTACTGAAGCATCAGTATATTAACATGAAGAGTTGCCTGTTTTCAGGGCTTTTTAATTTTGAAATAGACCCTTTAACTGAGGAATATATTGTTTGTAAAAAGTAGAGGGGGTGCTCAGCCCCCCTTGAAATTGTAGGGGGGGGGGGCTCAGCCCCCTGCGCCCCCCTCTTCTACAGCACTGCTGAAATCCTCGCTATGTTGACATTTAGCCTCTTGAATGGTTTCCTATATTTGTAACAAGCATTCTGGAAATAGTAGAGGAATAGTATGAAAAATAATTGTCGTAATCGTAATTGTTCAGAACGTTCAAGACTATTGGACATTCACATGTTGTTTCACACTGTTGTGTCCATCCGAGATTGCTTGCAGCGTTTATTTAATCGATTTCATACATCTGCTTCTACAGACTGACCATGGACGAATAAATTTTCAGTTTTAATTGTTAGCTTGGTTGTCATTTCAGGCTTTGAACTCAAGTGACATTATATATTACTCAGTTAACTGCTTTTAGTAATTTTAACACTACAATTACATGCTTATTATATCGAGGTGTCTTGCCTAAGTTTAAAAGCGCATAAGATCAAAGGCTTGTGGTCATTAGCTTTCATCATATGTAGGCTTCAACTTGTTTAGCAAGGTAACTCACCTCCATTAATAGGTGCCTGATAGTGACATGGGAGAGAACACTTACCAACACAAAGTTGGAACATTGTGATGACTAATATCAATTAACTTTCATTTCAGCAGTTACTGAAAACTGTAAGATCAGCACCAATTTAGTTTAAAAATTAGCAAGAACATTTTTTGTTTGGAGACACTATGATTGACAGTTATGGTCATGTCTTCATAATTTACAGATATGTATTTGAGATAAAGGTGCCCTAGCATATCTGAAATAGCCCCAACCAGCAAATTCAATAAAAAATTTACTTGAAAAATTACCACATGAATGCAGTTAATTTTATTATTACTTTAATGTGACACCTAATTTTGTACATCCCAGCATAATAGTGAGGATTTAATGAGAAGATATTGTGAAACATAGTTATGTCCTGTAATAATATACAACAATGCAGCTCAGAAAATATATCACCAAACTTGTGTTTAAGAAATAACTCTCCACACTTGCATAAAGTATAAATAAACAATGTAACAATAACTTTTTTCATTCTAACATCTCAAATGAATATCTGTAAATTATGAAGACAGAAACCATAACAGTCAATCACAGTGTCTGCAAACTAAACGTTCTTGGTAATTTTTAAACTAAACTGGTGCTGATCTTGCAGTTTCAGTAACTTCTGAAATGAAAGTAAATTGATATTAGTTTGTGTTGGTAGTGTTCTCTACCATGTCACTATCAGGCACCTATTAATGGTGGTGAGTTACCTTGCTAAACAAGTTGAAAACTACATACGATGAAAGCTAATGAGCACAAGCCTTTGATCTTATGCTCTTTTCAACTTAGGTAAGTCGCCTTAAAATAATAAGCACCTATATAATTGTAGTGTTAAAATTACTTAAATTTAATAGCAGTTAACTGAGTAATATATAATATCACTTGAGTTGAAAGCCAGAAATGACACTCAAGTTAACAATTAAAACTGAAAATTTATTCGTCCACGGACAGTCTGTAGAAGCAGATGTATATGAAATCGATTAAACAAACACTGCAAGCAATCTCGGGTGGACACAACATGTGACTTCAAGTCAAAATGTCTAATATAATAGTCTTGAACGTTCTGAACAAATACGATTACGACAATTATTTCTCATACTATTCCTTTATTGTTTTCAGAATGCTTGTTACAAATATAGGAAACCATTCAAGAGGCTAAATGTCAACATAGCGAGGATTTCAGGCAATGAAACGCTCGAACTCACCAAGAGACCATTTGACATAAACTTTTATCGATGAATAAATTTGACTTTTCATCAAATTCACTCAAATATACGCTTAAAATCTTTGCGTTATGGTTCTCCTTCCCATAAAACTTGATCGGATGAGTTCCGAAACAAAGGGACGGCAAAATTTGCAAAAATCGTCGATTTTGTAATATAGTCTATAGTCTTTTTGCCCTCTTGTTCCGCCATGTTGGGTTTCTCTTGTTGGCCCCACCTTCGCCAGGTATACGTCAGCAATCTAGGTCTCCTATATCTATGATAGAGAGATAAGAATAAAAATATAAAATAATACAAGGAAAATAACAGAAAGAAATTTGCAGCTATTAAAAGATAAGTTATTTTTGGTTTGTTTTTGTAATTTCTACAATTTAGCGTATTTTAAACAACAATTTTGAATTCATTTTGAAATGTACTCGAAGTATAAATAGTTTGAAAATATAATCTGGTTGTTGCTCCAGATAAAGGCACAAGTATGTGATAAATAGGTTATCACATTCGAGACTCGGTAATATCAGTTTTATCGCTCTCGTTACGATATCATATTTTGTCCCTCGTTCGCTGCGCTCACTCGTGACAAAATATGATATCGTCTCTCGAGCGATAAAACTGATATCACCTCGCCTCTCATATATACATATATATATATATTATATCTGAGTACGAGTATCGCATGTGAATTATGATATTTAAGTGCTGTATGTCTTAAACATATCTCGTTTATATCCAGCACTGAACAATGTTAGTTCGACCATTATAGGATTTTATGATGTTGTACATTTGGTAATATATATATATTAATTGAGAGCGAGTAGTTTTAAGTTCAACTAGTTTTAAGATGCAACGTATACATCGTTTTTTTTTCTATAAAGTAGAAAAATACCTTTGTGTAGTATATGTTTATTACGTCAGAATATTGTTTTGAATTGTATAAACGATAAAGAAAAACTGATGAGTTACTGTGATCTGTTCTTCTGTGGTTGGATTTGACTGTCGTCTACTGGACAGCCATATTTTTGAATACGTATAAAATTGCAGATGTTGGCATGACAATTTCCATTTTACTCTCTTATCAATATACTTACCCTGTTAGGATTAGTTAGTATGTAGTAATCATAATGTTTATCCACTAGTAAAAGCCCTGGTTTTTCTGTGGAAACATCTTCAAGAAACTCACAATTTCTCTCAGAATTTGACGTTCGGTTGAAGTTGATAGATCTGCAATATTTGTAGTCACGAACGCATTCGAAAATACAACTCAATGCTGTGTCGGCGTGGGTGTAGTTGATCACTGTACTGTTCAAGCGACGACCTTTGAGCAAGATTTTAAACAAATGCTAAATATAGGGGGCCTAAATAACCAGCAAAACACCTCAAAAGAAAAACGCTGTTCTAATGAATTTATTTGAAATTTATTTTTATTCGCAAAGCATTGATCAGTCACAAAAGTGAGAAATATACAATCCCTCCCCCCGTGACGGTGTTTCCTTCAACGCATATTCCCTTATTTCCTCTGGTTATTGTTCAAAAATTGTTTCATTCGATGGATAGAAGCCTGAATTTTCTTAAGATAAAAACATTATTTGAAATCTATAATTAAAAGTTTGTAGTGGTATGTATGGACGTATAATTATCGACTTTTTGTCAAAAGTGTGCGATTTCAGGAAGTATAATTTTTGAGCATATTTAAAGCTGAATAACTGATATAATCGCGCGGTGGTATGATTATATAGACATCAAATTTATATCGAAATTGATGTTTTGTTCAGTCTCCTTAGCAAGTTACGGTCTAAAATTTAAATCATCGACAGCAAACATACGAACTATACGACACAAAATTGTACATTCCCAAACTTACCTTCATTTGATCCGTCAAAACAAAAGTCAAACATTTCTCCAAACGTTTGAAGATTTAAAAATATCAGCAACAAAAGACCAACTCTGAAAAATATGGAAACAAAACTCCCGCAAGAATTGACTCCTTTGCCTCTTTTCCTCTGAAGTGTTGGCATGTTGGTGATGTGTGTGTCTTTCGGCTTAGGTTGGATTCTTTCGCGGGCCAACCTAAAAGATGTGTTTGTATATTTCGAAGACTTAAAATATCATGGGTTGACAGATGTATTAGCTGTGACGCGACATCATCTGACATTTATTTGAGCAAAATTTTCATTTGTACTGGAATTTTCAAATTGCACCGCTACATAAATGTTTATTGATTCAGCCCTCTTTACCCAAATTTTAAATTCAAATGTCCGTTTTACAAGGAGCTGAAGTTGCGGTTAAATGAGCTTCGTTGTTTTTTGTTGAATTGACATTTGGGTGTTTTCACAGAATTTCTCGTTCTGTACATCAATACGGAAAAAAACCTTTATATTTTTTTATAATATACAGCAGAAAATATATATTTAGTTCATCAGAATAGCGACGGAATGTTTTCCGTGTTGACGAAACATCAAGTTGAGAACTCCAACTAATTTGCATGAGTCATCAGAGCTTGGAAATTGACCTTTCGCAATTGATATGAACAGGTGATTTGTTCGTGTTGTGTATTAGCCTGAACTTTACTTTATAAATTTGCGTTGAATTGTATTTAAATTAGGCCTAAAATGTCATGCGAGATAAAACTATCAAAACATAAAGAAGGAAATATTTATAAAGCGACGTTCAAACTAAAATATTAAAAATCCACGAACATCGTTTGCAGTTTTTTAGTGCAAAGAACTGTTGGAAAAAGGAGGGAAATATTACAAGCTATGTTCTATAATAAATTTAATAAGTTAAGATTCCCGACTGCAGTAGACCTTAGAAGTGCCTACGTCACATGGTTTTCATGGAATGTAAATTTGTCCCACATGTTTCCCACATTGCATTGCAATTCATTGCTTAACTCTGGCGTGACGAAATAAGAAGAGGAAATAAATAAAAACTTGTGATGATTATTGCCCCCCCCCCCAAAGAAAAACAAGTGGCGCCAGTACGTCCAGGAAAAGACGTATATTGGTTTAACTGTCTTCATACTTTAAAAACATGCTAGGTGCAACGTTTTGCATGCATCCTTCATTTCATAATGGGTAGAAACTGCCTGACGCAAAACTTAGGCGTATGCATATTTTACACAAATTCGTAATCCGGACCAAGTATCCAAGGAAACAAGAATATAAACACTCTTTGTGGACACGCGATCCGGATCACTATTTACTTCTATTCATTGCAACTTATCATTTAATAGACTCTAGATTCAGACTCTTGCCAAGAAGCGTGTCATGTAATTTATATTTAAAGCAATTGCCAATACATAGCCAGAAAATCCTATGTTTACTTTTTTGTCAAAGCCAAGCAAAATACTGGATTCATATTAATCTCACACTGCAGACAATGACGAAAAATTTGTAATTTTGGGGACTTGAAATAGCATTTTCGGGTTTCTAAACGGCTGCTCTACCAATTGAGCTATCGAGCATTATAAGACAGGTAGCCGTCTATTGTTAATAATTGGTGTCACATCGCGTACGGCTTAAAGCAGAAAATGTAGTTTGCACTCGAACAGGCAGTAAGAAACGTTTTTGGAGATGGTAGAATGGTTAAAACTATCTTTGAATAGAGTAGTACATGTCGAAATGTATAACCATATATCACCCTTTTTAATCTAAAAATAATTATTGTTTCATTGCATGCCTTTGAAAAACACGCACTTTTTTTGGTTCTTAAATTATCTTAATTTTGTTTTAACAATAAAAGCACGTTCAAATTTTAAATAATATACCACGCACTTGTTGTCACTGCTCTCTGCTAATTAAAACTATATATACTTGAAACATATCATTGCAATCAATATTTTTATTAGTTTTCGTGCGGTCTTTATAATGTCCATTTTTTCCTAATATTAATCCATCTAGTCTTTATGCTTCTAAAATATCATATTCTTGATATTGTGTATATATAATTATAAAGCTCTACATGCCTCGCCGTTTGTTTTACAACTAAGCTATTATATATTGCGTTTCCACCGATGTATAGTAATTGTAGTATTGTAGTTTTCCATGGAAAATTAGACTATGTATAAAATTATAATAGTTCATGCAGTTAACTTTTAACATTTTCTCTTTGGCAGTTAAATGGCATCACGCTGAGTCACTTAGTAACAAACCAATGGATTTGCGTTAAAAAAAATAAACGATGCATGCAAGGCTTGTATCAGAAATTATCATAGTATATTGCTTACTTTGAAGTAGGATCGCGTGAGACTCATTCAGCAGAGATCTAACGATTGCTTTTCCACTGTTGGTGATAACCTTGCCAGTAGCGAAGTCAGCACAACAATTTGATCATGCTATGCAAATTTAAATCATTATCTGATTATCATTATTCATTTCTTCAGAAATTGATTCCTTATACGGTCTATAAACACAGGAAAATTTGCATTTGCGTCACTAAATATCGGGCTGGCTTCGCCACTGAACCTTGCAGCTGAAATACCAAAACATTTTATGCTCCAGAATTTCATCCTAAGTCTACTGATAAAACATTCTCGCTGCAAATTCCCACAGTCGATACTGTCCATAGCCTGCTAACTATATCTGATGAAAAAAAAATCTGCTTGCTTTGAGGACATACCAAATAAACTATTAAAAATGGTGATTGCACTTCTCTAGCCGGAATATTTTCTGCTTCAATCCGTGCTGGGGTATTCCCATTTGAATGATGGATTGGTTAAAAAAACAAGTGGCGCCAGTACGTCCATGAAAAGACGTATATTGGTTTAACTGTCTTCATACTTTAAAAACATGCATGTAGCTCTACAAGGTGAAAAAATGTGCATGTATCCTTCATCTCATAATGAGTAGAAATTGCCTAAGGAAAAGCTTAGGCGTATGCACATTTTACACAAATTTGTAATACGGAGCGAGTATGCATGCATGGAAACAAGAATATGAGCACTCTTTGTGGACACGCGATCCGGATCACTATTTACGTCTATTCATTACTTAATTATCATTTAATAGATTCTTCAGGCTCTTGCCAAGTAGCGTGTCATGTGTATTTATATTTAAAGAAATTGCCAATACATAGCCCGAAAACCCGATGTTAACTATTTTTTTCAAAGGACAAGCAACACACTGGGTTCATATTAATCTGACACTGCAGAGACTAACGAAAAATTTGTTGTCTCAAGCGGGATTTGAATTAGCAGCTTCGGGTTTCTAGACGCTGCTCTACGAATTGAGCTATCGAGCATTATAAGACAGGTACCAGTCTATTGTTAAGTTGTGTCACAACACGTACGCCTTAAAGCAGAAAATGTAGTTTGGACTCGAAGAGGCAGTAAGAAACGTTTTTGGAGATGGTAGAAAGATTTAAACTATCTTTGAATAAAGTAGCTAGTACATGTCGAAATGCATAATAATTACCCTTTTTACTCTCAACAAAAATTTGTTCGATTGCATGCCTTTGAAAAGCACGCACTTATATTGGTTTTTAAATTATCTTCATTTTGTTTTCACTATAAACGCAAGTTCAAATTTTAAATAATATATCATGCACTTATCATCACTGCGTTCTGCTATTGAAAACTATATGCACTAATGAAACATATCATTGCGATCGATATTTTTATTAGTTTTCATTCAGTCTTTATGTACTATCCATTTTTTCATAATACTAATCCATGTAGTTTTTATACTTCTAAAATATGATATTCTTGTATATATATAATTATAAAGCTCTGCCTCACCGTTTGTTTTACAACTACACTATTATATATTGCGTTTCCACCGAAGTATAGTAATTGTAGTATTGTAATTTTCCATGGAAAATTAGACTATAATGATATAAAATTATAATAGTTCATGCAGTTAACTTTTAAAATTTTTTCTTTGGCAGTTACTGAGTGGCATCTGGCTGAGTCACTTAGTAACAGACCAATGGATTTGCGTTGAAAAAATGGATCATGCCTGCAAGTCTTATATTAGAAATTTTCATAGTATATTGCTTACTTTGAAGTAAAATCGCGTAAGACTCATTCAGCAGAGATCTAACGATTGCTTTTCCACTGTTGATGATAACCTTGCCAGTAGCGAAGCCAGCTCGAAAATTTGGTCATGCTATGCAAATTTAAATCATTATTTGATTACATTATTCATTTCTTCAGAAATTGATTCCTTATAAGGTCTATAAACACAGGAAAATTTGCATTTGCGTCATCAAATGTCGGGATGGCTTCGCCACTGAACCTTGCAGCTGAGATACCAAAACATTTCATGCTCCAGAATTTTATCCTAAGCCTACTGATAAAACTTTCTCCCTGCAAATTCTCACAGTCGATACTGTCCATAGCACCAGCACCGTCAGTAGGGAATTTCTAAAAATGTCATCAACTCTGAATTGATGAACCTTAAAAAGCTGGCTAAATTCAAATAGGCTAAGCCTGAATGTGGTGAAAACTGAGTTTAGGAATGATAATAGGATTTCATCAGAAATTAAGAGCTATTTTGTCAGAATCGACAAAAATTGAATGATACAATGAAGTTTAAATCATTCAATAAACCGTCATATTATGTAGCATATTCATAATAAAGTATGTATTTGCAATATGAAAATATTTTGATGTGTTTAAATCAGAAAAAGGCGTGGGAATCTATACTTTTCACTACTATCTGGTACTTCTTTTCTTGTTCTTCTTTTATAAAAAGTTTAGACAGTCTAGCTTTTTTATTAAACTTGCTAATAATGCTTACACGTGGAATCTTGCTTAGTTGATTCAAACAATTCGTCTTTCATGTTTTTTCCATTGGTGTTCCAGGTGTAATTGAAATGAATTTGATTGAATTTATGATCATGAGGGGGGAGGATATTGCAAATCAACTGCCCATGAATAAGTGCAAAACTTCGTAAAAACATTTGGCAACTCGTCCATAGTTTATCGAAACGTAATAAAACGTCCGGAATTGCCCTGGAACGGAGAAACTGATGGTTTAGTTTTTGCTCGTTATGTGCTTCCCAGGAAATATTTGGATTTCCTGACAATGTTTGCATTGTACTGCATTAGCTACTGAATTAGAAAGTAGAAAGGTTGTCGCAGAAACAGCTATAGAATGAAAACAGAAAATTTACATGATGAAAGCAGAACAGGCGAACACCGATGGCCTTGAAGCTCATGCCATTATGTTACGACTACCAATTGATAAAGGATTTGCTCTTTTTTACAAAGCTAGGCAAGCTATATAAAATGACATCTTGCCTTCATCGCAACCCGCTAGATGAAGTCTTTTGCAGCGAAATGTTTTTTTTTGGTAGGGGGGGGGGGGGGCTAAATGGACAATTTGCATAATAGACTAAAGATCGAACTAGGCAGGAAAAACGAAATCTTTTACTACAGTTAGAAAGTTAGAAAAAGCGTCCTAAAATTAGTAGAATTGCAAAGTTTGGTGGCAAAATGTTGAAAAATACAGAAAATATGCAAATATGCGAAGTTTGCAAATTTTGTATAATTTGTATTACAGGCGGAAAAGTTCCATTTTTGAGCTGAAATTGCTGCAAAAATGGTAACTTTTTCCGCACGTAATACAAACATATACAAAATTTGAAAGATCTGCCTAGAGTTGCTCATCTCTCTTCATCTTTCAGCCATGTCGGCAGCACTTGTGTATTCTACTGTTTCTAACGGCAGACGATTCCACTCGTCAAGAGGAGGACTCTGTGACTTCAGTGTGAAGGGGTTAAACTAAAGGAACCCGATGGAAATGGCAACTTACAAGACACCAGTAATAAAAAAGCTCCCATAGTATCATGGCGATGATAAAGTTATGAAGTTCCACCACAGTCGTTATAAAGACATAAAAGCCCTAATTTCAGTGCCGAGCCATAAAGGGCCCCAGGGCCCTCTAACATCAGCGATGGAGCCCTAAGTGTATGAGCCCTATACAGTATAACAGGAATAAAGTCACGAAGACCCTTGTACGTCAGTGTTAAAGCCACTAAAGGTCCCATGTTAGTGACAGAGCCATAAAGGACCGCAATGTTAGCGATTAAGATACTGAAGCCTAAGGCTCCTTAACTTATTAATTAAGAAGGCTAGAAAGGGGCCGCATAGCGGTGATGGTTCATGATCAACAACCGAATGTATATATTGTTTCACAATTATGTATACAATATCCTCTTGTGGCATTAAAAATGGGCCCCCTTTTGCCGTGAGCCCCTGGTTAACGACTAGCCTGATCCCCCCTCTCCTCAAAGCTGCTTAAATTGCAAATAATCACTGCACTAATAGATCTCTTACTTCCAATCTTACTGCTGAGAGGCAATTTTCCCCTGTTCCGCCGCCCTAAGCCAAGCGAGAATTCTAAAGATCCAATGTGCAGAGCAAGCACTTTTCAAGCATGCATCATAGTAATCATATATACTTATGAACATTTTGCTTTTTCTAATGCCAGATGATTCCATGCACTCGTCAAGGGAGGAACTCAACTCTGTGACTGAGATTAGTTGAATGATCATAGGCGTTTGTACGAGTGATGGGATTTTCCATGCCACAACACAGCTGTGTGAGATTCGTTGTCCTTTCCATAGTTTTCCGTTTTCGTTTTCCGTGCCTGCGTTTTCCAACATCATATTCCGTAATGGCCAGCGTAGTTCTCTGCGTAGTTCGTCTGTTCAGACGAACTTGTTCGCGTAGTTCGTCTGGACGGATGATCCGTCTGTCTGCCCGCTTATACACAGACGGATTTATCAGTCAGCTTCAGAAAAGAATATATGTTTTATGTAGGTCTTCGCAGTGACATAGTCATCGGAGATGGCGTCTTGACCTTTGAAATCGTAGGTTCGGGTTAATGATACTCGTATGAGAAGGTCGTTTTTGCGCGGTTGCCACGATTCTGCTGGGCATACCAGGGCAAATTCCACCATTCTAGTCTTGTTTCTGTTGATATTTACACCGATTTCTCTCATCTTTTGCTAAACAGACGTGTGTTTGAAAGCTCCGTTTCAATTTTTAAAATATGAATCAGCAGCAAAGCTTATTGCACAGTTTATCTTATAATAGTAAAGGAAAACCAATTTGGACAGCTTCTTATGATTCTTTGCAACGATTGGTAGCAGAATATTTGAATTTACACGAAGGAAGTTGGCGCTGCCCGGTGGAAATGGTAAACTATTTGAGTCTAAAGACGTTCCGATCAAATGGTATGAAGGTTCACAAACAGTTACAGTGAGCGGAGAAAGTAAGACCGAAATTGAAGAAAAACTCAAAACTGCGGCTCGTATCTCTAAAGATTTATCAAGGAATGATGTTATAAACAACGAAGATTCAGAAGCAAGAAGCCATTCACCTGCAAAAAGTATGACTGATGCTGATGATCCCCTAGAGACAATTAAAGAATTTGTTAACTGCAAGTTATTGGTCATAACAAACTACAAAAGCATTTAATGTAGTTTTGAAATCGTAAACAACAAACTACAAGAATATTCAAATGAACTTAAGAAATTCATCACTCAAGATTCAGAAAGCAAGGTGCAAGCGTTAAGAAAGGAAAACTTGGAATTAAAAAAGAGAACGGCTCCCTGATAGAGCGAATTAATAATTTGTCGTATATTTTGGCCGATCTTCAAGACAAAGTAAATGCACAAGAGGAAAAAGCTAGTTTAATTATATCTATCAGACTATTATATAAAGATGTAGAAGTCAACCATCCGTTAAAAGATAACGATCTGTCCCAAGTTACAAACAATACCATAACTTTGAACTTCGAACTTTAGTAGTTTCCAGTCAATATAATAAAATTACAGAAACTGAGGAAAACCTCTGGATAGGAAGGTACTTCCCTTAACAACGAGGCTACCTTAAGAAAAAATACAAGAATCTAGTATAAATATAATATGTACAATGAATGAATAAAAAATGAATATCTGAATATAGTAAATACTATAAAACTTGGTCTATTTGAGTTAGATATACTTTAAGGTCTCGCTTGAAGGAATTAATACTGTCAATTTTCCTTAGAGACAAAGGCAAATCGTTCCATTCTTTAACTACACGATGAAAATACGAGAATTTCAAAGAGTTCGTTCTAGCATATTTAATTTTATAAGATTATTCAACGTTTCTGAGATTATAAGAAGCGTTAACAGCTGACTCTAAATAATCACTTAGGTTGATATCACATAAACCCAGTCTACATTTGAATAGAAAAATGAGGCCAAAGTATTTGCTCCTAGAAACTAAGGATAATAACTTAAGTTCCTTTAACCTTTCACAGTAGGGTTTGTTCTTGACGATGACTTTTGTTGCCCTCCGTTGAACTCCCTCCAGGATATCTACTAGATATGCTTGATAAGGCGACCAAACTTCACAGGCGTAATCCAGGTGGGGTCTTACCAGATGGATGTAGAGACTGAAAAAGACTTTCGGGATAGGACGTTTACCACAGGTTCTTTTGATGAGGCCTAGCATTCGATTGGCAGAGCTTACTTTGGACATAATGATTCCACGCCAGGACAGGTTGTTTGTAATGACAACTCCTAAGTCCTTTTCTTCCTTGCTTAAAGATAACTCATTATGGCCAAGCTGATAAGTTGCACATACTGGATTTTTCTTCTTGGTGATGCGCAAATGCTTGCACTTCTTTAGGTTAAAACTCATGTCCCAAGTGTCGCTCCAGCTGTGAACAGAGCGTAAATCCGAGTTCAGGATGTCACAGTCAATATGAGTTGATATAGCTCGACATAACTTAGTGTCGTCAGCGTAGAGAGGTATGAGGGTATCGAGAGACAAGTCAGAACTAATGTCATTAATATATATGAGAAATAGAATCGGTCAATCAGGGAACCCTGAGGAACTCCAGAAGTAACTGGCTTCCACTAAGAAGCCATTCCTTCAATCATAACACGATGTCTTCTATTTGTTAAATAATCCTAGATCCAGCTTAGAAGCGGGTCACGAAAACCAAAGAATCTTAGCTTATACAATAGCTTTTGGTGTGGGACCATATCAAAAGCTTTAACCATCTCCAAGTAAATGCTATCAACTTGACCACCAATATCCTGAGTTGAGGCCGGAAAATGAACGTGCTGTATCAACTGGGTAACGCATAATCTATTGTGACGAAAGCCATGCTGCAATAAATTTAGGTGAGGGGCCACATGGTTATAAATTCGGAAGAATACACATCTCTCAAGCACTTTCGATACAACAGAAAGCAAAGCAATACCCCTGTAATTGTTTACCGAATTCATAGCACTGGATTTATGTACAGGAGTAAGATTAGCATCCTTCCATTTTTCGGGAAACTGACCAGAAGCTTAATATCGATTAAATGAGCAAGTCAAAGGGCAAGCAAGTTCCAATGCTAATTCCTTCAGGAGCCGCGTAGTCACTTCATCAGGTCCAGGACTCTTAGAAGGATGTAGCTTGCAAACAAGGCCGAAACTAAAGCGTTAATTGGGGCGGTGTATATTCATATACTCACGTTCTGCCCGACGAATTTCTTTTGAAATCAGTTGCCATTACCGTTGATTTCAAAAGAAATTCGTCGGGCAGAACGCGAATATATGAATATGCACCCCCCCCAATTAACGCTTTAGTTTCGGCCCTGCTTGCAAAGTACATTACAAACTTCGTCAGAAGAGAGCGTGATGAGAGATAATTCACTCATTTGAGGCACAATAGGATAAATGCCAGGAGGCGGAGGCTCCATGTCAGGACGACTGAAAACAGAGTTAAAATATTTATAAATAAATAAAGTCGCCTTTTCTCGAGGATCAGTTATAATGAGATGACTGCTAGATTCATCTTTGACGATAGCTGATGGTATCTTGCTGGTTTTAGTTTCACTGCTAAAAAAGTTCCAAAACTTTTTGGGGTGATTAGTAACTTTTCTTGAGAGATCATATAAATAATCATTATACTTGGATCTTATTAGCTTTTTACACTCCCGACGTAATACTTTGAAGATCTCAAAGTCTTCAGGACTTTTAGATCTCAAGGCTTTTTTGCTAGCTCTATCTTTCTTTCGACACTTGATTTTGACCTCCTTATCAATCCAAGGTGGAGTCAGCTTGTCTTTGACCTTCTTCTTTGGGACGAGTTCTTTCACTGCAGACCAAAAGAGGTCTTCCCAGTTGTTAAGATTAACATTGATGTCATTTTCTAAAAATAAGACGTCCCAAGGGATATTATGCAAGGTATTTTTGAGTTCATCGAAGTTGGCATTTTTATAGTCAAAGACATATTTTGGTCTTGGAACGACGGGGTTCAATTTGAAATTGATGTTAAAGTTTACATTTAAATGGTCGGAGCTAACAACACTCTCGCTGACAGAAACGTTATTGATTAAGTCAGGGTTAGAAGTGAAGACCAAGTCCAGAATGTTATTATTTCTAGTGACTTGGTGATTCATTTGTGTAAGAAATAGATCATTCAGCAATTCAAAAGTCTTGATGTGTAATTGATCGTGAAGAAGAGGTAAGTGATTGACCCAGTCAAATTGTGGCAGATTAAAGTCCCCTACTAGGAAAATATTTTGAATATTCAATCTTGATATCAGGTTAAAAGATTCAGCGACCAAATCCAAGTAGTCGGTTTTAGTGTTGGGTGGACGGTAAAAAACACCAAACAGAAATCTCAATCCTGAGGTTGATGACATTTCACACCAGATAAGCTCACAGCCATTTACTTCCAAGTCACTCCTTCTAGTACACACGAGATCGTCTCTACAGGCTAGTAAAACACCACCTCCAGTTCGATAAGGGTGATCTCTTCTAAAAACAGAGTATCCACGAGGAAGAATTTCATGATCAAGCACGGTGCAGTCAAGCCACGTCTCTGTAAGAGCAATGATGTCAATACGTGCGGAATAGATCATCGCGTGAAAGGCCTGTAGTTTGTTTTTAATTGACCGAACGTTGGCCGAAAGACAAGAGAAACCGTGATCAGCAGTTTCAACAGCCGCAATCGTGAAGCTAATCGAGCTGGTTTGTGATGAGAATGTATCATCCAAGCAGTTTGGGAGAACATCCAATAAGCATTTTGTACATATCCATGAAGAGTTTGTTAAACGGATGTCTCGATATTCTTTGACGGATAAACCAGCACATTTATAATGTAAATCAAGGCTACAAGATTTGCATTGCACGGTTCGATGATTGCAGGCGATAGTTTTTTCACAAATATTACACTTTGACTTCTTCCGAGATTCAATGGAAGGTCCTGGATTAGATATTATATCACCACATGATAAAATAAACAAAGAGGCACTCAGTTTAGCCATAAGAGCAGGTTTAGCAAGGTTCAGAAGTAAACAGAGTTGTTTCGAAGTTGTAGTAGAAGCCATCTTGACCTTGTTGACCCGAGGTAAACCAATGGACAAAAATATCTTGAAATTGATGCCATTTGAGAGGTTCCCGACATAAAAACAACCCAAGTTATCAGCAATGGCACTTATCTGTGATTTCGTAGCATTTTGGAACCCATAGGGTATAAACATAGTGCAAAAAATTAGGAAAAGTATCAAGCTTTTCAAAGCGTGACCACGCGCCATTTTTATGCCTCCATGAGTCCCTTTAAACCCCCTAATTTCATGCATCAACCATCATGTAGAAGTCAATCACTCGTTAACGATCTCACAGGATAATAACCTATAACTATGCTAGCTTGGCATGTCGCCTGTAACTCTATAGTAACTTATAGTAATTATGCCCGCTGCCGATCGGTAGGGATGGAGACGGTAGCACGGCGATGCGATCGAGCTTTGGCGATGCGATTGAGCTTCGCGATGCAATCGAGCTAGGCTCCGGAGATGTGAATTACCTTCTTCAGGCTTGCCCTCGGTCATAACTAACATCAACACATCTGGAACCTAAACGGTACCCTGTCCAAACAGTCTCCAACGCCTACAGGGGTTGGAGTAGGTTACCGTTAACCTCCTCCAGATGTCTCCACCCTTCAGCAGCGGGCAACGCTCAAAAACGTGTCCGGGGCAGTACGAATACAACGACGATACGCCTGACTCGTCCAACGACCCAAAGTTTGAATAAGATGATCAGGGAGACCAGCGGCAGCCGCCGACGTCGCTGCGCCGATACGAAAGCTGTGGGATGAAAACGGACCCGAGACACCAGCTCGTGAGAGAATGACGCGGAGATAATGGTTGACCTGATCGGCGGTAAGAGGACTGCGGTCTACCCAAAAGAATAAAGGGCCGGCGACAGAACCAAGATGGGCGAGATAGGAGCGCAGAGCCAGGACTGGGCATAAATTAGTACCAGTAACACCGATGTAGAGAAAATGACCAGCGCCAACCGCATCGGTTTTGGAGAACTTGATGCGAAGACGGAGTCCAGGGGAAGGTTCGCCCGGCAAAAACTCAACGTCGGTGGGAGCAAGATGACGAGCAAGATCGAAGGGGGGGGAGGACGTAAACTCGCTCACGCGTAGGAAGCCAAAAAACGCCAAAGAGCACGCCGACCAAAACATTAGTGAATCGAAACCAGAATTAGGCCGCGAGAGAATACGGTGAGTTGATATTCAGACGTAGGAACGGGAGATGACGGAAACAAGTCAGGGAACAAAGCGCAAAACGACCAAAACTTTTTCATTCCGGAGGCATATGTACGGCGAGACGAGGTAGCTAAACCCTGGCATAAAAAGGCTAAACACTGCGACTCTAGCTCACGGAGAGCAACGCCCACACGAGAGCTGGAGGGACGAGGGTAGGGTTCGGAGCGGCGGTGGGATGAAGCCTGTAACGAGCACTGTGCTATAAACTATGTATTTAATGGTTTAAACTCTTTCTTTTACATGTGTATTTCACTAAGCCCATGCTTCTAGTTAGTAATCATAACAACGAGTTCTTTCGTTCTATACTTCCGGGTCCCGTGACCTTATGATACTTTGTCCCGGTGGTCAAAGTCCGGTAGATTATTATTATTATTATTATTATTATTATTATTATTATTATTATTATTATTATTATTATTATTATTATTATTATTATTATTATTATTCATGTTTAAGAATATCCACCATCGCAAATAATTGAATTACGGTGAATTTACAAATATAAACTACAATAATTACTAAAAACACCCATAAAATATCACTATCATGAAAAAGTTGGCACAAAATTAAAATTCAAATATTGATGTTACTATTATTAAATAAAGTCACAGCACTCGGGAAGAAACTGCGACGGTACCTTTCCGTTCTGCATTTGATCGTGGTTAATGCATTAGGTTTTCTTAAATTGTAATCATAGCAAGTAGCTCTCGGTGCTGGGATGTGGTTAAATAGGGGACTCTTTTCCGGTATGTTTTCTAACGTTTTAAGGCAAAGTTTTTCTCGTCTCTCAACCAATCGGGGACATTTCAAGAAGATTAAAGCATCACTATAGGTGTTCCGGCAAAATAATTCTAAATGCACGTTTCTGGACTCGTTCTAATCGTTCAGCCAAATATAATGGTAGCGCATTATGCCAAACAGGACAACAAAACTCTAGCACCGAGCGTATAAGTGTGAAATATATCTCGATTAAATCTTCAACAGGAACACCATTTCGGCGTAAAATACGGATGATGTATAAGCGTTTAGATGCTTTTGTTACAATTGAATTGATATGATCGTTCCATTTCAAATTGCTCTGAATAGTGAGTCCAAGAACTTTATGAGACTGAACAGTTTCTATTATTTGCTCTCCTATCAATAATGGTGACAAATCGAGGTTATCATGTTGAAAACTGATGCACATTTCTTTAGTTTTTTTCGGGTTGAGTTTCATATGATTCTGTAGAGACCAAGAAGTAAATGAGTCCAAATTAGACTGCATAATAGAATTACTATCTTTAATTAACCCCCCCGAGGTGGATACATCATCGACGAATTTCCAGATGTCGATTCCATTAGATATAGGCTTAAGGTCGTTTATCATCACCAGGAATAATAATAATGGTCCTAGCTTATTGTCACATCCTTTCCCTTATAAAAATATGAATGTAAAAGTACTAATAATACTATAGTTTTAAACAGTTCACGTAAGATCAATGTCAATAGAAGTAATCAGGAGTTTTCAACAGACGTCCCCGGGATGATCTTCTTTCTGTTGGATTACTTGGTTCACCGAGGTTGGGAAATAAGTGATTTGATTTAACACCCACATGTCCTCTGGTTATCTCTGGTGGGGGGTTTTCAATTGTAGACGGCGGGTCATTTTGTAATGGTTGATTCGGAGTTTCAAGTGCGAGACCTGGTAGTGTATCATTTTCTTCAGATCTTTCTGTTGTTGTCGCTAGGTGCCTTCTGTTTCGCCGATATAATTTTCCTTCAGACATAACTTCGTATGATCGGGGCGCAACTTTCTTCTTGCAAACTCCTTTCCTCCAAGTCTTGTTCCGAGTGTTGGGCTCTGGTCGAATTCGAACTATATCACCTGGTTTTAGCTCTGACAGCGATTTACTTCCCCGATTAAAGAATGAAGCTTGCCTTCTTCTCTTGTTTGTTATCTGTTTCTTAACCATGGTTGGAACTTTCGGTTTCAACAAATTTACTGAAGTCGGCAAAAGTGTTCTTGTTCTCCTGCCCATCAGCCTCTGAACTGGGGATGAATCGAGCCCTTCAATAGGTGTGTTTCTCCATGCTAGCAGGGCTAGATAGGGGTCTCTTTTATCCTCTTGCGCTTTCTTTAGGATCTTTTTAGCTGTTTTTACCGCATTCTCGACCTTTCCATTTGCTTGCGGATAGTGCGGAGACGATGTTATGTGCTTGAAGTCCCATTCTTTGGCAAAATTCTCAAAGCTTGTTGACGAAAACCTGGGGCCGTTGTCACTTCGTACTTCTTCGGGTATGCCATGTCTAGCGAATTGTGACTTCATACAAGTGGTGATTGCTGCAGTCGTTGTTTGATTTAAGACATTTACTTCAAAGTAGTTTGAATAGTCGTCCACCATCACAACGTATTCTTTATTGCCTAGTGTGAACAGGTCAACAGCCACTCTCGACCACGGGTGGTCCGGCACTGGTTGAGACATGAGGGGCTCTCTCGGTTGATCTTGTCGGTGGGCATTACAGGTATCGCAGCTGGATACGTATTCTTTGAGTTCTGTAGTCATACCCGGCCAAAAGACCATTAATCGAGCACGTCGAAGGCATCCTTCAGCACCAATGTGACTAGAATGTATCTTTTCTAGTATTTGAGCTCTCATCGACACGGGCACAATAACTCGCTCACCTTTGAAGAGAATGCAATCTTGTACTGATAATTCGTCGCGGAATTTATAATAAGTTCTTATTCGTGGTGATACTTTGTTTCTCTGGTCTGGCCATCCATTTTCAACGTTCTTTTTCAGGTCTTCGAGGGTTGCATCCTCTCGTGTTTTCTCTTGAATCTGTTGCAAGCGTTCAGGGCTAATGGAAAGATACTTAGTCATTTTGACGTTCTCGACAGCCCTGATAAATTCTTGCTCTTCTACACTAATTTGGTTGGGTGCACTCAGGTAAGCTCTGCTTAAAGTATCGGCGATGTACATTTCTGATCCTCGTTTGTAGATAACTTTCAAGTTGTACTTCTGCAACTGCATCATCATTCCTTGCAACCGTTTTGGTGCTGTAAAGAGAGGCTTTCTTAAAATCACCTCCAGTGGCTTGTGATCCGTTTCGACGGTGATCTCGCGTCCAAATACATATTGATCAAAACGATCACAGGCATGCACGATGGATAAAAGCTCCTTTTCGATCTGGGCGTAGTTTCTCTCGGTAGCGGTGAGAGCTCGGGATGTAAATGTTACTGGATGGCCTTCTTGTAACAGCGCCGCGCCAATCCCGGACTGCGAGGCGTCGCATTGGAGTGTTACTTCCTTGGCTACATCGTAGTATTGCAGGACCGGATGACTTGTGATCAGTGTTTTTACTTCATCGAATGCTTTCTGCTGATTTTCATCCCAGTGCCACTCAACGTCTTTCGCTTCTAGCTGACGAAGTGGTTCGGTGATCGTTGAAATGTTGGGTAGGAATTTGGAAAGATAATTCACCATTCCTAGGAATCTCTTCACTGACGGTACATCCGTTGGTTGTGGCATTTTCTGGACCGCTTCAACTTTCTTGGGGTCCGGTTTAATTCCTTCGGACGTCAGGAGATGTCCAATGTAGGGAACTTCGGTCATCCTTAACTTGACTTTCTCTTTGTTCAACTTGAGGTTTCTTTCACGGGCTCTTTGCAAAGCATTTTTGAGATTTTCGTCGTGATCTTTTGTTGCGGACTCGATGTCTTCACCTTCCCCAAATACCAGCAGATCATCAGCTATTACTGCCGTCCCTTTCAGGTTTTCGAATGTGTTATTCATTCTTCTCTGAAACTCTTCGGGGGCTGAGCAGATGCCGAAGGGCATTCGAAGCCATCGAAAACGCCCAAATGGTGTATTAAAGGTTGTAAGGATGCTAGATTCTTCATCAAGCTTTATTTGCCAGAATCCACTTCTGGCATCCAAGACCGAGAACACCTTTGCATTGCTTAACTTGGTAGCAACCTCTTCAATGGTGGGCATTGGGTAATGGGATCTCTTAATAGCTCGGTTGGGGTCTTTAGGATCTACGCAAATTCTTAATTTGTCGGGTTTTACCACTGTGACCATGCTCGAAACCCAATCTGTGGGGTCCTTTACAGGAGCCAGAATTCCTTCTTCAACCATTCGGTTTAGTTCCTTTTTCAAAGGATCTTTTAGAGTGACTGGTACTCTGCGAGGAGGGTGTATTACTGGTTTCACACTTGGATCAATTTCGATATGATAGCTTTAATCCAGACATCCAATACCTTCAAACACGTCAGCATATTCTTGAAAAATATCCGAAGTTGCATTTACTGACATTTTCTCTGGTGCCATGGCTTCTTTATCGTGCTTATCGTTTACGAGGACCTGTAAAAACTTAAGCTTTTGGCATGTTTCAGCACTTAGAAGTGGTTTTACATCACAATCGACCACTTGAAATTCAAGTAGATGCTTTGAGTTGCCTCGAGTGCATGTAACTTTACATTTGCCTACTGGATGCATGACTGTTCCATTATACATGGTTAATGTGGGATTACTTCTTTGTAGGTAGATATCCTCTGGGTTTCCCATGGCTTGAACATACTGTTTTAATGGAAGGATATTACATGTTGCTCCACAATCTAATTGGAACTTAATGTTTACCTTATCATTTACTTTCATACTTGCAAATAGTTGCTTTGGGATCATATTTCCCTTGCTTGGTTTTGCATTCAGTGCCCCAATGTGGTGTGTTACAGTGCCAATTGTATAGTCATTGTCCGAGTTGGCCTCATCTTCTTCAATATAATTTACTCTGGGTCTGTAAGTCTTTGATTTACACTTGGCTGCAAAGTGGTTGGGTTTTCCACACTTCTGGCATTTTGCTCCATATGCTGGGCATAGATTTTTGTCCCTTGGGTGTTTTTTTCCACAGTACTTGCAAT
Organism: Muricea muricata; assembly: GCA_963855995.1. Lineage (NCBI taxonomy): Eukaryota > Metazoa > Cnidaria > Anthozoa > Malacalcyonacea > Plexauridae > Muricea > Muricea muricata. Next base: position 116,797,315 of record OY979716.1, read on the forward strand.
TCACAAGAGGGATTGGTGTGTCCTGATCATGCTTTTTCGAGAGCTGTTCCCCACTCAACTTAACTGCATGAAGAGGTTCTTCAGTTATTTTCTGGTCAGCTTTTATTTGTTTTAACTGGGCATTTGTTAATTCAGCTGAACGCACTTTTTCAATTGCTGTTGTCAGGATTAATTCAGGATCTCTCAGTAGCCTTTCCCTAACAGAATTATCTTGAATTCCAAACACCACCCTGTCTCACATCAACGACTCTTTTAAGTCCCCAAATTCACATGTATTAGCCATTGTTTTTAAAACAGTTACATAATGATCAATTGACTCACCATGTTCTTGGTTTCGTGAGAAAAACACATAGCGTTCGTATATTGTGTTCTTTCTGGGGTTGCAAAAGGCATCAAATTTCTCCAAAACTTTGGCTATTTTGAGGTTATCACCGTCAGTGGCCCAGTTGAATGTGTTATAAACATCAACAGCTTCTTCGCCAATCACAGTGAGAAAAGTGGCCACTCTCGTTGCATCCTCTTTCTCAGATACTCCGGTTGCAATCTCGTAGTTTGTCCACTTCTGTTTAAACTTTTTTCCATTTTAGCGAAGTATTTCTATCAAGTATTTTCAGCGGTTCAGGCGGCGGAAGACCAAGAGGCGATGCCATTTTAACACTCTCGTCCCCGAATAAATCGTTTGAATACAACCGTGTAAATACAACGAATATTGCGAATCAAGTAAACAACATAAACGAGATCCCACTCCTGACACCATGTAACGAGCACTGTGCTATAAACTATGTATTTAAGGGTTTAAACTCTTTCTTTTACATGTGTATTTCACTAAGCCCATGCTTCTAGTTAGTAACCATAACAACGAGTTCTTTCGTTCTATACTTCCGGGTCCCGTGACCTTATGATACTTTGTCCCGGTGGTCAAAGTCCGGTAGATATTGTCACAAAGCCTGCGGAATTCCTGAAAGTGAGAACGAGAGAGCGAATCAGCGGCGGCGTTGTGACGACCGGGGACATGGCGAGCGGAGATCGAGAAACGGAATTGGCAAGCAACAAGAACAAGGCGGCGCATGAGATGCATGGACAAGGGGTCACGTGAGGAACCAGAGTTGATGATGGCAACGACGGCATGGTTGTCGCAAAGGAACTCAACTTGTAAGCGTGCCCATTGACACCCCCAAACGTGCGCCGCGACCACGATGGGAAATAACTCCAACGCCGTGATATTGGCGGCCGGCACCGACGCTGGCCAAGATCCCGCCAGCCACGCGTTGCGCCAAACTGCACCAAAACCGAGGCTTCCAGAGGAATCCGAGGCGACAAATAGATCGGGAAAGGAACAAATCGACGGCATGCAAAAGAAACTGACTCCATTCCAGGATTGTAGAAACTCCAGCCACCAGGCCAGATCGCGGCGGAATTCAGTGTTAAGGCGAATAGGGTGAGACGGTGACCGAAAGGCGCACAACAGGTCGATCATGCGGCGGAGAAAGCTAAGGTGCGACCAGGCGGAACCACCTTAGTGACGTGATGAAGGGAACCAATTAACGACTCCAGTTCTGTACGCGTACACCACTTCTTGGATGCCCACTGATAGAGTAGCTCCAAAGTGCTGATTAACTTGTCGTGTGGTAAGCGAGCCGTCTGAGTGAGGGAATTGAGCTCGATGCCAAGAAAAATTAAGACCGGGGTGGAACCTTGACACTTAGACGGATGGAGTGGCAAGCCAAGACGAAAAAACACGGAACGAGCGATCGTGATGCTGTTGGCACAGGCAGGCGAACCCGCAGGACCGAGAGACAAAAAATCGTTGAGGTAGTGCAACAAATAGCGGACAGAATAATTGACCTTGAGGATCCATTCGACCAAGTCGGCGATAGAATTAAAAATGAACGGGGCCGATCGCAAACCAAAGGGAAGAGCCAGATCGACAAAGAACAAATCGCGCAACCTCATGTCAAACAAGTAGCGTTCGTCGGGACGCATCGCCACGTTGCGATACGCGCTCTCCACGTCAAATTTGGCCATAAGGGCCCCCGGCCCTAGCACCATCAGAATCTTAATAGCATCGTCGACGGAGATGTATTGCAGCGAAAATGGGTCTTTAGGAATACCGTCGTTGACACTGTGCTGAGTGGGGGAAGATAAATCCAAGATAAGTCGCCATTTTCCGGGCTGGTCTTTCTTGGGAATCACTCTGAACGGGCTGCAATGGAGGTTGGGAAGAGGAGGGGTGGCGAACGGGCCAGCCACGTGGCTTTTGGCGATTTCGGTGTCCAAATACTCGTCAATGACGCCAGGATGGTTGGTGGCTGAGCGCATATTGCGAAGAGACGACCGTAGAGCAACCCGAGATGGATCAAAACCTGAGGAGAAACCTTGAGCGATGCCGTCCAGAACGTATTGAACTTTGGTGCGGTCAGGGTGACGAGCCAGTTCTTGCTGAAATGCCGCCAGCTGAACGTTGGTGCAACGTTGAATGTTGGTGCAACGTTGAATGTTGGTGCAACGTTGGTGCAACGTTGAAGCCAGCGAACGACCTTACAAAAGTGAGGAACAAGAAAACAAAACAACAAACAAAACGCGCAGGATCGCAAGTAAAGACACGCTAGAAGGAAAAAAATATATATATATAATTGCACAAAATAGAGATTCACAGTGGTATGATCCATCACGCTGTCCCACAAAGGTACAAGATTGATTACAGTTAACAGAAATAAACTACGATAATGCAAGCACAGTTAGGTGCTATCCGTGGTACGTAACATGGAACACGAGCAACACACACAACAAAAAAAACTATAAATAACTAAGCGTCCACTAAGCACTATACGTCCGAAGACCGACGCCGTTTAAACGGCGGTTCGGGAGCTGGTGATTTCGCGGCCTTCCGATGCGCCACTACACGACGATGCAAAGCGGAACATCCCGGAAAGTCACACGAGTGGCGAAAACGACAACTTAAGAATTGGACGACGACGGAGTACCCGACGCTTCAACGACGTCAGCGGGGCGAGACGGCTTGGTCGGAGAGACGGACTGGACAGGTGGAGTGGCTGTGGGATGTTCGACAGAGACGCAGCCCGAGACATAAAAATGAAACAATTCGGGGTTTAGGTGAGACCAGTCAGTGAGTTTGTAAGCTGCAGCTTTGCGACGAAAGGCACGATCGTAAGCTAGCCAAGCAGAACCGGAAAATTGCTGGGCTGTACGCATGAACGACAACTGGTATTTGAGTAAGTCAGTCACCCGAGTAGGGTAATAGGCTGTCACAACGAGCGTGTAAACTGCGAATGCTTGCATCCAAGAAAGGATGTCCGTAATTGCTTTGAGCCGTTTGGTCGGCCGAATGATGAGCTGGTCGGCAACGAGTGTAAAACACGGAGGTTCGGCTTCGATGTGGTCTTGCAAAAGCGAAGATAATTCAATAAATTCCCCGGAGACTATCGCAACAACTATCTTGGGAGCGACGGGGGGGATGCCCGGACCCCCAACAAAGGGGGGGGGGGAATTAGCAGCTTGAAACGCCGAAGCGCTAGCGGAGGACAGATGACCTTGGGCAAACGACGCCGAAAGAACGCGACCGGGTAGTTACTAGTAAACAAAGATGGCGTACCTGGAATGATAACTTGTGGTGTTTGTCCTGGAGGAAAGGAAGCACTGTAAGGCTGAAAGCCTGGAGTTGTAGCAGGCCACTGGGATACTGGAGAAAGATTTGACGATGAACCAACATATGGACCCATCGATGTTGCCTGAACTGACAGGCGTTGCGGAAAGTTCCCCGAGTGAAAGTTTGACGTTGGTCCGGGTTGACGTTGACGTAGAACGGCCATTGCTGGTAAGGCAGGAGCCAACGATGGAGATGCCACTCGAGCCGGGAAGATGGGCGAAGCGAGCAAGCTTGAGGCGTAAAGATGGGACGGCAAAGCTGAACTAGTCGAAGCGAGCGTCGAAGCGACACAAGCTGTGGAGTTGACACAGACTACGTAAAGATGGTTGGAACCAACGAACTGGAGGCCGCCTGTGAAGGCGACGTAGGCGAGGCCATTGCAACTTCAGGGACAGAAGACGGTGAACTTGAAACACGAGTACGTGAGGACCTTGCTGAGTACGTGAGGACCTTGCTGAGCGATGCATAGCAGCGAACAAACAGTTGCGCAACTGGCTAGGCGCAGTGTAAGTGATATTTATACTGACCTAGGGGGATACAAAACCCGGTACGCAGTCCCCAGTCACGTGACTAAGCAGCAAGCCCTGTTCGACATTAACTTCCTTTATTGAACCAATAAATACATTTAAATGATAATGAGATTGAATTACAGCAACCAAACAAAAATACAGAGGCCAACCATCCGTTAAAAGACAATGATCAGCTCCAAGTTACAAACAATCATGTGGAAGTCAACGACCCGGTTAAATGTAACGACATTGAATATTACAGCAGACAAGAAACACTGCCAGCACTAGTGAAACAACTTCAAACCAAAGTAACACAAGTGCCAATCAATTTAACCAACACAACTCAACAAAAATCGCAGTCATAAATGAGAACAGGAAAAAGTATCAACCAGTATCTAAACACCTCATACCGTGTCCGTTTCAGAGAAGGGGGTTCTGCAAAAAAGGTCGCTCGTGCGATTTCCTTCATATTGATTTTAAACCCCCTAATTTCATGCATCAACCATAAAAAGCCTCTCATGCTTCCTACGCTAACCCACGACAGTATACTGAATTACCCACGCATCCGTTCCCCTTACCCTCCCCCGTTGATGATCATCCCAACTTGGCCTCCCTTCCCACATCAGTGAACCTGAAGTTGTTCGTTCCTCATGTAATAATCCTGATGATACTACCCAAACTGAAAGAATATCTGTCAGAATTTCTCTACGCCCGACTAAACATAATAATCATATGAATTCTCCTAGAAACATATACCTGTGAGAATATCCTCCAGACGTATACATTATGGACGAGGTATTAGTTTGGGTCAAAAAGGTTGCAATTTAGTATCAATAAAGATTTCAAAGAATGTTCCTCCATCTACTGTCAAAGTACCAAAACTTATGCTAACTAACGTGAGGTCGCTAGCTCCTAAAATGGATGAAATATCTTATTTTATGCTCCATAATCATGTAGATTTAGCATTTATTACTGAGACTTGGCTTAGGGAATCAATTCCTGATAGCATTATACATATTCCGGGTTATACCGTTTTTCGTAGAGACAGAATTAGAGATAATCATGGTGGAGTTTGCATTTATGTTCAAGCTGATCAATTGCGTAAATTTAAACAAATCAGTCACATAATTTGCTGTGACGATCATGAAATTCTTTGGCTTCACATCTGCCCAAATAGGCTACCTCGTGGTTATTCAAGTATAATTGTTGGAGTTATATACCACCCACCGAGCGACAATGATGCTTTAATACGTGATCATTTACTTTCCTCTCTTACAAAGATAGAATCTGAATTTCCTAACTGTGGAATAATTCTGGCTGGTGATTTTAATCGATTAAATATAAATATCTTGTTGAAACACTTTCGACTTAAACAAATTGCTAAAGTTTCAACAAAGAACAACGCCACGTTGGACTTATTGTTGACAAATTTACATGAGTATTACTGTCCTCCTCTAGCATCTCCTCCCTTTGGTCTCTCTGACCACAATACCATATGCATTGTGGTCACACCAAAAATTAAAGATTGCAATGCACTAAGAAGAAAACGGTGAAGAAACGAGATCGTCGTGAAAGCCATAAATTAGAACTGGGTAGATATCTGAGCTCAATAATTTGGGTTTCAATTCTGGCTGAATATAATTGTGAGAACATGTGGAAAATTTTCCATGATGTTGTAGTAACGGGCCTAGACCTCCTCATGCCAACTACGGAAATAAAGATCTCCGTTACGACGCTCCCTGGATGACTCATTGATTAAAAACCCTCATAAAAAAGAGGCAAAAGGCGTTCTACACTTATGGCGTTAATTCAGTTGAATTTAAATATTATAGAAACTTAGTCAACTCCGAGAGGAAGTCATGTAGAGGAAAGTACTATGAAGCGAATGTTCATAATTTGGAAAAAGTAGGCCCAAGGAAATGGTGGAGCGAGGTAAAACACTTAAAGTAATTTTAAAACTAAAGAGGGACTTTCAAATTTAACGAATGTCACAGAGTTTTCAAATTTATCTTTAGAAGAACAAGCATTTAAGATCAACACAATATTTTTAGATTCATTGAATGAATACAGTTTACAATTTCCCTTACCAAAGCTCCCATTGGAAGAGTCACCTGTTTTCCCAAACGTGTCAGAAATTATGGAACATAAAGCTTTATCAAAACTTAAAATTAATAGTGCAGCGGGTCCGGATGAAATACCTAACTGGTGCTTAAAGGAATACTCATTAATTCTTGCCCTTCCTATTTCCGTTATCTTTAATGCATCGTACAAAGAACCACGCCTTCCTACTCTTTGGAAGAAGGCTGATGTAATTCCCCTACCAAAAACAAAGATCGTCCAACAACCAAAGAAAGATCTAAGACCGATCTCTCTCACTTCGTGCATCTCTAAAATTGCTAAAGAATTCCTGGTAAATACATACGTTAAGCCAGCTGTGTTAAAGGTGATCTATCCCCACCAGTATGGAGTTATTCCAAAATCTTCAACAACTATGGCACTTATTAGCATGCTGCATCATTGGTTTCATGAAACAGACGGAAATGGATCAGTAATAAGAACTATTTTGTTCGATTATAGGAAAGCTTTTGAACTCATTGATCACTCAATTTTGTTTGGAAAGCTATCGCAGTTGGACATACCTCGCAGTGTTGCTAACTGGATAATTGACTTTCTCACCCACAGATTTCAAAGAATCAAATTAGGAAATTTTATCTTTTCTTCGTGGGAATCTGTTCCCGTTGGTGTGCCACAGGGTACCAAACTAGGTCCCTGGTTGTTATCCTCTTAATAAACGACTTAAACATCTCCCAAAGTCCCCTCTGGAAATACGTGGACGATTCTACAACCAATAGTTTTGAAAAATGGCACTAGTAAAGCTCAAGATTTAGATGATGAAGTAATTTGTTGGTCAGATGATAATAAAATCCAATTGAATGCTGAAAAGTGTAAAGAGCTGCGTATTTCTTTTAACATAAACCCAGTCGAAATGGATCCCATAGTTGCAAATGGTAAAAATCTTGAAGTTGTACAATGTATCAAATTGTTGGGACTTACCATTAATAGTAAGTTAACTTGGAACGATCATATTGATGACGTGGTAAAGAAAATTAATAAGAGATTGTACTTTCTCTCCCAATTAAAGCGAGCTAAAGTTAAACTGAAAGATTTAGCACCGTTTTACACTTCGTGTATCAGATCTGTCGCTGACTATGCTATACCTGCAATTTACTACTCATTACCGCAGTACCTAAAGAACGATCTAATACGTTTGGAAAAGAAGAGCAATTGCCATCATAATGCCAAATGTGGACTATCGTACGCGTGATGCTCTTGATTTGGCATCAAGCCTATGGAAATCCATCATGAAAATCTATGTGACAATTTGTTTCGATCTGTTTTGCTCGACACCAATCATAAAATCAGTCATTTACTACCTCAAAGACACGATTCGGGCCACTTTTTAAGAAACGAGAACAATTTTAATATTCCCTTTATTAAAACTGATAGGACTAAAAACTCATTTATTTTTGCCATGTACAATAAGTTAAATAAGTCATGTTGAATATGGTAGCTGTAAATTTTAATAACTTTTTAATGTAAATAGATGTAACATTCATTCTAAAATCTCTGTAATTATTACGTAATTCATCGAACTATCCAGACGAACTACGTAAAAAAATAGTTCGTCTAATAATTCGTCTGTGTACAAACGCGGGCAAGCAGACGGATCATCCGTCAAGACGAACTACGCGAGCAAATTCGTCTGAACAGACGAGCTACGCAGATAGTTCGTCTTGACGGATGATCCGTTTGCTTGCCCGCGTTTATACACAGTCGAATTATTAGACGAACTATTTTTTCATGCCCAAGTTCGTCCAGACGGGTCATCCGTCTCTAGTATAAATCGGGCCATTATCAGACGAACCATCTTTTTATGAAGTTCGTCTGGATAGTTCGCCTTGTGTTTATACTTAGACGGATGACCTGTCGTCAGACGGATGATCCGTCTTGACCGATGATCTGTCATCTGTCGCTAGTATAAATGGGGCCATTCTCATGTAGCTCATCACATTTTTAGCTGGCGAAAAAAGTAATATCTCAAACGTGATCAACAACAACAATTCGCTTGTTCGATAGCTTTAATTTGGTTAGGAATAAATAAAAAAGCGGCGACATCGGGAGATTCAATTTCAAGTGGGCTTGTAGTATTGATGCGTATTCGACTATAATGCCAGGGGGTCTATGCCTTAGCGTATTAGAGCGTATGTTGCAGACGAAAAGGCTAAAAAGCGCAGTTGCGGACTTGCCTGTGTCTCCAAACACATTGGTATATGGACAGGTATATGTAACAAATATATGGCTAAACTAGGCCACTAGATAGAAGTCTATATGGTGACCGAGCGTTGCCACTATATTTTCTCTAATTTATTTTAAAAAATATTATTTAAAACCAATAATTTTTAAAACCATAGTGAAAACAAAGTATGATTTGAGTTAAAATGTAAAACAAAAGTAAAACAAAGCCAAAGTGAAATTTAAATAAAAAGATAACTAAATTCCAAATTGAAACTAAATCAAAACAAAAAGCAAATGAAAATGAGAATCATTTTCTTCATGGCCGAGCGCTGCCACAACCGTGATCCTTTTCGCGCTTCAGAACGTTTGAATCGCGTTATAGTTCATGTAAGATGAGAATATAGTGGTTCTTGTTTGTAGTGTGGTATTAAACATCGAGTCCAGCAGCTTCGATTCTGTGTTTTGTTTGTTTACAAATCGTGCTGATGCCGGATCTCGGAGGCATTAGGACAAGTGATCATAATCTTCAAGAATCCATTACAAATCTTTGTATGGAATTCTAATACCTTCAGGTGAGGGGCAATGCTTATTCTATTTTCATTCATATTTTTGATATAATTGACTAAGACATTGGGTTGTAACATGCAGAAAACATATATAAAATTGTTGGTGCCCTGTGGGAACAACAACATCAAGTAATTGTTATAACAACCATAAAATATATTGTGTAAAGCCTTATTTCTACAAATTACAATTCCATACAAAGATTTGTAATTTATGGATTCTTGAAGATTGTGATCACAAAATACAGAAGCTTGCTGGACTCAATGCTACCACACAACAAATAAGAACCACACTATATTCTTATCTTACATAAAGTATTACTCAACCGTTCTGAAGCGCGAAAAGGATCACGGTAGTGGCAGCGCTCGGCCATGAAGAAAATGGTTTTCATTTTCATTTGCTTTTTGTTTTGATTTAGTTTCAATTTGTAATTTAGTTATTTTTATTTAAATTTCACTTTGGCTTTGTTTTACTTTTGTTTTACATTTTAATTCAAATCATACTTTATTTTCACTATGGTTTTAAAAATTATTGGTTTTAAATAATATTTTTTAAAATAAATTAGAAAAAATATAGTGGCAACCATAGATATAGGAGACCTAGATTGCTGACGTATACCTAGCGCGCGTGACCCCCAATAGAAGAATCCAAGATGGCGTCGCAACCGGGCAAAAAAATTAGGAATTGTATTACGAAAAACAGGTTTTTGGACTTTTTTGATCGTTTAACTGCTTCGAATCACGTTCAACTGGACTTTTTTGAAAATAGATCACTATTGCGGAGGTTTTGAACGCAAAATGAGAAAGATTTCAAGGAGTGGACGTTGTGACCGGTTCCGGTTCCGCTAGTTTGCGTGGATTATTGGACTTTTAACACTTCGAATCACGATCGATCGCGTATACTTAGGAAACGATGTATATTATCGATGTTTTAGTTGTGAACAGGAAAGCGTTTGCCGAATTTTATGAAAAATATCATGGGTTAATTTCCTCAGTATCAGCAGCTATTATGACTGCACATCAGCCCCAGCTAGAAGGTAGAATTTAGTTTGTTTGTTTGTTTGTTTGTTTGTTTGTTTGTTGATTATGGTTTTTATAAATTTATGAGAAATGATTGTTTGTGTAGAATCTGCTGACAAAGTAGCACAAATGTAACAACAAATTACTTAAATAAGTATGAAAGAAACCCATGTTTCCAATTGGTTTCTATTGATTTATGATTATTGATATCATTACATATAATTTGTGTAAATTTGAGAAGTTAAGCATAGTTTTAGAGACTCATAATATTATTAAAGTGTAGGTGTACATGCGTGGTGCTTGATAACATGCATTAATCAAATTAACATTTAATATACTTGAAGCAAAGATCTGTTAAAATGACCAGGTTTTGTGTCATCAAAACTCAGAAAATGTCTGGTATTATAAATTATAGATGTACGGCTTAATAAAGTTCCAAATACAAATTGCTGGTTGCCAATGTGATTCTGATTTTACTCAAAATCAATTACAATATTGAAATCTGCACATGAAAATCTTACCATTTGTCAACAAGCTGTGCCTGTGAAAAATGTGTTGCAAAGGTGAAAATAAGTTGTGAAATACTGTAATTTTATAAAGCTCGTGCAAGCTTGTTAACGAGACATTTATAAATGCTTGTAAATGTGTGGGAATGTGAACACAGTGTTTGCAAGACAGTTTATTATAAAATCAGAAATTCTTTAGGATTGCTAGAGAGATAATTAAGCAATATAACTTGTAATATTGACTTCTGCCTATAGGTATCAATTTTCATTTAATAAACATAATAAATATGACATCTTTGCAAGCCATTAATAATAAATATGACATCTTTGCAAGCCCAAAGCTGAACTCTGCATGTCCATTATTAGCTTACCCTAACTTAAAGTCAATCATCATGCCTCCTGCAAAACTTGTAGTGTACTTGTACTGAAGGACAAATTTTATGCAGATATTCAATTTCACATTTAATACTAAGCAAAACTCCAAATAACAATCAAAATCAAAATCACTAGAAATGGTAATTTGCAAAAAAGTTAGATTTACTACAAGAACATACTAAACAACCAGTTGTCTACTCCAGAAGTCTTTAACGAACGATATTTGATATATGATAAACATCGTTTTCTAAATATATGCGATCGATCGTGATTCGAAGTGTTAAAAGTCCAAGAATCCACACAAACTGACGAAACCGGTCAAAACGTCCACTCCTTGAAATCTTTATGCCTCAGTCATTTGTAACCACGCCCCCCCCCTCCGGGACATAGCGGGGATGTTCAAAAATATAACGGGGATTTAACGCCATTTAACAGCGCAATATGCCCCGTAGTGCCGTTGAATTAACTACGAATTTTGACACCGGGGAATCAAACCGGGATTTAACAGCCGCTCTTAATATCGCGTCCCACAAAACAACTTGTAGAAAGTGTATCCTTAGCAATTCATAAACTTACAGTAGGTATAAATTAAATCAGGTTTTACCTTTATTTATTTCACCAACATTAAAAGATATATTTGAAATTTGACAGTGCATGATTGAACGCAATTTATAAATACGAGCTTTATATATTTGTTATATTAACTGTTACTATTTTCATGTTATATTGGCGTAATATTTTTAACACTTCATAAGGTTTTAAATGAATGTGTGAGTGGGTTGGTTTGGATGTTTTGAGGCCCTGCCATACTGGGGGTTTAACAAGTAACTTTGCAGGGGTGGGGAAATTAAAAGTTTTTAACACTTGGTTAGTGTTAAATTCCCCGCTATGTCCCGGGGGTGGGGGGGGGGGCGTGGTTACAAATGACTGAGGCATTATCAAACGATAGTTTTGTAAGAATCTAGCCCACTCTTCTCATTTTGCGTTCAAAACCTCCGCAATAGTGATCTATTTTCAAAGAAGTCCAGTTGAACGTGATTCGCAGCAGTTAAACCATCAAAAAAGCTCAAAAACATGTCTTTCGTGATACAATTCCTAATATTTTTGCCCGGTTGCGACGCCATCTTGGATTCTTCTATTGGAAATCACGCGCGCTGGGTATGCGTCAGCAATCTAGGTCTCCTATATCTGGTTAGCGTTAGATCCACTGAGCTTTACTAATATATCTGGAGGAGCGGCTCCTATACTTGCTTCAGTAATCGGAGTGTCGCCAAAAACATGGCGGATTTCGGCCTCTGCTGACGCCAGATCCACGCCATCTGGTTCCTCAGCCTAAAGGTATTTGCCACTGACTGGGCTCAATTGTAAAGCAGGCTCATCTTTCACACCCCCCTTTTGTTTTTTTTTTGCAAAATTTTTTTTGTCTTTTAGTTTTCGCTGTAATTTTTTTTGGGTTTTAAAAGCTTTTTTACGTTTGCTGGACGCTTCACCAACTTTTGAAAAACATGCGCAAGTTTTACAAGTTATCTCGGCCGGGAAAGGACAAAAAACCTCGAAATATATTGGCAAAACCCATATTTCAAGGGACAATTGGATTGGTATAAAAACCGTAGAATTTTGCAGTTTATATTCACGAGGAAAAAACAAAATATTTCCAGCTAAAATTGTTGAGTAAAACGTATTTTTAGCAACGAGTTTTGCAACGAGCATTTTTGTCTTTTAAGTCCGCTTTGTTGTACATCAGCTTTTGTTATATGGTTATGTTTTTACCTGGTTTTTACAATCATGCTTTAATGTTTTTAAAATTGTTTACATGCCATCTTGTTTTGATGTGTCGATAAATCAAGGCTTTTTGTTTCTAGACGATCTTGAATATTTATAGTTTACTGTAGATGGTAGAAAAGTCTTGCATTTTACAAAATGTTTTGCATTTTACATACACGTTTTTGTGTCTCCTAAGTCCTTGGCAAATAATATTGTATATAATTTTGCTCACAATGTTCAAGCATAGTTTAAGCATGCTTACTTGAGTCAAGCTTTCTCTCATTTCCCCCCATTTGAATAAACCAGTAATATATAACCTGTTATAGTTGTTTGCCTCAGAACTATTTCACAACAATGCAGCTGAAAGATGTGTCATTTGTTTAAACTATTTGAATTGATTAAGATACTAGTATAATTTTTTACTGCCAATCTCCACAGAGATAAATACTCCACACAAAAAATGAGACTACATTTAATATGAATGGTATGGAGTGAGGGAATTGACTGCTGACGATAAAAGTACAGTTTTAAGATGCCTAGTCCCCAATTGGGTGGAAAGGATGAAGCTCTCATCTCTCCATCATCCATCCTGTGTATTCCCCTTCTTTTCTATTATGATTTCTACTGCTTATGACTTTTGTGGACAATTTGTTAAATAATGTATTCTTGTTTGCTACAAAACCAATCCACAGTGATACACTTCATACTTGTATCATTTAGATTGAAAAAATTCAAGGCTTAGTAATTTCAAATAACAATGAGTCATTGAAGAAAAACATCAACTCTACATTTAGCAAGAGTAATCCCAACTCCACTTGAGCAATGTATGCTTCCTGTAGTGGGATCAGGATGTTATATCATGCTGATACTATAGTAAAAATACTAAATCATCTGATGGTTGAGAGGATGACATGAATCTCCTATCTCTGCATTGGTGGTGCAGATGTTTTCTGAAATTACAATAATGCCTAAAACTACATTGTATACTATTATGATTATCACATAGCCTGTATTGAGCTTTGATTTCTGATCTCTTCTCAATTTTGATGTGTTACTGATAACAGATTATTGGTGCAAGATTTGAAGAAAACAGTTGTACAATATTGTACAATATTACACATATATCCATGTTGACTGTACATGGTAGAATACATATTAATATGTTACAGTAGGAATGTTCTGCTCTAGTTCTTGATACATCACCATTAAAGTCTGCAATAAAAAGAGAGACAAAATTACTACCTTGTTTTTATTCAATTAATGTATAGAAACATGCAAGGCAATAGTTAAAACCACTGAGTATCCAGCGCTCCCCATGATGAATGGCCATCTGGTGTTGGACAGCAAAATAAGAAATTAGATCCATACTCCATAATGCATCTTACCCAACACATTACTCAATAAAGAAAATTAAGTGTAACACAATGTAAATTTTATTGGGTTTGTAGACATGGCCCACTGAAATGTTATCTTTTATGCACCACTGAGGCATTGACACTACTTTGCATGTAAAAAACAAGCTGAATTGTCTGTTTATCTGCACTTCAATCTACAATTACTATGCCAACAGAGGTTATAGAGGCATAGATGTTTTTATCAGGCACAGAGAGATTGTTCCACACTGTCAAGTGATATAATTAACTTCAGTATCAAACTGCAAATGGGCAAACATTAAATCATGGATACATGACTATAAGCATTCATCAAGGAAAACTTGTTGTCTATGTAAATAACATAAAAAACAACTCTATTAAAGTAAAAGTAAGTGCCTGATGCTGAAGACAGAACTGTTTATACGGATATACCCAATAAATAATCAGACTTTGAATGAGTGTTTGACAAAAAGTTTTTTACGCATTTCTATAAATTGTTGGAATAAAATGCAAACTTAGCCTGTAGAACGATATAAAATTGAAAGTTTCGAGATTCTTACCGGCTAGAAGAAACATTTCCACATAATTTTTACAAATCCTTGCGTCCACGAGCGAAAAAAGCCTAGTTTATTTTTGATTTTTTTCCCGAAAACAACCAAGCCATAAAGGTTTTTTGCAAAAACCAGGGGGCGAAGGTCTTTTTAAAAGCTCGAGATCGCGGTTGGTCAGTGGTAAATACCTGTAGGCTGAGGAACCATATGGCGTCAGCAAAGGCCAAAATCCGCCATGTTTTTGGCGACACTTTTTCATGCCGAGCCCACTGAGCTTTATTACATCTGGAGAAAGCACGCGCCGCCATCTTTAAAGCCATTTTAATGGCGGCGATTTGCAAAATTGGTTCCCGATCATTGAGTTCTATTACATCTGGAGAGAGCACGCCAATCTCTGTTCAGTCAACCAGTTGAAGCCAAAAACATGGCCGATTTCTGACGAATCATCACGCCATTTGACGCCATCTCACGCCATTTGACGCCATATCTATGGCAACGGCTAAAGGTAGTAACCGCTAGCCAGGCTCAATTTTGAGCCCGCGGCGGTTTCCACACCCCCCTGGATCTCATGTTGATCTTTTTCGCAGTGAATTTGTTTGTCGATGAGAATGATTTTGATGAATTTTTTGGGACTTTTACGATTTATTCAAAGATATACAAGTTATTCATTATATACTTGGCCTTGGACAGGAACGGAAAATTAATAAAGTCTTGAAAATGTCGACAATTGCAAGATTTTTGATGAGGAACACCAGCCTGAACTATTTGAAGTTTTGTATTTTAATAACAGGTATTTGAAAATTAAAGTTTCTTTCTTTTTAGTTTATTTTTTCAATTGTCATGTTCAATGTTGTTCTATATAAAATTTGTAAGCTTGACGCCTGAATATACTCTACAGTGTTACATTGAATGTACAGATTTGTGTTATGTATATTAACTTGGATCAGTTGGATGTAGGAAGTTGAAATTGCCTTCTGGTATATTTTATATCTTTGAATTATAAAAACAGGGTCCTGAAGGGCTACTAATCCCGTTGTCCAAGCGCACAAAGCTTTCTATTGTTTTGTGGAAAGTCCCAGTGCATGGAATCCTATAAAAAATATCCAATTCCTAGCTCCCAGTTTACCCTTTTCAGGTCCCTCTAAAAATATCATATTTCTGCCAAATTAGCTCTTTTATTCAGGTACATTGACACACAGTTTGTAAAGCTAACCACCCTGTATGCAATGAGACAGTAAAATACATAGAAGTTTAGATATAGAAGTGCATATCTTTTCTACTCTGGCACAAATTGACACATATGTCTGAAAAAAAAACACATCTCACCTTGATTTGTGGGTCCTATGCCTTTTTAAGGAAGGGGAGTCATAGTCATCATTTTCCTAATACAATTTTCTACTGATTTCAATGAATCCTATGTCCAAACACCATCCCCTGGGTGATGCCAATGTATATCATCTCACATCCTTTCTTGTCAATGTTATGTTTTTGTTTCTAGTGAACACTGTAAATTTGACATCTGGTTTGTGCAGACTCTTACCTGTTGTTTTTGTATTCTAGGGGAATGTCAAAAATACATGCAAAATTTCTCTTGAAGATAGCATTTATGAAGGAAATTGGAGACAGCATTAATGCAGCACTAATTTGAACTTTTTTAATTTGGCTTTTTACATGTATCATTACTAGCTTAATATTAACAATGTAACTTTAAGAATAGTAGTGACTACTGTACAATATAGAATTTGACATTTTATTAAATTATTCATCATATCATAGATATGACATGATAAAATTTCTGTCTCTGTTGTTTTACATATGTATGCTTTATGCCATGTTGAGGTGAGGTTCTTACAGTAGATAGGTCCTACAAAATAAGAAAACATTCACAAGTATATTAGTATATTGTGGTACATCTTTGCCTTTACAACACAAGGATACACAAAGAAAAGCAAATGCCTTTATTCTATAAGGGTTGAACTATCAAGGACTCTCTTAAATATTGATAAGTCAATGATATTTACAATTATAATTACACAATTTTATTTTTACAGAGTGACTCCACTCAATACTGGCCCCCTGTATTTGGTCTTGAAATGTCTAATTTTCTGTGCACATGCAATCAACGATTGTATCTTTAAAAGGCATCAATGGCTAATACAAAACTTAACAATGAAAACATACAGTTTTCTGGGCCCTGTCACTTCTAAATTTCTTCTGATTGTTAATATAAAGTGTGAGTTACCTTGGTGCATTTGGAAAACAAAACCTCTTATGCCATGTCCTGGATATTTCCCTTTTCTGTAGCTGACTTTTTTCTCAGGTATTGGATTTGCACATATACTGGCAGGTACAAACCTAAAACAAAGCGAGTGTGTACTTTCTTTAAATCTTCTGGTAGTATCTACTTTCCGGCTACATAAGCAGCTTAGCCGGAACGAGTTGCATAAAGATGCTGCTGAGTCCTGGAAAGTTAGGCTAACATATGCAAGTAATGCAACAGCAGCCTTCATCCTTCAGCAAAACGAAGCGAAGCTAACAATAAAAATACAATGCTCAGAAGAAAAAAACTATTTCAATAATCTTTAACCATTTGTATATAAGATCTAAGGGTTTGTGTGATCTAAAAACACTTTATTATCAAACAGGACAAACATCGTTGCCGTATCTGTATTAAAATCGTACGCAAAATACGAAGTATATGTTGCGTGAAACATACCTGAAAGAGGAATTCCCCTGCATTTATAGTAGATTCTTGCTCCGACAAGTAAGGCAAGCACCTTTTTTCACCGTTAAGCAAATGTAGTGTAAAAAAATATTCAAAGAAATCAAAATATTTTGAGATTATTTCCTTTTTCTCGCTATCTCGTAAACAATTTTTTGTTAAAAACCAGGGGGGCGAAGAGCTTTGTCGGACGCATAGGTATAGGAGACCTAGATTGCTGACTGTGGTAGAATTCATAAGGCACGCGCGTGGCAACTATGAGCATTCAAAATGGCGGCTCAACCGGGCAAAAATCATAGAGTGGTATAGGGGAAAACCATGTTTTTTGCATTTTACGTCGTCCTACAGCTTCCGATCCCGTCATAACACATTATTTTGGAAAGAGCTAACTGATGCGAAGGTTTTGAATGTATATTTGTACAATTTAAGTTCATTAAAGTCGAAATAATCGATCGCGAAACGTTTTCTGAAGATCATAGCATTTGGTCGGTTGAGCTGTTCGAAATGTTCGAGACAATTTGTTGCAGAAAATAAAGGTTTGGGTTCCATGGGTACTTTTTTTCTTAAGGATCTAGGTTGGAACATAAAACAGGGAATAATATTGTGAAGTTTCAACCTATTTTGCTTGATTTATCTGGTCTACTACTCTGCTGGTTTGCAAACTCTGATGCTTTGTTTACTATGACCTTGCTGCTGCAGATGTGTCACGGAATCTCAAGTCCATATGGCCTAGACTGTGAAAAGTGATGAAACAATCAGGTTTTTATTGAGAGCTAATGCCAGAAAAAGTTTTCAATGCATTAATTTGAAGTAACTAACTAATTTGTGTATAGTATAGCTATGCATTAAATTGTTAAAGTATCTTAGTTCCCTCCCCAAGACACCTGAATGATTTTTTACAGTCCAGGCCATATAGATTAGTCAGTCATTGCCAAAAAGAGTAAGGCTATTCAGCTTTGGCCTCTGGGATGGATTTCCTTTGCCAAAACAAAGTTTGAGTAAAACCTCTGACAAGACAATATCAATATGTGTTTATGGTCTTAACAAGGTGGAAAGGATAATTAAAAATAGATGGGATGGCATCTTTTTCAGATTGGTCTATTACTTGCTCTCCTGTAATATTAATAAAGTTGTCAGGTATAAAGTGTTTCTCATGCATGCCAGACTGAATATTTAGTTGACATCCAGTCTGCCCATTTCATTGCTGTTATTCAATTTGTTACATGCTGGGATTGCTTATGAGAAGTTAAAATAGTGCAAACTTAAGGGAAAGATGTATTATTGGTTCACTAATGTGAACAAAAGTCTTTGACAGAATTGTTGCATGATGTTCAAAACATCTTATTTGGTCTAACATTCTTTGCATAATTAAAACTGTAAATAGTTTTATATTATGCTATTATATGTAGCCAACAAACTCAAAACTACATTTTGTTGTCATTACAGTATTTACAAAACAAGTTGTTTTTATGCTATTGAAAGCTTTGTTATTTTATTGTCTTAAAGTATACTTTTTACATGATTTATTGTCTTAAACTATTCTTTTTATATGAAGGATATATGGTGTACAAATGTACAATATTATATAGACTTAATACTTATGGAAGGACCTGGCAGTTATACCATGGATAGTAGGTATATGAACAATATTTTATTGTTCATAGGTATATGCTGGACAATATTCAGGCATGCTTATACATGGGTAGTTAAAAAGCAATAGATATTTTATTATCCATAATATATACTGGAAAATATTCAGATATTTTTGACATGCAATGCCACAGCAGAAATTTCAGATGAAAATACTGTATTTTGGTCTAAAAAAACGATGAAAGAACTAAATAAACAGTACTAGATCTTAGAATAACTAGATATATATCTCGTTACGTTGGAAAATCTCGTAAAAGACCGAAGAAATTCACAGGAAATGAAACCAGGCCGACAGATTCGCACGCTTTTGATCTTTACCCACCTTTGCCCAGTTGTAAAAATGTAAAATATAAATTGCAAAATGTACTAATTATAACAAATATACATTCAAAACCTTCGCATCAGTTAGCTCTTTCCAAAATAATGTGTTCGAACGGGATCGGAAGCCGTAGGACGACGTAAAATGCAAAAAACATGGTTTTTCCCTATACCGCTCTATGATTTTTGCCCGGTTGAGCCGCCATTTTGAATTTTAAAAAATTGCCACGCCTGCTGCGCCGAGTCAGCAATCTAGGTCTCCTATATCTATGGTCGGACGTATAGCATCGCATCTTGGGTCAGTGGTAGCTACCTGTAGCCGGGAACCAATCGGGAACCAATTTTGCAAATCGCCGCCATTAAAATGGCTTCAAAGATGGCGGCGCGATGCTTTCTCCAGATGTAATAAAGCTCAGTGTTCCCGATTGGTTCCCGGCTACAGGTAGCTACCACTGACCCAAAATGCGATGCTATACGTCCGACAAAGCTCTTCGCCCCCCTGGTTTTTAACAAAAAATTGTTTACGAGATAGCGAGAAAAAGGAAATAATCTGAAAATATTTTGATTTCTTTGAATATATTTTTATACTACATTTGCTTAACGGTCAAAAAAGGTGCTTGCCTTACTTGTCGGAGCAAGAATCTACTATAAATGCAGGGGAATTCCTCTTTCAGGTATGTTTCATACAACATATACTTTGTATTTTGTGTACGATTTTAATACAGATACGGCAACGATGTTTGTCCTGTTTGATAATAAAGTGTTTTTAGATCACACAAACCCTTAGATCTTATATACAAATGGTTAAAGATTATTGAAATAGTTTTTTTCTTCTGAGCATTGTATTTTTATTGCTAGCTTCGCTTCGTTTTGCTGAAGGATGAAGGCTGCTGTTGCATTACTTGCATATGTTAGCCTAACTTGTCAGGACTCAGCAGCATCTTTATGCAACTCGTTCCGGCTAAGCTGCTTATGTAGCCGGAAAGTAGATACTACCAGAAGATTTAAAGAAAGTACACACTCGCTTTGTTTTAGGTTTGTACCTGCCAGTATATGTGCAAATCCAATACCTGAGAAAAAAGTCAGCTACAGAAAAGGGAAATATCCAGGACATGGCATAAGAGGTTTTGTTTTCCAAATGCACCAAGGTAACTCACACTTTATATTAACAATCAGAAGAAATTTAGAAGTGACAGGGCCCAGAAAACTGCATGTTTTCATTGTTAAGTTTTGTATTAGCCATTGATGCCTTTTAAAGATACAATAGTTGATTGCATGTGCACAGAAAATCAGTCATTTCAAGACCAAATACAGGGGGCCAGTATTGAATGGGGTCACTCTGTGAAAATAAAATTGTGTAATTATAATTGTAAATATCATTGACTTATCAATATTTAGGAGAGTCCTTGATAGTTCCATCATTATAGAATAAAGGCATTTGCTTTTCTTTGTGTATCCTTGTGTTGTAAAGGCAAAGATGTACCACAATATACTAATATACTTGTGAATGTTTTCTTATTTGGTAGGATCTATCTACTGTAAGAACCTCACCTCAACATGGCATAAAGCATACATATGTAAAACAACAGAGACAGAAATTTTATCATGTCATATCTATGATATGATGAATAATTTAGTAAAATGTCAAATTCTATATTGTACAGTAGTCACTACTATTCTTAAAGTTACATTGTTAATATTAAGCTAGTAATGATACATGTAAAAAGCCAAATTAAAAAAGTTCAAATTAGTGCTGCATTAATGCTGTCTCCAATTTCCTTCATAAATGCTATCTTCAAGAGAAATTTTGCATGTATTTTTGACATTCCCCTAGAATACAAAAACAACAGGTAAGAGTCTGCACAAACCAGATGTCAAATTTACAGTGTTCACTAGAAACAAAAACATAACATTGACAAGAAAGGATGTGAGATGATATACATTGGCATCACCCAGGGGATGGTGTTTGGACATAGGATTCATTGAAATCAGTAGAAAATTGCATTAGGAAAATGATGACTATGACTCCCCTTCCTTAAAAAGGCATAGGACCCACAAATCAAGGTGAGATGTGTTTTTTTTTCAGACATATGTGTCAATTTGTGCCAGAGTAGAAAAGATATGCACTTCTATATCTAAACTTCTATGTATTTTACTGTCTCATTGCATACAGGGTGGTTAGCTTTACAAACTGTGTGTCAATGTACCTGAATAAAAGAGCTAATTTGGCAGAAATATGATATTTTTAGAGGGACCTGAAAAGGGTAAACTGGGAGTTAGGAATTGCATATTTTTTATAGGATTCCATGCACTGGGACTTTCCACAAAACAATAGAAAGCTTTGTGCGCTTGGACAACGGGATTAGTAGCCCTTCAGGACCCTGTTTTTATAATTCAAAGATATAAAATATACCAGAAGGCAATTTCAACTTCCTACATCCAACTGATCCAAGTTAATATACATAACACAAATCTGTACATTCAATGTAACACTGTAGAGTAGATTCAGGCGTCAAGCTTACAAATTTTATATAGAACAACATTGAACATGAAAATTGAAAAAATAAACTAAAAAGAAAGAAACTTTAATTTTCAAATACCTGTTATTAAAATACAAAACTTCAAATAGTTCAGGCTGGTGTTCCTCATCAAAAATCTTGCAATTGTCGACATTTTCAAGACTTTATTAATTTTCCGTTCCTGTCCAAGGCCAAGTATATTATGAATAACTTGTACATCTTTGAATAAATCGTAAAAGTCCCAAGAGGTTCATCAAAATCATTCTCATCGACAAACAAATTCACTGCGAAAAAGATCAACATGAGATCCAGGGGCGTGTGGAAACCGCCGCGGGCTCAAAATTGAGCCTGGCTAGCGGTTACTACCTTTAGCCGTTGCCATAGATATGGCGTCAAATGGCGTGAGATGGCGTCAAATGGCGTGATGATTCGTCAGAAATCGGCCATGTTTTTGGCTTCAACTGGTTGACTGAACAGAGATTGGCGTGCTCTCTCCAGATGTAATAGAACTCAATGGCCGAGCCGCTCCTCCAGATATATCAGTAAAGCTCAGTGGTTAGATCATAGAGATTAACGTACCATGACGTCATTAATTCTTATATTTATTAAACACGTTCAAATAGTACCTTAAATACCGTTTTCAAACACCGTTTTTCGTTCTTGTGCTGTGGCCTAGTGGTTAAGGTACAGGTCTTCCACGCTGAGTTTGGGTTTCGAATTCCGGCGATGATTATTTTATACTTTTGAGTATTTTTTTTTTCTAAGTTTTTTTCTTTATAGTTAGCGTCAGGGTTAGGGTTAGGGTTAGTTTTGGGGTTGATTGACCATAATATTAATGCAAAAATATTTTTTCAAGCACCTCTAACTCTTAAATTCAGGTATTGCAAAAACCGTGACGTCATGGTACGTTAACTCGATATGATCTAACCAGCATAAGCTCCTCATCCGAATTTGCTATATCAGTAAATTGCTAAAAGCCTCTAAATTTACTCATATGATAAATTTACGACAACCCTAACCCCAATCCTAACCCTTAACCTAATCCTGTGTGCTATGCCACCCGGTCGTGAAATCGTCGTGCGCCTCGAAAATCGAAATATAAACGGGTAATAATTGCAGGTTATTTCAGGATGCTGCATCATGATTGGCTGAGGAAATACACAGAGTCTTTGTTATTGTGAATTAGTTATGTTGCCTAGCGCAATTTAGTGCTTCACGTGAAATATTTGCCAAAAATATGGTCGAATTGATGCAAGAGGACACAAATTTGGTTAGTCAATGTTGATATATTTGTTATGCTTTTTCTATGAGCGTATCTTCCAACTTTTTACGTATATTTTAGTCAAGACGAACACCGAACCTATCAAAAGATAACACGGACATGAATTCGTCAGATATGACTGAATCTACAAACACAAAGGTATTTCTTTACACTTTATGTTGTGAATTAGCAGAGTTGATGTTGTGGCTGTACATATTTTGTGCACATATAAAAATAAGCGCGTATAAAATCGCCTACATGTTGTTGAAACATGAAACGAAATGAATAATTGCTGGACGTATTTCAGGCGATCAAAGGGCAATTGTAATCTAAATATAACGAAATGCGTTTTAAAATGCAAATATTGGCGCAGCAATGTTTATTGCCAAACTTTTACAAAGATATTATCAATTGCGTGGTCTTGCGTGTACTTACACTGTGGAGATAAAGAATAAATCAAATTTTGCAATGAGTAATGATAATACACACGTTTAAACTGACATAAACTTAACGCTCTTGCTTACGTCATGCAAAACAGCTTTCAGTGTTGGCTTACTTTGAGAAATAGGTGACTGGCGACTCAGTGAAAACGCAATACAGGTCATTATTTATGTTAGTATATTATTGTTTTATACAAACATATGGGTCCTTTCTATACCGGTACAGTCATGTCGTCAGCTATATATGAACCTGGACTATGCGAGGCCCATGTTCATACATTTGACTGCCAATCATTTTCACAGACCATAAAAACAATTGATTTCGGAAGAATGGGGCTGAACATATGATTAACCCATGCCCCCCTTTCCTAAGTATCAAACTGGCCATGGCACTGTTTCTCTACTTACTTCAAATCAACCAGTGGTGCCAGTAATGACTAGTTTAGTAAAATTTCCTCTCATATATAAGCAGCTGAGCTCCCACCTTGAGTTACTGGTTGTTTTACTCGTTTACATGAAGTAAAAATACAATAGGACAGCACAAGAAACCTGTATCTGCACAGACATGGACAATAAAATACCTGGTACTGTATATAATGAGTTCTACTGTTATGTACATGTAGAAATGTAACCATGTATTAAACTAATGCATGTACAGATTTTCTGGGGTGAGGGTGCAGGGTTTGCAACCCCCCAAAATATTAGCTAATATCTGTCGTCGCCATACTTACCCATGTGGATGGTTAGGTGCAGACGTGTTCTGCTAATTATCGGGGGATTTGAGTTACTTGGAATCAGGTCCAACTCACTTTGACCTGTCCATGCAGGACCTGACCACCGAACATCTGCACCTTATCACACCGAACATTGTTCAGTGGAAGTTAAGTCATGACTGCACTAATTGTATTAAGAAAGAAAGAAAAAAAATATTCTAATATTTGAGCTTTGGCTTTTCCTCTATACAGTGCACCACTCCTGCTGGCTATCTGATAGCTAATGTTCTGTGTGTCAGCTTGGCGCTCTCTATCACGGGTCGCTTTAGGGTATCATAGGTCGTGCCCAGGCTGCGCACGGCTCCTATGATATTAACCTTGGTTATTATTTAACCTCATTTATATCCCACACCCCAACCTTCAGCATAATGAATGGTCTGCTATATGAGTACTGGTATCTATCCATAAATCTATCTTTATAGCTTTGAAAATATTATGTGTTCCCCATTTGTGTACAAGAAACTCAAATTTACCTGCCCAGATTAAATTAATTTGCCCAGATTAAGCTTCACTTTGTATACATGAGTATATTCTAGGGGTTGAGACTGAGAGGGAGTTTACAGAGCAGAAAACAAAAACACTGGCTCACTCCCCTAAAATATATGGCACCACCCCAGTAAAAAATATGAAACCTATCTATGATTTAATGTAGTTAAGTGCTTAGAAATGTCATCAGTATTCAAGCTTTAAAGAAAAATATATTAAGAAGAAATGCTACCTAACCCTACATAAGGAGTAAAGGTTTACATGTATATATATACTGGGTAAGCATGTATTGCTGTGTCATAGAATGTGTTTGGTTCTTAAACATCTTTAGCAAAGCAACTGTTCTGCTTTGGTCAGGATTTCCAGTATCAGATTCTTGAATGCTGAAGTTTATGTATGTCACCAATAGTCTTGGCTTATTAATAATTTGGTCATCAATGTAAAATTTGCCATCCACAAGTCCACTTGGTAGAAGTGAATCCATAACTATTTGCTATGAATTTGCAATCTCTTTAATTTTTTGACGTCTCATAAAATTCCTTATGTCGGAAATTTATGTTTGTGCACATACCTCAAATTTGCAGCACACTAGCAGAAGAAACTGTCGATAATTGAATACATGTCTAAAAATTTCACATACAACTTTGTGAACAAGATGTATAAAAAGCAGGCTTATGGTGAACTTGTTAACATGTTTTGCGTTGCAACATTATATTTATTGACATGTCATCACAACTTGTTAAACTGCAGGGTGACAACATTAGTCTGAACAAGCTTGCATCAAGATCGTCAGCATGCTATTAACAACTTGACAGCAAACATGTAGGGAATGCTAATTGCGTGAACGTACCGCGTGGCCCAAACATTTAGTTATGCTATGGAAAGTTTAAATTTTTATCATTTGTTCATTTTTTTAAAAAATTGATTGTTTCCACAGTCTTCGCGAACAAGAAAATATTTAGACAGCCGAACTAAACTGTTAGCTCAGGTTAGATTACTGCATGAACATAAGAATGTACTAAACAAAGTCAATGTTTCCATAAAGACTAGCGGAACCACGCCGAAGATGGAATGGAACTGTCGATTAGAATAGGAAATTACACGGTTCGAGAAGTATTAATGAAAAATCGCACGCGTGTTTGGCGAAATGTTTATAATGTCAATTTTTATTTGCTAACTGCTGTATTACAGGCTGTGCATTTTTTCTCTTATTGGACTTTATATGGGATGCTTGTTCGTTAGTGTTAACCAACTTTTGTAAAACACCGAGGAAATAACGTTGAAATCGCGTTCAAGACGTATCAAAATAACACCGTGCTTTCTCGCAGGGTTATGTGACGAGTTAAGGCCGGTTTCCTCTCAGGAAAATAATCCTCGGATCGGACCGGATCGGAACAAAATTTAACCAGCACATGCGCCTTTGGTGCCAATTCTTTGCCCACTTTGAAGCAATTTTATACGTGTGAACAGCCTACCTCAAACCGACAGAAAATTGGCTCTAAAAGCACATGAGCAGGTTAAATTTTGTTCCGATCCTGTCCGATCCGAGGACTATTTTCCTGAGTGGAAACCGGCCTTTAACTTGTTACAATATTTCCCATTTTTTTCCAATTTTTTTCCAAAAATGTGCGCAGTTTTCTATTTCAGAACCAGCCTCAAAAATATGAAAAACTAGATTCATATTAATCTGACACTGCATAGAACAACGAAAAATTCGTTGTCTCGAGTGGGATTCGAATTCGCATCTTCGGGTTTCGGACCGCCGCTCTACCAATTGAACTATCGAGTCAACTGGGATTGATGGCGAGTCTTATCCAATTTAACTGCACGAAATATTTTCGTTGTTCTATGCAGTGTCAGATTAATATGAATCTAGTTTTTCATATCTCTGAGGATGGTTCTGAAATAGAATCGAAACACTGCGCGTCCTCAAAGACAAGCGTAAAGTCGTCACGAAAATATATCGCGCACTTAAATTATATAAAACTTGCTATGAATCCCGGTTGACTCGATCGCTCAATTGGTAGAGCGGCGGTCTAGAAACCTCGAATCCCGCTCGAGACAACGAATTTTTGGTTGTTCTATGCAGTGTCAGAGTAATATGAATCTAGTGTGTAGTTTTCACTTTATGAGTTTCACATTCTTTAGGAATCAAATGAAGATGTTTTTGTAAAGGAAGGCAATGAGAATGAAACAACAGACGTGAAACAAGGTCTTCTTGGCCGATTATCAGGCACAGTTTACAACACAACAAAATATGCAGCTGGGACAGCGTACGGTGGAGTCACCTGGGTCGCTGGTGGAGTTTTGTCCACTACTGGAAGTGCAATTGGAGCAACATATAACACTGTGTCTGCTTACTCTCCAGTAACTATATTTAGGAAAGGATCAAAGAGTAAATCAGATTAAGGAACTCAAAGAACACCCTATATTTTCTGGTTAACCTAGAACTACAAGCAAACAATATCGTGGGGGTATTTTGATGCAGTGAGTATTTTCTCTGCATGGTGATAAATTAGTGGGATTTTTCGCCAATATTTCAGTCCCTTTGTATTATTTAGTATAATTAATACTTCCAATGAATCAAAATAAGGTTGCTTATGTCCAGGAAAGCTTTGCAATGTTATTTGAATGGTCAGTGACTGAAATGATGAATAATATAAAACACAGTCAAGGTCGATGTACACAAAGATATATTTTGGTAGCCTCAGTACAGGCTATGGTATTGGGGAAATCTTTTCGAATTCTCATCGACTAAAGTATATAAATTGTTCTACAGTATTAGGTCCAGTTGTTCAGAACTGTGTTGGCGCTAAGCCTGGGTTTCAGGTTTTTGTAAGTCAATGTAATTAGACATTTCAGAAAGCAGGGTTATGTTAACTAGTCTCTGAATTTTATAACTATATTGATGATGTAGCTTAGATTTTGTCATAATGTGCATATGTATAATGTGTTGCAATCAGAATTAATTATGTCATTCTATGCTGCCCATACATCAGTCGAACGGCTGGCTTCAAACGTGGACGATTCTAAGGTGTTGTTGCTTACATATCGTTGTGACAGGAATTTTTCATTTAAATCTATAGAGTATTGCTCCTTTTTGTTTGATGAATATAAAAAATACTTTATTTATATAGTTATTAAAAGAACATTATATTTAGTTTCTGCAGTTTTTCATGTTGAACAACAATATAATTTTTGTTTGGCAGAAACATCATGTAAATATGCAATTAATAAATTTATGGTAAATTAATAATTTAATGATTGGTTGTTAGAAATAGTTTTAATTAGTGATGATAATGTAACAGCATTTTTGTAGGGATTTCATGAGTTGGCACGCTCAATCGAGTTATTTTAGCAAACACGGCGCGACGTCAAAGACGACGTGAAAATGGCGTGACTACGTCCATATATGGAAATATTGACGCCATTTCCACGTCGTCATTAGCGTCACGTCGTGTTTTCTAAATAATTGAGCACGCAGGAAGTTGCAAGAGCACGAAAAAAGCGCCTGAGAGTTGGCCAAGACGCTAGCCGAGTTTGAGTGCTCTCCCATTGCCAACTTCCTAAGTGCTCAATAACTCGATTCAGCACGCCAACTCATGAAAAAATGCTTTTATAATATATTATATACAATTTGCACAAAAATAATGGGAAAAAATATTTCCGCACTTTTGGCCTAGCACGTACAATCGTGTTATTGAGCACGCGTTTCAGCCAATGAAAAAGCTTGTTTTATAGCATGTATATTATAAAATAGCATTTATTATTGATATTAATTAACGAATACTTGAGAATATTATTTTAAGTTTATTTATTTGCATTTATTAATTTACGTGGTGTTTTTGTAAATTGTCACCTCCTCTCAGTTAACTGATGGGTATGATTTAACACTGCCAAGTAAACAGCGGCAGTGTCAGGCTTCTAGAGGCACTCGTATTTCGAGGAAGGAGGGCATTTGAGAGAGATAGTTATAGTTAGTATTTAAATATGATATACAATGCCAAATAACCAAATACAGTACTTTTATACAGTTGCAAATAGTGCTTCAATGATTCTAGATTTGAACTAAGTTAGATACATTTGGAACACCGCTTGAATTTTACATTCAGTACTCCAGTGAATCTTTGCACATTGTATTTGAGACAAAGCAATTAGGCACTATTTAGATTTTAGAAGCAGTTTTATATCATTTGGTTCAGGTTAACTTGTGTGGTCTTTAGTCGCTTCTTCACCGTGGTTCTGAAAGAGGGGGGGGGGGGGGGGAGGTCACTAAAAGCAGATAAAATAATTTTAAGAGATTAATGTGCAAAACTACTGTTGTTATCAATTTGGGTTGGTTGATATTTGGTTCAGTTTATTGTTATAAGGAAATGAAGATGACTGTAGATGAAGCTAGTAACCAGCTATTTTCCACGTGATAAATCAAGCACACTACCATGTGTTAAAATAACTGGTACAAGACATGAAGTAAATTTTATTGGTCATCATATCACCTGCTCAGAACTGCCATCGCTATTAGTAAGACATAATCAAAATTTGCAGTCTTTCGACCACAGTATTGCGGATAGACAGTAGGGTCACTTAGCAGTGCTCCCCCTATTTTGATGCAATTGATTGGCCAAAATAATGGCGGATTAGCCGCTTCACCGTTTTTATTGGCCAGTGAAAACATTCTAAGCCAGGACGTGCATAATTAACATGCGTAATGTGACATGCGCGGAGACACATACTTCAAAGGTTCCGACTCGAGTTGCCCTTCTGTTTATACCTATTCTCTGCTGTCGACAGTTGCTACATAGTCGACTGTTCACGCTCGGACTACGAGCTTTTGGTCTCTGCTCTCTAAGTATATAAGGAATAAAGGAATCGAAGTATATAATTGGAATTCCGGTAATGTTTAAAATTCAATTAAAACAATCTCCTAAAATAAAAAAATATGAGTAACTGAACTTATTTTCCAGATAAATTACTTTAAGCCTGAAATTTTTTAAAAATTGTAACTTAAGGCTTTATATCACTATCATGTTCTTTGTACTTTAAAATATAGCAACTATCCAGAGTCTCAGCCGCAAATCTGATGCAGCTCTCAAACTCTTCAAAAGTGTAGCCGGAGCCACCTTAAAAGACATAATAATTTTTCAACTTTACATTAATTGAATAATTGTGAACTTCTCTTTGGCCAATTTAAGTAGTGACTTGTAAGCACGGGCGTAACCACAGTACAGGGAATGGACAGTAGGGCCACTCAAATGAAGTTAGTGTGTCGTCCACTGATATCGCATTACGCATGGCATTACCATTATTGCAGCCAGTCATTTAAATTCTCTAGCTATAGCTAATAAGAACGCTGAACTGGCTGGTGGCAATCAGTAAACTGCTTAATAATCGAGCGCTGTGTGGCACTGCTGAGCGTCCCTACCGTCCATTCCCTATACTGTGGGTGTAAATAGAGCGTTAATTGGGGGGGGGGGGGTATTCATATGAATGCATGCTGCACTATATTTTACAGTCGAATTTTCAGTCATTCCAATTAATATTTAGTATAAATGAAGTCGCTGGTTCTCATATATTGCGCGCTGCCATAGTCAGTGGTTACTCATAAAAAATCCTTGGTGGATTTCCTCGTGGAATGTTTACCGTCTGAGTCGCCGACCATTGGCGATATATGGGAACTGCTTTAAGGTGGGTCCTCGCACTTTAAAAATGTGGAAATATTTGCGCCTTAAGATCATATGCATCTTTTGAAATGACATTTCAGTTGACATGATCAGATCAGTTCAAATCATCAGATCACATGATCTAAAATGGCATTCATGTAAGTTGTTTGCATGCTACAACCTAGGACAAAATTGTTGAGACACCTGAGCAATCATATGTCATATTCCTAGGTTTAGTAGAGTTCATTGTTATGGGGATAATACCTATGCTTCGGAGATGCGAGTTTTGAATTTCAACATTGCACCGGAGCGGAGGAAAAGGGAGTTTCAAAATGCAAATTGGGAATATTTTAATCATTTGTGAATAGCACACGTAGCTTAACTTCAAAATTCCAATGAGTGTCTCAACAAGTTTTGTCAAGGATTGTAGTTCCCTCTCCCAAACTGACTGGCTGCCACGCAGACTAAGCTGAGGGAGTCTATTCCGCTTAATTAATTATTAACGAGTTTACCAGTGAAGAAAATTAAAACAGTTCTTTAATTCACGGATGTCTTTCTATGGAGATGAAACTTGACGTTGGCAAAATCAAGAACCTAATACTAAAAGACAATTAAGCATTCTATACTTTCTTGCTTAGTTCTATTATTCAGTCTAACAGATGCATGTTAATCAGTTGTCGAAGATAAACTACTAGGTATTAAAAGTGGAATTGTAGCACGGAGGGCTGACTTCGCAACTGATGAAACAACGTGATTAGGTTCACACAACGAATATTAAACTTTATTCGGCATAGAAATAATTGCGAAACAAAAGCGAGACATTAAGCAGTAAAGCAGGCATAAAAATACTGTACAACTTCATAAAACGACATAGTAGAAGCAGGTAAGAATTTTCTGGCAAAACGAGTTGATTGCAAACTAAAACTTCCCATCGTGTATGCATGTTAAAAACAAATGCATTTCATAGACGTTTTAGTCATAGACAATTAGACCAAGTTTATTTATAATATAAGTGCCTGAAAAGTTGAAAGGCCAGTTGATTATTGACGTACGTGTTCTGTTTTAATCAAACAGAACAGCGGCGCGGCATACACGATTATTGTATAATCAAAGACGATGTCAGTCAACTCTTAAGTAAGTTAAGTTAGCCGCATACGAGAGGCATATGGCTGAGCAAAATTTAATTACTCGTTCTCTTTAGGTCTGCCGATAGCTCGCCCCTTGCAGGTGCATGGATTTTACTGAGCTTTACGCTCATGCAATCTTTTCTCTGACATTCAACATTTTGAACTCGAAAAAGGTTGCAAACGGTTATTACAGTAATCAAATTTCCGACAACTTTTTATACTCAAATATATTGACACCGCGTCGTCGATTATGCATACAGCTGTTAGTAATGCGTCAGAATAATGGCATAGTGAGGAAGATGCTATATGTCCACTATATATATATATGCATGTCCACCGAAATTTTGAAGTGAATTGGGGCGAATTAGTTTGTTTGCTTTGCAATTTTGTTTCTTTCGTTCAGACTCGCTAAGCTCGCACTGAGGAAGAAACTGCCGTGAGTCATACTCCAGCATCATGGCTCAATTTAAAATAATGAGGCTTTTCTGCCTGCTCGTGTTTTTGATGGCAAAGTTCAAGGGGCTGCAATCCGAGGAACTGGTTCTCCATGTGGCAAACATAGTACTTTGTTTCAATTTCTCGCTTCGAGGTCGGTATATATTATACGATTATAAAATTTAATTAACAAGTCAAAACTAATGGCGTGTTTTCCTTTATATGACCAATTGACCGTGACGAAAAAGTTGGGGGGTATGCATTTTACTAAAGGAATACAAAATACATTGCAGTCAGAAATCGTTTCATATAGCAAATTGACGTTTGTTGAAGGTCAAGCATAAAGGATGATGCTATTTTCTTTGTTTTGTTAAAGTTTTATTTCATTAGGTGATTTACTTAGCATTCTGATAAAATGTACATGCTGCCAGAAGTAAAACAACTGAACAGATAAGGCTATCATATCTAGTAAACACCCATAGCTTGTTGAGTTGTTTAACAACCTTAGTTTTGACTATATCTCGCAATAAAACTGGAGTTTAAGAACCATATATACTTGACAGATAAAGTATGTTTTTGTAGTGTGTTAATGCATTGCTCTTTTTAGGTATTCGGCTTAATGCGCCAGTCTTTGAAGTGCGCAATGTTTCTTCAAAAAGCGCCTGTGTCGACGACTGTTTCTTCAATCCCTGTTGCAGGTCTTTGAACTACAACCATGCCCCCTCGCTCAACCACTCCAACAAATGTGAATTATTGCATGAACTGGTGGAAAATACGTCCTACGCTTTGGAACCAAATTCTTCATTTGACCATATCTTTTTCGATTACCCTCTGAAGGTTGTTAGAAGTATAGTTACTTATTGTGCATTTTATGTTTCACTTGTAAGAACTCCGTAAAAGCGTCGCGTAGCTTGTCGTTTAAGAGAACGTCGGTGGGGTATGAATTCATAGAAATACCACAATCGTCTGACAAAAATGCGAGGATAATGAAAGACGAATATTACATGACACGAGTCTTAATTTTTTCTAGGATTACAATTCCAGTTGCATTCCTGAAGAAGTTGAGAAGGCGGAGAATAAGACCATGATTAATAGAAGTATGAGTTAGTTGTTGCCTTGTTGGTAAAGGCATCCTCCCTTCTCCACCTCTTCCAACGTTTCTCTGTGCAAGATTGAATTCTCCCCAATTCTGCCATTATAGTTTCATCAAGTACAATGCGTGGCAGCGACTGAACTATCGCATTTTCGTATTCTGCGGGACTAAGTCAGTCGTTTTGAAGTTAGGCTGATTTCAAAACAAACAAGACGCCTGGGAAGGCGCCCTACACTAGCCTGAAAACACAAATCTGACAGCATCGGATGTATGTGGGCCTGTTTATTCAGATTTACCGCAAACAACAGTAATTTGCCCGAAATAGAGCTTTAGAAAACAGTGAAATACGAAATGTGCAGGCAACCCCTTGACGGCCGCCATGTTGAAAATGAGCCCGCAGTCAAAAATGGAAAGTCTTGTGACAAAGAAAAAACGAAGACAGAAAAAGGCCATTTTAAGACACTGCCTCTTCCAGGCCAGTGTAATTAGTCGGATTTCGCTGAATAAAGAAATTTTCACCCCTTTATACCCTATTAAACCGATTATGTCCCTGCATGGCTCTAATGAACTGCATAGTCAATAGCTACATGATCACAAGTAACTGGAGCATTCACTTCTTAATTGCATATCCCTCCCACATTTAGTCACATATATACTAACTGAATCAGATTATTATTTCAGCTGATATTTGTTCGTCTTCCCCGTGTCTTAATAACGGATCATGTGTTCGTGATGGGTCTACAAGATATCGTTGTATTTGTCTGCCAGGAATTTCGGGCATTAATTGTGAAAGTATGAAGTTTACTTATTAAAATAACTTGTTCTCGACAATACTGGAACAGTCGAAAATCGTCAAATAAGTTCGTTTTATGCGTAGTAAAAAAAATGCATGCGATGTCTTATATTTGTATTTTTCTCGCTCCAATCGAGAAAAATGTGCCTGAAATAAAAGCGGCAATCTTATTTATTAAATTAATATCTTATTAGCGTTCCTAAACGTATCTATTTTTTAGAACCTAGCCTAAAAGCCATTTTTCAACATAAGTATATCTTTTTCACATCTTATAAGTATGCTAAAACTAATTTAATTCCTTTAATATTGATATAGTAACATCTTTTAACAATATCTTTAGAAACATACAATTCTTGTAAAGAACTTCTCGACAGCAACAGGTTGGTTTTGCATGTCGTGCTGAATCTATTAGATCGCTAACACGGATTGACAATAGAAACACTGAGAGGGGGAGGACATAAGAAAATTTTGACAATTCTTAAAATTATGGCGAACTTAATAAATTAAACAATTGTTCGCCCAAGTTAAATTGCGAGAATATATATTAAGTTTTGGCTGTAATCATATCTCTAGAGTTACGTTATTGGTTTATAATTCACACTGCAAACGTCACTTGTTTTTCTTTAGTTCGATACCTAATGGGCGTTACTACCTCAAGTTGGACGAGAACTTGCAAATATATCCTGCTTATTGTCATATGTTAAATTTGTCCGCAAAATGCGGTGGAGGGGGATGGACACTAGTCATGAAATTGGATCGAGATAAGGTAAAGCAGATTGCGTGCTAAACCATACTCATTCCCAGGGTCTTGATCACTTAGGAAGTTAACATTCAAGAAAAATGTCAACACCAAACGAGGAATTCTTGTAAAACTAAAGTTCGTTTTTATTGCTTTGTCAGACAACATTTAAATACGACTCTTCATTTTGGACAAACAAGAAAACATTGAATGTTGATGCAGGTCTGGATGGTTTGACACAAAATGAAACAAAGCTGGCTTCATACTACAACACTCCATTCAACAAAGCTTGCCTGGGAATGACACGGAATAACGTCACAAAGTGGATGCTTCTAAACTGCAACGCAACTTCGCTGCACAGTGTGATCACAGACCCCAATTACCAAGCTACAAATGTCGGAAGAGCAGAGTGGATGTCACTTATAAATGACGCTAAATTATACGCAAATTGTAGCCAAGAAGGTTTTAATTTAAAATTTAACTGTCGTAACCTAAGGCTGCGAATTGGTATTACTAATCGTAATAGGCCTAACAGTGGTTGTGATAATAAATGCACTGATTCACTGATAGGGTTTGGCATTAAAATAAAACCTTCATGGGTCTCGGAACCGGGATGGATTTGGTCGAGTGGAAACATCCAGCTTATTTTTAATAAGACACAGACATTAGTGAAGACATTTGGATATATTTTTGTTCAGTGACAACGTTAGAATCGAAATGGTTTACCCGTGCACAAGGAGGGATTATACTTTGACAAGGCTTACACGTGCACTATTTAACATTAAGTTTACATTCGCACACAGATAAATTTAACTTTAAAAGTCTACATTTAAATTGTTAGTTTCACAAAGCCGTTCACTTATTACGCAGTTTTTGTAAAGTCTTACGGGTCACAATATTTTGGGGCTTACGTCATTTTCAGTGATTGTTTACAAACAGTGGCAATCGTCAATGACAATTTTCTTCTAAACTTGGTAAATTTATCAAATTAAAGTTTACATGATTTTATGTATCTTGGTGCTATGTAGTAATGATATTGACTTCCGCCGTAGTCAGGCGTATTTTTTCATTGCCCGCGACATGCTTAGAAAATTCAGAGTAACACCATGGACATGAAATTGAGGTTTGTTCAGCTTGAGTCGAAACGGAAGTTTGAGCTCATGAAATTACATAACCGAATGAATTCATAATGTATGTCTCACCGCTGTCGCGGTACTACAGCATTCAGTCTAATGTATACTCATTCATAACATCAATGTTACTACATATTATGGATGCGACTAATCCAGTCGACGTGTAGACAGGCAACTCATTCATTTGGTCAAGTTTATATTAATTCTTTGTCACATTTGATGTATACAAATTTTACAAAATAGCACGAGTTTTAAAATGATGAATAGGACGTGATTACTTGAACAGCAGCTGTAACAAAAACACCCTTACACCCCTGATTGGTCATATTTCCGAGAACGTGATAAAACATAAGCGTACGAGCTAAGGGCAACTCTTCTTAGGCAAAAAGAATTACAAAACGTAGCAAGTTTAACAAAAATAAAAAAAATGACAAAATAATTTCTAGTTTGTTTACTGAGCTGACCTAAAAAGCGTTGAAGTACCCCGTGGTGTCGACGTGTCGTATCGCTAGCGCTGTAGGTTTTTCAACGACACGTTCCCGATAATTGGCAATAAAGGCATTCTCGCTCGATAAAGGCATTTATATATGAGCTCATATGGTAGCATACGCCCCCCATAGTTATAATAATTTTCTTAACATTTTACTTAAATAACAATTTATTAAAAACTAAGTCTAATACTTGAGTTTTATATAAAAAATTAGGCAAAATATACGTTGCCCCCCCCCCCCCCCCCATAAACAAAATTGCGCCCGTACGCCTACGTACGTGCATGAATGGACAAATCAAGTAAAGTTGCTAATGTTGTAAACAGTTTCCGAAAAAAGGCCGGGCCGGCTACACGACTGCTTATATAAACGACCATCAAGGGGTCTCGACCACAGGAGGTCAGGACAGGCTTCCCTAGATTTTAAACGGCTTGGGAATACTGTATTTGCAATGAAGCAATAACTTAAATTCGTACAGTATTTTTTGTTCTTCAGTCATGATAAAGCCAATTAAGAAGATTTGCAAGCTGGTCAAGTAAATCAAGTATTTCAACGGTGTCCATGCATGCTTGGTGTTAACAAAGCACCGTCGGCTCCAAATAGGGGCTTATTGGTATTGTTATTTGACTATGTTAACGCCTATCCAGGCAAAAAGTGGGGGTGGATAAAGCACCCCCTAGGCAATGGGCTTTCCGGTGCCTCATTGACACACGCTTTTTTTATAAAAAGAATTTTTTGTTAATCTATAATAATATATTATGTCTAGACACTTAAATTATTTTAAAAGCCACAAGGCGAAAGAGGATATGAAAAGCAATTTACAAGTGAAATGAAAAATTTCTGAGATCAGTGTAAGATCTTTTGAGGGATGGTATCTTATTTTTATCTGGAACTAGTTTACCAGTTACCAGTCCTTTACGAGTCCTCTTTCCCTTGTCTGTAAAGCAAACAACACTAAGGTAAAAGTATGACTAAAAAATCCCTTTATTTTTCAGCCATCCTTTGAGATGTTTATTATATTTTCGATTGAGCCTGTTGTTAGTGTATTCTTGCGTTCTTCTACACAGACTTTTGACCGAGAATGTTTTTTGCTTTCATAGTATAGTGAATTATTCCGACATATTTTACACAGCTAACCAATTTGGTCTTGAGTACAAGATTATGGCAACGAACGCAAAGAAGGGGATTACTATTTGAATTTGATGAGAGCTGTAGCTAATAGCTATTAGGGATATCTGAATTAGATTAGTGGTGATCTCATTTTAAAAGTTTTCAAAGAAAGTTTCCGTATTGTAGCTGTAGCATATCACATCACTGATGACTTCATTGACTGACTAGACTGTGTTAATGCTTGCACGTCACGAGTTTTGTTTATAATATCTTTTCTCTGTTCCTGCTACACGAATCCAGATGGTTTTGTTTTGGTGAGCTCAAAATTTGACAAACATATGACGGTGCCATGTTTGAAATCATCTTGCTGGAAAGTTTGAAAATAGTCTGATGCTGTACCTAGCTAACAGTGACTTCTGTTCTTCTGAGTTGAGCTTAGGCCTATGGAATTAAGGTTACTGTTTACCGTCACTTTAACTTTGGAAAGTTGCTGTGAAAAATTTTCATTATTATTGCAAATGTAGAAAATGTGACACACTAATTTAATGCCAATCTGCGACAAGAAAATATTTTATTTAATATTGCGAATTTGAAAACATCAAAGCAAATCGCGGCAACATCCTGTGGCGCATCTTGTTTTGAGTCCGAACATTTCGAAAATATATCTTAATTTGATATTGAATAAGTTATGTTGTGTTTACCCAAAATATTTTTATCAAATGCTTTAGGTAAAAAAAAGAAATAATGAAACTTAGTTCCATAGGCCTTAAAGTGAATGAAGAGAAACCACTGCAAAGAAACAAACAAACAGTTGTTTGATGTAGCCTCTGTGCAGATTCTAAGATGAATATATTTACAAAGCGTATCCAATAAAACAAGTTTCACAACAGTTTGGTTGTCAGTGGCGCGAAGATATGAATATTATTTTCAACATGTCAAAATACTGTTTTCAACAAAATACTGTTTCCAAATTGTTGTGAAGTTGGAACAGGTGAACAGAGAACATATAAATCCTGCGGGAAACACATGCGTTTTGCATGTGTTACATTTTTTTTTCATATCTTTACTAGTGAAAATATGGAAAATACGAGTGCTTCAGCTCATGGTAAAACACCCATAACCATATAATTTTTTATTATATGGTTATGGTGTGTTACTGTAAACTAAAACACTCATATTTTCCATAGTTCATGGTAAAACACCCATAACCAAACATGTGTGTTTTCCCGCTGGCTTTATATCTTCTCTGTTCGCTTGTTTCTACTTCTGACCGTATGATAAAAAGAGACATATTGTTCACACCAGTCGAAAATAATATTCAAATCTTCGAGCCACCATGTAATATGCTCTATATACATTATATATAAATTATATTTTCTATATATTTTGTTATCACTAAAGAATTGAATTAGAACATTGCTATTTAGAATGTTGATTCCAAAGAAGAACAGAACAAGTATTTATGAATACCTCTTTAAAGAGGGAGTGATGGTTGCAAAGAAAGATTTCAATGCACCACGTCATCCTGACCTGGAGACTGTCCCAAATCTTCAAGTCATCAAGGCCTTGCAAGTATGAAACCTACACTAACTCATGTTTTTTATGTTTCTTTGAAATATTCAAATGTAACCCTGCCTAGGCTGTTACTCATCTTTCTTTTGCATACTTTTAAGTAACTATTATGGAAGTTTGCTTGACCGCTGTATAAATGATTTTATCACATACTTGTGCCTTTATCAGGGTGATAAACAGGGTGACATAAAAACGATATATCCCTGATATCGCTGTTTGTCCCGCTAAATTAGTTGCAGTCAAAACAAAGATGGCGTCTGATTCGGGACGAGGTGATATCAGTTTTATCGCTTGAAGGACGATATCATAAATGTCCCTCGTTCGCTGCACTCACTCGTCACATTTATGATATCGTCCCTGAAGCGATAAAACTGATATCACCTCACCCCTCATATGATAATATATATATTGAATTAATGCCAGCTACTTGGCTTTTATGCGTTAAGGTAACTTAATCTAAGTGTCATTTTCTGGAAACACCACACAAGTTTATGCTTTGAGTGGTTATCATCATGCATACATTTAGCAATTATTGGATGAGGCTGAGCAGGATACTCAGAATTATTCAGCCCAAGGTAACGCTGACCAAGGTCTGAATAATTCTGATATCCTGTGAAAGCTGAATTCAATAATTCTTTTATCATTAATTCCCCACGAAAAATCGGCGATGCGAATACAAATAAAAAACAAATAGTTTTTTAACTTTTTTAAAGTAACGGCATTTTTGAAATTCATGTGAATTACGGTTGAAAAAATATGCGTGCACCGTATGGACATGACAAATACTACAGTACATTTATTTGTCATGGTCAAAATTTGATATTGACAGAGCAGGACAAAAAGTGATGTCACTGGGTGACAAGAAAATACATGAATATCAGTGATAATAGTACACATCAAAAGGTTTAGATTATTTCCCAAGAAAATTTTCCTTACCCAAAAGATAAAGTAAAATTGAATGTTTGGTGATCAAATTACTGTCAATTAGGTAAAGAATTTATACTGGTCATGTGCTGTTGACTGCCCTACTGACCTACACGTGAAGCCCAGAGCACACTTATCATACATAAGAATTGGGGATTTTCTCCTCACGTATGCGAATGATCATGTGAACAAACAAAAGTCTAGGACAAATTTTATTTTGCTTTTTCAGTCGTATAGAGTTCACTCAATCACATCAGCTAGACGAAGTTATTGCCGATTCTTATGACAAGTGTGAACCAAGCATTAGCTTGGGATATTATCAGTCACTATATTGTTTTTACCTATGTCACCTTGTTATTAGCTTATCACACTTTTGAAGGAACAAGCATGTGATAAACACAGTGTTTTTAACTCTGAATAGTTTGATTTTTGACATTTCAATGTGTTGATAAATATCAGCCTGATATTATTTTGATTTCTGTCAATTCAGATAGTAGACCTAGTTTGCCCTGCCCTAGGCCCACATACTGTCCACTCCAGTATTCAATAGTCATGTATTCTTGTATTATTTAGTCGCTAAAATCACGAGGGTATGTGACTGAACAGTTTGCATGGAAACATTATTATTGGTACCTCACGAATGAAGGTATTGTGATCTTTGTATCAATTGTAAAACAGGTTTTAGTTGACATTCATTCAATGTTCTGAGGATTTGATGATCACTTGAAAATGATCCTTTGAAGTTCCCCTTGTGTAGTTCCCCTGTGAACATGGTCGCAAAAAATTTATATTTTTGGCGGCTAAAATTCGTATTTAATGCTGAAGCAAAATTACACAAATGTGTAAGTGTGAGTTAAAGCACATACTATTGACCTTTATTGCTTTGACTTAGCTTACTTAGCTACCTTCAGTGACTTCGAATAAGCGCCTTACGCGACATCTAACATTTAATTTTTCGCATTGCTCATGAAAATGACGCAAAAAGTTGCTTATGAAAAGGACGCAAAAAGTTGCTTATGAAAAGGACGCAAAAGGCGTACCTGTAGTAGTGTAAAAACTAACTGTATAAGTGCTACGATGCTCGAGTAAAATCCTATCATTTATTGTATTTTATTGCTGATGCCGGTTCCAGTTCCCGTAATAATTTGACTTCATTGGAAGTGGAATGCTCCAGCTTCCATTCTGCAATTTCGTTTGTATTCATATTTTGTCGGACAGTTCCGTCAGCTTGACAGGTGCCTTAAAGTGCTTATAAGTGGTTATTGGTGATTCAGATAGAGCTAAAAAGTTAGTAAGTTATGATTTAGTTTTTTCGTGAAGCGTTTAGTTACGGAGATAACCGGGCTCAAAGAAGCCAGCTCGTTGAAA
This sequence comes from Muricea muricata, assembly GCA_963855995.1. Classification (NCBI taxonomy): domain Eukaryota; kingdom Metazoa; phylum Cnidaria; class Anthozoa; order Malacalcyonacea; family Plexauridae; genus Muricea; species Muricea muricata. Next base: position 116,838,550 of record OY979716.1, read on the forward strand.
AAGTGCGCGCCTGTGGGAGACTGGATCCCAGGAACATGTTTACGTAGACTTGATACACAATTACATAGTCTAGTCAAAGATCAGCCATTTTTGCGTAAAAAAGTAGGAACGTCTAGCTCAAATTCATTCTCGGTGACACATGTATTCGCAATAGAACGCGCCTAGTGACTGTGAAAATTGGTTCCTGCGACCCAGGCCTCTAAGCGTAAAATTTGGATACGCACTTTTTTTCCCAAATGTGGCCAAACTAGCACGTTTAACTGCATTTATCTCCGTCACTAAACGCTGAACGAAAAAACTAAATTATAACTTACTAACTTTTTTAGCTCTATTTGGATCACTAAAAACCCATTTTGGGTTTATAAGCACTTTAAAAAGTTGATTTCATTCAATCGCAGTGCTTGACACTATTTCCATTTTGGTGCGTTTCCGTGCGATGTGTTTGCTTAGCAAGTAGCGATGACTGGAGAAAATACCCTTTTCTATTAAAGCACCTGTTTATTAAACTCCCTACGACTTCAGTTCGTTTGACAGTATTATAAAGACAAGAGGGCACAAAATCTCATATTCTCTTAATTACACACCAAGTTTTTGTTTGTAAACAAACACTCGTTTGTAATTTTTAGTGCAAAGTAGACTTGCATTGTGGTGAGGCGAATTTAATCGAGTGAGCGATCAACATACCCCTAGTATAATACGCTCCTGCGGCCGATTTTATCAAAGGCGTTTAGTTTAAACAATGGATAAATAAAATTTGAAAATCATTTTTATACCAAGTACGGAACCGAAATGATGAGTTTAATAGAATAAATATTTAGTTTTATATATAATTGTTCTTCTAAGGTCAAATAACTTTAGCTGGTTTGTTTATACAACATGCAAACTTGTTTTACATTTTTTACTTATCCACCGTTTAAGCTAAACGCCTTTGATACAACCGGCCCCTGGAGCAAAATGACATACAGCACCTGTATGAAGATTCATTTCATATTTTCTAGGTATCACTTACCTTCGTGACTATCTTAATCTTCCTCCCGAGATCGTACCAGCAACGTTACGCCGACAGACACGAACAGAGGGAGCTCGTGCTAGACCAAAAGGTTCGTGATTAGCTCTAGGTCTCTAATATAATTGTTGATGATATCGCCTCAGTGATTTTTTAAGTCGTAACTTATTTATTGCGTGCGTTTACGTATAATGCCACCTGAACAATGTAGAAATGGGATTGGCGGAAGAACACTAATGAAATTCGCCGGACATGGTTAGCATTTCCGCGGAAATTTCAGTTTAAAACTGGTAACTTTTTCGCGTGTAATACAAAATTTGCAAACTTCGCAGGGCCATATTTTCCGTAATTTACAACATTTCGCTACCAAACTTTGCTGCAATTTTCATGCCGCTCATTCTAACTGTGGTAAAAAATTCCGTTCTTCCTGCCTAGTTCGACCTTTAGTCTATCATGCAAATTGTCCAGTGTGACTAGTTGTATAATGTAGATAAAACTTTGTATCACTAAGTAACTATCCATTTTTCCAGGGTGGAAAAAAAGGTTTTTATTTCTGCCTGCATGGTATAAAAATTATAAATGCCCTGTCAATTTGCAGTGTTTTTCTTTAAAATTTCATATTACAAATCTTCGAACACATAGCCAGTGTTAGAATTTCATGCGACTGGCGAAAACTTTCCTGTGAGCGCCGCTCGCGTGCTTGTTAATTTTTTTATTATCAGTTGCGAGGGTTCAAGGTTGAAGCTAAAGAAAAATTGTGTAAACCTCTGAAATAATTTCCACCTCGCGCTTTCACATGCATGTCCAACTACGTAACTAGTCCCTATTTTTGTAACTGACCTGCTTTCACAGCCATTCGATTAAATATGGCGTGGTGAATTCTTAGTGTATGCTGATATTTTCCCTCTCAGTACCATTCTCGTCCCCAGAGCCTTTTTCCTTACTCGCTGTCACTCGTGGGAAAATAGGCTCTGGGATAAATGATTATAGTACAAATGATTAAATGTACAATTTTTTGCGACTTCCGGTATAAATTACACCTTTCGAGAGCACAACAAAGGGTGTAAATTCATTCGCGATGTTTGATCATGGCTGAGAGTGCTGATTTAACTCCCAAAAAAACTGTCAGCGACCGCGAATTCGAAATATGTAGGTGTTGTGCAAAAAATATTAGCAATAAATCTTACGAAAAAATTTTTCTCTTTGGGATTTAATCAGAGACAGATAACATTATTGATTTAATAAAAAAAATTGGAGAAATTGAGATTTTGGAAACAAACCACAAAGTATAAAGTGCGGAAATACTTCATTTAGCTCTATTAGAGTAATAGGTTTTTACACATGCGCATTGTAAACTAGTGAAGAAAATATGCACTTCCGGAATGATCTATTCCAGGGCTTTTAGCGGGTTGCGAGCTCCCGCAAGGCCCTGGGGACGAGGGTGTCTCAGTAAGTGAGTTTTTAACGTCCAGGTGATTTAAAAACATGGAAAGTACTAGAACTAGTTGTCAAAGGGAAATCGAGTTTCAATCCAAACTATGCTAAATCCTCATGAAATATAATTTTATAGACGAATTTTCATATTTTTTACTGAGGCAGTGCCCAAATTTTTTTTTTTGGGGGGGGGTTGAATCTATGTTTTGTTTTCTCCTGTCTAAACAACTCTCACAACTCCGCCTGAGGAATACATGTGGAGTAATGCCTAAATCTAGGCGGGACTTTTTCAAACGTTTCTTACGTGCAACCCCGCCGCTCCCCAAAAATTCGTCTCTGGTTTCAAATTTGTCGCAGACTTATATTTTTCTTTACGAAACAGCAACTTTACTTAGTTTCAACAAGTTTGATCAAATCACAGTTGATGAAAACAGTAAAATAGATTTCCATTCGGTAGTTAGTTCCTTTATTCACGGTCAGTTCAGGTAGATCAACTGGAACGTTCAAAATAAAGATTGGCGCAGTGGAAGAGCATTATTTGCTTCAATCCTCATCAAAAAAACAATAACGTGCTTGATTTCTTAACATCACGTGTTACAGAAATATCACTAAATGTTCCCTTTCCTTCAGAACCTCCACGTCCTTCTGGCCCTGCCACAGATACCGCTGACCGCGATGCTTACAGACGTGGCCCTAGTGATGAACCAAAAGGTGGAGCTGGAGCAAACTTCAACCCAGGATTCGTAAGTGTGATTTATTTTACTTTTATTTTTTAACTTAAGGCCGATTCGTCGTGATCCATCAGTCAGCAAGTACCCTAAACAGAGGCTGTCAATCCCCCCCCCCCCCCACTTTTCCTGTTTCTATTTATGGCACTTGTTGAGCGAGGAACATGACGAGTAGCGCTTACACAAAAATCACTGACAAAAGCAGGCTCTGTAAATGTCAAACAAATTTCATCTAGCTATATAAACTTTTATGTGTATCATAAATAACCAGTTTCATTGTCTCTATATAGCGTGGAGGAGGTTTTGGCCGAGGTCGTGGAGGATTTGGAACACCGCCATCTTAGGAAATATCGTGTTGTATATTAAAACTTTCAAAATGATATTTTTGTGTTTTGTTTTACTGAAAATCCTACATGGAGTACGCCAAGCTTACCGCTGAGCGCATGCAGGGTAGTTGCACTTGTCTCACAGCAAAAATATCAACCTCGTACCCACGGTCCTTTCTCTTGTTCACGCCATGGGCGGAGGTTTGAAAACCCTGGGTACGAGGTTGCAAAAATATCTGCTTCTTACAATAGTGCAGTAAAATTGTTCTCCCACTACCTGAAACGATAAAGTTAAAAAGGGCCTTCGTCGGGAAGTTACAGTCGAGTACAAAGGCATTTATATCTTCCTGACGAGGGGCCTTCGTCCGAAACGTCGATTTTTGCTGAAAACGCTGGAATTGTTGTTTTCTCGTTGGACCAACGGTTTTTCGTCGCAGTTGCACTTTAAACCTCCCAAACAGTTTGGAGAGAACTAAAGCCCCCGTGTTCGCAGGCGATACAGACTTGTCTGGCTGTTTAAAGGTTTATGCAGTACAAGTTGCGTTTATGTTGACAAGCTGCGTCATAAATTAAACTTACGAATCACATTGAAAACATATACAAGCTCACTTTTTTAAGACTAACTTTGATCCTTTTGACAAAAAAAACATACTAATCTTCATTTGTAAACAATCTGCATGCAGTATGCTAGTACGTGCTAGCCTGCGTTCCAGTCTCGAGTACAGGCTAAGTATGTGCGCACTTATTGAAGATTAGTTCAAGAACCGCGTCATTTATAACACTTCGTATAAAACATTATTGTCTTAGGAATGCCAGGCTGCATGTGCTGACACATGGGCTTCCGAGTCACACCTCACGACCGTGGTTTTCCTGAATGCGTCCGAGTGAAAGATTACAGCTTTGCATCCTAACACGTTCCAATCACAGCCTTTACGCTTTCTTGCATCTGGCCATTAGGAATTACTTTAGAGGTTATTCTCGATACAGAAACACAGTATTTACTTCGATATACCGGCATATTTTATAAAATGTCAACACGATTGTACTCTGATGTTGTTTCCGGCGGTTCTGGGAGCGAATTAGAAAATTTCGAGCCCCAGAAGCGGTCTAGCAGCGGTGGTTTAGTAAGCTGGCTTACTGAGTACCAAACAGAAAATGAAGAAGTGGCTTTAAGCAAAGCATTGGAGATCAGCAAGGTAATTCTTTTTCCAAAACGCCACATGCCGTATGCCATACATGTTTCATAAAGGAAATGTTGGACCTCCACAGGGTCATCTATCTGAACAGTCTATAGATAAACCAGTCGTCATCATCGATTTGACTGAATCCTCGTCTCCAGCAAAGAAATATTCTATTATTGTAAGTCATAGCACCAGTGATAGTTATGAAAATGTTGCATTTCTCCATGCATGTTTGAAATGTAATAACCTTTTTTCCTTTTTGCCAATTTAAGAGCGACGATAGCACAACTGAAGGAGAGAGAAGTCCTTCTATACACTGTGAAAACAGATTGGTTGAAAAGGCCAAAAAAATTGGTTGTTTGATTGATTGGTTGTTAATGGTCGTTTTTACCAATAACACTTGATTATATTGACCAATAAAAAAATTGTATTTTCACTGTCGGGCAGATTGTGTAAAAAAGAAACAACCTCTTTTTTTTGGGAGAATCTGTAACAATTGCACCAATATTCAAGATTTGTTAACGCCAGCACACCAGCAAACAATTAGAACTTTAGTTGCTGGATAAATTTTTTATTGGAGGTTCACTTCAAACAGTGACGTAGCTAGAATGTTAATTGGGGGGGGGGGGGGGGTGGTTATATTCATATATTGATGCTCTGCTCGAAGATTTTCTTCTCAATTAAAATTCAAATTGATCAATTTGCAAAGAAATCTGTCCATTATACATTTCCTTTATGAAACATGTTTGGCATACGGCATGTGGCGTTTTGGAAAAAGAATTACCTTGCATGCTGATCTCCAGTGCTTTGTTTAAAGCCACTTTTTCATTTTCTGTTTGGTACTCAGTAAGCCAGCTTACTAGACTGTCGCTGCTAGACCGCTTCTGGCAGTGGCGTCGCGAGCTCGATAAATGAGAGAGACGTATTCATATATTCGTGTTCTGGAATATTAAGTTCTTTTGAAATCGATTTTATTTCAAAAGAACTTAATTGTGCAGAACACGAATATATGAATATGTCCCCCTCACTTATCGAGCTCGCGACGCCACTGGCTTCTGGGGCTCAAAATTTTCTAATTCGCTCCCAGAACTGCCGGAAACAACATCAGAGTACAATCGTGTTGACATTTTATGGAATATGCCGGTATATCGAAGTAAATACTGTGTTTCTGTATCGAGAATAACCTCTAAAGTAATTCCTAATGGCCAGATGCAAGAAAGCGTAAAGGCTGTGATTGGAACGTGTTAGGTTGCAAAGCTGTAATCTTTCACTCAGATGCATTCAGGAAAACCATGGTCGTGAGGTGTGACTCGGAAGCCCATGTGTCAGCACATGCAACCTGGCATTGGGTAAGGATAAAACGCGGATACGGATGCGGAACAGAGCGGATTGACGGAACGGATATGAGGATAAAACGCGGAGCGGATATGAGGATAAAACGCGGAGCGGATATGAGGATAAAACGCGGATGGGTTGTTTTTTTGTTTAAATCTTTTTCGAAAACATGTTATGGTACTTGATAAAACAGAATTCGCTGCCATGTTTCAGCTGATTTAAATGGGTTGGGGAATTATGTAGACCTGCTATCTCTATTTTTTCAGATTATTGTGTATATTGACAGTATTGACTGAAAACCTTTTACTAGTCCCGTATTCACCCTGTGTTAGAAGTAGTCTACCGAAATGCGACAATTTTCCAACACTGACCATTAAGGTTTACCAAATATTTCTTTGTGCCGCTACATTTTATATTACCTTTGTCAAAATTCTTTATTATCTGTTTTCAGTTAGACAGTTACGACAGAACAACCGTGTTTGTGCATTTAATGAAAAGTGTTGGATGAAATATTTGAAACATTGAAATATTAAAAAATCGTTCGTTTGTTTGATTACTCTAGCTATTGTTCAAATTGTTCAATAAAATAACAATATTGGTGTTTAGTATTCTATAATTACAGTACATTATAAAACATTTACTAACACAACGGCATTGCTCAGATGGCGGCTCTAAAGTTAACTTTCCCAATTTTCAAAATAATTACAGCTAAAGTTTATTTTCGCTAACAATTAACAACTTGCCATGTGATCAAGTTACTTATCGATTATTAAGCTTTTGCGAGGGCATTTTTGAACCCGTGCTTAGTACGATATTTTATTGCTCCATGTGTTAGGGCCTGTTTACATGGAGGTAGGGTGACCCTAGCAGAAGGGTTACCCTAGCAAGCGAGTTACCCTACTACAATATGTTTTATAGGAAGCGTTTACATGTGCGCTAGGGTTACCCTAGCGGTAGGGTTACCCTATCAAATAGATAGGGTTACCCTAGCAGTAGGGCTATATTTTTGTTTACACAAGCCATGTAAACGCGTCAGGTAGGGTTACCCTATCAAGCGGGTCGAGTTATTCGCCTTCAGTAAATGTCAAACAAACAAAGATGGTCACAACACTGAAATGAAACAAAAAAATTAGCCAGACATAGTATCACACAGCATACCACAAGAACTTCGCACGTTAATATCATTTTTTAAATGAATGGCTGAGCGACCACGTTAAGATAGGGTGACCCTACCGGTGAACATAGCCCTAGCAGTAGGGTTACCCTGTCTCATGTAAACGCTCGCTTTTTTCTGACCCGTTTGCTAGGGTAACCCTTCTACTAGGGTCACCCTACCTTCATGTAAACAGGCCCTTATAAAGTAAATATCAGAAGATCTATTGATGGGCAGTAATTTCGCCTATTGGCAAAAATTTAGGGTGTTAAAAAAATCGCAAGTTAAAAATAACTAACAGCTGCAGCCTGTAGGCTATTATTTATAAAACTTTGAGAACACGCGTACAATGCATAGAAATAATAGATATAGAATGCGTACTCCTATCTTTTCTCAGTAAAAATTTTGTCTCCACAAAATGGCGGATTTATAAGGGCATTTTGGCTAGTCCCAGACTCTTACGCAGAGAATTTCGCGCGGTTGCGAGGAGTGCGATTGTTCTTTTTTGTCAAGCAAAGTTTACAGAAAGATAAAAATTCGTGACTTTACATGGAAAAAAATAATACAAAGAAATTGGAGTTACAAAATACAAGTTTTCGAGATTGCTGCAAAAGCCGAAAAAGATAAAACTCAAAAACAGAGTCAGAGGATGAAAAACAGTCTCAACAGGTGTGTTTTAGCGTTTTAAAATACATATATATGAAAACAGTTACGATGATTGATAGTTACAAAGAACGAAATGGTTACCTTTGTTGGTTTTTGTCTGTGTTTCTTAATAATATATTTAAAAGGCATGCAATCATGGCAATGACAATTTCAAGTAATCGATATTTGCTCATACAATTACATTTTACCCTCAACATAATAGTTTACTATAGTTTACATAGCTGCTGTTTTTTGATACGGAAACTTAAATATATATTATTAAGCTTCAAAAATCAATGAAAAACGATTATTTGGTCACTTTGGCTTTGTTTATAGCGAAATTTTTAGTCATGCTTCGGAAATGCAAAATGTTTCAAAATTAAATCATGTTTACGCAAAACTACAACAGTTTTTTGTGCTAAATACACTACTATATGAAGAACTATCTTCACTTCATTTTGTTTCTGCAAGAGCACTATGTTCTAAACTGTAAATGTGATACTGTTTAAGTGATTTATTTATGATGAACCTTGTATATACACTCTGCAGTTCAACTTCTGGTCAAATTCAATATGGCGGATTTAAAAGGGCACTTGCGAAAAAAAGTGGAGACATGATTCGTGACCGAGTACGCATTCTATATCTATTATTTCTATGGTACAATTCTATGCGTTTAAGTATAGTAATTAGATTAGGAACAATTTGCTAAACATAAAGTGTTTATCTCACTTTCGGAAAAAAAGCAAAATAAAAACAAGAGCAAGAATTTGCTCAACATTGTAAAAAACTTGGTAGCCCTGTTGTTACAAATGTTACTGAACGCTTTCACCCCACTTCATGCATGTGTTGACATAGGAGCAAGCATCAAACTTTAAACACATGTTTGTGGGAATCATGCAACATCAGATATCTTGCTCCACTTTCTCTTACTAAACTTTGTATTTAACGTGACGTGTAACGAGCCGAGCTAACACTACACACAACATGGTCTAGTTCCAACTTGCTTTATTTCCTTTTACATTATCTCTATCCCTGTGGTGTTTCTCTTCCTTTCATTAGTTGTGGAGGTATATTTGATGTCTCACGGATGCAGCTGCATCCAGTACAATTACAGTGAAACCCTCCTTATGGCCACCTCGATAATATGGTCATTTTTTGTCCCGTTGAAACACAATGCATTTTATTGACTGTATTGATAAAAGTCATCTAAAACTTGTAGGCTTCAGTTAAATGCGTAAAGCAAAAGAAAAAATCAAGATTTTTTCTAACCAAATCCTGATATTGTTTCGTTAGCATTACTTAAAACTTTTCACGACTTGATCTAGTAATAGCAATTGGTATTGCGGTATGGTGTTGTTGTTGTGCTTTTGAAATATTTTTTAACATGGCTTTTACGTCATAATTGAAACTTTATATTATCCTGTTAATAAGGCCACATTATTTCAGCTCGTTGGTGACCGTAGTAAACGGTTTCCACAATACTTTACCTATTCACTCGTTGGTTTCAGTCCATTATCATACGTCCGATACATGCGATTATATATTTGTGTATTTTATTCCAATAATTAACTTTATTTATATACTCTCGATATTTCCGTTAAGAATGCATTATTTTAATTTGTATCATCTTTGGAAACTGCACATCTAATTTGTAAAGAAATGTTTTCACTTTTTAAAGACAGAATAATCTAAATATAGATAGCAGGTCTACGTAATCCCCCAGCCCATTTAAATCAGATGAAACATGGCAGCGAATTCTGTTTTATCAAGTACCATAACATGTTTTCGAAAAAGATTTGAACTTTAATTCGGACAAAAAAACAGCCCATCCGCGTTTTATCCTCATATCCGCTCCGCGTTTTATCCTCATATCCGCTCCGCGTTTTATCCTCATATCCGTTCCGTCAATCCGCTCCGTTCCGCATCCGTGTTTTATCCTAACTCACCTGGCATTCCTAGTACAATAATATTTTATACAAAGTGTTATAAATGAAGCGGTTCTTGAACTAATCTTCAACAAAACGCCTACTCGGGCGTTCACACTTCCCTCAGAAATTACGGAACTTAGGGTCCTTTTCAGACTTTTCTCACACACGGGGGCTGGTTGGGTTGAATTTTCAGGAGCCTTGTAGTCCTGTGGAGGGATAGCAGGCATCTGAGGAGGGGAACACCTTTTTACAAAATATAAACTGCTGATTTTAATAAATACATAAACAAGCACAGCTCAGTTATTATTACCTCAAATTTAATAAACTTTTTTGTACACAGATGTACTACATTGCAAGATACATTCAAAAACATTTTTAACGCCGTTGCTATGGTTCCACTGTCGTCCCCAGGCCACGCACAGAATTTTTATAAAATAGCTGTATACTTGAACTGGTTATAACAACATGTTACCAGAGGTCTGTCTGCTATACATATGCATGCCTAAAGTTTAATGTGAAGATCATTGTTCGAAAAAAAATGTCCAGGTGGATAAATATAACAAGTTATACAAATTTCGTATCAAGGGCCTAGGGACAGCAGTGTTACCTTGGCAACAAAACTAGAAACGTTTTTTGATGCGTCTTGTTATGTAGTATCCATGTGCAAAATATTATTGAATTTGACTGAATAATAACTGAGCTATGCTCGTTTATGTATTTAGTAAACAGTCAATCGGCCTACTTTTTCATGCTCTTTCACATGAAACAATAAAATTTTCCATTGCCAATGCCTGTTAATATAAATCTGGATAATGCTCATAACAGAAAAACACAGAAGTAAGATTTGCCAAATATACAGTATTGTTTATGAATTATGCAGTTCATTATGCAAGTATTATTGAGATTGGTGAAGGTGTCAAGATGTTAAAATTGTTTAAGTGAAACAGGTTTTACATACAAGACTGGCAGTTATTTTATTCACACAATTTCTATATTGGTCAATGGATGTGATCACGGTGTACATGACATCTTTGACAAATTAGTGGAACCAATAGCGTGCTATGTATATGTGGCTATGTTATGTTTTATTTTACCACGGTGTTGGGAACCACTTACGAAAAAGAATTACTGTAGGCACTAGAGAAGACAAAACACAAACAAGGCAAAGTGATTGTTTTTGTATATATATGATCTTTAGTGCTTTCAGTATTAGAATACATTTTGTTTTCACCAATATGCTGTGGCAGCATTACAAACATGAAGTAGTAAACATCTTGTTCTTATGAACATTGAACATAGTGTCCTTGCATTTCAGCTGAATGACCTTTTTTGAAGAATAGGTATTGTTGCATAATCGATAACTGAACATTGCCATAACAACTAGTCAATAAAATAATGCCATATGAGAACCATGTTTTGACAGTCTCAACAAAGAATATCATAGTACATTGTTAATTATTGACAGTTGCACAAATGAAAATTCATACAATGGCACTTTTCTTCTGTGGTGCTTTTATCATAACAGTACACACTGGCCTTAAATTTCATGTTATAATTCTGGTGGAAAAATAAGGTGTTCAGAGCTTTTGTTGGTCACGATTGACTGATTTGCCAGAAGTACAAAGTTGAAACCAGGCGAATTGTGAAATTCCATAAATTAGTTGTAGCATCGTCTAATCAAGAAATGACTTTAAAAAACAAACACTGTGTCAAGCAAGGCACAACTTTAAGGCAGAACATTTGAGAGAATGTAGTAGTGTGTTAAACCCAACAGTTAAAGGTAGGTTACAGTCCCTTCTGCATATTGGTTCTGCTCATAACAAAGAGGGACCGACTGAAATTTTTTTGAATCTAAACACTGGTTTACATTCATTTGTGAGCAAAGCAAACCAGAACAGTGCCAGGCATTCAGTTAGTAAATGATATTTTACAAATATAGTAGTTCAACATATAAACCAAGCATTTGTTTACATTATGGACTGCAACCTACCTTTAAATACTGTATATATTAATTGAGTTTCTGGAAAATGAAATACAGAACTATGTAATGAAATATCCATAATACCATACAAAATTAAAGGAAAATTCCATAGTTCCCTGTTTATTCATATTTACCGCAAACAACAGTAATTTGCCCGAAATAGAGCATTAGAAAGAAGTGAAACAAGAAAATTGCGGCTAACTCCTTGACGTCCGCCATATTGAAAATGAGCCCGCTGTCCAAAATGGAGAGTCATGCTTGTGACCACGAAAAAAGAACGAAGAGAGAAAAAGGCCATTTTAAGACACTGGCTCTTTCAGTCCAGGGTGAAAAGTAACCAGAAAATACCAAAAACATCTATATATGTACATAATGACCACGTATCCCAAAGTAAACGCACGTAACTAGAAAATTCATAGAGGTTCAGACGTACAGGCTTTTGTACATTGTTGACATGAAGTATCGCATACTTCGAGCCCGCGTTGTCGCGATGGAAAGTCGATTTCTCGTTGACGAACGGGTGGATTTAAGACACTTACCCTTCGGGAAGTGTAATAAGTGCGCACATACTTAGCCTGTACTCGAGACTGGAACACAGGCTAGCACGTACTAGCATACTGCATGCAGATTGTTTACAAGTGAAGATTAGTATGCTTTTTTTGTCAAAAGGATCAAAGTTAGTCTTAAAAAAAGTGAGCTTGTGTATGTTTTCAATGTGAGTCGTAAGTTTAATTTCTGACGCAGCTTGTCAACGTGTCTCCATTTATGTGCTGCTATAATCACTATGATGTCCGTGCTTTCCGCTCAATTTTAAGACTCCAATTATGCCATAACAAGTAAAAGAAGCCGAAGACTTGGCATTGTGCGAAAAAGGATCTGTTTACGCGCTTTTAAAATGATAGATTGTCTTTTATTGAAAACATGCGAGCGCAGCCTCATACTCAATATATGCTATATAGTTACGTTTTCAGACCGTTTATACAGCCAATCGAATCCCAACTCGAATCCCAACTCGAATCCCAACTCGAATCCTAACTCGAATCCCAACTCGAATCCTAACTCGAATCCTAACTCGAATCCCAACTCGAATCCTAACTCGAATCCCAACTCGAATCCTAACTCGAATCCCAACTCGAATCCTAACTCGAATCCCAACTCGAATCCTAACTCGAATCCCAACTCGAATCCTAACTCGAATCCCAACTCGAATCCGAACTTGAATCCCAACTCGGTAAATAGCCGTCCTCTTTATACAGATGCGGTAAATTGCTTTGAAACAAAGCTTAAGAGTTGACTGCATAAATAGTTCATGTTGTTTATGCTAACCCAATACTAATCCAACTAACGGAAGTGATACGCTAATTTGTTTAATCTAATCTAATTGACCAATAGGAAGACACTATTTACATGTTCTTTTTGGGATATGAGTTCTTATGTTTTTTTTACGTGCATTTTTGTGATGTGATTTGTGAGAGATTTATTTTGCGAACGATAAAAGAAATGATATTTTGAATATTAATTGTTGTGCAGATTCAATTATTGTCTGGGCGACGGGCAATAGTTTTCAACAAAGCTTGCCAGCCGCGAGTTTACAGTATTATTTGTCGGACAAGGCTTTTTGTCACATAAAAATATATAATTACTTGTAATTTACGAGTATTCTAGCTCGTTTACACAAATACATACAGAAACAATGAACCGGTCTTTGATTTCATGAAATATCCCTAAAGGGAAATGGCAACAGAAATTGAATTCATCAAGATATTTAATATGGACGTCTGCTACAAATATACACGTCTGTTACAATTTTTTTATATCTGTTTCACGTGGGATATATTCTCACCTGAAACAGCGAGCTGTCCGCCATCTTGAATTATGTTTTTGTGACGTCACATATTAATCATTGTTTCATAAGACAACAGGTGGAATTTTGTCTGAGCATGCGCTAGAATTCGCGCGGTTAACAGAAAAGACACATGGGACGAGTAAATTTAACATGTCGATAGTTTTTGAGCGTTTTAGGTGGGTTTTTGACCTGGTTTTTTCTTCCAACCCAGTTTTTATTAATTTATTAAATTATTGGGAAGACTAGGAAGGTATGAGAACGTTCGGAGGCTAAATAATATAAAAATGCGGCTTTTGCGCAACCTTATACATTCGAGCGGCCTCGGATTCCCACGGAAATGTCTAATAATTCCTCCTAACCCGAATTTTGAGATGAACAAATTATCCCCCAAAATAAAGTATGTGTTTCAAGCAACAGTTTTAACTATATTTCGTTTTGAGGTACTCGACTAGATTTTGAAGTATTTTAATTTTTGTGATTTTATTGTGTTGATCTTCACCCCCATAAATCACCCTGTATTAAAGTGAAGGGAGAGGGAAATATATTTGCATGATTTCAAAACTATTCATATTTTCTGAATCAATAGACTCCAGTCTTTCAAGTGATATGCTTTAACGAACAGGATTGGCAAAAACATGTCATTTTTAGTGGAATATTCAGAGATACCTGTTGGGTAATACAGACTATGTCAGACAGTGGTGCCGGTTTCGTTATCAACCCCAATTTTGACATCAAAAATACTTTGATTAGTGCAGTAAGAAAGCTTTGAAGATTGATTTAGACATGCTTTCGTTTTGAGGCACTCGACTAGATGTTTTACAATCTTAAGTTGAATATTTAGCTTTTTTCCAATTTTCAGCAAAATCACGATTTTTGCACTAAGCATTTTCAAGGATTTAAATCATTAATAAACTTTCTAAAGGTGTTTCCGAGTGGAAAAAGACATGAAAAATAAATGTCAAACTCACCGTGTGTTTATTCGTTTAATTTCGTCTGTCCAAAGAATGAAAAAATCTTGCATCTTCGAAAAAATTATATTTCGTCCATACTACGTCAGAGATATTAATACTTTATAAATGGCTGATTTCATTTAGAAGTCTTTTACCCATCCCATTTCCCCATAACCTTCGTAGTAAAGAATTTAAATTTTGCAAATCTACTGTTTTCTTCCAAAAAAAGAGGCCCAAAAACTTGTTTTTGCTCATTTCGACAATTTTTAGAAGAATTTTTCGCGACCGCCCGCAATTTACTGACCAGCAGTGACAAAATTCCCACCTGTTTCATAAGACCCCATTTGGGACCTATCATGCATATCCATGGTGGCGGACAACTTAATATTTCAAATCAAAATTGTTATATAATTATTTCATATTATTTCTTAATTATTCTTGATAAGGATTGACGCATGCGTATACGGGATAAGTCGGGATGTGCGGAACAAGACTTGGGAGTTCAATGTTGTTGAGTTATATAGTTGAATTAAATCGTGAATTTCACCAGTCAAACGCATTGTTGAAGATATAACAATTGGCGACGAGGATGGGATATTAATATTCATTGGCAAGATTGATTATTTAGGAGTATACGGTATTTAAGGTGGCTCCCTACAGTTGTCAAACATTTTTGCTATTTTAGTTAACTTTCATTTTCAATCACATTTATGCTTAATACACATTTGCCAAGGAAATATGATCATTTTCAGCAAAGATATGAGGTTTCGTGGTATTCATATTTGAACAAATTAGAACAGTGTTGGTGTTGCCATAGCAACTATGTCGATTTATCTTGAGCACTGTTATTGTATGGTATGGTATGGAACACTTTATTTAACCACGCTGACCTCTACAGTTAAAACTGATTTCCAAGAGGGGCGTGGAAAAAAAAAATAGAATAGATAAATACACAATATACCTAAATTACAATATTACAATACAAGAGAGATTCGAAAGAAGACTACTATAAGACTATAACAGGCTAGTTGCATGTGTGAGAGAGTTAAGATGTGCTAGGCTCTCAGCATTTTTAATCTCACTAGGGAGTTCATTCCATAGTTTAGCTCCATTGTAGCCTATACATTTTTTTAGATAATCAGTCTTTGGAAACGGAATATATAAATTCATATTGGAATTTCGTAAATTGTGATCATGAGGTCTGATCACTGATGAGGTTGAAAATAATTCTATAAGCACTGTAGGAGCCATACCATGAGTAATTTTATACATGAGTCTGGATTTTGATTGCAGTCTGCGCTCCTTTAGAGTTTTCCACCCGAGCTCTGCCATAGCAGCATTCGATTGACCGTGCTCGTTTGGATAACCCATAATAATTCTTGCTGCCCTATTTTGTAGACTCTGCAGTTTATTTGATAATATATTGCCAATCGGATCCCAGACCTCACAGCAATAATCAAAATATGTTTGAACTAAAGAATTATAAGCAGATTTAAGGGTATCTCTACACACAAGCGGCTTTAGCCTTGAAATAGCACCAATGCCACTAGAAATTTTCTTTACCATGTTTTCAATATGAAAATCCCAAGAAAGAAACTGATCAATGTAAACACCAAGAGATTCAGTTAGTATCACTTGTTTTAGATGTTTGCCACCGACAGAGATACATGGTTTTTCAGTGAGATTATTGATGTTGTGTCTGGATCCTATTAGCATATATTCAGTTTTACTAAGATTTAAACAAAGTTTATTTGCCATAAGCCAGTCATTTACTTTATTTAAGTCATGATTCATGGCAAGAGAAAGATCCTGTGACGATTTACCGCACACAGTAAGTGTTGTATCATCTGCAAACATTCTTGGCGTACAGTAAGTTAGACAGTTTGGTAAATCGTTTATGTACACGAGAAAAAAGAGTGGTCCCAAGATCGATCCTTGAGGAATACCACATGTGACCGATTTACATTTAGAAAACGACCCATTTATGAAACATGTTTGCGACCGATTTGATAAATATGACTCGAGCAGTTTTAGCGAACGCTGTTCTACTCCATACATTTGTAATTTTTTAATTAAAATTTCATGATCAATTGCCTGATTTCAGAATTAATTGATAATAACTTTTTGTTCCTTCGGTGAGTTTTTCTGAATTTTTCTTTAATGATTTATGGTTGAAAGAGGAGTAATATATTAAATTTTGAGACGGGGTTATCAAGGCAGGTCCTGGGGTATACACGAATAACTATAACGGAAATTCCCTCCTATAGAATTTCTTGAAATTTTGATATGTTTTATTGCTTATCATATGGAGCAAGTGTGCAAAATTTCAAAAAAATTCACCGAGGGAAACGCGAGAAAAACACTATTAAAAGCGAGTTGATGTTGCTGTCGTGACAAAATATCGATTCGACATGATCGGTATCTGCGCATGCGTTTGAATTAAAATGCGTGAAAAACGCGTGTTTTTTAGTTGGCTTTTTTGGTAATTTCATTGTGAGTTGTTATTATTATTATTCAAAAATCTTTATACACGGTAGCCTATTCAGTAACCTATCAATATTTAACTATTTACAGAACTGATTTTCAAAGGGCCGTGTGTTAAGAGCGAAAATCCTGATTAATTAATTAATGATTAAGCAACACATATTTAAATTAATATATATACAAATACATACAAACTAATTAAAATATAAAAACCCAATCAATTGTTTTTTTCAAGTCGTCGCTTAAAAGCACTAACTGATAGCTCGCGGAAATCACCAGTTATTTCGTTTGATAATTCGTTCCAAGACTTTGCTGCTCTATAGGAAAAGCTCCTTTTTAGGAAATTAGCCCTAGGTTTTGGGAGTGCTAATTTAGTATTGTTACTTTTCAGGCTATAAATATCATTATTGCACTCATTAAATAATTGTTCTAAATAATCAGGTCCTAGTCCGGTTAGAGCTTTAAATGTCATAACAGTTTCCCTATTTTTTAAATCAACCTCAATTGGCTTCCAATTAAGATCTTTCAAAATTTGAGAGGAACGAATATCATATGTACTAGAGGTAATTATACGCGCAGCTCTCCTTTGTAATTTTGATAGCTTATTAATCACACTACATGAGCCATCGTTCCATATTGTGGAGCAGTAATTGAAGTGAGGCAAAACAATGGCATTATACATTTTTATTAACGTGTGTCTTGGGACGAAAGGTCTAGCTCTTTTTAGCAGGGCTATACTGTTAGAAATTTTTGTATATATATGTTTGGCATGTATGTTATGAAACACTGTATGAAACGGATATTTTTTATTATTTGAGACAAACATACAAGATAAATCTTCAGAAAACAAAACACGAAAACACTATACTAATTGAATTGATGCATGTTCATCAAATTCGTTTTTGTTGATAAATCCGTGTAAAAACGTTTCAAAACATTCAACTGCAAGTTAAAAAATTGGTTTAAAACAAGTATTAGCAACTCCTGTAATTTGTAACTGTCTGCAGTGTACTTTCATATTAAATTCAACAGATAAAATACTACATCTGAATGGAGTTGAATGACAGGACTTACATAAGTTTTTTCCACAATTGGAGAATCCGTTTGAAGACAGTATAAGATAGCATTTTGATCCGCGATTATTTTTTAGCATCGTTAAAGACATTGCTTGAACATAAATGCGAAAGAACACGTTAAAATATGTCTTAAAAACTGGTTAAAACATACGTACTCTTTAACTTTTAAAAAATACTAGAAAAAGCGAAGAATTGCCATGTTTTGGTGCAAAAAACCCCTCAAAAACAACTTTCCGCGGCTTGTTTCATATTGTTTGCCGAACCACGAAAATTCCACGCGAAAGTCGTGAGGATGATGTCTGATGTCACTGATCCATATAAATAATTTATAAACTGTACCAAACTGTAGGGAGCCACCTTAATTCGGGAATATTGACTATTGTTTTCCCGCGATGTCTTCGACGTCGTTATTCGGCGTACTCGGTGAATTTGACCCTTCTACGGAGCTATTTACTGCTTATTTGGAAAGGCTGGAACAATTCTTTATAGCTAATTCGATTGGACAGTGCAGTGCTGAAGCCTCACAAGAAGTACTTGCGGGTGCAGACAAGAAAAAAGTCGCTGTATTTGTTTTTGTTATGGGCAAGAATTCGTATGCCATACTTCGTGATTTATGCAGCCCAGATTCGCCTAAAGACAAAAGTTTTTTGCAGCTCTGTGACAAGTTAAAGGATCATTACAAACCTAAACGGTTAGAAGTCGCTGAAACGTACAGATTTCATCGATGTGTTCAGGAAGAAAATGAGAGTGTTTCTGCTTATAGTGCTCGGTTGCGACGTCATGCTCCCACTTGCAATTTTGGGGAATTCCTAAGCCGTTCCCTTCATGATCAGTTTATATGTGGAATTCGTAATTCAGCTACTCGGAAAAAATTACTCAATGAAGACCGTACTTTTCAAGATGC
Organism: Muricea muricata; assembly: GCA_963855995.1. Taxonomy (NCBI): domain Eukaryota; kingdom Metazoa; phylum Cnidaria; class Anthozoa; order Malacalcyonacea; family Plexauridae; genus Muricea; species Muricea muricata. Next base: position 116,857,527 of record OY979716.1, read on the forward strand.
ATTAAAAGTTGCCATTGCTGATGAAGTTGCTAGTAAAGAGACTTTAGAAGTTCAAAATGATGCAAAACCTGGGGATGAATCAGTGCATTCGATGGGTGATAGTAGGAGTCTACTAAATCAACAAAATCGAAAACCATCGGTACCCTCATTCCAAAAATATTCATACGCGTGTTATTCTTGTACATGTGGAAGTACTGAACATTCTCGAAACCAGTGTAGATTTCGGAATGTTGTTTGCAGTAGATGTAAACGCAGGGGCCATATTGCTCGTGTTTGCAAAAAAGGTAACATGGAAAATAATCGTGTGGAACAGAGACTAGATTCCGATGCAGTGTTTTCTGAAGAAGAATTGTTTACAGTGTTTGACGTCAACTCGTTATTCACCTCAGAAATTTCTGTATCTTTGCAAATAGAAAATGAAGAATGTTGCATGCAATTGGATACTGGCTGTGCCTTATCATTAGCTCCCGTCACTTTTTATGAGAAATTCTGTTCTCATATTCCCTTGACAGCCACAGCAGTTAAATTATCTACGTATACTGGTGAAAAGATTCAACCTTTGGGAAAAATCAATGTTACTGTGACATACGTTGGAACTGAGTATTCCCTCCCATTACTTGTAGTACCACAAGGGTGTGGAGCTCTATTTGGAAGAAACTGGTTGAGGCACATTAAGCTAGACTGGAACAAGTTGCCTGGAATTGAATCACAAGTGCCCTGTCCTGCTAGAGCAAGATGTTCAGAAATTACAGATAATCACAAAACTTTGGAGGCACTTCTTTCTCAGTATGATGAACTGTTTGAACCTCAGCTGGGATGTTATACAGGTGAGCTTGTAGTTCTTAATGAAAGTACTGGTGCCAAATTCCATAAAGCTAGACCAGTTCCGTATGCATTACAAAAAAGAGTGGAAAATGCATTACTGAAAATGGAAAAGGACGGTGTAATTGAAAGAGTTTCTTCTGCAACCAGTGCAGCCCCTATTGTAACTGTGGGCAAAAAAGACGGAGATGAGGTTCGTGTTTGTGGTGATTTCAGTGTAACATATAATTCTTGTGCCAATGTTGAAACTTATCCAATGCCTAAAATAGAAGACATGCATTCTGCATTACGAGGTTGTACAGTATTTAGTGTATCAGATCTGAAGCAAGCCTATCATCAAATTCCTGTTTCGAAGGATTCTCAAAAGTATCTTACGATCAACACCCATATGGGCTTGTTTGCTTTTAAAAGATTACCTAATGACATTCATTCAGGTCCAGCAATATTTCAGAGAATTATGGATGGGTTATTAGCTGATATTCCAAAAGCTGTTAGTCGATTGGATGACATTCTTATTGCTGGAACTGATTATCAAGATCATCTTAACACATTGTCACAAGTTCTAGAACGATTGCTTAAGTATGGTTTCAAGTTGAACAAGACCAAATGCAAATTTCTTCAATCCTCGGTTGTATACTTAGGACATTTAATCGACAGTGCCGGACTCCACCCAACAATGGATAAGTTGGCAGCTGTCCGGGATGCACCTCCTCCAAAAGATGCTGTTGCTTTAAAGTCATTTCTTGGATTGATTATGTTCTACTCGCGTTTTATGCCTCATCATTCTACTGTGTTAGCACCACTGAACAGCCTCCTTAAGAAAAATGTTCCATGGAGATGGACAAAAACAGAAGATAATGCTTTTATGGCAGCTAAGAACCTTTTATTAAATTCTAGAACATTGGTGCACGATTCCATCAATATCTCTGTGGTCGTTCGTTTACTATTCTGACTGATCACCGTCCTCTCCTTACCTTATTGGGACCACATCGTGCTGTTCCAGCTCATACAGCTTCCCGACTACAACGATGGGCTCTGATTCTTGCATCTTATCATTACAAGATTGAATACCGCAGCACAGCCGCCCATGCAGATGCTGACAGCATGTCCCGTTTACCACTACCCCATACGTGGTCTCCGAAGAGTGAAAATGTGGAGTGTTACTTTTTTGAAGCAAGTGTCGTCACGAATGTTACGGCTGAAATGGTAAAGAAACAGACACAAGTGGATCCTATCCTGTCCTTAGTATACAGATATGTTCAAAACGGCTGGCCTTCCATAGTTGACGCCAGTTTAGTGCCGTACAAGAACAAACAAGATGAACTTACCATCCATCAGGGATGTCCTCTTTGGGGTGCCAGAGTTGTTGTACCATCGTCCCTTCGAAATGAAGTATTGGCCGAATTACACGAAGCCCATCCAGGGATGACAAGAATGAAGGGTCTTTCCAGATCTTACGTTTGGTGGCCCAAGATAGACTCTGATATTGAAAAGACGGTGTCCACTTGTCTTGTGTGCCAAAAGATATTCCGAGCCAGTGCAAGCTCCTGTACATTCTTGGACATTTCCTTCAAAACCGTGGTCTCGAATTCATATTGATTTTGCTAGGCCTATTTCTGGCACTACGTACTTGCTGGTAGTAGATGCTTACAGCAAGTTTCCAGAAGTGGTAAAAATGACTAGCACGACATCTACAGCTACCATCAATGTTTTACGAGATATATTTAGTCGTTACGGTCTTCCCGAAATAATGGTTTCCGATAATGGACCACAGTTCATTTCAAGCGAATTTCAGCAGTTTTGCCGTAACAATGGAATAATGCACCGAACCTCCGCAGCCTACAAACCTTCAACAAATGGTGAAGCAGAACGAGTAGTTCAAATTCTAAAGTCTGCAATTGCACAAGCTCGAGTCACTAAACAAGATGTGAATGTTGTTCTGGCCAGAAGTCTTTTAGTATACCGGAATACTCCACACACAACGGCGGGCGAAGCACCTTCAGTTTTACTTTTGGAGAGAAAACTGCGAACTCGCCTTGACCTTCTCCTTCCTTCTGTTAAAGAACACGTGAAGAAGCAGCAATATAAAGTTCTTGAACGTAACGGTAGTCGTAATATAAGGTCATTTACCAAAGGGCAAACGTCTTCGTGCGTAACTATCAAGGGAAAGAGAAATGGATTCGTGGAGAGATAACTGAAGTGGAAACGGCATGTAGATCAGTTACTGAAGGATGATACACAAATCGCAGGTAAAAGTGAATTGGATGATACAGAAATATCGTCAGAAACGAGTACAAGTCCTGTAACGGAGAAACTACCAGAAACATCTGATGGATCGGGAAGCACTTCGGACATTGTCACGGGTGCCAGTGGTGATGATTCCCCAGCCAGGGACAACAATTGCAATCCAGATGTTCCCGAACCCGCCACAAGTGATGCAGAAGCGGTTGAAAGACGTTATCCTTTACGAATGAATCGAGGAAGACCGCGACAACAAACTGAATAGTTTAACTTGTTGATGACATTTTATCACTACCTTAACGAACACAGTTTTTTAGTTATTTAGAAGGGAAAATGTTATATAATTATTTCATATTATTTCTTATTCTTGATAAGGATTGACGCATGCGTATACGGGGTAAGTCGGGATGTGCGGAACAAGACTTGGGAGTTCAATGTTGTTGAGTTTTATAGTTGAATTAAATCGTGAATTTCACCAGTCAAATGTGTTGTTGAAGATATAACAAAAATATCTCACGAAGTAAGACAGGTATAAAAATTCTGTAATAGACTTTTGTATATTGTTTTGGAGTGTCTTTCAAATGAGACGATAAAAATGTTTGTTGCTATTTCCTTTTAACAAGACGCCTGCTGAGGCGTTCACTCCACCTGCCCAGAAGAAAATAGGTACAGCTTTAGGTGTACTTTCGTAAATAGAGTAAATAAATCGCTGACTTAAACTGTACAACAGGATTGTTCAACGGTCCTTTAAGAGATATGCAATTATACATTGCTAAAATAAATTGCTTCCACGCTATGATTCTGATTTGCTACGTATCTAAATTGTAATTTACGAATGGGCAATGCGTTAAAATTTTCGTAGAAGGCCCTCTTAGAGTCATGTGGTAAATGTCCTTGCCTGGTGCTGGAAATTGCAAAAAGATCAATAGTTTAAGAAACACTCGGTACTTGTAATGTCAGTAAACAATATATATATATATATATACAGATATATATATATATATATATATATATATATATATATATATATATATATATATATATATAACCGTGATCATTGATTGAATAAAATCTCCTTAAACTTGTGTTTGTGTAGTCTTTCACCTTCTAAACCGCCTCCGAGTGTCACAAGGGCTCGGGCTGCCGTAATGACAGTAGCTGGTGAATGGAAGGCAATACACAATTTTATCATTATTGGTTTAGCTTGAAGTATATGACAAGAAACGGGTATATGTCTATATTAACGCAGTGACACTTTATTTATCAGGCGCTGTGACACTTTATTTATCAGGCGCAGTGACACTTTATTTATAACGCAGTGACACTTTATTTATCAGGCAACTGACAGATTATTTAATTATTCACAAATTTTACAGCTCAATTATATTCATAGGTGGTGCTTTGTTACATGACGACATTTGCTAAATAGTTCGGAGCGTTTATTCAAAATGTTTTTGTTTAATTTCGTCCTTTTAAAAAGGACAGCTTTTCTTCAATGCATAGGCCACATCTTCTCTGGCCGGGTTTCATGCCGGGATTTTCTTTGTGATTCCCCACTTGATCTTGTGTGGTCGGTTGCTTCTCTTCAGTTGCCAAATGTATCTGGAAAGTTCGGCCTCGTTTTGGTATTTGATGTTGTTGATGGATTTTGTGTGGTTCCGGAATCTTATCTTGAATTCGTTGGCTGTGACCCCGATGTATGTTTTCGTTTCGTTATTGTCGGTTGTTGTTATAATTTCAGTCTTGTATACCACATTGGCTTGAAGCCATCTCCTGGTTCCAATCTATCGACAACAAGCAAAGGAAATTGTTTATTTAATTCCTTCGACATCGTAGATTTCTACCCATCTATTTCCGAGCAACTCTTAGACCGAGCTAAATCATGGGCGAAGCAATTCACTAACATCACTGACCGCGATGTGACAATAATCAAACACACCCGTAAATCACTCCTATTCCACCAAAACCGTGCATGGTCCAAACGGAATTCCGACAACACTTTCGATGTAACCATGGGAAGTTACGACGGAGCCGAAGTTTGTGAACTCATCGGGCTGTTTATTATGGGCGGCCGTTACCTCCAAAAATACAACACATGTAAAATGAATCGTCATAAAGTGAAATGACTCATAAAAATGACAATTGATTCGATATGTTTTGAAATGACTTAACGTAAGTTGGTGATATGATTGGACTAGATCAGAAATGACCCGTCTTTATGTGAAATGAATCATTAAATTGCGTAGTAAATCAACATGTGCCGAGCTAATTCGTGCAAACCAAGAAGATTGGTTTAACACGTTGTGCAATGACTTAATAAGTTATAGAGAAATGATTCGTTCAGATCTGAAACGAATTATTCCGTATTGAAACCATATAATGTGTTCCGCAACGGTGCAATATAATATGAAATGGCTTAACTAAACTTGATATCACTTGGCAAAACATGAAATCATTTAATCGAATCCGATATGATTCAGCTAAACGTGAAATGATTCGACCACATTCAATGCGACGTAATCTGAAACGACAAGACGTGAAGTGAATCATCATGATGTGAAGTGAATCGATAAGATGTCTCCACTTCATGTTAGCAATTTCCTTTTAATAAACGTAACAGAAAAAAACTTCAGCGGGAATAAATTTGCATATATTATCATATGTACGACTTGAGTCGTTCACACACAACACGCGCTTAACTTTTTGTTCACAAAACTAAAGGTATGTATGTTTTAACTGTTTATTCAGCGTTTAATCTATAAAATCCCAATTAAATTTAAGCGCACTCATTCAAGTTATTTATTTATGAAATAATATACTGATTCGAAGGAAAATATCAAAGCATGAACATTTGAAACAGTGCAGTCCAAAGTTCAAGTGAGCACATTCTATTGAAATTATAAAGCAAAGGGTTGTAAAGCATTTTTGATGGATAAAAGTTGAGCCAGCACTGAGCTGGCTGAGTTGTATATACCTAGGGTCATTCTATTTACACTCCTCTGTAGACAAGTTTAGAGTAAATTTTAACCCTTAAAAAAAGATTAATGTCAACTTTTAGCCATCAGAAATGCTTTACAACCCTTTGCTTTATAATTTCAATAGAATGTGCTCACTTGAACTTTGGACTGCACTGTTTCAAATGTTCATGCTTTGATATTTTCCTTCGAATCAGTATATTATTTCATAAATAAATAACTTGAATGAGTGCGCTTAAATTTAATTGGGATTTTATAGATTAAACGCTGAATAAACAGTTAAAACATACATACCTTTAGTTTTGTGAACAAAAAGTTAAGCGCGTGTTGTGTGTGAACGACTCAAGTCGTACATATGATAATATATGCAAATTTATTCCCGCTGAAGTTTTTTTCTGTTACGTTTATTAAAAGGAAATTGCTAACATGAAGTGGAGACATCTTATCGATTCACTTCACATCATGATGATTCACTTCACGTCTTGTCGTTTCAGATTACGTCGCATTGAATGTGGTCGAATCATTTCACGTTTAGCTGAATCATATCGAATTCGATTAAATGATTTCATGTTTTGCCAAGTGATATCAAGTTTAGTTAAGCCATTTCATATTATATTGCACCGTTGCGGAACACATTCAATGGTTTCAATACGGAATATTTCGTTTCAGATCTGAACGAATCATTTCTCTATAACTTATTAAGTCATTGCACAACGTGTTAAACCAATCTTCTTGGTTTGCACGAATTAGCTCGGCACATGTTGATTTACTACGCAATTTAATGATTCATTTCACATAAAGACGGGTCATTTCTGATCTAGTCCAATCATATCACCAACTTACGTTAAGTCATTTCAAAACATATCGAATCAATTGTCATTTTTATGAGTCATTTCACTTTATGACGATTCATTTTACATGTGTTGTATTTTTGGAGGTAACGGCCGCCCATAGTTTATACTCAACACCTTACAAGATCGCTTTGGAAAAGACGTTGGATTGTACCGCGATGACGGCCTGGCAGTGATTAACACCAGATCTGGCAGACTATGCGATAGGGAAAGAAAAGAACTCGCCACTGTGTTTGACAATCTCGGACTGAAAATAACTGCACAGACTAACCAGCTTCGCACGAACTTCCTGGACCTGACCTTGTACCTGAACAACGGTTCCTACAAACCCTAAAGAAAACCGAACGACGACCCACTCTACATCAACCAGTTTTCCAACCAGTTTTCCAACCATCCGCCTCCAATCATACGGGAGCTACCCCACTCTATCAACCGACGAATCAATAACCTGTGCTGCGATAAAGAAACCTTCGACGAAGCAGCCCCAACATACAATGACGCCTTGACGCGAAGCGACTTTAACGCACAACTAAAATACGAACAACCAAAGACTAGCCCAAGCACACGCAACAAATGACAACGAAACGTAATATGGTATAACCCCCCTTTTAGCAAAAACGTAAAAACCAACACAGCACGCGAATTCTTAAAACTAATCGACAAGCACTTCCCGCACAACAACAAACTACATAAAATATTCAACAGACACACAGTGCGCGTTAAGTTATAGCTGCAGCGAGAACATGAAATGCTTCATCAACCGACACAACAAGACTATACTAAAGAAACACGACAAGCAAAACACCAACTAAGCACACAAACGACTCACGCCTCTGCAATTGCAAAACCACAATCAGTGCCCAATGCAAGGCAACTGCCTTCAAGCCAATGTGGTATACAAGGCTGAAATAACAACAACCGACAAGAACGAAACGAAAACATACATCGGGGTCACAGCCAACGAATTCAAGATAAGATTCCGGAACCACACGAAATCCATCAACAACATCAAATACCAAAACGAGACCGAGCTTTCCAAATACATTTGGCAACTGAAGAGAAGCAACCGACCACACAAGATCAAGTGGGGAATCACAAAGAAAATCCCGGCATGCAAACCCGGCCAGAGAAGATGTGGCCTATGCATTGAAGAAAAGCTGTTAATTTCAAAAGGACGAAACAAAAGCATTTTGAATAAATGCTCCGAACTATTCAGCAAATGTCTTCATGTAACAAAACACCACCTATGAATATAATTGAGCTATAAAATTTGTGAATAATCAAATAATCTGTCAGTTGCCTGATGATCGCCTAAGCGCGTGAAACTCAGAGTAGCGACAGCAAAATTTGCCTTCCTCATTATTATTTACTCGCTCTGCCAGTTATGGTACTGAGCGCTCTAAGTTATCATACCAACATCGCAACCTACCTGGTTCTGATTTCTGGATTATATATATATATATATATATATATATATATATATATATATATATATATATATATATATATATATATATATATATATATATATATATATATATATATATATATAATTATACACAATGCCTCCACATTAATTTTAAAAACGAATGGCAAAATATAGACAACTATTTACAACAATATATTATAGTGCTACATAACATAGCAAAATGAATGTACATAGAGCCAGAGGCCTGCGACAATTAAGTTCATATCATATGGGACTGAAACAATGCTATTGTGTTTGAAAAATGTTATTCCAAGTTACTGTTCGCTTGCATTTTCTATATATAAAATACTAGTGATTATATGAAGTTTACCATGTTTTAGACATATTTTTTGTGTACTGAAGTAACTGGACACATCAAATTCCATACATGCACGTTTTTGCTGCATTTTCGGCACGTGAGAAGTCAAGCATTTAAATTAGTTTGCTTTAATCACAGTATTAGGTTAATGCGACACAGACTGACAGACCTCTCTGTAACACTGGATACTCATATGTTACAATGAAAAATATCACTTGAGATAATCCTTTTCTAGTAACCATGAGTTGTCATGCAGAGCAAAACCAAAATCTTTTAAGTTTCTTCTTTACATACTATGTTCAGGGGCAGCACCTTCTATTGAATGGGTCCTGAACCCTATCAGCAAATCATTGAATTATTTACGCATGAAATATGAGCATCTCAGTGTAGGTAGAAACTACAATAAAAACATTGAGAAATGTCATTATAAAAAATTAAAACAACAAATAGGTAAATTTGTTTTCCTTATTACTCAGCCTGCCGTAGGCGAGGCGGAGTTTTAAATTCGCCCTGTTTCTGGGTCTTTTTTTTCGGTGCCAGAAGTCGGTGCAGCGCTCATGGGTGATACCGCTGGGCACAAGCCGCGTGAGCCGACCTAAACACGGCGTTTAAACTCAATTTCCAGCGGAATATGTCAACAAAACACGCATTTTAACATGTATGCTAGAACATCTAAACCGCAAGAAGGTTTTACGTGCAAAGATTCTCATGCAAAATGTTTTAAAACGACAAATTCCACCGCGAAACTTTACCGAGGAGCGATGTATCGCGGTGAAGTTTTGAGAGCGTGTTTCCGTTATTTTCTGTTGTGCTTCCACTTTATAAGAAATTTACAAATCTCTAAACAAGAATCAAACGCAAATTCTACTGAAATATCCATATACAAAACACAATTTTTAACATGTAATAGTGAACAAAAAGAGAAAGGAAGGTTCTTTATCAAAACATTGCTCCAGAAATGTTTTAAAACGGCAAATTTTGATAGACTCCATCATTCCATGATCAAGGAGTGAGTCCAGGAAATGTGTCCCTAATTCTAATCACGAAGTATTCGTTGTGATTTCTTTCCTTGGTTTTCTATACCTATGGTGAGATGCTGATATTTCGTGCAAAATGATTTATTTGCTCGTGGGATCTCATACATTTATAAAAGGTAAGAGACATTTAACATTCGATTCCAATTCCAGAAATACATATGTTAGTCTAAAGTTCCCAACAAATTATATCGTGGAGATTTCAGGCAGTGTGCTACAGAATTGATTTAAATGACGCTATCAGGTTAATATATTTATGTATTGTAGACACTTTTAGTAAAATTTTCTTTACTTGCAACTACCCAAAAGTAAAACAGCCATATTATTATTATTATTATTATTATTATTATTATTATTATTATTATTATTATTATTATTATTATTATTATTATTATTATTATTATTATTATTATTATTATTATTATTAAAATACACACATTAAGTAGCTTAGACAGCTAAATTGTTATGTGATTTACATGAAAAAGAGAGACGAAATCAATTATATGTATATAAGTACAATTACAGAGTTTTTGTAAAACTACAATCTATATTAAAAATAATTAATTAAAAGTGCCCCAGAATACCAAGGCCATAGTAGTTCAATAGTTAAAATATTTGAAATCCAAGAAAAAACCATTAATTATTGTCAAAAGCCATATTGTATTTGCGGATCGCATATACTAAAGGACTATTGTTAAAACGTTCTGTTTTGCATTTAAAATTATAAAATTTATTTTCATTAAGTCTCGTGTGTTTCTCCCGTACCAGACCGACAATAGGCGGCAGGCTTCGTTTAGTTTGTGGGTTGGCTGTTTCATGTCTTTTATTAAATTTACACACATTATATCTCTTCTGTATTCTAGATTGTGCAAACCACATTCAGTTAATGCCTGTTTGTAAGTCTTTCTTGGACATATTATTTTCATAGCGCGCCTTTGAATTCTCTCTATATCTTTAGACTGTTCCTGTGTCAGGCCACCATGCCAAATTTGAGCTCCAAATTCCACAATTGATCTGATAGCCGAGATATAAAATATCTTTAAGTCTTCTCGTGGAGCATTGTACCCTTTAAGAGTTTTTAAAAAATATAACCGCTTAGCTGCCTTCTTTACAACGTATTCCGTGTTTGATTTCCACTTGAGGTCATCATCTATCCATAAACCGAGTAATTTATAAGAGCTAACTCTTTCAAGGACACAGTCATTTATTTTCATTGCAGGAATAACTGTTCTATCTTTTCGAAAGTCAATGATCATTTCTTTACATTTTTTTGCGTTTAATACCATTTTCTCGTTTTCCGCAAAGGTTTTTACTGACTCAATTTTCTTGGGTATGTTCCCAATTTCCATTCCAGAAACGTGATAATGAACATCTAACGCCTCCCAACTCGTGGTATCGTCCATGAAGAGAATCGTATCACCATCCACAACAACATCCTCGTTTCCAACAACTTGTTCTATAACACTAGGTAGCATATTAATTTTAATTACAAAGGCAATTGGTCCCAATTTACTGCCCTGTGGGACGCCCCCAGTAACATTTTCAAAATCAGATGTTTCTTTCCCAAACTGTGTGAAATGAGATCGCTCATTCAAGTACGAAGCAAACCATTTTATCAAGGCGGGTCTTACACCCATTGATCTCTTGTTTTCTAGCAATTTATTGTGATCGATGAGGTCGAAAGCCTTGCGAAAGTCGAGGAAGACTATCCTAATCACTCTATGCCTTTCGTCCATTAATTTGTGCCAATTATGTAGTAAATTAACTAAGGCATTAACTGTCGATGATCGCGGTAAACCACCATATTGAGAATCCGAAATTTTCCCAGTGGTATCATCATACATCCACTTAACTGCAAAGGTTTCTTGGATTTTTGCCAGGACATTTGTTAAAGCAATTGGTCTTAAATCTTCTGCAAGCGTACAAGGTATTGATTTTGGAATACCCGACACTTTATAATTCTTCCAAACTTTAGGAAAAGTTTTAGATTGAAAGGATTCATTGAAGATTTCGGTCAAGGGTACAGCAAAGTACTTTGCAAAGGTCTTCAAAATTTTCAGTAATGGATCGTTAGGGCCAGGTGCTTTATTAACATTAATTTTTTGCAGTTCTTGTTGCACTTCATCGACGGTGATTAGTGGCAAATTTTCCGCGCAATGAAGTTCTAGCCATTCTTTTCCCACTTTTGGGTAATCCTTAGTTAAGTTTGCAAAGAAATGGTTTATGAAGCAAGCAGACCGTTTATCATCCATCAACAGCCCAGTAGAGCGATCCACCATCGTTGCTTTAGCCGACTTTTTGCCAATCAAACGCTTAATGACTTTCCACCAAGATTTTGGGCGATTTTTTAGGTTTGGACCTACTTTATTCTCGTAGAAAAAGGTTTTTGCTTTCCTAATCTCTGCCGAAATCTGACTTCTGAGCTTCTTTACACATTCGATATTTTTTCTTTTAAAAGCCATGTTCCTTTTAGAAATCAGGCGTTTTATTTTTGGTGTCATAAAGGGTTTGTCCTTGCTGTGCATTCTGACTGTCCTTTCCGGAAAATGTTCAGAGATCATATTATTAGTAATGTGCAGAAACGTATTAACTTTTTCATCGGTACCAGAGATGTTGAGCACAGAAGACCAATCGTAATTTGCTAATAAGGCATCAAAACGTTCTAACTGCTGTTGTCGAAACTTTCTTACTTTAATTTTAACCGTATTTCCTTTTTCTGAAATGTTACACTTAGATTTCCAGATAATGATGTTGTGGTCCGAAGTTGAAAGTGGAGCCACAATTGCCGGAGTCTGGTGATAATCAGCCATATTAGTAAAAATTAAATCCAATGTACTGGTGTCTCTAGTAGGGTGCATAACAATTTGTTTCAAATTACAGTGTCTCTCTAAACGTTTCTGTTGAAAGCCATTACTAGCCGGATTGAAGTCACCTCCGAGAATAATGGCAGTATTTGGGCTTTCGACGCAGAGCTTGTCATAACAAGTGATAAAATAGTCATAAAGATTATCGATCTCAGATGTAAGTAGACTTGGAGGAAGGTATACACATCCCAATGCAATCCTTGAAATTGATCTTGGTAGCCACTTCGGCCGGATAGTAACCCATAAACATTCAAAGAATTGATCGTTTAAATCATCACGTATTTTTAATGGTATATCATGATTAATATAAATTGCTACTCCCCCGCCTCTTCCACACAATCGGTCTCTTCTGACAATGTTTAGGCCAGAAACGTTAACAATCTCATCAGGGACCGAGTCTGTTAGCCATGTTTCTGTCACGAAAATTAGGTCTGCTCTGTAGCTTTCCTTAAGGATTTCAAGTTCATTTACTTTATTAGCTAATGATCTTGCATTCGACAACATTAGGTTAGGAAAAGCTCTTTCATTTCCTTTCACAGATTTTCCGCCTGAGACTCTAACAGAATTGATAGAGACCTCATTTAGATTGTTATAATCAGTTCTAATAATAGGGACGTTAACAAGATTGCCAAAGTTTCGTGTGCGCATCGATTTTGTTCGGCTGAAATGCTGACCTCTGGGCCTACCCATACCAAGTACTGTAGGAATGCTTTGCATGTGTTTCTCTGCCATTATACGTATGTTGTATATTCCTCCGTTTGGGGCATATTATTAATCCTCTGTACAACAGGTTTTCTTTTGTCGTTTTGTCGCCAAGGCTTGCAATATACATACATAGGCCAAAACGTTTTCTCCTGAACTTTCGAAACTGATGCTATAGGTATGCCGATTTTTGCCGAGATTGTCCCCTTACGTTTGCTTGGGAAAACAGATATATGGTTAGGAATGACATTTCGCCTCGAAAGGTACAAGCTTATTTGTTTTTCCTTTACATGCTCTGAAATTCCTGACACAAAGAAAGACTTAAATTTTTTCCGTTTTCGTTGTACACCGACAAAACCATCAGTGTTGGATAGCATTTCATCACAGTTTTCTTTATGATTATCGGAAGATTTTGATATCAACTGAGACGAAATATTTGCATTGTTAGATTTTAAAACTTCTGCATATGTTAATTTTTTCTTGCTATTACATCTCCTTTGTCCAGCGTCGCCCCGCAACTCATTAACAATACAAACGTAACATAACAAGCTCCATTGTCATTATTACTCAAAATGTTTTTTTCCCCTGGGGGAAAATAGACATTTTTATTTGTAGGAGGATCAAACTGATCGTGTATAGTGGATGCAATTGCTGAGGGGACGACCAAGGGGTTTTCTGTATTGGTGTTTTTTGAATATTTGGATAGGGCGCCCTCATTAACATCTTTAGATTCAACTATTGAAACATCACGAGCAGCTGTAGGCGTTGTGTTTTGGTCCATTAGAGTTAGGCCCATTAGACCAATTGGCTCTTTAGAATTAGGCAATGAATTCTGATTGTTATTAGTATCCCCATTCTTCTCTACTTGAGTTGTTTCTACAAGGCTCTGCTCTCGTTCGGGATCATAACTCACGTTATTTTTATTGAATATTAATTGACATTTATCCTCGTTTAGGAGACGCACCGAGGCTTCTAGGCTTGCTTTCTCTTCATTAAGCGATTTGATTTTTATATTTAGATCGGCAATAGTGCCTGCTAGCCCATTCATGCATGCTAAGTACTCAGCATTTTCTTTCCTAAGATTTGCGTTTTCTGAAGACATAACTTCATACTCATTTCGAAGCTTATACAACTCTAAGCGTGTAGTATCACTCGATGATTGAAGGGTTTTGCATTTAGATTCTAGATTATCTATAGAAATTTTGTTTTGTTCTGTAACTTCTTTTAGTTGTTGGAATTGAAGTTTGAAATCATTTAACGGTTCACTAACTTTGTCGTTATTATGCAAATTGGAACATTCGAACCTGCTACACGTTTACCCTTCACTTGAACTTGATTTTAACTGAATTTTCCTGTATAAGTCTTCTTCTATTTGCTTTGCTCCAGATCCTTGAAATAACAATGTTTTTTTACCTTGATACCATTTTATTTTTACAATATCACCCTCGGTTGAGATTTCATTCTCGTTTGTAAATGCTCTCGCATCTCCGCCGGGAGAAGACCACTTTCCAGATAAATTCAAATCATCAGCGATGAAACGTTTAAGCGATTCCAAATCGCCTCGCCACTTAAGTTTAGAATCTTCGATAATAAGATATTTATACTTATTTTGCTCCATGGTTCAATTCCAGGGTCTGGTTAGTAATAAAGTAAATAGTTATATAAAATATAAGGAGCTCAAAAATACACGTCTGTCCACCATGTTGAGATGCTAATATTTCGTGGTATTAGGACAAAAGAATCTTGTTTAATATATGTAGCTACTATGAAAGTCTTTAATTTAAATTAAATTCTAAAAAATGCAATCTTACTAGGACTCTGGGCAGAGTTTCTGGCAAGTCACTCAGACCATAGGCGGCCCAATTCAGTGTGTAGTTTCATATAGAGATCAGTGCGCACGTAAACACACTTCGTAGGAAGTGTGTTTACGTACGCACTGATCTCTATATGAAACTACACACTGAATGGGCCGCCTATGCTCAGACATTGATTTTTGGTTATCTTAGTGATCACATAAGATGTGCTAGCGATGTCTTAAAATGCCTTGGAAGGTACCCTAATAATAACTGATTTAAAAAGGAGTTCGTTGGGCAGAGCAGAAATAAGTGAAATACTCCACCCTGCAATGAACGCTCTAGCCATTGCTACAGCCTTGTGCCCATTTTCGTTTTGGCAGGCGGAGTGAACGCCTTAGCAGGCGTCTTGTTAATCTTATCATTCGCCAAACCTCCCCCCACCCCCTCCACCAGAATATTTGGAAACCTTTTTTGTGCAGGTGCCAGACATTTGTACTTAATAAGTTTCTCCCACAGGCCAGGTATTGTGTTCCCTCTTAGCATTTGTGTTGCCTTTTGCTGTGAACACATTCCATAAATAGACCTCCTCAGCTTAAGTAAGTAAGTAAGTAAGTAAGTGAGTGAGTGAGTGAGTGAGTGAGTGAGTGAGTGGGTGAGTGGGTGAGTGGGTGAGTGGGTGAGTGGGTGAGTGGGTGAGTGGGTGAGTGGGTGAGTGGGTGAGTGGGTGAGTGGGTGAGTGGGTGCGTGCGTGCGTGCGTGCGTGCGTGCGTGCGTGCGTGCGTGCGTGCGTGCGTGCGTGCGTGCGTGCGTGCGTGCGTGCGTGCGTGCGTGCGTGAGTGAGTGAGTGAGTGAGTGAGTGAGTGAGTGAGTGAGTGAGTGAGTGAGTGAGTGAGTGAGTGAGTGAGTGAGTGAGTGAGTGAGTGAGTGAGTGAGTGAGTGAGTGAGTGAGTGAGTGAGTGAGTGAGTGAGTGAGTGAGTGAGTGAGTGAGTGAGTGAGTGAGTGAGTGAGTGAGTGAGTGAGTGAGTGAGTGAGTGAGTGAGTGAGTGAGTGAGTGAGTGAGTGAGTGAGTGAGTGAGTGAGTGAGTGAGTGAGTGAGTGAGTGAGTGAGTGAGTGAGTGAGTGAGTGAGTGAGTGAGTGAGTGAGTGAGTGAGTGAGTGAGTGAGTGAGTGAGTGAGTGAGTGAGTGAGTGAGTGAGTGAGTGAGTGAGTGAGTGAGTGAGTGAGTGAGTGAGTGAGTGAGTGAGTGAGTGAGTGAGTGAGTGAGTGAGTGAGTGAGTGAGTGAGTGAGTGAGTGAGTGAGTGAGTGAGTGAGTGAGTGAGTGAGTAAGTGAGTAAGTGAGTAAGTAAGTAAGTAAGTAAGTAAGTAAGTAAGTAAGTAAGTAAGTAAGTAAAAACTTTATTTCACTACACTAACCCCTACAGCAGAAGCTGGTTTCCAAGAGAAGCGTGGGTAACACAAATTATTACAATTAAATACAAATACATTACAGATTACATTACAATAGTTATACATTATCAATTAAAAACCAGATAAAATTGTCTAAGTGGCCAGCTTTCGCACACTTGAATTAAAGTGACTGAGAGATTGTATATTTCTCTGCTCGTCCGAGAGGCCATTCCACAATTTTGCTCCTCTGTAACTAAAACCTTTTTTAAGATATTCAGTCTTAGTTTTAGGCAGATAGAGCTTTGTGGTAGAGCCTCTTAAGTTACAATTCTGAGATGAAAGCGTCTTTTGAAAGATATCGATTAATTTTTTAGGCGCTAAACCATGGGTTATCTAGTACATGAGACTTGCAATAAATTGAGTTCCACGTTCTTTTAGAGTTTTGAAATTTAATTCATTTAAAGCAAGTTCCGATTGACCATGTTTATTTTTACGTCCAGTTATTACTCTAGCAGCCCTATTTTGCAGTTTCTGGAGACGATCAGAAAGAGTAACACCAATCGTATCCCAGACCTCGCAACAATAATCAAAATGTGGTAGAATGAGTGCAGTATAAGCACAAATTAATGTTTAAGACTGAAGACATGGCCCTTTAGAAATATTCGTGAAGATTTTCCTCTGTTATCCACGTAGAAAGTTCCCTGATGATTCGATGTAATTCAAGTGCAAGGGTTGGAAATTTTCTTTCAAAATATTCTTGTGGACTGACCACAGCGCATTGGACGTCAGAAGGTGGTGGTTTATCACGCCAATGGGTTTCCATGTTTCGAATGAATCTTAAAAGATCGGTCATGTCGTTTCCGTATGAAGGGCGACGAGGGCCAGTCATATACGCTATCACACAAGGATCGATGCTTGATGACCAGTTGGTGAAAACAGGCGATGATTTGTTTAGCTTCTGAACAACAAGTGATGCAGCCTCATTTTTTTTAATTTCTCCAACGTTACCAACACGCGAGACAAATTTGAAATTTTCTTCAGCCGTACGTAGGTATGGGTGTTTGAGACATTGGTGAACATCGGGTCGTTTGGAAGGATCATGTTGAAGCATCCATGTAATAAGATCTTTAGCGTATGCATCACTTAAATCTTTCAAATCAAATTTTCCTTCTAACAAATTGTGATTTCGACTAATTTGTTGACCGTATGGATGTTTTCCATTGGTCAATATATAGTAAGATAACATTCCAGTTACCTGGATGTCTGATTTTTTCTTATAACGAACTTGAATATCAGCATCCTCTTCTTCATCGTTGTTAGGAAGTGATTCCACTGACATCCAACCTGGAGTTCCACTAACACCACTCTTATATGTAGTTTGCTCTTTGGGTAATGCTCGACTAATCCCGAAATCAGCGAGAACCATCTCACGATCTACATTTACAAGTATATTCGATGGTTTCAAATCTCGATGGAGTATTTCTGGATGACTGCAATGAAGAGTTTTCACGCCATAAAGTATTTGACGTATCATCTCTGGACCCTCTTCTCTAACTTCTTCAGGAGATAGCTTCTTGACATAATCCCGTAAGTTTTCTTCATGTAAATCAAGAACTAAGTACACTGTTTTGCGATTGTCATCTAGTTCGTGAAAGCGATAATTGACGATATGCTTTTCTTTACGAACTTTTGGAAAATTTAAAACTGTTTTCTCAATGTCACTTACTTGCTTACATTTTTTTAGATTCATACGCTTTATGGCCACTTCATAGCCGTCAACAGATAGCCCAACATGAACTTCCGTTCCGTCATTTCCATCGTCGATTTTGAATTCCTCTTCAAAACAAACGTGATATGTTCCAATTTTCGTTGTCTTTGATGGATCAGTTTTCAAAAGCTTTATTAATTCCAATAGTTTGTCACGGTGCCTTATCGATCTTTTTGTCCATCGACTTTCAATGTCGTTTGCTGAAATAAATAAGCGTATACAGATCCAGATGGTATTTTTTCATCAATTTCAACACATTAGGCAAGTATGGCAAAATGACAGAATTCGAATACTCGGCATATTGATTTGTTTTCTTACACCTATACATCGAATATTTCATGCATATACTAAAAAAATTGCCAGAAATTTTATTAAAGATTGCAGAAATTTTTCATTTTTGACAGCCTCCGTTATAACCACTAGTATAGCAAAGAAGAAACATTGCCCAAAACGAAATACAACTGCATGCAAAAAAATAACAAACGTACCATTATTGTCCGTCACTTGTTCGTCAAGCCCAGAATCAGAGTTTGCAATTGTTGTTGCCGCGACTTCCACTGTGGTCGTTAGTTCGCATAACTCGTTTTCTTTTTGAAATGTCACGACCAAAGATTTGCTTTTCATCTCTTGTGGTGTCGTGACTACTTTTATGGCAACTACATAACAATAAAGACATGCATTCTGCAACATTACTGGTAAAATAAAATCTTCTATAGATAGTCCTCCAAGTGCATTTTAAAATCAAAACAGGGAACGCGATTAAATTTTGCCTCTTTACTTGATATACAGTACTGTGCAAAAGTTTTAGGCATCCCTCTTTTTGCCTCTCACGTGAAAGCTAATATCTAATTTAAAATAGAGCCGAATTCAGTGAAAATTTAACATGTGGTAGAGACAAATGTTATTTGCCACGAGTTACTTTTAAACAATTGATAATGCAAACCGGAAGTTTAGCTATTATCGGAAGTACTGGTTACAACTTGTCCTCAAATTCAAAAATGAAGCACGCAACTTAACTTTTTTGTTGAAGTTTTCAGCGTGATCCTGTTGAAAAGTGGTTACAGTGGTTCAGAAATAACAAAAATCTTTAGTGCGAAACGTTGATTTAAATTTGATCACTTTGCAACCAGGTTTAAAAATCTAATATAATATGATGCTATGTAAAGCCGTTTAGTTTGACCATTGGTTGTTGATATTTGCCCTAAAATTAAAATGCTGTTATTCCGTATAATCTGCACATGCTAAAACGTTGCAGAGAAATTGTCATAAATAGAGTACCAGGAGTATTCGAGAAGGACTGTTTTTCAGACGAAGAGATTTTATTCAAAATTGAACACTGCATGTTGCACCAAATTTATCAATATTTCTAAAATAATTTAGTGACTTTGCTACAGTCCTACTGCAAAAAAGATTAATTATTCAAAAACTGTACATGGATATAATGATGATATCTCAAAAAAACAGTATATCACCATTTCGGTTATAACTGAACTTTCGGTTTGCAATATCCATGTTTTTAACAAACAAGTTGCAAGTATCGTTTTGCTCCATCACCCGTAAAAATTTCATTGTAATTGGTTCCATTTTGGGTTAGATATGACTTTTTATGTAAAAGCTAAAAACGGGGTGCCTAAAACTTTTGCACAGTACTGTATACCATAGATAAATTTGAAGAGCTAGTGTTTTTTAAATAATTAGTATCTAGTAGAGTCTAGTATCTATTAGTATTTAGTATAAAGTAGTATCTGTGAGTTAGCAGTCATGCAATGTTATATCCTGATTTTTCAGCTGAAGAGAAATGTTTAATTATTAGAAGGTACATAATTATTAAAAGGCATTTTGACTGTTTTTTAATCATCAAGCGAGAAGGTCCATAAAGTTAATGACAGCCATCCTGCAACTGCTGGAACATCGACTCTCAACGCTCCCGCAGTAGCGCCCCAAGGCCAGAGACGCGCCAAGCGGGAAACATGATGATAATGAGTATATGCAGGGAGTATTCAAGTCTGGATGAAGTACAATAGAGGAATTGTACATTTTTAATTTTAATTTTTTAATTTTTAATTTTACAAGCTTTGTCACAACACTAAGCAAACATTACAAATTGTGACAGGGTATCACAACAGCTTTTGGCCAATTACTGTGATCCCAAAATAACAAAGATACAATTTACAAATTTTAAATAACAACTGGATGTTGCAGAAACAACCTCCATTACATACAAACACGCATACATTACATTACGCACATACATATTACAAATACACTACAATTAATTTAAAAACAGCACGTAATAAGTTTGGTTAGGTCCCGGGCCTGGTTACATTTAAGACAAATTGTTTTCCAAGATCGAGGATCATCAACGTTATAGTTCAATTCTAATGCAGTATGGTAATATTGAAGTAAGAGCTTTTTAAAGATAGTTAGAGAGTTAAATTTATTGGTTATTGGTCGTGGTAATATGTTCCAGATCCTTGTGGTCCTTATTGTATAGGTCTGTTGGTAGGTGGAAGTCTTGCATTTTCTGACTTGGAACTTTTGAGAGTTCGCATCCAATGATCTTGTAATTCAAGAGATTTTAGGTTTTGGAAGGACTGATTCTGAAATACGCATGATACCGCAATTTGTTTTATAGAAAAAGAGCATGTCTAGATATTCGTGCCAATGACTCAGAGGAAGAAAGTTCAGATCAATATGCCTTCACAAATGAAGGGTAGATCCAGGATGTATTTAGAAGCACGTCTCTGTACGCGTTCTAAGCGAGAGATGAGGTCAATTGTTTGCAGAGACCAAAGTTGTGTAGCATAACCCATTTGCGACCGAACAAGTGTAAAATACAGCGTCCGACGTGCTTTACAGTTCGTAATTGTTCTTGTTGATCGTTTAATAAAACCCAACACTTTACTTGCTTTTGAACATTGTTCAAGCACCTGTTTCTGCCACGTCAAATTATTCGATATCCATATGCCTAGATCACGCTCGTTTTCAGAGTCACGTAAAATGTCATCTTGTAAAGTGTAAGGATACTCAATGCTATGATGTTTTCTGGTGACCCGCAGAGTTTTACACTTAGAAAAGTTCAAGAGAAGACCAGCATCGAAGGAGGTAGATTCAAAATTGGTCCGGTCCTCTTGTAAGGCTTTTGCATCACCGATATTTATTTAATTTTATTAAATTAAATCAAATTATTTAAGTAAATTTAATTTTTTGAGTAAGATATATATGAAACTTTGAAAGATGGACTGTGTCGTCAACAAAAATGTTGGTGTTGCCCAATTGTCGAACAAATACACTTAAAAATATTAGCTATGTCATTGCTGTTGTGGAAGGTTACAAGAGCATACCAACACCTTTAGCTGAGTTAATTGCCGATTGCAAAAAGTTCTTTACGTGTTCCAATATATTTAGCATGTTCTGGAGCTTTAGTAGAATAAATATTAGAATGACTAAAATAAACAATCAAGACTTATAAGCTACGAAGAAATTCAGAAAGGTTGTCGCAAATATGAAAGCGACTCGAATTTTTGAACTGTATTTAAACTTTTGAAAAAGCCCCGTACTATTTCCAAGCTACAAACCTTCAATATCTTCAAACACAACCAAAGCTGTGCTTTCTTCAGGAAAAATTTTCACGTGTTTGATTAGCACTCGCACATTGTTGATTAATTCAAAGTGGGCACGAACGACGCTTTCAGTCGCCCCTTCAGGAAGTCCACGCACCACAATTGATCTTGAAACAAGTGTCACATCCAAAATCTTTCCTTGTAAGATTTGTTCGATACTGACAACTCTTTTCGCCACTTAAAGTTCAAACAGTTTATAATATATAATCAAGAACATAATAATGCTAAATAACTGAGTGGACTGCACACTTTTTTGATAACTTAGTCTCTCATTTTTAAATATAGGTGTAAAGGGAACAAACATCCTATTTAAGTTATTTAATTTCTTAATTTTCTGCATGGTAAATTTGCTTGTAAACTTACTGTGGTGGCTTGGCACTTTTCAAAGCAGATTGCCGTGCAAATTAAAATGTGTTTCAATATACAACTGATGAAAAGCACGATTTTAAATTGATTTAAACGTCACAAGATTAGTGCTTATTAACAGTTAACTAGTATTGACAAACCTTGACAATCTTCAAACATCACCATCGCGTGTTTTCCTCCAGGAAGAAGTTCGACTTTTTCAATATCACCTCCACCATTTTTTTTCTTTTGAAAATGGATGTAAATATTGTTCTCCGTGACCCCCTCAGGAAGTCCGGAGACAAAAATTCTACCAGATTCTTTGTTCCAAATCCCAACTTCTTCCTCAATAAGTTCAACACAGACAATCTTTCCCAAGATTTTTACCTCGGTACCAACAACTCTCCTTGCCACTACAAAACGAAAAATATTTTCTCTTCACTTAAAAGTTGCTGGATAGATTCCAATAATCTGACATATAGATTCCTCTAATTAAAGTGCAACTAACACCTTATATGATTTTTTGTATGTGATATATTTGGATCATTTTAAGAAAAAATGTAATATATCTTTATAGTCAAAATCTTCATCGTCATCAAACTTTCACTGATAAAGTTTCCGGATATGATGTCATTATGTGAATTGCAAATAACTTTTCCATTGTTTTTTTTTTGCTCCATTTCATATTAGAGAAAAGTTGATGAAGATGAGGATTTTGACTATAAAGATATATTCCATTTCTTCTTAGAATGAGCCAAACATATCACATACAAAAAATCATATAAGGTGTTTGTTCCACTTTAAGTTTAGTTTTTGCAGATGTCTAGCGTATATTATTTAGTAAAGGCCTGATTCTACGCCAGCGAAATTCTTCGCGAGAAGCTGCTTATGCAAAATACGGATGGTTGGGCATGACTGATTCTTTTCAATTCTCTCACTTTTTTCGCTTTCGCAGTGAGTAGAACTGATTTCTACTGACTAGTGAAGCGAGATTTTTTCGCGCATAGAGTGAATTCAAAGGAATTATTCATGTGCAACCATCTGTATTCCGCATAAACAGGTTCTCGCAAAGGATTTCGTTGGCGTGGAATCAGGCCTTAACACCACGAATACTATCATATAAATAGCATTTGATTAGGCAGCATACGGATTTTGACTTTGATATCAACGAGCTTGAAAACGGTAAAAAACCCCAGTGCATTTTGCAGCATAGTTTAAAATGTAACCAACGTCTGCTCGAAATGATTAGCACAAGACGTCCGAGAAAGAACCCTTTCCAAGATAAAGTAATTACACTACGTATGATACAAATTAAGTAAAGCTACGATTACATGTGCGACTTTTGTCTCGCGCTTGCAACGCAACGGGTCCAATATCATCGCATTGCCGGTGCGACTGAAATAGAAAAGCGTGCAATGGAAATTTTTAAACGCATATCAACAGACTAGTCCCTAGCCCTCTTTTTCATTAGCACACTACCGTCTATTAGCAAGCTTCATTTCACCTTTTCACGCATTGACGTTCTGAGGCTGTGAAGTTTCTTCGCGAGAATCTAGATTCTATATTTCTGGCCAAGTGCCTTTATCGCGAGTTTTTCCCTTGCTTTGTTTTTCAAATACATGGCTTCTGTATTGTGGATGAGATTGATTCACAACACAGGATTCGTTTGGTAAACCGAGTTTTTAAAAATCAAATCTTCAGGCATTACTTTCTCAGTGACTGCGAACACTGTTTGTGATGTCTTAAATGTTGGGAAAAAACGCGACACGCGTCCCGAAGAACAGTTTTAGCCTGCACTATTTGAGTACTCGAATTTCATTAGTTGATGGTTGGAGCAAGTAACACATGTAATAAGATATTGTCTGCAATCCTTGCCGAAAGTTGAAATGATTTAACTTGCAGCAACGTTGCCGAAGAGATTAAATTAAAATTGCGTTGCCGCGCAGAACATGACACCGTTGCGTCGCATGGAAAAAAATCGCACGTGTAACCTTCGCAAAATTACTATACCAGTGAACTGGAGCACAGCCCAATGTGGAAATGAAAAGATTGTGCGTGTATTTGTTGTGGTTTTCATTGGTTATCTGCAACTGCTGAAGTTTTCTTTTTATCATTTGCTTTCTTTTAAAGTAAGTGAATTTTACTGAAATGTTTCTATTTACAAATTGAGTGAGCGGCAATGTTGTTTTTCTTGTTGACCAATCAAATTACACTAATTTTGAAATGCATATATGATAATAGAAATAGTACGCAAACATAATCTAGATAAATAGCGAATGGTTACTTACAGTTAGTCTCTCGTGTACGTTAATAAGATGATAAAAACTTAATATAAGAGAACATTAGAACGATCGATGCATGAAAGTTTCTAACTATATATACCGCTCGTTCCAATCCATCAAAAAGAGAAAATTGCAGTAGAAATTAAATTGCAATCATAGAAATAATGGACATAGAATGCGTACTTCATTCTTTCCTTAGGAAAATTTTGGCTCCGAAAAAATGGAGGATCTCGAAAAGTCTTGGCTTGATAGGATATCATAAAGGTTGAAATACCGAGAGAGCACGGGGACCCTAACCCTTGCTCTCTCCAGTGATTTCTTGATATTCGACCTTATGTAATTAGGCTAACCTATAAAGACTTTGCCGATTTCAAAGGACATTTTTAATTATAACAAGGAATTTCGTGCGGTCAACATTTCGTTGCAGAGGAAGCAAATCGAATACGGGTACGCTCAGAAAAAAGTAGAGACATCATTCGTAAAGCCCCTTACAGAGGAGCCAGTTTAGTATGAGAAGTTTTTCAATTACAAGTTTACTTTGTCAGGCGTACGCGTGTATGCACAACAATTTCCTTCTGAGAATTTTTCATTGATAAGTTTAAACGTTCTTGTGCACAAAGTGTAACATACACCGCCGGCCAACGCACTATTGGGCTCAATATACTTTGACACATTTTCTATGCCAGTGCACTCACTTGTTGAAAAGCTACAGTAGCATGCTGCTTTTGAACAAGTATACTTGTCAAAGAAAAGAAATGGCAAAGTGGCGCGTACAGACGAGCAAATATAAAACTTGCCACATGAAAACTTGTCATAGAAAACTTGCTCATCTTCAAGGAGCTTCTTAACTGAATATCAATTAATCCTAGTCATCTTACCGCTTGGATCTTTAAATTTAACATGTGCTATTCCTTTCTCTAGATCTAATTGCATTCTCTCAATTTCTCCTCCTCCAACTTGGTCGTTTTCAAATCTGTCAAGCATAGAGTCATAAGTCGCTGACACTGGAAAATCCTTTACTAAAATTGTTTTACAAGGGGAAGGAAAATTCTCGATTGATATATCGTTGCCGTCCAACGTGGGCATCTTCTCTAAACCTTCCTGTATCTGTTTCATATCTAAACAAAATATCAAAAATATTTGTTTCTTGAGTGCACGAAAAATTTATAGAACCGTGCATCTTGCATGAAATTTATTGAAAACAGTATTTATTTTCCTGTCAAAAACAACTGTTTTCTGTCCAAATTATTTTCACAAACAAAATTTCCAACTTCAACCTCGGTAGGAACAATTCACATCATATAATTAGTATACAACTATGTTGATAAATGTAAGCACGCAATAGACCGCTCACTACCTGAAACAAAATAAACAGTTTTCGGCGTTTCTAATTCGGGCCTATTCACTGCTACAAAGGATCTTTCTTAGCCGATGTACAGAGTCAATCTATACTTCATATTGAGTCTATGCTCGAAATATCGAATTCTGTTTACATCAGGTAATAATACATGTCGTTTCACGCATAATTTCGGTAATAATTTACACCGTCTACCCCCTTTGGACGCTACTGCCGGTATTCTTTTTTGCACCCCTCCCTAGGTAAGCACGCATACAAGACAATACCGTGAATGACCCCTGCCCTGCCCTCTCCCTAACATACTAGTCTTGCGCAGAGTTCACGGATCGAAAGCTTTGCAATTACAATACATCTAGGTGTTGCTTCCACAAAACTAAACTTTTTTTAGTCTTTGATATCTTGTACACATGCATGTAATACGCCTCAGTGAGCTGCGTTCGATTGATGGTTGGCTAATAAAACCAGAGTGCGTTTCATTTTGTCTTTATAAAATTTCGATTTGCACACATAGCTACAGAAGGGCTGCTTTATCGACTACCGGTACACCTTGTACGCGAATGTACGCACGAATGACACCCCTGACCCCTCTATCACCTCCCTCCCGTGCGTTCATATTAACCATTTCAGCGAGTACAATTTGGCATATATCGCGTGTATCATAGGAAATTGTGAATTGCAAGTTTCAGTCCTGGCGGGCACTGGAAGTTGTTAGACGTGTAACATTTGACGTGAAAATTTAGAGTCGATATATCTCTTGTGAAAGCTCATTGGGAAATATAATCACTTCGGGTTGATCAGCTGATAATACTATATGTTGAACAATATAAAATCCAATTCAGTAAGATTAATTTTTGATCAATAATTTCAAACACTTATAGCTTAGTAGCTCTTATTTTAGCTACATATAATAAAAAGAACGTTACAAAGTGGTTAGGACTAATGAGTGTATTCTCTCACGCAAAGACAAAAACAAAAGTTTTCATGAAAATTTTCATCAACACTGAAATATAGATGCTTAAAATCCGCGTTTGTCACATCTCAACTCACCTATGGTTGTATAAAACTTCACGATTGCATCATGTACGCTCTCCTCCAAGCTCGCTACATATTCAATACTGTTCACAACCATATAATTGCTTATTTCTTCCATGTAAAGCAATAGACATTCTCTTGACGTCGTTGGAGAAAGTCCTCTAACAAGCACTTCATTTTCTGAGATATTTACATTCTTCATTTCTGTTACTGTTAGTGGACAACTATTGACATTATGTCGTCTACTTCTAAAGCCTTTTTAACACCCGAAAAAGATAACAGATTGGTATTAAAGTGGTATGCACAAGTAATGGAATTTGTGTAAGAGACTTTATCATTGACATAGTTCAATGTAAAGCATATAATAGTAATTAAATATTATAGAAATATACTGTTAGTGTGTTACCACATGCTATCACAATGCGTTAACTGTGACTGGCTACTGCATGGTCTACATGTTGAAAAATTGTCCTAAACTTGAAAAGTTATATTATTAATATAACAAAGTTTAATGCGAGTATCTCAGATCATTTATAAACCACCTGCTTGGGTGACTTAATTAGCACAATATTAACATCACTTCAGGTTAATATTTTGTCAACTGATAATCACAATTGTTCTGAGTCTATACATGCATGACCTGGTGGGGTGCTTGACCAACACTGGTGTCGAATATTGTTCATCCGTTATTCAGTTTTGCATTCTGCACTGCGGTTCATCCATCTGTCAGCAGAATTTGACAATTATGGGTAATTTAATGATATTATTACTCATTATTGAAATTACTGCATCTCACTTGGTTTCTGCTAATTTTTATTACTGTACCATGAAAAATGCCCCCTCCCCACATCCCAGTAAATTCATCCCTGGTGGGCCCTAACCCTTAACTGTCCTGATGTAGTCACCCCTGGTGACCTACGACACATATGTATTCAAATTAAGATGTCAGTGCTGGTTGCTATTACATATTAGACTAATTTAGAGAAGAAAATCTGTTCACAAACACCATCAATAAAATTGCTGATATTTGCAAAGAATGTGCAACCATTTCTTTTATTTCAAGGAGTATCCTTTCCCACATTATAATTTAGTTATAATTTGAAATCTAATAAATACAATGTTTTTGCAAAATATTGTGTCATGCAAAATTAAATTAATTAATAACTTTGTGTTTGCAAAAAGACATCATTTTGCAAATTGTAAACAGTGAGTCACTATAAAAATATAATTTTGTGCAAACACAGCGTAAATTTATTATCGCAAAGCTTGAGATCCGTAAGCTCAGAACTTTCTCAGTGCTAATAATGCAACTAATATGCCATGATTTGTATGCTCGTGTGATTTGAATGTAAATTAAACGAGCGAGGCACTAATTCAAGACCTGCAAGACAGGCTGTCCATATCACACCTTAAACCCACTGAGCTATGCTTGAGGGATAAGATTAGGGGGTGTCTGATTTGCGACTAATTTGTATCTTTTTGCACATGTAAGTTCCCAAGTATCACTTCTAGCAATATCAGAAGTGATAACTAATAAATCTATGATTTCTTTAATAAATCTATGATTTCTTTAATAAATCTATGATTTCCTGACTGCCAAATTAAAAAAAATATGGCAAGCGAAATTCAATATATGAGTTTGATGTCAGTTTATTTGATTTGATTACCATAACTCTTAAGAAACAAAGACTACTGAGAAATGTTGAAATTTTAGCTCATACCTGAAATGCTAAAAAAAATCTAGATTGTTTTGCTGTCTAAATATGTTAGTACATTATATTAAACAATTATTGAACGAGGTCAAGCAGGATATGTGGAGATATTAAGGCAGAGGTTTGGCCACAAACTGAGGCCTTAATAATTCCTCATATCCTGCAAGAACTGAATTCAATATATAATTGTTTTATTATTTTTTGAAAATATTTTAAATTCAGTTTAAATGCTTGCTTTATAAGTAAGAGGACACAAGCTGCTAATAATGGAACAGCAGGAAATAGTTCGGAAACTTTAATAAGGCAATCAGACTACAAAAAATATTCTTAAAACAATTATCAGTGAGATTACAAGATCAGTCAAAAGCCGCATAAACGATAGCATGATGTCATATCTTGTTTCAATATACGACGAAGTGAGTCATAATGTCATACGCTATATATATTTGTTTTCAATATACGACGAAATGACTCATAATGTCGTATATTTATTTTCAACCCCAAACTTGGGCAACTACCAAGCAGATATGACGATTTTACCTTTAGCTCTTAACCAACAAAAACTCCTAAAATATTTTCAATAAATACTAATTGCACTTAAATCCAAGATTACTACAGTCAAATATACCAGTTTAGTATAGGGAAATGAAACTAAAATTAAATCCCTATCATGAAAACATTCATTTCTACAACATACAAGACCTCGCAAATTTTGGCAGGTAAGAAAATTAAATTACAGGCTAAATGGTACTTGTTTGGCCATATTTTTTTCTATTTCGTGCCCTGTATTAAACAAATTAGGGTTTACACAACTTATGGGGAATATTAAATGCATGAGTTTTGATTTTACCTTCGATATTGCTGTAAATTATTTATAAGGAAGGCATTTTCGCATCCTGACATCCCTAGATGTGATGAATTCTGATTATTTCCCCGCCATAACTTTGAGAAGAGAAACGCGACTTCAAGAAGACATCTGTCGCTGTTTTGTCTGTTCCTGCCACTTCGATAATGTGCGATTTGGGTCGGTCATGTTTTAAACATTTTGTTTCCCCCTCGACAAATATTTATATCAGTAAAAAATGAAACTACGGTGAAGGTAGCCGCGGATTCGGCCAAGGTTTCAGTCTCGGATTCGGCCCATAGAAATAGCCCTCGGCACTCATTTCAATCATTCAAAGGTAGATTTTAGAAAACATTTTTCCAGTTATTTTTAAGGTAGTTTTCGTTACAAATCAGCGTTATCACGAGTAATACAACATATCTATTCATTGCTGATCAAAACTAAGGAAACATACTTGTTTGTGACAGAAATGACACTTCAAAAACACTACATAATTATCATGTTTCAACTTCTCTAAGAAACAAATTTGGAGATAAACCAATCGTTGAAGTCCTTCCACAAGGTACAACAACAATTACACATATGTTATTTGCCCGATGGGAAGTCCGTACTGGAAAAAGATTTTGTCGAGGTTTCAAGTTATTCAGTTTAGAATCACTAGG
Source organism: Muricea muricata (assembly GCA_963855995.1). Classification (NCBI taxonomy): domain Eukaryota; kingdom Metazoa; phylum Cnidaria; class Anthozoa; order Malacalcyonacea; family Plexauridae; genus Muricea; species Muricea muricata. Next base: position 116,887,612 of record OY979716.1, read on the forward strand.
GTTGGGTATAAAATTTCTTATGTGGAACTGATTGCATGCCGTCAGGCAAATAATAACAGTTGTGCAAAATTCACGCATTACCATACCATACTATATCATGGACAGATTGTTAAATCAACTGCAAAAATGTCTCTTTGAATTCATCCTTGTGCAACATACAGAAACCATAAAACACACATATTTACATTTGGTTGTTGAGAAAGTTTTAAGTTTGAAGCTGATTTTCAAACTTACTGCCTACTTTTTTATATGCTTCATCTAAAATGTGCACAGTGTGTCAGCTAGAATTCTGATAGGTTGTGGTGTCTTTGCTTTAAATTGGAAACTACAGGTATGTTTACAAATTCCAAACTTCTACCGGGAAAGGTTGAGAGGAATTTATCAATTTATTCATCGAAGTATTGAACCAATGGTTGTGGGATGATAGTGAATTGCTCTGTCCACCAAGCTATGTGCTTATGAGGTATGGGGGAGTAAGGTGTTATCGAGTTTGGATTCGAGTTCGAGTTGGACTTCGAGTTGGACCTCGAGTTAGATTTCAAGTTGGATTTCGAGTTAAATATTTTGTACCATTTGGATTTTGAATAGTTTATCAGTTTTTCATCCACTTTTGCAATTGATTATTTACAGTTTTATAAAGGTCCAGTTTTTTATAAGCAAGTCTCTGCCTCGTTCCCAGGCGCTTATTAGCTTTATCGGTTATATAAAGAGTGACATAACACACTCTTCCCACAATGCTCGTCTGTTGCATATATTTGCTGCAAGCGCCGGCGAGCAGCTTCATATTCTTGATCGGTATCTTGATTTGTGCGATTTTTGTTTGTCGGGATGATTTTGAGCACGCGTATGTATGTGCTGCGCTTTCAGTATAGCCATATGCGAACTGCGTAACACATGGTCAATTCCAGTATTTACTCGCAGCATTTTACTTACAATTTGTAATTCTAGTTATATTTCATATAAGCTTCTCCCACACTTTCCTCTCCATAGAGCTAGACTAAATTCATTTGAAAGACGCCTGGGTACGAGGCAGAAGCAAGTCTATAGTACTATATTATATATTATATTTAAGTGCAGTCTGCACATGTTGAGAATATCGCGAAAATTTGTGGCTCAGATGAAAAGTATAATGGTTATCGGAACATTTTTTCATACGACTTTATGCTTAGTCATACACTTTCCGTTCAATTCACGATTGAGAGTTCGGTCAGCCTTGTACCTAAATAGCCCTGGGTACGAGGTTGGTTTCTGTGTGTGGAATGGTGTGTGGAGTTTGTTCAGCGTCGGTCCCAGGGCGTCGCCGCCCGCGTTTGCCAGAAAACCTTGGGAACAAATTTGGAGTTTTCCTCGTGGTGGTATCGAATTTTTCTCGTTCTGGTGGCAACGCCATCATATTTTCTGTATTTTGCGAAGGGGTTTATATATCCCAGGCGATTCGAAAACACGCAAAACTACTGGAACTAGTTGTCGAATAGAAATCATTTTTCGATTTAAACTATTGAATTTCTTGTGAAATATATTTTAATTTACTTTGTTTCCAAATTTGGACTTACTAAGCATAATTACAACGTTTCGGCAAGTTTCATCATGAAAAATAAAATATAAAAAATACCCAGACGTCTTTCCAATTAATTTAGTCTAGCTCTATGGAGAGGAAAGTGTGGAGAAGCTTATATGAAATATAACTAGAATTGCAAATTGTAAGTAAAATGCTGCGAGTAAATACTGGAAGTGACTGGAAGTAGCATTGTGGGAAGAGTGCGTTATGTCACTCTTTATAGAGCCGATAAACCTAATAAGCGCCTGGGAAAGAGGCAGAGACTTGCTTATAAAAAACTGGACCTTTATAAAATTATAAGTAATCAATTGCAAAAGTGGATGAAAAACTGATAAACTATCCAAAATCCAAAAGATACAAAATATTTAACTCGAAGTCCAACTCGAAGTCCAACTCGAACTCGGATCCAAACTCGATGTTTCGTGATTCCCGAGATGTGGTGGTGCAGTGTGCATTCTTGTAATGCCTGTGAAATTGTGAATAGGTATAAGTTGGCGTTTCTCTTGAGATTATGATCGTATTGTGCTTTGCATTGATCTTTAATATTGTTCTAAATCACTCATTCTTTTTCGCCTCAACTGCCTGCCAAAAGTGACGTAAAACAAAGTTTACCCACTTATTCATCACAAATCATTGCTTGAGTTGCAATCATTGCGTTTATAGAAAATCGACATTAAGTTGAGGTTATGAATCCTTACATTTACTGGATGAGAGCAACTTGTTTGAAAAAATTCTGCCGATTTGTTCGGCAAAAAATTCAAAAAAGCGATGCTCAAAGAGTTTAAACACGACAAGATTATGGATAATCTATTTGGTCGGAGTAGCCATGGCAACCGCAAGCAGTTTTTTCGCCAGCAGCCTGGGAAAGGCCCTGGCTTTTTTTCGGGTTCCACTGCCCGACCGGGCATTCGTCAGTGGTCCGAAAGCCCGCAAAACCACGGCTGGTAGCCAGCGAAAACACAGTTCAGGATCGAGTTTCATGCCTCGAACAAAGAGGCGCTATCAACAGAGCGGAAAATAGCTCAAGGCATCTCACCTGTTTTAAGAAAAATTCCGGTTGCACGAGCCGGACTACCAAGTTTGCAACCCACAGCCGATGCTCAAACGGGACTTTTGAGTCGTTATGACGCTATCACCTGTCTGTCTACAATCTCCGCACAGGACCAGCCTCCTCCGCAGGCCCTCAGTGAACCATGGGAATTAAGGTCGCAATTTTGAGAGGGCCTGCGGAATCTTGTAGAGTGAATAAATTAGCATGTTCAAAATATTTCAAAATTAATATAATGTAATACCTCGCTCGTACAGCGCCCATGTACTCTTGATCGACAATTCTTTAAAGACCTCTTCGCCGTGTCTGAACTAATTAGATCTTTTGTGATTTTCATTTATTTGCAGACGATTCCAATTTGTTTTTTGCGCACAAAAATTTAAAATATCTTGAACAAGTTGTTAATATTCATTTAAGTAATATTCACACTAGGCTAAGTGCCAATAAATTGTCTTTGAATATAAAAAAAGACTAATTGTGTAATTTTTCATCCCCCACAAAAGAAACTTGTGTACAATCCGAAATTATTCCTAAATCAAATGGCATTGAAGCAGGAAAAGTGTGTAAAATACCTAGGTATTTACGTTGATTCACATCTAAATTGGAAAATTCATGTTCATAATATTTCTAAAAAAATTAAGAGAAGCATAGGGATTTTGTCAAAAGTACGATATTATGTTACCCCTAAAATTCTTGTACAATTGTATTATTTATTGATATACCCATTTCTGACCTATAGATAGATAGATAGATAGATAGTAGTCTTTATTAGAAAGCTTTACTCAAAACACCCGTTTGAGTTTACAGAGTTTATAGAAATAATACAATATAAGATTTAAAATTTACTGCTATTTACATGGTGTTGAATAATCTGAAACTAAGATAATATACAAATAAGTCTATATTAGAAGACATGTCATACAAATTTATAAAGACATCTATTTATGAAAGAGCGTTTATAACGTTCAGTTCTTATTAGTGGAAGCTCAAATTCATGTCCCCTCTGTCTTAGCGGTCTATTTAGCTTATTCGGCAATAATTCTTGTAATGCATTATCTTTATCATTTATAATTTTATTCCTTAATTTCCTGTCTCTATCTGAGATAACTTCGCCGAAATTAAACTTATCTGCTATATAACCATTTCGATAAACACGGCTACCAAATTTATCAATTTGGTTAATATACTTGTCATAAGTACCTCCCCAAAGCTCAACTCCGTAAATAAATAATGGCATTATTAAACTGTTGAATGAAAGGTTTAACTGGTTGATCGACATACCGTAATACTTGCACACTCGTAGTATATACAATCTTCCAGCAGCTCGACTAATCATTTCATCAAAATGTAAATCCCATTTGTCAGGTGCGTTCTCTAGGGTTACTCCTAATATCTTCAACCACGTTTTGCGATGAATATTTGGAATAGCAGCCGGTAAGGGTGTTGAAATTTTACTTCGTGTGACCATTTCATATGTTTTTTTCATGTTAAGCTGCATTCTATTTCTTTCGGGCCATTCTTCAATATTACTAACTTCAGTCATAGATGTGTCCTCATCATCATCAAAAACAGGAACTTCTAATGTCAAATCATCAGCAAATTTCACCAGTTCATTTTGAGTACTGACTGTTTTGATGTCATTGATCATTACTGAAAATAGGAGTGGTCCCAGCACGGTTCCCTGAGGAACACCTCTATTAATGCTCACATACTCTGTTCTGATTCCGTCGACCTTTACTCTCTGGTAACGACATTCCAGGAAGTTAACAATCCAATTAATGATATATGGATTAATCGGGAGGTTTTTCAGCTTATTACATAGGATGTCATGCGGAACGCTGTCAAATTACCCTATAGCCATTACCGGCAAAGGTGATGACAATGGCAGGAGTATTTCAGAGTTTTATCTTTTTATATCTGCTGGCTCAGGGTATTGGATTTGGCTATTCCTTGTCAGGAGAAGCTTCTGTTTTAACTGATACTGTACATGTGTTTGAAGGGGAAAGTTATGAAACTAAGCCAGAATTTTTGAGTTTACTGGTCGACTTCTACAAGTTACTGAACCATGCAGAACGGGATATGACACCAGTGTATTTCATCACGCTTGCTAGTTCTAGAACTGTCGCTTTTAACAGTGAATTAACCGGTTATGATTGCTTGTTGAAGGAATATGCTCTTGATAAACGATATTTTGGAAGTGAGCAAGAAATATTACGAATTCATGTCTTGCCCTTTGGTTTTACAACGGTGTTCAGCCAAGCTAATTGTGTTCAGATTTGCATGCTGTTGAAACGAACAAATCGGGATTCGCTTCATGGATTAAGGAAACGAAAACTATCTAAATCTAGAGCTATGTATTATTCAAATTCAATTGCGACAAGAAGACTGTTATTACTATCTGGTGATGTTGAACAAAACCCAGGGTGGGAAAGTTATCATCGTCAAACTCAACAATCAGTAACAGGTCAACGGAGAAATTTAGCCACAAATTTAAGTATTCCCGTGCGTATTACTGAAAGAATGAATTTACATCAGCAAAGGAATGTATTTCGGAACCCAATCAACTGTATCAGCGTCAGTATTAATGATAGTTTGTTTTTACCTAACCATTCCAAGAATCTTAGCTTTTGTCTTATGAATACTCGATCACTCAACAATAAAGCCGCCGAGTTTATCGATTTTATATGCGATTATCAACCTGACGTTGTTGCTTTAACTGAAACTTGGTTTCATTAATATGGAACTGCAGCTAGATCCCTCTGCACGCCCACAGGCTATAAACTCTTAGACCACCCACGATTCGACCGGCATGGTGGTGGCACTGGAGTGCTGTTCAGGAATAACTTGACTGTTAACAGGGTAACCGCTGCAGAACTTCGATCTTTTGAATACTCTGAGTGGAGCATAAAAGCAGGGTCCCGGCGTATTCGTCTAATCGTTGTCTACAGAATACCATATTCCGCTATTCATCCCATCTCTACCATAATATTTTTTGATGAGTTTGCTGAATTTCTTTAATCTGCTGTCCTCTGTACTGACCAGCTCTTAAACACTGGTGACTTCAATATACATGTAGATGTGACCGATAATGTTGATGCTGTCAAATTTCGGGAGCTACTCGAGAGTATTGGTCTACAGCAACATGTCAATGTCCCAACTCATATCCGTGGACATACCCTTGACCTTATAATAACAAGTCATTCTGAAAATATTGTTATTTCTCCACCTCGAACTGATTACCTATTTTCAGATCATATGCCTGTTCATTGCAACCTTCTAGTTAACAAGCCTTGTCTTAAGAAATCTCATCTATCCTATAGGAAACTTAAATCCATCAATGTCGATGCTCTCCGCAATGATCTTTTCAACTCAGGTCTCTGCAAGAACATGCTTTCAATGGAGCTTAATGATCTTGTTGACTGCTACAACCGTACATTGTCATCATTATTGGATCGATATGCGCCTGTGAATTGTAAAACTGTTGTAAAAAGACCGACCGTTCCTTGGTTTAATGAGGAAGTCAAGTTAGCGAAAAGAGCACGAAGACGAGCTGAAAGAAAATGGAGACGGACTAAACTGCATAGTGACTTCCTTGTTTATAAATCAAAGAAGAACCAAGCTACTTTTGTAATGAAACGTGCACGTAATGAATACTATACCACTTTCATACAAGAGAATAGCAGTGATCATCGTAAACTGTTCAAGTCTGCCAAATTTCTGTTTAATCAAGAAACTGATTTGCATTTTCCAAAATATAACGATAATACAGTCCTTGCGAATGATATAGGTGATTTCTTCGCCAAGAAAATTGAGTGCATTAGACAAGGTCTCGACAGTGCACCCACCTATGACAACCCTACAAGTGAACTACAGATCATACCGAATGTTCAACTGGACTCGTTCAAGTCATTAACCGAGGACGAGGTTAACCAAATCATCTCGAACTCGAGCAAAAAATCATGCTCCTTAGATCCTATGCCCACTCATCTTGTGGTCGATTGCCTGGATGTACTTCTGCCGGTAATTACAAGAATGATAAACTTGTCTCTGCAATCTGGTTGTTTCCATAAGAACTGGAAACTGGCTAAAGTCCATCCAGGCTTAAAGAAGTCAACGGCTGAGGTTGTATTTGATAATCTTCGTCCCATCAGCAACCTTTCATTTGTTTCCAAACTCACTGAACGAGCTGTCTTTAATCAAATCCATGATCACCTCACCGCTCATAAACTTTACCCTAAAGCTCAATCTTCCTATCGTCAATATCATAGTACTGAAACTGCTCTTCTGCGTGCGAAAAATGACATCTTGATGAACATGAATAAACAACACGTAACTCTTTTAGTACTACTTGATCTAAGTGCAGCATTCGATACTGTTGACCATACCATCTTACTGAATCGACTACACTCTAGCTTTGGCATCACAGGTCGCGTTCTAACCTGGTTTAAATCATACCTTGAGAACAGATCCCAATATATTTCCATCAATGGTGGTGAATCCAGATCATTTGAAATGAAGTATGGCGTTCCACAAGGGTCATGTCTGGGTCCTCTCTTGTTTGTTATCTATGCAAGTAAACTGTTTGCTATTCTTGAAAGCCACCTACCAGATGTCCATGCATTTGCTGATGACTCGCAATTATATATTTCATTCAAACCTGCCACTGTGATTGAACAATCAGCTGCCATTAAGGCAGTGCAAGATTGCATCACAGACATCAGGAAATGGATGCTAGCCGATAAATTGAAGCTGAACGACAATAAAACGGAGTTTATCATAATTGGAACAAGGCAGCAGCTGGCAAAAGTTAGTGTTGATTCATTGTGCATTGGAGACGAAATCATCAAACCATCTAGCGTAGTAAAGAACCTTGGCTCTTGGTTTGATACGCAATTAAAAATGGATATACACATCAATAAATGCTGTAAAGCAGCATTTTTCCATCTATTCAACATTAGACGTATTAGAAAATTTCTCAGCTTTGATACTACACAAATTCTTATTAACGCTTTTGTTACGAATCGATTGGACTACTGTAATGGTCTCTTGTATGGTCTGCCCGCCAATCAGATATGCAAACTCCAACAAGTACAGAATTCGGCAGCAAGACTGATTTGTAATATTGGTCGGTTTGATCATATCACCCCTGCGCTGTGTAAATTACATTGGCTACCTGTTAGATACAGAATTAATTTTAAAATATTACTTATCACTTATAAAGCAATTAATGGACTCGCTCCTGAATATATTTCTTAACTCATTAAATTGAAGACTGCATCTAGATATAATTTACGATCATCAACTGAACTGTTGCTTGAGAAACCGGGAACAACAACATTAACCACTTTGGGTGACCGATCCTTCGAAATGGCTGCACCTACGCTGTGGAATAGCCTCCCAGCAGAAATTCGTAACGCCTGCAATGTTGCTACATTTAAGAAAATGCTTAAAACTCATTTTTTTATGAAGTCATTTTCCTCCGTGTTGTCATAACTAGGAGAACTAATATATTGCAGCCTTGTTGGCTCTTAGTCTTATTGTAGGACGATTCTTAAATTAGTGTAATATTTCTATTATTTATTAGTATATTTTATGCGATATCATGTAATGCGCGAGTGAGCATCTTTCTATGTAACACGCGCAATATAAATTTTTAAATTAAATTAAATTAGATTAAATTAAAATTAAATGCTTTCTTAAAGTCGAATGAAAAAACTCTCACGTATCTGGCTCCATTTTCCAACCATTTCAATGACAGATGTTGACACTTAATCAAAGCCATTATAGTATTATGACACTCTTTATAGGCGAATTGGTCTGAATCAATGATATCTCTAATAGAGTGAGCAATTTCAGTTTTATATATACATTTCTCAAATATTCTCATGATTATATCAGTCAGAGAAATAGGTCTCACCTGATTGCAATTTTCTAAAGTAGCTTCCTTAGGGACTGGTATAAGATCAGCCCTTTTCCAAACTTTAGGAACCTTGCCTTTTCTCAAAGAGGAATTAAATATTTTCGTGATGGTTGGTGCTAACTCAAGACCAAACTCTTTCCAGAACCAATATGGTAAGTCATCAGGTCCTGCTGATGTACATTTTTGATTTTGAAGAAACTTGGAAACCAGTTCTACAGTAAGCATAGGAACTCTAGTACCTTCTGGAATTTCTTTAAACTCTGGAGGTGTATAATATGGATCGGTACATACGTCATGAAAGAAACCATTTATGTCATTGGCATCAATAAAAGATGTAACTGGTAGTTTGTTGCCATTTCTTCCTGTAATTTTATTTATGTTAGACCACCAGTCTTTTGTTCCTGATTTGCATTTTCGATATTCATTCTGAACGGCCTTAAGTTGGTTTCTTCGAATAAGCTTATTGATTTGGGTTTGTATCCGAGTATTAGCTTCACTATCTCTAGCCTTAATTTCTCGTTTCCTTTGCTTTAGCAAATGTTTTACCAAAGGAGATATAAATGGTGGATCTCTCGTTGACGTGCGAACTTTAATCATCGGGAAACTTTTCTCAAATTTTGGCCAGATGGTTGCATAAAATTTTTCAACCATTTCGTCTAAGGATTGCTCTTCGTCATGTATCTCATTCCAGTCAACGTCTTTTAGTTCTTTCCACATGTTTAATTTTCTGTGTTGTCGTACATCTCTAAAGTAAAAATCCGTTCTCTTCGCTTTTACAGTTTCTCGGGGATATGCTATAATCATTTTGTGATCTGATCTTACCAAACTTTTTGCAACTTTTATCTTCTTCCAAAAATGTGGAATATTTGTGATAAAAACGTCTAAAATGTTGTCCCCCCTGGTGGGTGTTTTAACCATTTGAAAAAGGGACAGATGATTTAATAGCGTCCGAATATTCAATTTGTTTAAATCTCCTGCAATTATTATTTTGGTATTAAGTGAAGTTGATAGTAACTGTTCGCATGAGTCGGTGAGGAATTCAACAAAGTCATCAGGATTGTAAGTGTGGTCAGGAGGATGGTATACAGTGGCAACATAAAAAATTGAATTTTCAGTCGTAATTTTTGCCCATAAACACTCAAAACTATTCATTAGATTAGGTAATGGTTCAATCTTCCAATCATTACGGCATACGATTGCCACGCCACCCCCACGGCGATTAGTTCGATCTTTTCTTAAAATAGAATACCCAGAAGGACATACTTGAGAGTTACTTACGGTGTGGTTTAACCACGTTTCAGATATACAACAAATGTCAATATTGTTGCTTTTAATGTCTGCATACAAAGCCGAAAAAGCATCTGGTTTCACAATCGATCGCGCATTTAGTACTAGGCATTGTGGAATTTGCTGTGGTTTAGAAGGCTCTCGGCCCACAATTTTTACATATTTAAGATTACGATGACATGGATGAAGATTCCGGGATCTTTTGGGCCTCCGAGACGAGATTCGAACAGGAACTTCCATTATACATAGGTTGAGTGTGTTCCACTTTGGGTAAACTTTTGTTCGTTACATGTTCTGTCCCGAATTTCTTTTCGTTGCCATAACTTACAATGTATAAATCTGGGCCAAAAATGTGTGCTTAGAATTTGTGAGCTACAGTTTGAGGGTACAAGAATTTTTGCTGAAGCTGTTCCTTTTCGTTTACTTTGAAACATTGAAATTTTAATTGGAACGATATTTCTTTCTGTCATGTATGAATAAATCTGACATTCTTTTGCATTTTCATCTATTCCTGAGAGGAAGAAGCTTTTATTTCTTTTCCGTTTTCGTTCTACCCCAATAAAGCCATCACTAAACAGACTATTAGATAATTCAGCGCCCTTAATTTGGTTATTCTCTGCTTGTATCTGCTTATTTTTCGACTTCGGCATATGTAATTTGATTTTGATTGATAATTTCCATAGATTGATTATTCAAATGAGTTTCAGATGCGATTGATTTGTTTTCAATTTCTCCACAGTTGTTTGAGTTTAACTCATTTTCCTTTATTTCTGAAGCCCTGGGGTCATGCTCAGGGGACTTACACAATTCCGTCATAACAATACAGCTGTCTTCACTACTTTGATTTGCATTTCCGCTTTCTTTGCTTTGTGACTTCAAATATGGCGTATTAAAATCAGAGTTTTCTAATCGTGTTTGTAATTCGCATACAACCGTCGAAATGCATGAGATAGACTCTGCTAACGACTGAATGACTCCATTATTCAATTTCTGATCAGCTTTTAAGCTCTCGATTGCTTCCGTACAAGCTTGTGACGACTTGTTTGATTGATCAAACACTGATTGTGTGACTTTTGCTAAACTATTCACGCAAATTTGCTTACAAACCTCTTGCTTCACTTCATCCGATCTTTCTCCCGTAAACGATAGCAGACATTTATTCTTTCGCCACGTTATAGACGAATCACCATCCTTGCGGTCACTTCCCGGCTGCGACCATTCTCCATCGAGGTTAAGATTATCATTAACAAACTGCTTTAATAGTTCCAGATCACCCGTCCAAGCAAAACTAATATTCTCCATCAACGTAGTCATATTATCGTAGTCAGAATCGTAGTTTCCCTGAGGAAACCGACAATCCAGGTCAAATAAAACCCCAGATACTAAAATATTCTCATATATATTGCTTTAACTTTTGTAATAATAGAGTGACAACAAGCGGAGCTCAAAAGCACACGTCTGACACGTACGAATTCATTTAGTAGGAAAAAAAATGGTGTACTATTACGGGGCAATACATATACTTCTACTTTAAAGCCATTAATATTACTTCAAAAGAGAGTTGTTCGGATAACCTGTTTTGCGAAATTTGATGATCGTTCTAGCCCTTTGTTTAAAAATCTTAATTTGTTAAAGTTCGAAAATTTCATTTATATTACTAATTCGTTGTTTATGTATGATTATTACCGTAATGTTTTACCAGATGCATTTACTGATTTTTTTTTGTTCAAGTTAAAAGAAAACATAATTACAACACAAGATTAGCTTCAAAAAATACATATTATATTCCTACAGTAAGAACTAATAATGGAAAATTTTCACTTCGATTCCAAGGTCCCAAGGTTTGGAATGAAATAAATGATAATTTGAAAATTTTATCCAAGGGTGCATTTAAGCGGCAACTTTCTTCTAGTTTCATTGAGAAGTAAGTTCGTGATTTTTAAATTTCGGATAAGGGAAATAGTTAATTATTGTAACTTATTTGTGTTTATTTTTTTCGGTTTCCTTTTTTTGTCACTGTTTTGAACAATTTGATGTCGACCATACTATGTTTTATATAATTAAGAGGTTGTCTGACTCGATTAACGAAAGTTATTTCAGATAACCTGTACCATTAATTAGGTTAAATTACAAATGCTTCAATTTACTGTATTTTACATGTGTGGTATTAATAAATGTTATGTTATGTTATGCCTCCTTTATTGTGCTTTCTTCAAATTGTTGAGGGTTATTCTAAACCGGCTTTTTGGAAAAAAGCGGTATTGTCCCTACAACGTTCATGAGGACAACAAACCTTACCAGTTGCGGATGCATCATGCCATATCTTTACACTCCCCATTCTCACCGACCAATTTTTTTATTTCACACTGTTCCAAGATTTTTGGCAGAGCTCCTAACGTGACTACCGGCGCCATTTTGTTTACAAGATCCCCCAGGCCCTTACTAGATCAATCGCGACCTTCCCATGAGAGCCTGCGGAGGAGGCTGGCACAGGACTGAGATGATTATCATATTCCACGCATGCAAAGACTGAACGTTTTAAAAAAATCCTTTTCCGTTTCTTCAGTAAAACTCTGGAACACCTTGCCACTTTATGTTGGTCATTCTTATTTATTAGCTTTGTTTTCTAAAATAGATATATGAGGTGGAGCAAAAAGCAGTGCTTTACTTTTTACTGCATGGGAATAGTTGGGCCTATCTTGCATACTCGTCTCCATTTACATAATTATAGTACTTTAAATTATCCTCTGTTTTTGATGAACTGTGGGACCTTGCCCTGGTGCATTTGCGGTTCAGCAAATGAAATAGAGTTCCATTTTTTTAATGTAATCGATTTGATGCTGAACGTCGTGTATTGTTTACTGCTGCTGAACACTTTCTCGGTACTTCATGGTTAAACTCGCCACATTTAACGCGTTTACAATGGTTGTTATATGGTAATCCCGATGATTCTTTATCAATAAACATAAAATAATTTTCACTTGTGCAGGATTATATTATTAACTCAAAGCGTTTTTGTTAATATCAATATAAGTGTGTGGAATTTTTGTGTGATCTGAACGATGTCTTAATAGTCTTGTGTGGTGCTCCTTTAATCATATTATATCGCTTTAATGCCATTCTGCCACTTGTCTTTTGCCCTGTTTTTGTTTGTGTCATATGAGTTAGTCATTATTTTATGGACTTTTTTTTCTTATTTAATTTAAAGTTCAAGCTAGATAAGCCAACAGCTTTTGGGAAAATTGCCTTTTTTAAATTAAATACTGTTTAAACTAAGCGCAAGTGTAACTTTTACCTTGTAGCCAATCGCACCTTTTGCTCGTCCAATTAACAGATCCGATCTTGTCAATTTCCAACATGGGGACTGTTTTTAAGAGTGAGCGTCGAACGTTACCACGTACCAAGCACTGAAGAAGCGAATTATTGATTCACTTAAGGTCAGGGCTGGTCTGGATTGGTTGACATTCCTCCCGAGAAGTCTTGTGCTAAAAGCGACGTGATTTCGGCGACAATTAGCGAAATATTTCATCGCGTGGATATCGTAGTAGTGTAATCTGTAAACTGTAGAATCTAGTCTCATAAAGAACATTGTTATGATCTTTATGGGATATCAAATATTTAGTATGATAAATGTCAAGATCAGTCGATCTGTGTAAGCTATTAAACAATTATTGAATGAGGTTCGGCTGAGGCAGATAACACAAACCGAGGCCTTAATAATTCCTCGTATCCTGCGAGAACCGAATTCAATAATTATTTTATTATTTTTTGAAAATATTTTAAACTCAGTTTAAACGCTTGCTTTGTAAGTAAGAAGACACAAGCTGCTAATAATGGAACAGCATGAAATTGTTCGAAAACTTTAATAAAATATAAGCAAATCAGACTACGGAAAAAATATTCTTAAAACAATTGTCAGGTTACGACGAAAGGTCGATTGACAAAGTTTAGTCAATATACGACGAAATGAGTTACAATGTCGTACATTTATTGTCAATATACGACGAAATGACTCATAATGTCGTGTATTTATTTTCAACCCCAAATTTGGGAAACTACCAAGCGGATATGACGATTTATTCTTCAGCTCTTAACCAATCAAACTCCTAAAATATTTTTAATAAATAATAAAGTGATTTATCATATAGACTGCCAACGGATATTAAACAACGAATATGAAGAATTATTACCGCAGGATATGAAGAATTATTAAGGCGGAGGTTTATAAGATGACGCAAACAGAGGTGTTAATGATTTCTCATATTCTGCGAGAACCTTATTCAATAATTGTTTTATTATTTTTTGAAAACATTTCAAACTCAGTTCAAACGCTTGCTTTGTAAGTAAGAAGACATATATAAGCTGCAAATAATGGAACAGTATGAAATTGTTGGAAAACTTTAATAAGCCAATCAGACTACGAAAACAAATATTCTTAAAACAATTGTCAGATCACAAAGTCAGTCAAAAGCCGCATAAATTATAGCGTGACGTCATATCTTGTTTCAATATACGACGACATGAGTCATAATGTCGTATATTTGTTTTCAGTATACGACGAAATGAGTCATAATGTCGTAATTAGTCATAATTTTCAACTCCAAATTTGGGCAACTACCAAGCCGATATGACGATTTCACCTTTAGCTCTTAACCAATCAAATATCCTAAAATATTTTCAATAAATACTAAGTATTCCGCAATCTGATTGGCTCGCTACTAGTAGGATATTAGCTGATATCCTACTAGTAGAGAAAACAAGATGGCGGCCGAAAGTTTTTCGGTCGTCAAAAATTTTGTTGAGCAGTATGACAGCCTTTCTTGGCCATACGTACAACACATAAACTGAGACAAAGTTTTTGAAGGTTAGTACTTGATTTAAAATGTCCCCTAAACAAGTAAAAAAACAGTGCTCGATTTTGAGGTCAGCAAGCGTTTGTTTCACCCAAAACATTTATATTTTTTAAGAATTTGAAACATTTGGCAAATTTTATTTGAAACATAATTTTAAATTACGATAAGTAGAGTTTTATGCGGTATTAGCTGAATTTGTTTACAACGCTAAACCGACTACTAAGTATATTTTAGTAAAATATAACTGCACTGGGAAGTGTTTTTGCTAGCAGTTCATATACGACACGAGTTTGTAGAATAACTGTTAAATAGTTAGTATAAATGTATGATGATAGCTTGGTGCTTGGCTTGGTTTTTTAACACTTTGACCAAAGAGTAGAGACTGCAAAGAGGGACCACTTCAGTCAAAAAAGAGTAAGGTGCTGTCGTCATGATTCGTCATGGGCGCCATGTTCCTACAATCCTTCACAAAATATATTGAGACTTGCATATAAATCTATTGAATTAGCAGGTTTGTGACATTATTTGATGTTATTGTTCCCCCCTCCCCCCTACAAGCAATGTTGGGTGTTAGACGAGCAACTGTACAACAAAAGTTCCTGCTCATCACAAGCAACATTGCTTTGTAGGGGGGAGGGGAGGCACAAATACACTTTTACATTGGTGATCTCATAATTTTTATGAGGGATTGTAGCTAGTGCCCTAAACAGAAGCATTTCCCCCCGGTATTAGTAGCTATTTTTAATATTTCCGGGGGGAACGAGCATGCACTATTCGTCATGGGCGCCATGTTCCTATCCAGTGCCCTAAACAGAGGAAGTCATCACCTCCGGAAATATTAAAAAATGGCTACTAATACCGGGGGAAAGGCTTTTGTTTAGGGCACTGCATGGCTAGGAACATGGCGCCCATGACGTATCATGACGACAGCAACTTACGCTTTTTTGAATGAAGTGGTCCCTTTTTGTAGTCTCTACTCTTTGCTTTGACGATTCAATATTATATCGATATTTGTTCAAATTATATTTGAATAACAATGTGACGTGTATACAACTTGACCCATAGTTATACCTCAATATATAACAGTCATAATATATGATTATATAATAATAATATACATATAATAACATATAATATAAAACAGTCAAGTATATACTTATGCTATACAAAATGCTAATGCAATAGTTTTGTATATGAAACATTTGGTTAGTTTTGTCACAGCATTTACACTTGAGAATAGTAGGCTACAATTCGTGTGAAACTGCATTATGTCGCATGTATTTAAATTTTTATATTGATTTTACTTATTCTTCAATACTTCTTACGTTTATAAAACAAGGACGTTTTAGCTAGCCCATATAATCTCCGTTGAATCGGGCCCGAACCATTTGCGATAATAAGGGACTTTTTTCGATATTGGAAGTTTTAAGTTTATCAGATGAATTTGCATATGTTTTTGTTTGCTTCGTAGCCAACAAAATTATAAAGAAAACATCAAAGCAACATACAGTAATGTTAGCAGGAGTTCATTTTTATCATTAATTTTGTATAAATTCATGACAAACTGATATGAACTTAGTAATCCTTGTGTATTTGTCAAAATGTCAATGTCTTCAGAGGTTGCCTTCAAACAGCACTCCTCCATATTTGTGTTGCTGTGCTCAGACAATATTACTTTCCTAATTCAGCCAAGATGACTTAACATTGACTTTCTGGCTTACACCCTGAGTAAGACATTTGGCAATTAAGTCTGGTATCCATTTAGTCGCAATTGTCATAGCAAAGTTATTCTCGACAATGTGACATAGTACAGATCTATCTTCTCTTTTTACATACTTTATCACGTTGGTCACTTTGATATACTAACGACATTCACCAGTTTAAAGAAAAGTAGGCTTTATCGAGAACGATAGCTTTATTTGCGAATTTAATATACACAATTATAACACAAAACATAAAACTACAAAACACATGGAACCAACGTTATTAAAAGCGGTCAGTGCCAAAAGGCTCTGTAACCAGTAACAATATAAACGTCATGTAATGTCTGTTATTTCATTGCCTGCTAATTCTCCACATTCTCCGGCGGGGCAGAAAGTACGTTAGTCCACTCCGATATTCTTTGTGACGCTTTCTGAGCAGCGTTGCGTCTGGGCGGTGTGTATGAATATCATCAACTGCTTTGGCTTGGTCTACATGACCATTTGTTGTAGCGGTAACCTCTAAGTGGTAAAGTTTGGTAATTGGTCTATTCGTTCTGCCATTGCTGGTTCTGATATTGGCGGTACGCACAAGACCATCTGCTCCTGTTATTAAGCTTTCGATGACTGCCATTCTCCATTGAATTCTCGGATTTTCGTTATGTATCAATACCACATCTCCAACCTTAACTGATTGGTTGTTGTTATCTCAAAGCTTGATTCTTTGCTCTTTTCCTCACTTCTGATTCGTTTATGAAATCTGCATCGTCAATTTCCTCGTTTTCCAGTAGTGGATATGGAAGTTAGGTAATTCGTCTTCCATTCAACATGTGAGAGGGTGTTAAAGGTTTGACTTCGGTAACGTCTGACGTAACATATGTGAATGGTCTGTCATTGAGAACTGCTTCGACTTCAGTAGTTAAGGTTTGAAGTAAGACTAGGTTAATTCTTGTTCGGCCAAGTACCTTCTTAATCACTGTTTTCGTCAAGCCAATTAAACGCTCCCAAAGTCCCCCATATCATGGGGCTCTTTTTGGTAGGAATTCCCATTGGACTCCACGATTAGCGAATTCTTGCTTTAATGCTGGTGATTGAAATAATTTTTTGAGCTCGTTCGCTTCTGATTGTACGTACAATCCTGGCCAAAATTATGTGGACACCTGCACAAAAAAACGCACGCAGCGCCTTCTCGTGAAAAAATAGCTCCCCCCTCTCCCCCCAAACAATGTTGGTGCTATGATTCATATCTCTTGGTGTTTACTCAACATAGTAGGACATAACATTGTACAGGGGGTGCGGGGGATGAAAGAAATGATAGTACGTTTTGCATTTAAATATGAAAGCTTGGTAAAATAGTTACTGTCTACATAGTTTTTGTCCAGGATTGTAGATGGACCGATATCATTTTACGTGGTAGGGACCTTCGACTAGCAAAGCGGCGAAAGGCTTGGAGAAATGTCTCTTCCGTTAGATCAGTGACTACTTCTAGATGTATTGCTCGTGAGACCGCACAGGTGAATAGACAAATGTACACCTTCTCTTTTCACTCTTTTATATCAACATACAGGGCTCCTGTGAAGTTTACCCCGGTGACCTTGAAAGGTACGAGTTCGTGTACGCGACTTTTCGGTAGTGGTGCAGGATCTGGGGCTTGGTATGGCTTTCCCATTACCTTTCGGCAATTGATGCATCTTCGTAATACTGACTTGACTGATTGGCGAGCGGTGGGAATCCAAAACTACTGTCGAAATGTGGTGACAGTCGAGTTTACGCCTGCATGTAATTGGTTTTGGTGGGCGTTTTCAATAACTAGGTTAGTGAAAAATTGTTTTGGTGGTAACAGGTATCGAAATTTTGTCAGTACATCGACTGGTGCATTCTGGATGCTCCCCCCCCCCCCCACAGCGAAGAAGGCTGTTCTCATCAAGGAAGGGTCGAAGTTGACGTATCAGTGGTAGGTGTGTGGGAGCGGTGGATTTCAGACTGGAAATTTCATTTGCGTAGGTAGGGACTGTGTAGCAAGTATCCACTTTTGCTCGCCTTTTTCAAGTTCCATCGCAGTCAAGATGTCGTACTTCGGTGGGTGACGTTTCTTTAGGATGTTGACAAACCGTATGACGTAGGCGGTAATGCGGATTAGGCGAGTTAATCTTGTGTGTTTAGAGACGTCAATTAGGTGATGTATTCCCGGTGGATCGTTCGTTTCAGATTGGAAGGACTCATCGTTAGTGGATATGGAAATAGTGGTGGAAACTGTTTGTGTTGAGGAAATGTCGGCTTCTGTGGGTGACCATTTTGGCCAGAGGTTGTCTTCTACTAACCATGCTGCCAGATTATGGATGATTGTAGTTGAGCTGCTGTGATTCCTCAGGTGAGAAGATCACCTGGATTGTCCGAGAATGGACAATAGTGCCAAGATGAGGTGGGTTAGAGTTGGTTTATCTCTTTAACTCGATTCTGTATAAACTGCTTTAACGGTTTTCGGTCGTGCAACCAATGCAAAACAATTTGGCTATCGGGCCAGAGAACGACGCGTAGGTTGTGGAATCTTTTTTGAGGCTTTGGTGAATGAAATTGGCCAGTTGTGCGCCGATCGTAGCAGCCATGAGTTCCAGTAGTGAGAGTGTCAGTGTCTTCAATGGTGCGACGCGGGATTTGGCCATAACAATGGAAGTGAAGATGTTGTGTCGAAGAAGGGCAACTGCGCCGTACGCTACTTTGCTGGCGTCTGCGAAGACGTGTAGCTCTACGCAATCGTGTGGTTTTACTGGGACAGGAAAGTACTGTCGGTGAAGAGTTGCATGTTCAGTTACATTTTCGTGGATATCTGTGGCAATACCCAACCATTTCTGTTGAAGATCTGCTGGAATAGGTGTGTCTCATGGAAAGTTTCGACGCCACAACTCTTGGATGAGGATTCGTGCTCTTACCGTCACCAGTGCGATAATACCGAGAGGATCGTATACTTTGGCTGATTGTCGAAGAATAGAGCGTTTTGTCATTGGCGATATTTTCGTGAAGTCACCACTCTTCTGGGGTAAGGCGATAGTGTCATTCGTTGGATCCCATCGAAGCCCGAGAACGCAAACTTCACTGCTCGTGTCATTAGCGTTGTCCTTCTCGGTACGGGAATGAAATTGTTTACTGTTACTCGCCCACGATCGGAGATTGAATTTGCCTTGTACCATGGTGAAACGTGCTTCCTCGTAGTAGCTCACAACATCAGATTCTGTCTCACAATCGGAGAGTGAGTTATCACATACAAATTCTCCTTTATGTCGTTCGTTACTGGAGTGTAGTGCTGGTCTAGATGACGGTAGGGTGGCATTGAGCATTGAAGAGTGAACTGGCTGAGCCAAATAGTACTACTTTGACCCGGTAAGTTATGAACTTGCTTTCGAGATCTGTTGGGTTGGATAACCAGAGAAAGCGGGTGAAGTTGCGGTCGTGTTCATTTAGGCCGACATGAAGTAAAGCCTTTTCGATGTCAGTCGCAAAGACAAATTGGAGTGTGCGAAACCGTAGGAGAATGGAACACATATCTGTGAGGAGTGGAGGTCCAGCTTGTAGGCAGTCGTTCAAGCTTGATGTGGGGGTGACTGTCGGCAACTGCAATCGTACACAATTCTTACTGGAGTTGTTGCAGAATTCTTGACAACAGTGTGGTGTGGTATATATTGTACTGCATCTTCGTTTTTTTGTGGCTTAATTCGTTCAATAAATCCGCGGTTCACTTGGTCATCGATTATGTCCCCATAGGTTTTCAGGACGTTCGGTGATTTGGCGAAGCGTCGTGCCAATGCTTTTGTTCGTCGTTCGCATACGTTAAAATTTGTGGGAAGTGGAGGGTACGGTGCTCTGTTTTCCACGGAAATGCTGCCATGTATCCGCCGTCTTCTTCTCGTGTGATGGATGTTTTTTGGTATTCAGTTGAGGGAGTTTTACTTTTGCAGGATGGGGACTCCATGCCGAGGGATTCTACTGTCCAAAAACGTTCAACACCAAATTGTTCAATGTTGTGCGATGTCATGACACTAAGACCCCACTCACACAATACCGGCAGAGTTTGAAAACGGTATGAAATTCTTACGATTAGAGGTTGCGTTCACACGATGCCGGTATGAAATTGTGTGAAACCGTAACGCTAACCGTAAGAGTTTGAAAACGGTATATGTACCGTAAGATTTTGAAAACGGAACGAAATTCAACCGTCAAACTACCGTGTGAGGGCCTAACCGTAAGAGTTTTATTACGGTTATGCAAAACATTTTAGCGTGTGAATTTCAATAATGAATTGAAAAAAAGTTGTAACAGGTATAACTTTACCGTACCGTGTAAATAGTTGAAAACGTAATGATTTTTAACCGCCAGAGTTTCATACCGGTATCGTGTAAACGGGGTCTAAGAATGTTTGTTAAGGCAGTGACTAAGTTATAACGGGCAGGTCTTGATAGAAGATAACCAAGTTTGGATTTCACTGCTGCTGGTCCATCGCCACGCACAATCTAATCCTTTATAAGTTTCCAGTAGTAATCTGCTCCAATAAGGAGAGAAATTTCGAACTGGGTGTCTGAGGTAACCGGGTGAGCTTGTTTCAAACCATCAAGGTAGTGAAGGTTAGGTCGAAGGGATGGTAGATGGTTTTGGAGGGGTGTGGCTATTTGAGGAACCACCAGTGCATCCAGGGATACTCTTTCATTAGATTCTGTCACCAGTTCGATTGTGACGACCTCCAGTTCTCGCATGGCTGGGGTGGTAGCACCAAACGCAGATAGCCCAATGGTGTCCTTTCGTGTTGTATTGAGTTGGAGTTAATTGACCAAATCCTGCGTGATGAAGGAGCGCTGTGCTCCTTCATCAAAGAGAATTTTTGCTTCGGTTGTGTAGAGTGGGCCTCGAACACGCTTGGCATAAAATGTAGCGAATTCGGCCAACTCAAGCGTAACAATTTTTCGGTGTCCGCGCGCGTAATTTTTGGTGGACTAGGAGCGAAATTATATTTCGAAAATTGCGCGTTTTTGGAGCGCATTGACGATTTGTAGGTCTCCTATGAGTAAATGATGACAACGAGTATTAAAAGTTGATAATATGAGGATCACAACGATACCAATATTGCCATGGTTACGTATACCTTTTCGCGGGTTTTGTTGTCTTTTGTGAAGGCTTGCGCAACAGAATGGCGCTCGGTGGGAATTTTACGAAAATTGATGATTTTTCTTTCCAAATAACTTTTTTGGAATAATCCATCTGCTCTCGAATTTTCAAAATTCTGAAAGCCGGTTTACTCTTCTACAATCGTATGTTTTTTGTTTTTTAATTTACTATCATAATCTTGGCAAAAATGCCTTTGCCAAAAGGGAGCAAATTCAATCGCTTCAATGTCGCAGCGTACATGAAGGAACGTCGTTTGTCATCAGAAACTGAGGCAAAACAAAACAAAAATTTGGCTGCCAGGAAACAGAGGTTGACCAGGCTAGAACAAAAGGTAGGTTTGATAGTTTAGTGGTTATATTGTAATTAAATCGTTTAATATTAAAGGCCCCCTTTCTTTAAAATATGTAGCCATAGATTTGATCTATTTTATTCACATTTTCCCATATGTGACATATGCATTGATAGACCTCATGATATAAGTATGATATGTTGATCAATTGTTTCCGCATGCATGATCCTTTTTTACAATGAATTTAACTCATTGTAGATAGCCAAAGTAGTTGAAAAAATAGAAGATAGATCAGATATAGCTAGACAGATAGAAAAGGATCAAAGACAAAGTGCTGGTATCAATGCTGAGTCAAGTAAGAGAAAGGCAGAAACAGGCAGTTGCAGTGAGAGGACAAAGAGAAGGCGAAGTGCAGAAACCCTGGAGGTGGCAAGGAATATCCATGGAGGAAGTGAAAGGAGCTTGAAGGCCACTACAGCTGGTTTGCTTGATGTAATTGACAGGAAATGCTCAGAAGATGATCTGCTTGGTGGTATGGATAAGTGTCAGAAGCTAAAAAAGAAGGTGATTCCAAAGTTGTATAAGAAGGCAGTTGCTGATTTTGAACATACCAGTGAAAATATGCTGCGGTCCATAGCAGTTTATTATAGTAAGGGGGTCATGGGTAAGATAAAGTATATGTCAGTATATAGGGCATCCACCTATAGTTATTTGGCTCATAAGAAGAAGGCTGTGCGTATGACAGTTGCTAATTGCCCTATCCCTCGTCTTGTTCCATACCATCGGTTAAGTGCATATGTCAAAAGCGTTGAGGTAGGTAAACTGCATAGTGTTCGTGATACTCTTTGTGATGGCTTGGATGACAAAGACAAGGTAAGTGGTTGTTATCGTGAACTCGAAGAATTACTTCTCAAACTGGCTGAGTTTTATCTGTCCAATGACCTGCATGAGATACTAACTTTCTCTGAAACTAACAGATTTCATGTTGCTTTAGGTGGAGATGGTGCACCTTTTGGTAAGGATGATTCGGCATGTGCCTGGCTTGTAAGCCTGTTAAATATTGGTCAGGGTGTGCTAAGTTCTAATGAAAATTATCTTCTTTTTGGGGCTAATTGTAATGAGAACTGTATCCCTGTAAGACGTTTCCTAAAAAGATTGCTAACCGACATAAAGAGAATCGAGAATACAACTTACACCATTTCATGCAACAATGAGAATGTGAGTGTTAAGTTTTTAATATCAGAATTGCCTAATGACATGAAAATGCTAGCTTTTCTAGGAGGAGAATTGTCAAACAGTGCAAAGTATTTTTCATCTTTTAGTAATGTCACATTGGAGTCTGCTAAAAAGATCACAGGTTCATTTGGTCCACTACCGTCCAACACTTGGAAGCCATGGAAGTATCAAGACAGACTCAAAGTTGCAAAACTGGTTGAAAAGTACAAGTTATCTCTCGGCAAGTCTAAGGTATCAGCTACAACTAAGCGGACCAAAATAACATCGTTTATTGCGGAACATCAGAGTAGACAAGAGTTTGTTCCCATAATTGGGGAGCTGATTGATCGTGCACATGTTGACCCCCTGCACTTAAAGAATAATGCTTGTGCTCTAGCCCATCGTTATATTCTGCATATTGCCCTTGCAATGGCTAACTTACCATCATCAGTTAATTGTTTTTCACAGGTGTCATCCATTTCCCCTTTTTTTAAGTATGTTGAAGCATTACGATCAAAGTGTTCGCTTTCAAGGCTGGCTAACAAAGTGATAAGGTGGTTCAATGAAACCAAGGGCAATGGTAAAGAATTTGATTATAGGTTCACAGGCAAAGACTTACGCATGTTTCTACACAATTTTATGTTCCTTATAGATATCCTTGAGAAAGACTCCACTGGTATGCAATCTAAACATCTACACATACATTCTTTTCTTTGCCTTTGTCTTAGAGATGCAGTATCTTTATTTAGTCGTGTTAATATCACAGATGGACAGGTAAGTAATTTAAAACAACATTGTTCTGACTTTGTTCGGGGTTATACACTCTTTTTTTCGATTAACCCTACCATCTGGACTCTTGGCTATGTTGTTCCTGTGCATACCGTGGAGATGAAAGGCAAGTATGGCTTAGGTTTAGGAATTAACTCAATGGAAGGGAGAGAGGCCAAGCACATAGCAATTTCAAGGTATTGTAAAAACACTGCATACTTGCATCGGTGGGAACAAGTATTTCGACACGAGTACATCTCACTTATTTGGCTTAGAGAAAAAAGTTATAACATCAATAAAACTTCTCTCAATTCTAGAAATTTGTCATATCTCCCAAAACGTGTAACCAATAGTGACGAGTATTGCCAATGTGGTCTGGAAAAAGTGGCGAGCACAGACGAGCAGTGTCGTTTCTGCAGTCATGATTTAAGGGTAAAAATTAAGGTCAGTATTGAGAAAGGCAAGATTCTTCTCTGAAGGTTTTTCCACTCTCGCATTTTCGTTGCTGTAAGTGCAGATCAAACACAGTGACATTTTTGCTAGTCTTTGTTGGAAACAAATGGCTATGGTTGTCTTGCAACTGTTTCATTCGAAATGGTGCTCCTACATGTAGGTTAATTTTGAAACAAAGCAAGAAAACAACATTTGTGCACTTACAGCATTTCTACTGAATTTTGAATGTGTTTGTTTGTGAGAGAATGTTTGCAATTTGGAGTGGAATCAGCCTTGCAATGTACTGTACCCATATTCATTGATATTGCCTAATAAGACTTTTGTCCAGGAATAGGTGAATGCAAGTGATTTACATGGGTTTTTTCATGTTATGATAACGAGTGTTTCGGTCTCAGTGTCAGTACCAAAATCGTACGTTCGTATCATAAAAGAATAACCTGGTATCGGCATTCCTGGGCATCTTTAAAAGCAGATTTTGCACATGCTAATTTTAATGTCATCGCAAATTTCTCAAAATGGTACTCTCGTTGTGAATTATGGGGCTAAAATGTAGCTACAATAACTTGTTCACATATTCCTGGGCAGCTGATCTTCTCAGCATTGTTTTATTGTGTATAAGGTAGTAAATTTAATGTTGTAGTGGATATTTCAGACATACATTATTTTACTATCAGTAATTCTATTATCAGTTATCCTATTGGAAATCTAAGTGCCGAGGAGGAAACCGACAACTTTTGACGGAGTATCGACTTAATCTTTTCGCATGTGACAGTCGAAAGGTCCGTTAATGAGCATTGAACTAATTGCTTGGCAGCGAAAGCTATGTGGTCTAACCACTGCGCCACCTAAGTTCCGATCTTTAATGGAGACAAGAATGCCATTTTACTTGCTTCAATATTATAGCGTGTCAATACCAGTCATTTAGAGAACCAAAATGTTGCAATTTGACCATTTGAACCACGTTTATGTTATCGCGAACGTTTCCGGATTCAGTGCAATTCGCTGGTATTTTTACGCAAGGCCGTGGCAAGCTCGATAATCGGAGTGGGGGGGGGGGGGCTCATATTCATATATTCGTGTTCACACACCATAAAACCCACATAAAAACAAGCGATTCAAAAGGAATTAATTGTGCAGAATACGAATATATGAATATGAGCCCCCCTCCAATTATCGAGCTTGCTACGGCCTTGTTATGAAAAGCATGAATCCGTATCGTAGTTACAATACGAAATCTGAACTGTCATATTCGGAAATGGTTTGCGAAAACCTCTTGTATTCTTTAAAATTTGAATTCGAGAAACTTCTCGTGCAAACGCTTTTCGTAAAGAATTTTATTTTCACTATTGTATTGTGCTTTTTTAAATTCATTAGAGTCAATTTCAACAGCAAAACGTCACAAAATAGCATTTTTCAAACAGAAAAGTCAACTTCCATTTTCATTCCTGTTTATGCATGAATCCGGGGACTTTAACGAATCCTAAATATAAACGTGGTCTAAACTTAATTGTGGTATGGAATATGGCCATGGGTATTAATTTCTGGTAATTATTATCACTACCCAGTATGGACCTAAAAGTGCTTTAGGTGATACAGTTTTCCAATAATACGATCTCAAAATAGCCCCGCATGTTTTCCAGGGGCCAGTTGCTGAAGGCTGGGTCAGTGCTAACCTTGGATTACTTATTAAATTTAACTCACTTCATGAGTTTATGTATTTCTACACACGCGTTTATTTCAAAACTTCAGAAAATAAATCTAATATAATGATCTAGACAAGATTTGTGTAAAAATTTTCCAAACTTGCAAACAAGCTGCACTTAAATGACCATGAAACTTCGCGCTAACCCAGTGTTTTAAGTTGAATGGCTCTTAACTCCTCGTTCGACACCGGCGTGACCTAGGCATTTCGTTTGGTTAATCAACTTCACAGTAGTCTTAAATTGTCTTTGTGATAATAGTTATCCAAAATTTAGTCTAAAGACACTGTACTAACGTTAACTTCTGATGGGTTTTTTTTCTAGTTTAGCAATGGCATTCGTACTAAACAGCCTTCTTCACATATGAGTTGAGGCCTCCTTTCTCTTTACAAACTTGTTTCTGTTATGCAGGATAAAGTGCAAGAGTTAAGGGTAAAATACTGATGTTTTTTTTCCTATTGCAACATGTCATTCACATGCTCATCGATCAATTTATAATTCAATTTTGCTAAATCATGAAATGTAGTAAAATAATATAGTTCGTTGATATAGATGAACTATATTACTACTCGTTATAGACCGTTAAAGTAGGACTAAACGGTATAACTATAGCGTGGATGCAATAATTAGTTTTTCAACAGCGCTGGAATTGAGTACTGTGGTATAAATCTCTTTCACCAAATTCCACCACTGTCGGTGGCACTGCCGGTATTTTAATATTTGGGTGTTTTTTTAAAAAAGATATGTCTCTTGCAAATATTTACTGAGTTTTCTTACTAAAACGACTTCACGTACTAATTAGGTACTGTGAAGAATATTGTAAAGTTTGTGAACTCGTGTGACGAATAAGTCTGCACGAAAAATGTTTCCTTGCAATGTTCTTCTGGCATTTAACAGTTGAGCCGCTACATGGTAAATTATATCCACAAATTTCCACCTTTGTGTGAAAATGAATTACATTATGGTACTCGGTTTCACTAAACAGTGCATTTGGTAGTTAATTAGCAAGATTACGAAGTCAAGATTTCTATAAGATATTGATGATGGCAAAGCTAGATACCGAGTAGAACAACCAATCAAATCACAGCACTTGCACCAGTTACTGCAATAATATATTTGCAATAATGTCATTCTACTAACATGCATTATTGTATACTGATTACCTTGTACACTGGTAAGAATTGTACAAAATGAGAGAAGACCTATATGATTGTCGATGCATTTATTAACTGTGCTTTAACAATTGCAATGACACATTGTCCTGTGTTAATGTACATTGTGTTAATTGCTTGTAGCACACATTAAACATTTCATATGACAAACATAATATTGAGTAAAGTAAATAATTGCTGTGAATAATGTAAAGTGGGTAAACTAGATACACAATTATGCATTTATTAACTGTGCTTTAACACTTGCAATGACACATTGTCCTGTGTTAATGAACATTGTGTTAATTGCTTGTAGCACACATTAAACATTTCATATGACAAACATAATATTGAGTAAAGTAAATAATTGTTGTCAATATTGTCAACTGAATAGAAACTAGATACACAATTATTATGCATTAATTACATGTGCTTCAACGCTTGCAATGACACATTGTCCTGTGTTAATGAACAATGTGTTAATTAGTACACAAAGCATATATTGTTAATTTTGTAGGAACAATGAGCATAATTGTCTTAGCAGTTCATACAACTGATTATTATTATAAAACTACTTTTGTCTATATTAGAAAGACTGACAAAAAGGATAGCCATATAATTTGCATTATGTAATACAGTAATTATGCTGTTGTTATCCCTGGCTAACTATTACTATGCCATTGTTTAAAAGACATTTCACATAATATGCAATTTCATTGCATTTCATTGAATAGCTTAATATATATACCATGTCAATTGAAAAAAATACATGCGACAAATTTAATGTCACTAAGAGTTAACTGAACTCCCAATTTCCTGTTTGAAAGTTCCTACAACAGCTTGTGAGATACAGCTACAGAACTATGCCGGGTTTTCTCCAAATACTCCAATTGCGCACCAATATTGCAAAAGGAAGCTCTGGAATGTCTTTGTATAGTCAGAATTCAGGGGGTGGCACATTTTAGATTTACTGTGTGTTTAGTTACTGATAATTGGACTTTTTGAAAAAGTACACCCTTAACCAAGGGCACAGCTATTTGAATAATTTTTCCAGGGTCCGAATATCTGCAACAATGACTCTAATCCGACCAAATTTACACGAATAATTGGACTTTTAGAAAAAAAATAAATATGTTGTTTGGCTTGCTATCTGGATATTTTGATTTCTTGCTTTTGTTTGCAATCTGTTTTGTTATCTGGAAAACTAGCCATCAGAGAAATGTGTTGTATAGTAAAATAGCATGCAATTTCTTTTGCTCCAGTACATGAAGGGATTGTTCCAAATGCATGTTAATATTACAAAAAATAGTGGTACTAGTCTGCATGATTCTGGTAGCAATGTGTTTTCGGTTGTTACAAATTGCCAATTAGTATGATAAATCATTTATGATAATATTGTAACAGCTGTAAGTTACTTCAAATAAAGTAAATTAAATGACAATCAGTCAAGCACTGGAATATGTCTTGACAACTGTTACAATATTTCTAGACATTATTAAGAGTATAAATGACAACCTACTAACAAGCATGTTGAGGGAATCTGTTTATATTCCACTCTCCATAGTTAAAACCGATGACTAGTTTTCCAGATCTTTTCTTGTAGATGAAAGCAAAGTCCTTCACTTCGTTGACTATTACTGCTGTGTTGTGTCCTTTTCGAGCTCCAGATAAAACTCTCTTGAAATAACCAGCCAAAACATCTTTTGCAAACCCAGATAGCAAACCAAACAAATCATGAACTAGACGCATGGAAGTGAATGAAAGAACAGTCGCCTTCTTGTTGTCACGATAAAAACAGAATGGCTCCACAAATCCGTCCAACCCCCGAACAATCCTGACAACTACAAGAAATATTTCATAAGGAATGTCTCGATTTATTTCGACATAGAAGGGATTCCTTATGCTTCGCCTTCCTCCAATTCTACGGTGTATGCCAGTCAACCACAGCCGAGCTTCCCTTTGCAATATTGGCGCTGGATTAATAGGCTTATTTAAAATAGCTTGTGTGTTCTCACTCGAGTTTAACACTGCTAGAGCTTGCTTCGTGCAAGCGTCTACAAAAGAGGCCACATTATCGCAGCCTTTCTCCCGAGCTAAATCACCCAGAGCTTCCCTCAGTTTTTGAGAACAATCAGGCGGCCGTTCAGGATCTGTAGTTGGCTCATTGTTGAAGATATCATGAGTCAAAACCTCTTCTAAACTAAAATTCCGACTTCGGACCCTCCCGCCGGCCGCCATCTTGCCTAACTGTGCTATAATTGGCAGATCGCATCTATTTTTGATAGGATAGGGGAGTGGAGGGGGAGGGGCTGGAAAATGGTGTGTAAAATACAAAAATCCAGAGGCCAGTTCAGTTGTTCAAAGCTGGTTTAGCGTCAACCCAGGGGTTAAAACTTAACCCACTGTTTTAGTTTGTCTATTTCAATGAATCCATTTTTTTTAAAACTTGGGAAAAGAAAACTTTGATCGATTCAGGCAAGATTTATGAAAAAATATTTTCAAGTTTACAAATAAGCTCTTGGAAAATTTGCTTTGAATTTTAAGTTAGCCCAGGGTTCAGCTAACCTGCTTTTGAACAACTGGCCCCTGGGGTAGAGGTGATGAAAAAATCTTGGAAATCCAAAGGGAGGGGATGATAAAAAGGCAAAAATTCAAGGGATGTATAGGAAATCATCAAAATTCCAACGAAATTCCTGAGGGGGCTAGTAAATTAGATTGAGGGTATAGTAAGAAACACATCCTTTTCACCCCCTTCTTATTTGCAGAAAATAAGAAAATAAGCCTGATTTGCAAGTATACAAGATATTTGAATTATGTAACTCCTTCAAATTTCACTGATGGGTCCCAAGTCTGATAACAATGTTAGATTACACATCAGGTGATGACCAGCAGAGGTCATATGGCATTTTCAAATTTGTACATAAAATAATAACTGCACTATGCTTATCTAGTCATAATACAATGTAAGATGAATCATTAAAAACTACAGTACCAAACTTTTCTAAGTTAACTATGTTGATGAACTCACAATGATTCATTCAAAGAGTTCTAAACATCAAACTCACTGTTATAGTACCCAATATTTCACACTAGTCATACAGATGATTTAATGAATTATCACGTTACTTTATCAGGTTAATAGATGATAAATTTAATTACATAGCCACTAGTGCCACAGCTCCGTTGTCAAGTGGATATTTGTTGTGTATGTATATCCTAATTTGAGTCTTGTACCAGGTTGTTATCAAGAGACTAGGTTAAGTTTGAAGAGTGGCCAGGAATTGTTCCAATATGTACATAATTATAAATATAGACTGGATTAACCTTGATACAAAATTTGCCCACAGCTGCATGGGGTAACAACCAAGTTACGATTTAAATACTGTTGTCATTTTAGATTATTAGACTGAGCTAGGATTAGGGTTAAAAAACTGTATCTAGCTAAGCAAACACATCCAGGTATCTGCTCGACAACATGGAACAAAGATACAAGATTGCCCACTAGTTCTAGCAGGTATGTACATCTGAAACGATGTTGATGAACTAATGCATGTGCTTTCACAAAACCAAGGTTGATTGTTAGCAAATTAGAATTTTCAGCAAATTGTGGACAAGATATTTTGTTATTAGCACCTGATAACATTGTATGGAAGGCTCGTTATTTGCAAGAAACTATTTTTGCAATCAAGTCTTTTAGTTGTTAATTACTTGCAACTTGCACACTATATTGTTTGCTGTTGTGTCAACAAAATTTCCCATGCACCCTATGAATATTGTTGTTGTTCAATAAATAAGTTAGTTGTCAATAACAAAATTTCTAGTCTGGTCGCCCTAATTGGCGATTTAATAACTAAGTAAACATCACTTAATAAACTTTACTCATAATACCAAAATAATGTTTTCCATTGTTTTTGTTGCCCTCAACAATAAAATCTTTTTCCTCTGAAACGATTAGCCAAGCCTTGTGCTCTTTTCTTGAACCAAATTTAAGCTCAACAAGTCATCTTTCTGACCACGCGAATAGATGTAAAGCGAACAACTGGCATGCGACTGTTCACACGGGTTTGGCCGCATTAAGCTAGCGTTTCGATAGACGATAGGTACATAGTTTTATGCCAACTCAACGATGTGTGCCTTTCTGCGACAGGCTCATTTCGTCTTTTAAGTACGGTGCTAGCATGTATTGGATGTACTTGTCAGTATTGTTGTCCCTTGGCCATGCTGGCCCGTATACTTCTAGCACAACAACTAGTCCCAACGCGACAAAATTCGTGTAATGGCTCTAAAATATGTGTCCACGCAGAAAGAAACAGCTCTTGTTTATAACTTGTCCATCAATACAAAAAATAATCCTCGAGTCAACATTTCTCTGATAGACACTTCTCAGCAATTCCTTTTGCATAAAGAATTCTCCACAAGCTTTGTCAAGTCATGATCTACACCCACTCATCGAAACCGCCATCTTGCTTAATATTGAACGCTTATGCTACGCTTATGGGCAAAACCGCTGAACCTCATGCATGGCGAACTTGGCCGGATTTGATGTATTTTATGCCAAGCGTGGAACTGGGGCAATAGCTGTTTTGAGTAGACATGTTGAGCTTCCAATATTAATGTCAGTTGGCATGTTTGAAGCTGGAGAAATGGGAGTCACTGTGATGTGAACTGGAGGGACATTTTGCGGATCGTCTTTGTTTGATTGGTCCTTAAGATCAGGCGATTCTTGTGTTGCTGTAATGCAGATGCTGATGTGATGCTTTCGTGTACAGTTTTGGCAACGGTACTGTGACTTGCATGATGATACCTTGTTACGCCCTAGACAATAGAAACAGTGGCTTTCTTTCTTTACAATCTCCAATTGCCTGTTAGGGTCTGCAATAGGTTGACATGCTATTCAACGATGTTTGCCCTTACAGTAAAGAGAGGAGGGTTCACTTTTACCTGGAGTTGCTGTGCGATATGATGTGTCATGGGGTGATGGTGGGGTTGGGTTGTTGGGTGGAGGTGGGCTGTTGTTGTTGTATGAACTATTTACTCTGGTATAGAATGATTTTGTGATGGATGGGGAGTTCTGTTCACTGTATATTGTAATGGCATCATCATCTGGGATGCATCTTCTAAAATGGTTACTTCTTTCAGGATAGCTTGACGTGATAAATTTATTGTCCATTGGAAGTTGTTTTGTTCTCTAGCTAAGGCTCTTTGTAGTTCAGTGGGGAGCTTTCCAAGTATAATTGGTACAAGAAGGGATCCAAAGGACTCTTCAGACTTTCCTAATGCAGCAAGACCTCTAACATGGATTTCAATTGTGTCATAGAAGTGTCTGAGACTGGTTAGGTTAGCTACTGGATTTAAGATATTTAGTAGTGCTTGCATGTGGGCATTGACTATTCGATATTGCTGGCCAAGTCGTTTCCTTAACAGTGTTATTGCATGTTCGTAATTAGCACTTTATTGGTAGCAACTTGTTGAGCAGTAGGTGGTATTTCGTGTTAGGAACTTGAAGTGGTTTCGACTGGAATGTCAAGCACTTGTTGCGAGTGTTCTACTTGTGTTTGAATAACTTGTGAGGGAGATTCTGGTGCTTGACTTGTTTCTGATGTATTGTGGTCAGCATTATGTGTGGATGGTGATTGACTAGTTGCGTTGTGAGATTGGCTATTCTTATGTAATTGTCGTAATTCAAGAAATTTTTGTGCCTGAAATATTCTTTATTCAATATTCCTTTGTAAATCCTAGTTTTCTAGAATTTCAGCTTGCAATTGTTTAGCGTCGTTGATTCCGTCTATAATATTCTTGCCATACTCGAGAATTACGTCTTCTTCTTTATCAATTCCTGTAACGTACTACGAAGTGCGGCTAGGTCCATTTTGTCGGGGTTTTCTTTCGGCATGATCTCTTCTATTTTCTCCCGTAGCTCGGTTAGATGAGCTCGATGGCCCCTTCGTGAGGATTGAAAACGCTGAATTTCCTCCATTTTGTGCATATATTAATCCTGGTCACGGCATCATCATTATCGAGAACGATAGCTTTATTTACGAATTTATTGTACACAATTATAACACAAAACATATAACTACAAAACACATGGAAGCAACGTTATTAATAAAGCGGTCAGCTACAAAAGATGCTGAACAGTAATTAACAATATAAACGTCATGTCTGTGATTTAATTGCCTGTTAATTCTCCACAGGGTTTACTCATATTCGCACATACTTGTACGCATAGCGTACCTACTTTTATTAGAA
Organism: Muricea muricata; assembly: GCA_963855995.1. Taxonomy (NCBI): domain Eukaryota; kingdom Metazoa; phylum Cnidaria; class Anthozoa; order Malacalcyonacea; family Plexauridae; genus Muricea; species Muricea muricata. The sequence continues at coordinate 116,920,957 of OY979716.1, forward strand.
TATTTTTACCATTGTGTTGAATGCCGTGTCGAATTTCATGCGTATCATGCGCCCTTCACAGTGACAGAAGTCTTTTGTGCTGACTGGTGATTTCATATGAATTGATATAATTTCATGTTACTTGTGTTGTAGAGATTAGATTGGAAAGCGACTGATAAGAAAGAACATCTGCTATAGTGATTCAAAGAAGATTTATCGAGCATTTAATTATATACTATTCATATTCTCAGCGAAACACGTCGTCGGAGCTGTGAAGGTATGTACGCCTTAATTAATCAATATCTAACAATGTATAGCAAATCGAAACTAAAAGTTTCTTCAATGATAATCAATTTTCCATCACGCAAACATTAACGCTGTTGCTGTATATTGATTCATGATTTTAATCATTATAACCAGTACATTCATGGTCAAATTCAAAGCTTTTTTGGACTGTTTATACGCTGTATTGATTGAACTGATTACATAATATATATAATAAACTTTTGAATTCATGTAGTACACTGTATCCGTCTCAGTCGTCTTCCATTCCAACGGGAATTGTGATATTCGACGACAAAAACCGGATTTGTCAAATCAATATGAATACTTGCTAACTGCTCCAGTCTCTAAATCCAAAGTGAAACGCGTTGTCTACTGTCTAGCTGTGCTATTCTGAAGCATGCAGTCATACGAATATTAGTGTCACAAATAAAATGATCGAAATATATATTTTTACAGTAATCAACACGTTAAATTGTGTTTAATACTGTACTATATTGTGTATATAGCTGATGGTTTTAATCGCTGTTAATCATTACATGCATAGCAAATCTCAAAGCTATTAATCAAACATATATTTTGAACGATATATAGTTGAACGCCATAAATTGTGATTGTATCAATGTGCACTTTATTTGTCGCAAGAGTTGTGTTCCACTTCATAGCGAATTGTGATATTGCAGCCTTAAATAATTACATGCGATGACAAAAACCCGATCTATCAAATGAACCTAAATGTTTGCTAACTGCTGTATATGGTAGAGCCATTGCTATTTGCAAAACGCGTTGTCTGTACGTGCTATTCTCAAGTACAGCCGTGGCAATTGAAGTGTTCCTAAAATATTGCATCAATTCATCTGCTCACTAGAACAAATTGATTTGACAGTTGGTGGAACTGTTTACAAACTTCACAAATCTGACCATCTCTGGTCACTTCCTGCTTCGTTGTGATTGGCCGCTTGTGCCAAAGCCAATGGTGCCGGATTGGAGCATTCAACAGGAAGTTGATCAATTATTTAGGAAATTGCAAAATTTTCAAATGTTTTATCAAATGAATTCGTTCATGTTGGCATATGAATTGATACAATATTTTAGGAACACTTCAATTGCCACGGCTGTAAGCCTGGTTTTAATTTGGTCGCAATTGTGATAGCAAAGTTATTCTCGACAATGTGACATAGTGTAGATCTATCTTCTCTTTTTACACACTTTTCCACGTTGGTCACTTTGATATACTAACGTCATTCACCAGTTTAAAGAAAAGAAGGCTTTACTTAAGGCCCTGTCACACCGTGCAATTTTTCTTGCAACTTGCAACGTAATACTACTCTTGGGAGATGTAAAATTGGCAAATACAAGTTTCCATCACAGTTTGCTGATATATTTTTAACATACTAAACATTTGTCATCAATTTACATCTCTTAAGAGTAGAATTGCATAGCAAGTTGCAAGAAAAATTGCACCGTGTGAGAGGGCCTTTAGATTCCGAATTACCACATTCGCAGATACATGTACGCAAACCGTACCTATTTTATTCAAATATCTTTATTCATTGTGTTGAATGTCGTGTCGGATGTCATGCGTATCATGCGTCCTTCACAGTGACAGTAGTCTTTTGTGCTGACTGGTGATTTCATATATAATTTCATGTTTCTTGTTGTAGAGATTCGATTGGAAAGCGACTGATAAGAAAGAACATCTGCTATAGTGATTCAAAGAAGATTTATCAAGCATTTAATTATATACTATTCATATTCCCAGCGAAACACGTCGTCGGAGCTGTGAAGGTATGTACGCCTTAATTAATCAATATTTAACAATGTAGCAAATCGAAACTAAAAGTTTCTTCAATGATAATCAATTTTACATCACGCAAACATTAACGATGTTGTTGTATATTGATGCATGATTTTAATCATTACAACCAGTACATTCATGGTCAAATTCAAAGCTTTTTTGGACTGTTTATACGCTGTATTGATTGAACTGATTACATAATGTATATAATAAACTTTTGAATTCATGTACACTGTATCCGTCTCAGTCGTCTTCTATTCCAACGGGAATTGTGATATTCGACGACAAAAACCCGATTTGTCAAATCAATATGAATACTTGCTAACTGCTCCAGTCTCTAAATCCAATGTGAAACGCGTTGTCTACTGTCTAGGATTGCTATTCTGAAGCATGCAGACATACGAATATTAGTGTCACAAATAAAATGATCGAAATATATATTTTTACAGTAATCAATACGTTAAATTGTGTTTGATACTGTACTATATTGTGTATATAGCTGATGGTTTTAATCGCTGTTAATCATTACATGCATAGCAAATCTCAAAGCTATTAATCAAACATATATTTTGAACGATATATAGTTGAACGCCATAAATTGTGATTGTATCAATGTGCACTTTATTTGTCGCAAGAGTTGTGTTCCATTTCATAGCGAATTGTGATATTGCAGCCTTAAATAATTACATGCGATGACAAAAACCCGATCTATCAAATGAACCTAAATGTTTGCTAACTGCTGTATATGTTAGAGCCATTGCTATTTGCAAAACGCGTTGTCTGTACGTGCTATTCTCAAGTATGTGCACATATGAATAAATCAAAAGCATAAATTTCTTTAACAAAATGATTGAAGTAAATAATTTGACCGTAAGTAATACATTCAATTTTTTTTTGTGTGTGGATTCATGGTTTATTTGTTACAATCAGTACATTGATATTGGATTGAACAGAATGCCCTCTTTATTTTGACTATTTTATAGAATTATTATTTGTCTTGGTTGTGCCGTTATTGCATGTTGTTATATAGACTGGCAACGGATATTAAGCATTTCGTAATCTGATTGGCTCCTCTACTAGTAGAATAGTTAACAGTTGTTCTGCGAACTCAAGTCGTATATGAGCTCATAGTACCGCATAAAACACTAATTATATAGTTTAAAATTATGTTAAAGTTTCCAACAAAGGTTTCAAATTCTGAAAAAAATTTTGGGGCGTAACAAACGCTTGTTGACTTCAAAATTGAGCACATGCAGTTTTTTGTGGAAAGTTTCAAAGAAACTTCGCAGTATTGTGATGAGATGCGAAAATTCACATCTCTGAGTGAGTGAGTGAGTCATAGTGTAGACTTTCCGGGGGAGCGATGATGCACGCCTATTTTGTCATTTACTTCAAAATGTTTGCGGTAAGCATTTTTTAAAAATTTTGAAACAGTGTGAATTAATACTATGTCTCCCACGGACTTATATGTGGCTCTTGCCAAGCCTGTAAGATTGAGAAAAGAAACAAATTGTTCTAAACAATATTTTCCGTGCAGAATTTTCAAATTTTTTCCTCTAGAACACCTAATTCGTCCTTCTTCAGAACCAAAACACGGTTAAATGACGTGTTTGCCATGGATTTTGCGCTTCGTAATGGCGAATACTAGGAGCGATTTGGAAATCAAATATTCAATGGCCTACACTATATTATACTACAGGCTACCGTAATGAATTAATATAAACATACGTTTCAATCGAATATATTTTTGTATTTACGTTCAGTGATGCATGTTGATGGGGATATTAATGCCTCAGTCATTTGTAACCAGCCCCCCCCCCCCCCCCACCCCCGGGACATAGCGGGGATGTTCAAAAATATAACGGGGATTTAACGCCATTTAACAGCGCAATAGGCCCGGTAGTGCCGTGGAATTAACTACGAGTTTTAACACCGGGGAATCAAACCGGGATTTAACAGCCGGTCTTAAAATGGCGTCCCGCAAAACAACTTGTAGAAAGTATGATTTTTAATGCGTTTATGAATCCTTAGCAATTCATAAACTTACAGTAGGTATACATTAAATCAGGTTTTACCTTATTTATTTCACCAATATTAAAAGATCTATTTGAAATTTGATATGCATGATTGAACGCAATTTATAAACACGAGCTTTATATGTTCGCTATATTAACTGTCACTATTTTCTTGTTATATTGGCGTAATATTTTTAACATTTCATAAGGTTTTAGATTAATGTCTGATCTGGTTGATTTGGATGTTTTGAGTCCCTGCCATACTGGGGGTTTAACAAGTAACTTTGCACCAGGGGTGGGGAAATTAACAGTTTTTAACACTTGGTTAGTGTTAAGTTCCCCGCTAGGTCCCGGGGATGGGGGGGGGGGGGGCGTGGTTACAAATGACTGAGGCATAATATCTTTAGTCCAGCTGTAAGACCGAGTTACTTCAGCAAGTTACTGGTATTAATCAAAGTCAGACACTAGCGAAGTGTTTGAGAAATCTATTATAAACTACTTTAATACAAACAATATGCTCTTGATTTGCTCTTTTGGCAGCGAGCATCAGGCGCTTTGTTTAGGTGCTTAGCTATATCAGCATGACAGCATCAACTATATATTATCGCCCTGTAAACGTACTTCTCGCAAAATTTAAACGATGTATTGATGGACTGTATACACTAAACTGACTGCAATGCAGCAAGTTTAAACAGGTTATTATTTTATTCCTATCGCATAAAATTCATGAGTTGCGCTCAGGTAACCTACAGTGAGCCTTTTGAAATTGTATGATGAAATTTATATGTCCAGTACTCTGACAGTTGCATGCATTGCGGTGAGTGTTATTTTATTTTTGCATGATTTAATGTGATTGGCCAGCTAAATATGGAAATGTTTTTGTTCTGTCAAAGATTTTGTAAACAGGTCGCACGTGAACAACACGCTTAAAACACGCAGCTGCTGATATTCAATGCAATGCGATTGGCTAGTTGCTTGATTGCTACCGCCCACAACAATAAAATATTGCGTATTGGGATGTGATTGCGCCACTGCCGTTCGTGATTTCATTCCGTGATAAGAAGTGTAAGCTGAAAGATTCGATTTTCAACGTCAACAAAAATCTCTTGACTCGTCAGAGAGCTGTATTGAAAGGCAAATAACAAAGAGAACGTATGTGTTATCGTCACTTGCCAGCGAGCCTTATGTAATATGGAAAGCGATTTGGTGCAAAATTCAAGCTCTAAAAATCTATCAGCTTCAACAAATCTCGATCAACATTAACCACTTTTTATAATGCATTCAACAAACTTAATCAACATCAACAATTTATATCTATCGAATCAACGATTGAAAATGCTTCTAAATCAAAGACAGGGTTTACTTCACCGTCAAGAATAGTTTTGTGCTTTAGATTTAATCAACCGCCCTCTTTCAACATCAACCCAAAATATTTATGTCAGATTCAAGAAGGCAAAATTTCAATCAACAAAACCGAATACTAGATTATATTAATCTGACACTGCAGAGAACAACAAAAAATTTGTTGTCTCGAGCGGGATTCGAACTCGCATCTTCGGGTTAGTAGACCGCCGCTCTACCAATTGAGCTATCGAGCCAACTGGGATTGGTAGCGAGTCCCATCCAATCCAAAGTGCACAAAGTAATATGTAATCGAGGAAAACGGCAAGATAGCCAGCGTGCTATCGCCACTCGCTTCACTTGCCAGCGAGCCTTATGTAATCGAGAAAAACGGCTAAGAGATAACCAACGTGTTATCGACACGGACCTCGTTCAGGGATCGAGCACAGCGGTGCAAAATCATGTTCAATAAATTGAGAAAGAAACTATTGAGAATTTATGAGAAACTACACACGCAAAAACGCACATCTTGTCGACAAGTTGTTGACTTAACAAGCTTGTAGCAAGTTGTTGAACAAGTTGTTGCAAGCTCGTTAAGTAAACAGCTTGTTGACAAGATGTTCTCAACAACTTGTTACAAGCTGTTGACTTGCAGACCGGTGCGTAGCAAGCGGTTGGAACAACTTGTAACAAGCTGGATGAGAACAACTTGTTGCAAGGTTGTTGAAACAACTTGTTGACAAGTTGTGCAGTCCACAACTTGTAGCAGGCTGTTGTTAACATCTTGTTGACAGGTTGTTGGCTTGCAGAACTGTAGCAAGTTGTTGAAACAACTTGTACCAAGCTTGTTGACAACAAGCCATATCAAGCTTGTTGGAACAAGTTGATGACAAGTTGATATCGTCGTCAAGTTGTAACAAGTCTGTTGGAACAAGCTTGTAGCATGCCTGAGTTGACAAATTTGTAGCAAATTGTAGTGACAAGTTGTAACAACATTGCTAACGAAACAATATCATTGGTTGGTGCTAAAATACGAAATGAAATGCTGACGTGGCAAGGAAACGGTTACAAATTTACAGTTTATACATAGGCGGCCCAGTTCAGTGTGTAGTTTCATATAGAGATCAGTACGCACACACTTCATACATTATTATTATAAATATCCTAAGGCTAGCAACTCTTTTACAGTAATAAACTGACACAAGTTAGACTTTTGCTTCAAACAAAAAAATTAACACAATTTACTGCAAAAAACTAGATACAAATGATCTTGGATACCTCTTCTACATTTCTAGATAGTTTTTAGACAAAAACAAGATTCCAAAATACGTAAATTTGTGCAATAAAAAGTGTTTTTGATCGAAATTTTCCGTGTAGATAGGCGGGATGCAAAGTGCCCTACAAACGTCATCTTCGGAAATGACTTCGGCTAAGCAAATCTAAGTTCCTATTGGCTGCTATTGAATTCGTCTTTTCTTCGGCGTTTCCGAGTGCTCATCAGCCAATAGCAGCTCAGCCGAAGTCATTTCCGAAGATGACGTTTGTAGGGCACTTTGCATCCCGCCTATCTACACGGAAAATTTCGATCAAAAACACTTTTTATTGAACAAATTTACGTATTTTCGAATCTTGTTTTTGTCTAAAAACTATCTAGAAATGTAGAAGAGATATCCAAGATCATTTGTATCTAGTTTTTTCGCAGTAAATTGTGTTAATTTTTTTGTTTGAAGCAAAATTCTAACACGTGTCAGTTTATTACTCTAAAAGAGTTGCCAGCCTTAGGATATTTATATAATATAATGTATGAAGTGTGCGTACTGATCTCTATATGAAACTACACACTGAATTGGGCCGCCTATGGTTTATAATATATTTTTGATTTTTGAAATCATGGTGGTACTTTCGTAAAGTTTAAACAAGAATTCAGTAAAGCTTTGGGAAAAAAGGTAAGTTTCTCTCTTGGAAGTAATACAAGTTAGCTTTATGCCTGTTTTTTATCAGTCGAGACGAAAACATATGCGAAAAATACCGTATATTTGCAATATGTTGTTACGATATATTTTAGACGTAGCGTTTATAAAGTTTTGCAGTTACTAGCCATTTGACATTTGTTTCTGGTTTTGCTTTTCTGTCAAATGACGTGGACATATCTAGGACAGTTTGCAGTTGACAGTTTAAATTATTTCAAAAAGTGAAGTTTTATATTTGAAGTAGAATTACTGCATTTCAAAAATAACCACCAAGTTATATTGATGTCTTATACTTATACTTTTCCATGAATAAAATTATCATGATGCATGACTTCAGTATGTATTATTTTAAAGGTATTGTGGTATCCTTGACATCCTGTCTGGAATTGATTTATACTGGCAGATTTACAGCAGTTTTTATTGCCACAAAAAAGAAAGCAGTCATTGTTCAATTGAGGATCATTTTCTCAAAAATAAAAGGGATGTAGACAGATGATTGACAGTTGGCAGTCACACATCACACTGTGGTGAAGTTATTAAAGTACAGAACTGGCTAGTGGTTACAGGGTTTATTTTGGGAAAGTTTTACCACTGCACAGACAAAATTGATTGTTGATTTTCATACAGCAGTTACAGAGCATCGAGAACATTTAATAGTTTTATACCTGAACTGCATGCACCATGTGGCTCTCTGTTGTCAACCTTGCCAAACATTTAACATCATGTTGACACTTTGTGTTGCATGATATCAAAGTATAGAAATATATTACAGTGGATGTATTAGATATTAATATATCAAATAAATGGATCAAGGCTGGATTTTGGAGAAAAAGTTAGGGGAGATGAGGAGATTTGTAGGGGTGTTGTTACCATGATATCTCCAAGTCGACAAAGGGTAGAAATAAAAAATACCTTACTTTTATACATTTTATAATTATGTCTGCTTGTCTAGTAATTAGAAATATCATTAAACAATAGACACCAATATTTCCTAAAGCAGAAATGTATTAGGAGACGTGACAGAATTCTTGGGTAGGTACTGAAAATTTTAGAAGAGGTGTGTTGTTATCCCATGGAAAGTGTGACCTTCCCCCAAAATCCAGCCTTGAAATGGATATACAGCTATAAAACTGTATTTTCCAAGCAATTTGTTTATTGTTGGTTACATGATTGGAGAATTGAGCAAAGTATGTTATGTGTGTATATGCTAATTAAATTGAATTGTGCTTCTCAATTCCAACAGCCACTGGTCTTCCAAATGATGAATTTAAAACTTGATCAACTGCAATTTGTGATTTCCAGGAATAACCTCTTGTACCACAGTTTGTACAATGTATCTAAAAATATAACATGCTGACAGTTAATTACTAAATGTAATTGACTACAACTGTGATGTGTAATTCATATGCATGCCACTTTCCTGTTTGCATGTTTATAGTACAGTTCTAGTTTATTTAGGTGACTGGCGTAAAAATATTGCTGCTGCCATATTTAAAATTGCACTAGTTATTTTAACCCCAACCTACGTATACCCAGCTAGGCCAAGCTAATACAGGCCAGATCTTATCCATGCATAGCCATCCAGGCTAATTTTATATAATTCTGGAGTCAGTGGTATGTTAAGTCTAATGACTGTGGGCAGCAATGAGGTTGATAAACATGTTCTGTGTGCTTCTGTAAATTACAAATACATCGTGTCGTGTACATTTACATTGCTGAAGCATTTAAAAACTATATTTTTAAATTTTCCAAAGAGAAGCATCGCATATTTTGATACTTTGTATTTGCAATTTGTTCAAAAATCAAAAATGATATTATTGTATCACACTCTGCCCCTATTATCGTAGGCTTTTAATACTTTGACATTCTTATAACTAAAACGAGGTTTTCCTTTATGAACAATATACTAACCTTTGATTTTATTCTCTTCAGTCATGTAAACATCTCTTGTATACAATATATTTATAAATAAAATACTGTATTGGAAAATCAACATTTTGTTGTTTTGTTGTCTACACCCCGGAAAAAACGCGTGTTTTTTACGCGCGAGACTTTCACGAGCCGCCATGTTGTAACAACCTTGACGGGACAAGTTGTTACGGATTGAATTTCACAACTTGCTGCAGCATTGTTTCAACAACGTTGCTACAAGTTGTTCACAAGCTTGCTACAAGTTGTTAGCCTGCTTGCTACAAACTTGTTTCAACAACTTGCTACAGCATTGTCACGACAGCCTTGCTACAAGCCCGTCAACAAGTTGGCACAAGTTTGTCAACAAACTGCTACAAGTCTGTCCCAACATCTTGTTATCGGCAGTGCGAAGACATCTTGTTGACAAGCTGTTGGAACAGCATTGTTACAAGACGACAACAGACTTGTTACAAGTTGTGCGTTTTTACGTGTGTAGTAGCAAATATGAAAAACTATGAATCGAAAGCTTATCTACAACGATGAGAATTTTATATGTGAAAGAATTACGAAAATTATAAAAACTCATGATGCTCAAGGTGACCTTTGCAATATATCAAAGGTCAATGAGACTTGTAATCTTATAATAGCAACATATGACAATCGTTTAGAAAAAAACAAACTAACCCTATTTTATCACCAGATAGCCATAATATCTATGCAAATATTAGATGGCGATGTATAACTAGACATTTCGTACATGCTAAGAGGCGTGATCCTGAACCGTCTAGAATTCTCATGAAAAAGTTCATTTAATGAGCAAAAATAAAACGAGAAGATATAAATTAAAAAGCTTCATAAGACAGTATATTCTTAAATCATCGTCTTGGCACAATTTTCTCTCTACTAGATTCCGCAAACATGTCACTCAGAAACCAACGAATGTAAACATATGGCAATTTATAAAGCCGTGTTGTGCTAATAAATTTAAGAAGACTCAAAAGTTTAAAAAGAAAGGAAGTCAGAAAATTGCAATTGTGCGTACTAGTAGAATAAAAAAACACAAATTGTGTAAATTAAACAACCCTATGAATGTAACAAAATACAAATAAATGCAACATGCAACGAATAAAAACATCTGACACACTTTTCTTGTTTGTATGTGGTGATACTGAGTTAAATCCAGCACCCGTAAATACTTCAAATATGTCAGTGTTGACTACAAGACTAGCTCGCACAGGTCGAAAGCCAGTAAACATTGTCGGTGATGGTAATTGCTTTTTTCGTAGTGTAAGCCACCAACTTCACGTAACTGACGATTGTCATCCGCAAATAAGAGCTCTTGCAATCCAACACTTAATAAACTGCCCACAACACCTCGTAGAATATAATACTGATCAATCATGGTTGCAATATTTACAAAGATATGTCGACACTTGGCACATAGGCAGACCATATTATTATACAGACAGTTGCTAATAAACACAACAACAGTCAACAACTGTAAGCTCTATTTATACTGCTAGTGAAGCTTGGCGAAGAAGTACATGTATCGGACATGTCGTTGAACTGCATTATGTGTCAACCACACCCATCACTGGCATCACACAATCTGTTTCCGCAGAGCTAATAAATTATTCTACAACAAGTGATAAACCAAACGAAATTTCGCGAAATTTTCAATCCAATAAAACCTCTTCGAAAGAGACTGTCTCCTCGAAAAGCGCAGAAAAAAGAAAACAATATACGAAGAAATATATGGAAAAAAAAGAGAAAGAATAATGAATTCAAAAAGAAGGAAATCGAAAGAAAAAAGTTATATAATGAAAACTATAAAAATTCCAAAACCAAGAGAATTAGGGAATCTTGGCAAAAAGCCTCTGCAGCATACAGAAAAGCAAATTCTGATCAAGTTAATGAATTATCTAAGAAAGCCTCTGCAACATACGAAACGAAAACCCTGAAAAAGTTAAGGAATTATCTAAGAAAGCTTCTGCAACATACGGGGAAGCAAATCCTGAAAAGGTTAAGAATATCCTGTAACTTCAAGGAATCCTCTGCAAAATACAGAGAAGCAAATCATGAGATGGTTAAACATGATTCTAAGGAATCCTCTGCAACATACAGAAAAGCAAATCCTGAAAAGCTTAAGGAATCATGGAAGAAAGCCACCCCAATGTATCGACAGTCAAAGTCAGAAAAAGTTGCAGAATCATGTAGAAATTCACACAGAATTTGTTACCAGAACTATCCAGAAAGAGTTAAGAATATTCAAAAAAAGAATTATCTAAAAAGAAAACTATCTTATATAGAAGATGAAAATAGTAGTGAACACAAAAGATCGAATATTAACTCTCAAGATAATTTGTTTGAAAGTTTAGAAGAAACTTCTGATGATACAAGGTCACTAATAAGCATACATAAAGCCATTGAATTATTCCATAACGATATCAGTGTTGGACCAGAATATACCTGTTCGTGTTGTGACCAGCTACAGTAGGGTACAGATCATCGGTAACCGAATGTAATGCTTCTTTAATTATATCCGTCATGTTCAAAAGGAGTTCTCGATTTATGTCTTACTGGTCTGAAAAGCATAGATGACACCGAATGGATATGTGGTACATGTCATTCTAACCTGAAAGCTGGCAAACTACCGTCTTGAGCTAAGGCAAATAAAATGAATTTCCCAGAGAAACCTGATGTCTTAATTGATTTAACACCTCTTGAAGAACGACTAATTTTGCCAAGAATACCTTTTATGCAATTACGTGAGCTGCCTAGTGGTGGTCAATTAAGTATTCATGGTAATGTAGTTAATGTCCCTGCTGATGTTAATTCTACTGTCAATGTGTTGCCAAGACCCATTAATGAGTCACAAACTATTCTAATCAAATTCAAACGACGCCTTGGTTTTAAACACCATTATCCATTTCAGAATGTTAGACCTTGGAAAGTTTTAGAAGCAGCTCAATACTTGGTTCGTAACCGTGAAATAGTCAAAAACGAAGGAATACAAGTAATGGATAGTTATGCACCAAATATAGTCAATAATGACAATGAGTGGTCAGAATTTATTTCTAAGGACGCCAAGGAGACATCACACGATCTGTCAATCAACTTGAATACTAAAAGTCAAGAAGAAGTAGACACAGAAACACGTAATGATACTTTTGATAATGATACAGATGATGAGTGGTGCGAGGCAATTGAACGATCTTCAGGTGTTATGGATAAATTATTACAAGAACCAGACATTACTCAAGATGGTGATAGTGTTCGAAAACTAATTGTTAGTACCGTTTCTTCTTATTAGTTATACGCTTTACGCTTGTAACGCGGGCAGAAAAATGTAGTCTAATCGTAATTTACATTTTTGTAAATACATAGACGACTTTTAGAGAAAATACATTTGAAAAAAACCTTTTTAAGCGTTCTTGGGCCTTTTCGGCTGTTGACGAGTATTGACAGTTCTACGATTGAGAACATTTGGTCCTTTTGAGCCGGATTTGTGTACAGACGAACGAAAAATTGTGTTATTTTACGGGTGTATGAGAAGCCCAAGATGGTGGAAGGCCAAATGAGCGCGACATATGAGCAAAAAAAGACGTATCGGAGACAACGGTAACAGTGCAAACTGACATTAATGGTGAGAGAAAGGATAAAATTGAAAGCACCGTGAGTACAAAGATTAAAAATCTTAGAAATAACAAAAAGTTAGCGAAAGTCAGAATGACAAAAGCAAAAAAGCATGTCGATGTCCGTATTGAAAGTCGACCAGTGGATATTCCCTTGCCTAGTAACAATGCTGTACGAAGAGCAGTAATAGGGTTAACTCGGAAATGAACATTATCACGACCATAATTGGTAAATTAAGAGAAGTTTATGCCATGCGTAACGAGGATGAGACTAGCACAGTAATTGACACACTAGAAAAAGAGTTAAATGACATTGGGAATTCAGTTGATATTTGTGTGGCTGCAGCTCAGAAGCATTTAGAAGACGGAATCAATGCGGGAGAAACAGAGTCTATATTACTATCAGTCGATTGCCCCTCAAAAGTACCATCCCGAGTTCCATCAGCAATATCCTACCACATAGAGCAGAAACAGTTGGAAGCCAAGAAGTCAGATGATAGATTACACAAAATGGAAATGGAACAACAAGAAAAGAAACAACAAATGAGAGAGCTAGTTGCAGAGGTTGAACTAACCAGACAACGCACAGAAGAAGCTAGGCGGATAGCAGAAATAAACGAAGAAGCAGAAGTCAAGAGCAAAAGACGAAGAGAAATTACATGTAGGCGATGGTGACACTGTTAAGGACTTTCTGGTTAAACATCAATCTACAACAGATTTATCCAAAGAGGCGCAAGATCGAGTTTTTACCAGATCACCTGTTAAGCTAAAGGGTGTCGAGCTTCCGAAGTTTGCAGGCACTGACAAGACCACTTACGAGCCCTAGAAGGCAACATTTATGATGATGGTCGACCCTCAAAATATTTCAGTTGGTGAGAAAATGTTGAGGTTACAAGGTAGTTTAACTGGAAAAGCACTGACACTTGTGAAGGATTTGGGATACTCTGGTGCTGCCTATGAAAGAGCAAAGTCAAAGTTAGAGAAAAGATATGGGGTAGAAAGGAGACTACAGATAACGCATCTAACAACCTTGCATAATTGGCCGAAAGTCCGCTCCCGCAACCTACAAGATTTAGAAGAATTTCAAGCCCTATTGGAGGGAATTTTGGTTGCAATGGATGACAGTGCACCTGGGCAGGAACAAAGCTTGAAGTTATCAGCGAAAGAGAAGCTGAGCGAGTATGACATTCAAACCTATAAGTATTGGCTGATGGATCATGCTAGAGACGACAGCTTTGGATCCTTGGTTGACTGGGTAGAACTTTGCGTTCAAGTCATGGAAGAGGCAAGAGAGGAGACTGAAGGAATTAGCAAAAAGAGTGAAGACCGAGAGAGCAAAACTCGTGACGGCAAGCGCTTCAGAGGTTTCAACACACGAGCCGCAACTAGGCGATGTATTGTTGATGATGCCTTTAAAAAGCTTCCCGTACAAAAGAGAAAAGAACTAATCTCAAAAAGTGGTCACTGTTTTCGGTGCCTGACAGCCAGACCCCACAGCAAGGATTGTCGAAGGGCAAGAGCATGTGCAGTTTATGGATGTCAGAGCGACCAACACAGCAGTTATCTTCATGAGGGCACTACCCAGCGTACTCCAATGAATACCGGCCTAACTATTTCACCTGATAAACCAGACTTCTAGACTTAGACAACTATCGGCTGTTGGCCTAGAGGTAGGGCAATATGATGGGTCAAACGCCAACACTGCTACAACAAACTCTACCACTCAAGAACGAAGCCACAATACAAATAAAGCCGATAACGTTTCCTTGATGGTCCTTCCAGCACTAATTAACAATGGACATAAAACTTTGAAAGTAAATGTAATGTTAGACGCATGTTCAACAGGTTCCTACATCTCAGAAAGTGCTGCAGGCGAACTTGAACTGCAGGGATAATCTTTGGATTTAACTATAGCAGGAACTGGAGAAACTGAAATTAAGAAGCATTCTCGACTTGTAGATTTATCTGTGACCAGTCTCGACAAATCATTTACCGCACCCTTACAAGCACATATCCTAGACATATCGCTCGCCAGCCTTTCAGTGGTTGACACTAAAACAGAAATGGCCTCATCCATGCGAAGTCCCATTCGAGAACATAGCCAGACGGTGCTTCATTGACGTCATGATCGGTGATCACCCAATATTTCACATGGTCCTAAAAGAAATCCATGGCAATAGACCTAATGATCCGATTGCCCGACTGACCAGCCTTGGCTGGGTTTGTTTCGGCCCTGCATTGGTAGAGCAATTTCGTCAACGTTCCCAGTTGCACTTCACAAGAACATTTCGGAGCTGTGAAATTAACCCTGAACCACCACCTGATGACGTTTTGCGAAAATTTTGGGAGCTCAAATCGATAGGGATAAAGGATGGATTCCAGGACGGAAAAGGTAGCAACGGCGAGAGTAGCTGAAACAATAACGTTCGAGGGTGGACATTATACAGTTGGTATCTCATGGAAGGAGGGCGAACAAGCGTTAAAAAATAATTATGATGCTGCCTTGACACGACTTAAGAGTCAGGAAAAGTCACTTAAGAGAAAAGGCACGGACATTATGAACGCATATAGTCATGTCTTTAGAGAGTACGAGAAGGAAGGTTATATAAAGAAATTTAGCACACCCGAAAGCAATTGCAACGTGCAATGGCTCCTTCCGCATTTCCCGGTAATCCGACTAGATATAGATACAACAAAGGTCCGCGTAGTGTTCGATGCTGCCATGAAATACGAAGGAAAAAGTCTGAATGATGCGATACGACCTAGCCTAAAATTGCAAAGGGAAGATGTGGACGTCCTTACGCGTTTTCGCAAAGCGCGGGTTGTGCTTATGGCTGATATATCCGAAATGTTTTTACAAATTGGATTACGGGAAGAAGATCGATCATATCACCGTTTCCTGTCGCGAGACTTTGATGCCTCGAAAGAACCCGACGTTTACGACGGTTGTTATTCGGAAACGCAGCATCGCCCTTTTGCTCGCAGTATGTCCTCCATTACCACGCCCAAGCTCATAGAACCGAATTTCCGAGGCGGCCGAATCCATGGACGATTCCATGTACGTGAACGATTTATTGGTCTCTACTGAAACCGTACAGAGCGCACAGCAATTACAACGTCAGCTCACTGATATGCTTTCCATTGCGGGCTTCAACTTGCACAAGTGCGCATCAAATGAACCAGAGGCGATAGACAGCATCCCGATAGCCGATGGTTTGTCTGGCGTTCAAATCAATGGGGAAAACTCTTTTCGAACCAAAACATTAGGAGTCGGATGAGAAGCAGCCTGAGATGCCTTTGTGTTCCAAGTCAAACAACCTGATATGAGCATAACTCCAACCAAACGAAACGTACTTAGTGCATCTCTCTATGATCCACTTCAATTCTTAGCGCAGTTTGCAATACGAGCGAAGATCCTAATGCAAGAAATCTGGACAGCTGGTTTGGATTGGGACGGTGCCTTTCCATTCCCCCTAAAAGCAAAGCGGACGAGCTGGGTGACAGAACTATCAGCTCTATCACGTGTTGTAATTCCTCGCAGTCTGCGTTTACCAGAACCAGAGTCAGTCAATTTACACCTATTTGCCGATACCTCTAAGGATGCTTACGCCTGTGCAGCCTACCTCGTTTGTCACTACGCCAACGGCCCTTCAACTTCACGTCTTGTTGCATGGAAGTGCCGGGTATCACCCCTGAAAGCTGTAACGATACCCCATTTAGAGCTGATGGGCGCCGTTCTTTCAAGCCGTCTAGCTCGAAGTATCTTAAATGTATTGACGGTCGCCCGAGTCATTTATTGGACGGATTCGGAGAACGTGTATTACTGGGTACGCAATCAGAGCTGTGAGTTCAGGCCCTTTTCAAACTAAGCAAGGGTGCAGGAAGACAAGAGCAAAACGTCATTTGTGTCTGTTCACCTGCCTGGCTACGAGAGCGGTCCATCCAGAAATGTCGTACGCTTTAGACACGGACTCGTATGTAAACGCCTTTACCCGTATGACATCAAGGAGGGGGACGCTTAGATACGTTCTTACGGACAACGGTACAAATTTCGACGGCGGTGAGCGTGAGATCCACGAGTTGGTTCAAGCTCTTGACCGCAACAAAATCATTGAGGACACACCTGTACATCATCCTATCGAGTGGAAGTTTAACCCTCCCAGTGCTCCACACTTCGGCGGCGTCTTCGAGGCTATGGTTAAAAGTGCAAAGAGGGCTATGAAAGCGATATTGGGAAATGCTGAGATAACAGACGAAGAGTTGCTGACGGCTATATGCGGTGCGAAATATCTGCTAAATCCCCGGTCAACCATATGTCGTATTTTTCTTTGGTGTGCAGTAGCTCTCGAATTTATGAATATGCGGCTCGATCTTATCTTGTTCGGTCTCGGTAAAGGTGAAAGTGTCGTAAACTTCAAATGCTTCGTTTCCGATTGTGTGTAGAAAAATTGCACATTGAGTCGCTTCGTCTTTTTCGCTAGCTCCACTAGCCTTCACATAAAGATTGCATCTGGGTAGAGCTCTGTGTGGATATGTTTAAAATATCCTGACTACTTGTGGCCTGACTTCTCTTTTTTAGAGGTGGAGCATATCCTTCCTGGCAAAATTATTACAGATAAATGCTACAAACTTTATTAGGTACTCAGAAATATTTGAAATATCCTGGGACTGGTGATGTCTGTTATTTAGCCCACCTTGTTTACACATTGCTTTTCCTTTGTACCACAATCACAACTTTCTGAACAAAAAAGCTTAGCAGTCTTGCATGGGCATCCTTTTCTGTTCGCTCCGTCTTTTTTAAAACAAGTATTTTTGCAACCACAAATCACTATTGCAGTCCAAATAAGTTTACATGAGTAAAATTTAGACATTAGCCTATATCAATAGAACAACGTAAAACGTCACACGTAACTCTAACGTAAAATTTAAAAAACAGACTGCAAAAGGAAATAATTCAAAAATACCTAAACACACACCTGTCCACTTGAAAGAGTGGCAGACATCCCCAACAAAAAAAGACAACTTCTGATATTTGAAATTGTACAAAAGTTTTCATCTTCACTTTCGCAAGTGATTGAATGACGTACCACATATTTCGACTGCTGAACAAAAATATTATGCATCTTTTCACTCAGCCAATACAGTGCCCTGACACTGCCCCCTTAACAGTTATTCTGCGACCCCCGAGTCGTATATGAGCTAATAGCCGATGAGGTTTGCAGCACTGAGTTGCCAAAAGTTTCAAATTCTTAAAAAATATAGCTAAATGTTTCGGGCGAAACAAACGCTTGTTGACCTCAAAATTGAGCACAGTTTTTGTTATTGTAGCAATTCAAAACAATTATAATCTTTTCAAGCTTTTCGGAGACTTATTCAGTACTAATTCGTAAAAAACCGCATTTTATACTTGTTTAGGTGACATTTAAATCAAGTACTATCCTTCAAAAACTTTATCTAAGTTTATATGTTGTACGTATGGCCAAGAAAGGCTGCCAAAATGCTCAAAACAAGATTTTTACGATCGAAAAACTTTGGGCCACCATCTTGTTTTCTCTACTAGTAGGATATGAACTAATATCCTACTAGTAGCGAGCCAATCAGATTACAGAATACTTAATATTCGGTCGCTGTCGATATAATAAAAATTAATGTCTGCCAAATAACTAACAGTTAATCAGCAGTTGCCTTAGTTGACTTGTTTACTGAAGAGGATAACTTTTCTAGAGATTCAACATCTGTAGATACAAGGCGAATACTGTAGCTACAAAACGTTTTATCCCGAATTTTGCACGTTCGGGTCAAATTATCGTATCCATCTATAACAATCATAAGCTAATATTTTTACCAAGTAGTCAACACGTTATGCAACAATGCTGTAAGCCGCAATTTTTTGGGTGGCAAAATGATTTATTGAATTAAGAATTTTTTTTTTCATCAAAAAAAAATTCAAAGTTCATTTTATCCCTCTACATTTCCAAGCATTTATTTACATTTATAATTTAAACATCACTCCTTTTAATGTTTAGAAGGAAAATATGGTAGATGTACCATGGGAGAGTGAAGAAAGTCGAAACTACATTTGTATACAAAATATTGTCACCAATGTTGTAAGCAAAGGGTTAAGAATTGTTTTTAAAAGAGAATGGAACTCTAGCTACCAAGCTAGGCTTGGTGCTTGGGATGATACTAGTACAAGCGGCGGACAGTTGTTTCACAAAGAAAAAGCACGCAAAAGACCAAACAAGAATGTGTACCAGTCAAAATTTCAACATGGGAACACAAACCAATGGGATTCCTCTGTACTTTTTGATGCAATTCTTTACTCCAACTCTATTGGTTCTACTCTAAACACACGAGTAAAGACCGAAGTGGACAAGCTTCGAATTATACGAAATAAAATAATGCATTCTGATGAAGCGACACTCACTGATGCTGAATTCCAAAACATCACCAGTGATGTTGAAAATGCATTTAAAGCCCTCGCTCTTCCAAAGCTGGGTGATAATGTTATTGGCGTCAAGAGCAAGAGAAACCTTTACAAGTCATTTCAAATTTTACCACCAAAACCAACTCACCTTGTTGTTAACCGTTCTGAGAAGATAAACGAAATCAAGCAAGATCTCCAGAAATTGCGAAATGATAACAAGGGCAAACTTACATATTTCTATATTACTGGTAATCCAGGAAGTGGAAAATCTCAGCTATCCAGGCAACTGGGCGAATATTTAACAAATCACGTAGATTGGCAGGAAAATAGTGCATTTGTCATGACATTGAATGCAGAAAATTTAGAAAGTCTGCTCTACTCATATGCAGATTTTTGCCGACATTTGAATTGTAATGAGAACGTTATCTCAAGTGTGATGAATTCATCTAATCCAAAGGAACAAAAAATTAAAGATTTGAGATCACAGTTAACAAAAAGGATTAGGAACTGGAAATTATGGTGGATTATTGTGGACAATGTGAAAGATCTCAGACTCATTTCACCTTTATTACCACTGATAGGAGATGAAATTTGGAATAATGGTCAGATTATAGTAACAATACAGAATACAATCTCAGTGCCCTCTAACAGTTTGGACACTAAACACATTTCACTGAGTGGTGGCATGAATCAACAAGAATGCCGACAGTTACTTTCCTCACTATCAGACACGGATACTGATGGTCCATTGCTAGATCAAGTTGCTGATAAGTTGGATCGCCAACCATTGGCAATGGCTGCTGCTGCTGTATACGTACAGCAACTGAAAGAAAAAGAGTTTTCCTGGCACAATTACATAGAAAAGCTGGAAAAAGGGAAAAGACATGTCACGGAAAAACGACTCCAGGAAACGAATTTATCATATTCTTCTACTATGTCATCAGCCGTGTTGCTAGCTCTTCAGAAATCCGCAGAAAATAACTTCATCTTGAATGAAACATTTAACCTCTTTTCCCTTATTTCTTTTGAGTCATTGCCAATTGATATTATCATCAAATATATACAGCAACTCGACCAAAACTTTGAAAAAGAGGACATCTATTTGGCAATAAAACATTGCTCACTATTTCTTCTCACTGGAAATAAAAATGACGTCCGGATGCATCGTGTTGTCCATGAAGCAACTGAGACACTTAGAAAAAGAGACAGAGTATATGATGTCGCAAAAGCACTTTATTGTTTCAAAGACAGAGATGATGATGTCAAAATCGTACCACATCTGAAGTCCTTTAATGCAGTCAGCAAACTATACTTGTTGCACCAAAATGGCTCAGTTTCAAACAACCATGAAAGTGCTGAAATGTTCTTTTATTTCGGACAAACGTTAAGTGAAAAGCATCAATTAAAACATGCTCTGGAATTTTTAAATGTAAGCCTCCAGATTTCCATAAACTTAGGGACAAACCCAGTCAAAGTTTATGTACAGCTAGGGGATACGCATTACAATTTGGGAGAGTACATTAAATCAGAAGATTATCATCAAAAAGCAATGGACATTAAAATAAAGGTATCAGGTCCAAACCATATCAAGGTTGCTGCATCTTACAACAACTTAGGTTTGGTGTACAAAGCTATGGGTGAGCTGGAACAGGCTAAGGATTATCTTCAACGAGCAATAGACATTAAAATGAAGGTATTAGGTCCAAACCATATCGATGTTGCTACATCTTACAACAACTTAGGTTCGGTGTACGAAGATATGGGTGAGCTGGAACAGGCTAAGGATTATCTTCAGCGAGCAATGGACATTGAAATGAAGGTATTAGGTCCAAACCATATCGATGTTACTACATCTTACAACAACTTAGGTTCGGTGTACCAAGCTATGGGTGAGCTGGAACAGGCTAAGGATTATCTTCAACGAGCAATGGACATTGAAATAAACGTACTAGGTCAAAACCATATCGATGTTGCTACATCTTACGGCAACTTAGGTTTGGTGTACCAAGATATGGGTGAGCTGGAACAGGCTAAGGATTATCTTCAACGAGCAATGGACATTGAAATGAAGGTATTAGGTCCAAACCATATCAAGGTTGCTACATCTTACAGCAACTTAGGTTTGGTGTACCAAGATATGGGTGAGCTGGAACAGGCTAAGGATTATCTTCAGCGAGCAATGGACATTGAAATGAAGGTATTAGGTCCAAACCATAATGATGTTGCTATATCTTACAACAACTTAGGTTCGGTGTACCAAGATATGGGTGAGCTGGAACAGGCTAAGGATTATCTTCAACGAGCAATAGACATTAAAATGAAGGTATTAGGTCCAAACCATATCAATGTTGCTACATCTTACAGAAACTTAGGTTCGGTGTACGAAGATATGGGTGAGCTGGAACAGGCTAAGGATTATCTTCAACGAGCAATGGACATTAAAATGAAGGTATTAGGTCCAAACCATATCGATGTTGCTACATCTTACAACAACTTAGGTTTGGTGTACAAAGCTATGGGTGAGCTGGAACAGGCTAAGGATTATCTTCAAGGAGCAATGGACATTAAAATGAAGGTATTAGGTCCAGATCATATCAAGGTTGCTGCATCTTACGGCAACTTAGGTTTGGTGTACAAAGCTATGGGTGAGCTGGAACAGGCTAAGGATTATCTTCAACGAGCAATGGACATTGAAATGAAGGTATTAGGTCCAAACCATATCAAGGTTGCTACATCTTACAGCAACTTAGGTTTGGTGTACCAAGATATGGGTGAGCTGGAACAGGCTAAGGATTATCTTCAGCGAGCAATAGAAATTTTCAAAAAAAATTAGAGCTAGAGCATAAAAACGTTGCTACATCTTACGGCGACTTTGGTTCGGTGTACCAACCTATGGGTGTCCCGGAACTGGCAAAGGATTATTATCAATGAACAACAAAAATTTTCGCAAACATATTAGCTCTAAACCATATCAACGTTGCTATATCTTACAACAAGCTTAGGTATGATGTACAAACTTGCGGTTGTGCTTGGACATGCTCATTTAAAAGAAGGCTCATCATCATGCTTTGGATAAGTTCAAAAATTGTGAATGAGCTAGGCAATCAATTCAGCTCATAATCCTGGTCTTTACTAGCGTCATAAGGCTTTACTCTATGCAAGTTTTCTTGCAACTAGCAGTATTCATATTGAAGCTTATCGATGTTATTTGGAACGCAGTGTCAAGAAATCATATGTCTTCTTCAGATTCTGCTTCATAGCTTCCAGCTTTATAAACAATCGTCTTTAAGAGTTGAATTACGACCGAATTGTGTGAAAATATCTGCTAGAGGACCATACTTGAAGTTTCTTCTGACTACTTTTCACATAACATTGGCCTAAGTCAGAATTTTAATACAAGTTGCTGAACAAGTTGCATAGTGTAGCGAGCTCGAACAAAAGATAAAGTAAAGAAATGCAGTGACGTGTGTGATTTATCGTTTGGTCAGAAAGTCAAGTAATTTACAAGCTTTTGCGCTGGTTGCGCGCTTATATCACATGGTGGTGAGGTACAACCAGTTTGGATGATAAATAAAGCATTGTTTTCCCATGTAGGCTTTTACTTGGTTACGAAGTTTTGGACTGTGTCAAAAGAACTTACAATAACACTACGTCGATAAGTATGGTTTCTTTGTTTCCATTAGGTCGTAATAGTTAACATTCTTCTAAGCACGTAAGCGAACGTATATTCAGTTATATAAATTGCTGTACGTAAAAAATTGCAGTCTTATTGGCCGCGCTACATGTGCTTTAATGATATCTTTAAACGAGAACACATGTGCAAATTGTTTGTAAAATATGCGAATTCTTTATTCTCTTGGTCATCACAATTTTGAATCGAAAGACGAAGGTGTAGAGTGTGACCTAATATATCGCATAAGATGACCACGCCTCAGAAAATAAGTTTGCATAGACAAACTTATCTCTTCAGTCGTTAATGAGCATATGTATATTTTAAACATTTTGATTTTAACGCACATAAAATGTTTCAATCTGTCAAGGAAATACATTATTTAATAGTGCAGCCTTTACATCCCCAAATCGGAGCGAAAATCCGTTAAAATTGTACAGATGATGATACCAATCTATAATAAAGGATTTGCGGCTCGTGTATTTTTATGCTTTCCGAAAATCTCGCAATATCTCACTTGCATGGACCACGCTATCCTGCACGGAAAACCATTTAGTAATTGTTTTATATAATAACTACAATAAAACAACGGTTAACACTTTTTAAACCATTGATGAAGTACGCAATTCTCCCAAGAATCGTCAACTTTAGCTTTGTCGGCATTCGACCGTACGCTAAAAGGTGAGAATTTTTTTTCCGCTGGTCAGTAAATTGGGAGTAGTCGCGAAAAATTCTTTTGAAAATTGTAAAAATGTGCGAAAACAAGTTTTTGGGCTTGTTCTTTTGGAAGAAAGCAGCAGATTTGTAAGAATTTAAATTCCTTTCTACGAAGGCTATGGGGAAATAGGATGGATAAACACTTCTAAATGAAATCAGGCATTTATAAGTATCAATATCCCTGACGGAATATGGACGAAATATAATTTTTTTCGAAGATGCAAGTTTTTTTCATCCTTTGGACAGACGAAATTAAGACTAAACACACGGTGGGTTTGACATTTATTTTTCATGTCTTTTTCTCCTCGGAAACTTCTTTAGAAAGTTTATTTATGATTTAAATCCTTGAAAATGCTTAGTGCAAAAATCGTGATTTTGCTGAAAATTGGAAAAAGCTAAATATTCAACTTAAGATTGTAAAAAATCTAGTCGACGAGTGCCTCAAAACGAAAGCATGTCTAAATCAATCTTCAAAGCTTTGTTACTGCACTAATCAAAGAATTTTTGATGTAAAAATTCGGGTTGATGACGAAAACGTCACCATTGTCTGACATAGTCTGTATTAGAGCCAATAGGTAACTCTGAATATTCCACTAGAAATGACATGTTTTTGCCAATCCTGTTCGTTAAAGCATATCATTTGAAAGACTGAAGTCTATTGATTCAGAGAATATTAACAGTTTTAAATCATGCAAATATATTCCCTCTCCCTTCACTTTAATACAGGGTGATTTATGGGGGTGAAGATCAACACAATAAAATCACAAAAATGAAAATACTTCAAAATCTAGTCGAGTGCTTCAAAACGAAATATGGTTAAAACTGTTGCTTGAAACACATACTTTATTTTGGGAGATAATTCGTTCACCTCAAAATTCAGGTTAAAAGGAATTATTAGACATTTCCGCGGGAATCCGAGGCCGTTCGAATGTATAAGGTTACGTAAAACGGTAAAACTGCATGGGCGGATCCAGTGTTACGCAAGTTAGGCGCCTGCCTAAGGTATAAAATCTCTGACATTCTTGAATTACTAATTAGGTGTAGTTTTACTGTAAAATTATAATACGAGTCGACGTTAATATATTCATTGATTTAATTCGGATTATATTGCTCGGAACAGAACACGAACATTCGTGTTTCATATAGAGTAAGTTCACTGTCTCGATCACAAAGAAATTTGCCTGATTTCACCCGATTTCTATTTTGAAAGGAACTAACCCCCCCTCCCCACCCAAAAAAAAAATCTGGGGGGTAACGAACTTAGGCATAATTATGAAATCTGATTGGCGCCCCAACTTAGGCAAACGTCATTGTGCGGCAGCATTTGATTGGTTCAAAAGCATGAACTTAGGCAAATGGTGACGTGAACTTAGGCAAAATCGCAGAATCTGATTGGTTTGGACAGAACAACTTCAGCAATGTCAACTCGGGCAAGCCTTAAGGCGGATTTCCATTCAGTGCAAAATGTCGCACGATTGACTTTTAGCGAGCGCTTTTTTTTGAATTACAAACAGTCAAGCGGAACAAATCTCATTAGCTGTGGTTGACTTCACACATTTCAAAGGAAAACGCTCGCTGAATATCGATCGCGCGACATTTTGTACTGAATGGAAACCCGCCTTTACGCATTTCGACTGCGCTACAAAATAGCGATATATATGGATGTTTTGAGGAAAGTTTACACCGAATTGTCTTTACGGCTTGCTAGTACTCGAATGCTTAAGTCGGGAGAACACTTTCCTTTGATTGGAAAGTCGCTGTATCGCGACATTAAAGAGTTTACCAACTGCGACGAGGCGGCTCGACGACGCAGTTTCAAAACAAGCAAATTTGTTCGAACTGTGAGTGGTTTATGGTCCCAGAAGAATTCTCAACGGCGTTGTCGTTCTCAACAGTCAACACGACATTAAACCAAGGATTATCGCGTCCTTAGAGCAACGTGGGAGCCAATTGTGATTTTCAGAGCCGTTTATTTAACTCAGTTCGTAAGGGTCAAACGTTGCAGTGCTTAAGATTATTTGAAATGCTGAGCATTGAAATATTATTATATCAAAATGCTCAGCGCTTGTTTTAAAGCTAAAAAGTTACATTGCGTTCATGCGTTGTCGAGCAAGTCGCGTTGTGAATCGTAAACTCTCTAATATGGCCAAGACAACCTTTGTGCCAGAGCATGTGTGAAGGGACAAGAGCACATTTTATGCTGCCTTGAGGTGAGCGATGTGATTGTCAATTGTAATATAGTGTATTTACAATATAGAGATTAGTCTTTTATTCATCTGGCCAAATTGACAATACATTGTGGGTTCTTTGGGATAAATTTATGCAAACTTTCTATTGTAAATTTAAATAACATGCCTGTAGTAAATATCAAAATTTACAGGACATGATATTACACGGTCACAGTTGTAATACGATCCTATTATTACTGTTTATTTGATGACACAAAATTATGTTTAAAGGTAATGTTAGGAGATGTTAATATGCTTTTATGAATTAATTATAATTTACGTAACAAATTTAATATAATTTAAGTAACAAATGATGTTGGAATTGGTTGGCTTGGTTTTAAGAATTAGATTAGGATAGGTTAGGCTAGTGGTTAGGATAATACTATAGGTTTAGTTAAGTATGGGATGGGATAAAGGGTTAGAATGACCAGGATGGGAAAAAAGAATTTGCAAAGCTAGCCAGTAGGCAGGCTGCCAATCTCAGAACTACATTGACCTTTGTTCCTAGGCATGCTGATGAGCCCTGATATTGGGCAAAACAGTCAATACTAAATATACATGTACTAAATGTAAATCATTTGTGTTAATATGTATATGTGTGTAAATCTATCTATCATGATTAAAATTCAATATCCAATTAATGGTTGAAATGTGTTTGTCTGTGTCTTTTCAGGCGGGGGGGGGGGGTGCGACGATAAAGAACCTGGGAATATTCACTTGGGCGTGGTCATCTTATGAAAATTTTGCCTAAGGTATGAAAGCATCCCAGATCCGCCCATGAAAAGTTGCATTTTTATATTTTCTTAGCCTCCGAACGTTCTCATACCTTCCTCGCCTTCCCAGTAATTCAATAAATTAATAAAAACTGGGTTAGAAGAAACGTGGTCAAAAACCCACCTAAAACGCTCAAAAATCGAATTGCTAAATTTACTCGTCCCAAGTCTCTTTTCTGTTAACCGCGCGAATTCTAGCGCATGCTCAGACAAAATTCCCACCTGTTCCGTACGCTAGAATCTACATGATTTTAAAACTTTTCGCATAACTTTTTTGTTTTGTGTTTTTTTGCTCTAAAATTTGGTGAAAATATGATTTTTTAACAGGGACATAGATTGGTACTAAACCGAAGCGTAGATGTTGTAAAACACCGGTGTTATTAACGGCCAAAAGTGAGGGATATACTAGTTACATTTTGCCATTTTATATTTTTGTGTAAACAGAAACCTAAAAAATTACCGGCATTTGAAGTGCAGTACGTGTGCAAGAAAGCATTGTGGGCAAAGAAAATTTAGTTCTTTATAAAATATAGTAAATCCTATTGCGTGAGATATAATATAGAAGGTGTTAGCACAAATAAAACACTCTAAATTCGGACCATGCCTAATAGATGTGTGGTAGGAGGTTGCTCTAATACTGCCAATCGTGCAGAGGGGATTTCGCTTCATTTAATTCCATTTGCTGGGGATGAGAGGCCCGAAGCAAAAAGGAGGCGAAAACAGTGGGTTGACTTCGTGCGTAATAAACGGACAAAATTGGAACCAACTCCGAACTCCAGCGTTTGTTCCGCACATTTTGCTAAGGAGGACTTCTATGATATGTTCGCCACTCTCTCGACTAAAAAAACACGGTTAATTTTTGATAAAATTGGTGTTGTTGCTGTTCCTAAATATACGAATCCTGACAACAAAGCTTTGTCCGCGAGAGACAAGCGAAGGTAAGAAATTTTTAGAATACTCAATTTTTTATCGTTTCTTTGAAATTACATTCTATTGAGTAGAATTTCTTATATGACAATGTTTTTAACATAGTTATATGACTGATATCAACTATGATTTGTTTAATAGGGTTTAAAAGAAGCAATTTCAAAACACGACGCTGGTGTTGGCCTCAGTCACGCAACAAAAGCAAATGAGCAAGAGCCTGAACAGTTGGCACAAACAACAGCGATGGATGAAAACGAAACAAGTTCTTTAGATGAAAGCAATTTACATCATTACTAGACAACGTAAGATACAACACAGCTTACAAAATATTTCTTTTGCCAGTAACATAGTACAAGTAATTTGATAGTTTATTAGATTATACTTAGATTATTAAAGCGCACTTTATTATTGTCGTTTAGAAGAAAGATAATTCGACTGAAACCAGTGGTTGTGTTGGTTGCGCGTACCTTATCAAGGAAAGAAGGAAAGCATCAAATAAACATATCTCGCTTAAAGCAAAATACGATGAAATCATGATGGTCGTGAAACGCTCTAAAGGTAGTGATATCATAATTAACCTGACACGTACGTACCACAGGGAACTGTCTGATGTGGTTTTAGATTAGTGTGGACTGTATGCACTATATACATAATTTTTATTTTTTTATATAGATTCATGTTGTGCAATTGATTATAGTAAGGCATTAATATTTGCACCTAATCTATATACAATAAATATGGACATTCAATTAAAACTAATGCGAACATACGTATAATTATTAACATGCATATTTACTCCAAGTAGCCTATTATACCTGTAAAATGCACGCACGCCGAAAACCTCAGAAACAGAATTGGAAAGTATCGCTTAAGCTAAAGAGTAGGTTGTGCCAGATCCTTTTATGATAAAATTTATTAATACTTTTCTTTTAAGCAATATGATAATTTATTTTCATATTCAGATATTCAGAGTAACATATTGATAGAAAAAGATGACGAGCCAAAGGAAAACAAACCCTAGGCTGTCGTATGAATGTATAATTCAAGATTAATCCTATTATAATTCATGTGTATTTTTGTGCTCCAGTTCCAGTTGTTCGTGCACAAGAAAAAGCCGCAAAGAGTCGCAGTAAATCAACGGAAAGAGCACAACCAAGATGTTCAGTGTGCAAGAATTTAATGAATGGTCATAAAAATATAAAAGATTGTCCAAAAAATAAAAAATAAATATAATTATTATACATTGCAGTTGTTTTATGCGTTGTGATTGGTCAGTTGTATGCAGATAAATGCGACTATCACACAATCTGCAGATAACTCAGTTATCTGCTAGCAGATAACTGAGTTATCGGCATGTTGAGCTTGCGGTGCAGATTATTACAGTATGCGGTATTCGTGGGCATCAATGATTGGCATGTCAACAACATTTTTTTCGATATTTTCTGTTTCATTTTCCAAATAAATCTATTCTTTCGTTACCATCTTTATTTTCTCCGCTTACAATGTATAATAAAACAATTATTGGATTCGGTTTTTGTGATATGCGGAATTATCAATGTCTCGGTAAGAGTTATCTGCTTCGCCTTCGGCTCGGCTGATAACTCTTACCTCGACATTGATAATTCCGCATATCACAAAAACCTCATCCAATAATTGTTTATTGTTATTCATTATTTACTGTTTTCTTTTGTGTTGGCTTACAGTAAGGCCAAGTTAATATGTCCAACTTTCGTGATGCTAGCTAATTCTCTACTGCTAAAATTGCACTATGCGATGAAAATGGGACATATGGACTAGATCTAAACGAAACATAACTTTTTTGCATCAGACAGTGAACAACATCAATTTTTGTAGGCACGGGTTTATAGTTTTCATGAGCTGTCCTCTTCCGAGTCCTCTTCGACAAATCATATACGAAATCTTTGTCAATTGCAGGCATGAATGTTCTTATTTTCACATACGCACATGCTGGCAGCGGATATCTTCTATTTCCTAGGTGTCCGTAAACAAGCCAAAGAAAAACTTGATACGCTGTGCTCCGAAAAAATCTGCAAATGAATTTAAGGTTCTGTCAGACGGTGCAATTTTTCTAGCAACTTGCAAAGTAATTCTACTCTACTGTATTAAAA
Source organism: Muricea muricata (assembly GCA_963855995.1). Taxonomy (NCBI): domain Eukaryota; kingdom Metazoa; phylum Cnidaria; class Anthozoa; order Malacalcyonacea; family Plexauridae; genus Muricea; species Muricea muricata. The sequence continues at coordinate 116,950,759 of OY979716.1, forward strand.
TTTGCGAGTTACATGTTTCCATCATACTTTATTAATATATCATATCAAACGTTCGTCACTAATTTATATCTCTGCAAGATAAATTTCATCGTGTCACCACATCTGTTTACACGACTCAAAATATTATCAAGATGCACGATTTATATAGGCACATTGTAGTTGTGATCACTTATATCCTGTTGTTAAGTGTTAATAGAACTATATTTGTGCAACAGAAAAGCTTTGTTTACCTGTCTTCTGTGCTGGTTTGACGATATTGTTGTTTCTTTCGAGTTTTTAAATTCGTCGCTGCAAAGCGAAGAGACCACTTATCCAGGCATAGATTCACAAAGCCGGGATGTTTAGTAATACTTGATGGCCGAACGTTGACCTCCTGCATAACCACATCGCTGTTTATCGCTTCAACACACTCCTCAATTTCCATACAGCACTGGCTCTCTTTACTATTGTGAAGCAGTTCGATGCGGCAATTTTCGCATTTACACCTGTAATATAGAAAATAGACTTATAGAATAACATGTCACGAATCGAAGTCTGATCGGTTACGCAACAGTATTTGAAAAGAAATATTTACCATTTACGCAATTCTTCTGTACCGTCAAGCCTCAGTTGTAGTTTCATGAGCCGTTCGTCGTATGTTTGCTTTTTTTTCGCGATAATTTGCGAGCCATGGTTCATTTGCATACGGTCCGACGTTGCCTTCGTGATGACTATTTGAGTCACGCATTTCACTCCCATTTTCACCGCTTGCGCTCGTTTTTTCTACATTATACGGCCCAGGAATATAGTTCCATTCTGAGTCGTCACTTTGCTAGCTATGACTTTCAGTATCTGAGCTCGACGAGGACATTTTCAAAGATCTTACAAAAGTACAATGTTTTTCTCACATTGTATTTATATATTATTTTCTACAGCACGCGAGCTGCGAGTTCCTATAGTGACGTATCAGTCACCAGTTTCCCACCTCCGCGGTTTTCAAAATCTTTTGCCGTTAAAATTTGAAATTTTTGAATTTCAAAGCAATATTTCTCTGCAAAAACTAACTCAAATTGAAATCTGCTTTGGATTTTCATTATCTACGTCCTGAGTAGAATTCAAAAATACAAAGTCTCATTTTCTGACGTGGGCACTTTAACGTATTTGAAACAAATGGCTGCTGATCGAGGTATCTCTCCTGCTGGACGTTGTGGTTATGTTACTTTTGATGAAAGGGCGATTCAAGTAAGGAATGAAATTTATGTATTAATAATTTAGGAATTTTCGGAAAAGTGCATAATTATTAACTCTTGCCAGCATGATCTCTTCCTCATATCAAAATATATCTCATTTGTTTTTTAAACTTGAAGGACATAACCAGGGGCGTAGCCAGGGGGGAGGTCACCCCCCAATTGCCTTCGAAACCATACTTGTAAAAGAGTTCAATTCCGATGGGATGTTTAGGGAAGGCGTGAGGCAAACAGTTGTTCATTCTTGCATCATAATCGGTATTATTATATGTGCAAAATCAGATTTCAGCTAGGCGAATTAGTTCAAAAACTAATGTCAGAAGGTGGCAAATTGCGTTTCCGAGCTCTACGCCACTGGACATAACATTGATTTAATATATGCATGGTTGCCTTTACATTATGTGGTATCCAACCTTAAAATCTAAATCTCATGTTATTTTTGATTAATTATGATCAGATTGTGTCTAATTGAAGTAATTGTACATGTATGTCTGAAACAGGATGATATTCAACTTCGCAGAAATGGAGAGACTTTTGAATTGGTTGGGGTTGTAAATATGGGGGAAATCTACAATGATATACAGCTGCTGCAAAGAGCGAGTCGGAATATTCCGAGTTTGTCCGATATTACTTTTTTCTTTCGAATATTCATTGATATTTCTATTAGAAATATTCCTATCCCTAGTATAAGTATCCATATTCCAAAATCAATAGCGTACAAAACGTACAAAATCAAAAGAATCGTGCGGCAGGGGTATTTAGCAGGGGGAATAAGAGCATTCACTCAAAATTCCCACCCAAATCTTAAAAAAGTTGATCTTTTTTTTGAGCGAGAGCATTTCCATGCAGATCAGGTGTGCTTCAAAAGATAAGGTTTTATGAAATATTCCTAAATTAATGAACTTTTGAGTGATCATTCTTTTGTTTCTGATGCTCCATCATCCATGTCATTGTCATTGTAGCATTTAGCACCTGACATCAATGTAATGAATTATTTGCCTGTAAGTACGTACTTATTGTGATTGGCATTTAAAACTCTATTTAATAGCATACCAAAGGCTACCTCATGCACAATAAAATAGGGCAGGGAGAATTCTTCCTCATAAAGTCCTTGGAAACTTGAGCTCCCATCCAACCCCCCCCCCCCCAAAACCTTAAATACCCCTGCTGCTGACGTATTGAGCAGCGAATCGTTTCTACGTATTTTCTATTCTAGCTTGCAATAGAGAAGGGCAAGTGATTAGTCCCTTGTAAGATCTTTTGTGACCACTCTGTCTGCAATGGGAACACTTGTGCAAACTTGTTGTAACTTCACCTATTTGTAATCAAAATAAAGCCAAATTACTGTAAAAGATCAACGTAAAATAACATATGCCATAGTGTACAGAACACGTAAACGAACAAATAAAACTTGGCGTGTGAAAACTTTTTTGTCTCTGTGCTTGGGAACTTTGCCATCTACAACACGGAATTAACAAGCCGCTTGATATTGATTCAATCTCATTGACTATAAATCTGTATAATTATTTTGATGACTCGTGAGAAATGTTAAGAATTCGTATTAGTTATTCATGCAAATAACTTTTAGCTAAAATGATGCAGTAATCCCAATTGCAGTACCTTTGTTACTAAAAATACATAGAGTAAAAACCAATTTCAAATGCAACCCTGTTGGTAGGGTATATTTACTGTAGGGAGCGATTCGAAGGTGTTGGATAGGACTTGACCTAAACAAATGTCAATGCAAGTTGCAGTTAAAATAGCTTTATCGTACATGTACTGGTAACAATGGTACAGTATATTGTTGGTTTCTATTAATAAATGCTCCTATACATACAAGTGAATGTATACTATAGTACCTGTTGTTTGTAATGTTGGTCCTGCAGAGTCCTGGATAGTGTCAGATTGTTCCACTGTTTCACATTTCATGGCATTAGTTGACTCTGAATGTGGTCCACTATTCTTAATCATATCATAGTTCTCATTTGTTAGCTTTTCAAGGTTAGGCATAATGCGACATGCACAGATACACAAACTTCTAAGCTTCTGACACATGTGGCCCTTGAGGAAAAGTTATCTTTTGTTATGTTGGTTATGTTTTTAAACAATTCCAGACAGCAATGCATTCTCAAAAATTCTTGAATAGTGGTACATGTGGGGCAGTATAACAGCTGGGCATTTTGTACGGAGCATGCGCCAAATTTAGCGCGCAATCCCTGGGGCGAGGGAGTGAAATTTAATATGGCGGCCTATGAATAGAGTGTTTTCTGGATTTGCCTGGCTTCAATACTCATAGAACGACCACTTTAATGAACAAAAATGCTTTAATATTTAATGAAAAACGTTAACCGATCCATCACAAAGGTTTTAACTTAAAAAATTATTATTTTGCTTTATTATTTTGCTTTTATGCTATGAATACAGGCAAGCTCGTACTTTTTGAATATTCAGTCAATGAATATTACCCATCATTTGTCCAGTCCAAGTAGATACGGATTAAAAACACAGGTATACAAGCTAGAAAGACATTGTTGACTGGTTTATATATATATATATATACATATACATACATATATATATATATATATATATATATATATATATATATATATATATATATATATATATATATATATATATATATATATATACATATACATACATATATATATATATATATATATATATATATATATATATATATATATATATATATATATATATATATATATATATATATATATATATATATACATATACATACATATATATATATATATATATATATATATATATATATATATATATATATATATATATATATATATATATATATATATATATATATATATATATATATATATCACATACTTGTGCCTTTATCCGGGCGATAACACGGTGACATACAAACGATATGTCCCGTGATATCGTTTTTGTCCCGCGATATCGTTTTTTGTCCCGCTCAAAACAAAGATGGCGTCCGACTGAAGGATCGATAGAGAGATAACAATAAAAATATAAAATAATACAAGGAAAATAACACAAAGAAATTTGCAGCTATTAAAAGATAAGTTATTTTTGGTTTTTTTTTGTAATTTCTACCTGTTTAGCGTATTTTAAACAATAATTTTGAATTCATTTTGAAATGTACTCGAAGTATAAATAAAATAATTTGAAAATGTAATCTGGTTTTTGCTCTAGATAAAGGCACAAGTATGTGATAAATAGGTTATCACATTCGAGACTCGGTAATATCAGTTTTATCGCTCTCGTTACGATATCATATTTTGTCCCTCGTTCGCTGCGCTCACTCGTGACAAAATATGATATCCTCTCTCGAGCGATAAAACTGATATCACCTCGCCTCTCATATGATAACCTATACATATATATATATATATATATATATATATATATATATATATATATATATATATATATATATATATATATATATATATATATATATATATATATATATATATATATATATATATATATATATATATATATATATATATATATATATATATATATATATATATATATATATATATACTGCCCCACATGTACCACTATTCAAGAATTTTTGAGAATGCATTGCGGTCTGGAATTGTTTAAAAACATAACCAACATAACAAAAGATAACTTTTCCTCAAGGGCCACATGTGTCAGAAGCTTAGAAGTTTGTGTATCTGTGCATGTCGCATTATGCATGTTCATAACGCAGGTTCTGGGCAATGAATTCCGTTTTCTGGCCAAGAGATCCAGGGTGCATTCCATGTAAACTCCACGCCGAAGACACCCCAATATTTACTATATTTACCATTGTATTTTTTCTAAATCCACGCTGAATATCTTTGGCGTTGAGTGCAATGGAATGCAGTCTGTCAAGAGATACGCTGAACCAGATGTTCCGCCGTTATTCCGGCCAAGCAATTGCATAAGAATATAAGGACATGTTCATGTTGCACTGCCAAGAGGCCCTAGTGTTTATTATCTGTCTATTTATGACGACAAATCAGAAAGAATTTAATTTCTTTTGAATTTACTTTTGTTATACTATAGCTTATGCTGGTAGTGTTATGCTTGCGCTACCGCTAATGTTGATGCTTAAATTTTTTGCCCAATCTCTGGATTATTTATACTATAGCGATCATATTTGCCCTTACGATGGGTAATTATAAGTAATGAAAACTTACCCAAATATATGCGTTTGAAATTATTTCGAAAACGTACTTGCCGATCTTTGTTGGCCGTACACTGTTTTAGTCCGTATTCTGGCGGTGATTTTCGTTCATTTTCGCCGCCATGGTTTGGGGAATACTTTTTCTCTGCATGAACCTATAGATTTTTATATGCTGAATTCGAATTCACTTGTTGTCACCTCCAGAAACCCGCAGTTTTTTTGTAATTTACGATCAAACATCGATACTTTTCACTTAAATTTCCGCCATTTTCCCGCGGAAACTTCATGTTATTTACAGTTGTTGTACTAGTTCAAGTCTCTAGGCAGGGGGGTTTAACACGGCTACATGTATTCTTGTATTGTTTTGATTATCGAGTTGAAACTTAGTCAATTGAAATTCTACCACTAAAGGAGAAAAATAGACTAAAAGACACTGGAAGTATCAGCTTTTGAAAATGCTGGCATATATCTATTTAAATTACAATGAAATATCTTCTCTATTTGCAAAGATTCTTCACTTAAAATGTCATTGGTCTGGTATTCGTGGTTAATAGTAAGTTGTTTATTTATGCGACTGAGCGAGTTCACGAATTGTGGATATTTTTTGAACGTTCTGGTATGCAATCTGTGAAATTATGGCTTTATTTTCTTTATATGCTGACGGTCATCATTTTTTCTTAATACTTTTTGCATCAATTTATTAGCATAAATGAACATTGATAATCATTACATTCTAAGTATAAACAGTATATTGTACTAACATTGCATTGCATATAACCCCCCCCCCAATAATATATCATAATCTTACTCAAGATACAAATTTTGTTGTCAGTACAAAAGATATTCAGGTCATAAAATTGGCTATACTTTTTGATTTATTGCTATTAAATGGGAAGCAGTTGCACAAAGTAGAGAACTATTCATGTGAATTTTATATTTTTCACAGTCCTTTGATTGTTTAGTTAACAGTAAAACCAAAATAAAGGTCAATACAAATTACTTTATTTATGAATTGGTACATAGTTTGACCTTGTTACCAGTGCTGTAAGTAATTTCGTTACAAGTAACGAAATTACAAGTAATCGTTACTTTTTTGAGTAACTTTAGGGGTAACTAGTTACATTTTGCAAGAAGGTAACTGGAACTGGAACTAGTTACTTTTTTTGTTCAAAATGGAACGGTAACGCATTACATACGTTACCAGCGTTAAAGTTACTTTTCCGTTACATTTTCAGTCTAACTTAAAAATAATAATATCTATATATAAATAATATAATAAAATAATATCTGCAGTAAAATTTGACAAATTCAAATTCTCAATTCTTGAAGCTGGTTTTAATCATTTCAATTTTTCATGCAAGCAACACAACGTATGATCTGATTCACAGAATCATTTCAGAATCATGCAGTGTAAGGTTTATTGGGTACTTTTTTATTAAAATATTTCATGTAAATACAGTGCCAGAAATCTGCTCTTTTATATACCCCTGCGTCTATTGTTAATAATAGTAAACTGTGGAATGTAACTTTGTAACTAGTTACAAAAATTTTAAGGTAACTTTGTAACGATAACTAGTTACATTTCTACTCATGTAACTTTTACCTGTAACTAGTTCCTTTTTTGAACTTGTAGCTGTAACTGTAACTAGTTCCAACAAAAAAGTAACTTTTACAGCACTGCTTGTTACTTTAATTTCTGGTGTACAAGAATTTTTTGTGTTGAATAAAAATAACTGTCTTGTAGATAGTTCTCTCCAACAAATGATACTTAGAATATAATATAAAAAAAAACAACAGACAATTACCACTGAAGTGGCCTACAACATGGCAATTGTATTAAGATCTCTGAGAACTGTAAATGTAGCATATTATGGTGTTGAAGGCAAAAGTGCAGCTTTAGTAATTGATCTGTTTGACATTGCATACACACTAGCAGTAGAAATTTCAGGTATCTAAAGGGAGGGTTGTCACCTGGGCTCCCACCCAGCCCCTAACTAATTTGCAACCCTGAGACAGCTTCAATGGACAGCTCCAATACATGTATAAATACAAAAAATAATTTCTGAACTAAAAAATGTAATGTGTCAGGATTCTTGCAAGGATATTTAGGACCACTCCATTGGTATGAATAAAATGGAATTTTTACAAGTACAAATTATTGTTAATGGACGATACCGAGCGCACTAGACTTGAAGGTCATAGACTAAGATATCACGTCAAGCGAATCAGAAAGCTACTATTGTCAAAACAAGGGAAGACTCTAACAAAGACTTCCACTATTTGCTTGCCAAACCCGTAGGCTACTGCGCCCAGTACCGTTTGTTAATTATTCTCTAAAGTCCCACATGTTTGATCTATTCATAACCAACAATGAAGCTATAGTTAAAGCCATTGGCAGACATCCGAGTTAGTTTTGTCCGCCTATCATTCTTACTTGGATTCTGACGAGAGAGAGCTGACTAAAACAATAAAAACGCAAAACCAATATAATATCAACGCAAGGATTGTCACGGTTGCCTACAGAATATACCGAAGCTCACAATGTTCTGGGTCATCGAAAGTTGTCGCTGATTTTATTCCTGATATGAGCTGGAAAACGAGTGAGTTTGTTCCTTATTTCTATAAACTCATAAATAATCAGTTTCCTCGTTAACGTTATAGGGACGATTCGTCCTTGTTAGCACGACAGTTCGTCGTATAATGGAACTGTACCGTCTGCACGCGATCGAAATCTCAAACTACTACGAGATTATAGTGGCAATATCACATTTCATTACAAGTCCTATATGGCCTCTCTCGAATGAGGAATCACAAATCTATCTTATATAGATATGCTTCCAACAGATTCTGTACATGAGATTGCGCGATATTTTGTTTATATTCCATCCAGCCGAATTAAACAGAGGGCCACGTTAATATGATATATTCAGCAATTAACCTTGCGCATCTCGAGAGCTCATGTAGCAGTTGACACATGTTAGCCATAACATGCGCACTTTATTCTGACCCATACTTAGTGCGGTGCTGTTGAAATACATTATGAGCCATATAATAAGATAACCGTTTATATCGTTCTTTACTGGGAAAATCCCGAATGTCTATTGCGTGTCAACGATTTTGCGTAATCATGCCGTACTTCACGTTTCAGTGTTGCTGTATATACTCATTATATTATATTCATATCGAATTTCACTGCACATCTGCGTGTCTCGTTGTGTAAATGAAGAACATGGCTATTCTGCGGCGCGACCTTAGAAGGCAGGCAAGGTATAACTCTAGTGTAGCGCGCCCAGTAAGAGTAATAATGCACTGTTGTTAGGATTTCTGTACAACTAACCAAACAAGCGGGGTTCTTTGGCTTGCCATATTTTTCTATTTATTACCGATTTCATACATTACGTGTAATCGTAGACTCGCAGCAGAGCGCTATTTCCTCGCCTTTTGTCCTTTCCTTTAAGGCGCCCAACAGACTTGAATGACATGATTGAGATCTGGCGATGCCAACTGTTGCTGTTCAAGTTTCGTATTTGGACATAACGACTTGTATTCTGCACAACCGTCAAGAGCTTAACACTCGCACAAACATCTGTTCAACACTCGATTTCGGTCTATGGGGATCACACACACTTTCAGTAGTGTGATTGTGGAGGCAATTGCTCTGGTATGAAGTCACAATTTTACCATAGACCTCACGTTTTCTTTACGAAATTTGGCATAACGCCAAGTCCTATTTACAAAATCACTTTTATTCCTGCATATGAGTATATGTACTGAGCCAGATCAGTGTTATAAGTAATATTTCCCTGATCACTATTTTCCAGGGCCCAGCTCAAAATCTGCGCGGTAAAAGTGTTTGTCTTGGGCAGATTTGGACCCAGCTGTTAATCAGTGTTTGTCCTTATCGACTTTCCCCAAGACCCAGCTTTCCAATGAGTGTTTGCCCTGGGAGCTCCTCAGTACCCAGCTCTTCGCAGATATATTAAAAAGAAATACACTGAGCAATTGTCCCACACTTCCGTAACCCCATAAACCGCGTGTATTTTGTTTGTGTACCGTTACCATAATACCTCAACACATAACACAGCCGTTGAGGACATTAACCTCCATCAATAATAAACCCTCCCAAAAAAATTGTGTAGCAGTTTTGCATTCTGTTCTAGTGGATGTGCAAAGCCAGCAAAGGTATTCATGATGACTCTGACTGACTATATTTCAGAAATCCCAGAAATCCCAGTAAAAACATATGAACCAAAATACAAATGGTATGACTTTGTCTTTGTATTGCTTGTATTCAAAATAAAACTCTCACTTTAGTCCTAGTATAAGTAGAATTAATGCTACAAATATTAATGCTAATAAAAATTGAAAACTGCTCCTACACCACATAATATTCAGAAAAAAATATGACCAAGAGCATATAAGGCAAATAAAGTCATATGGTTTGCATAGCAGAATGTTCAGCCTTGATGATTTAGGCTAATACCTACAAATTCTTTCACATAAATAAACAACATACCTAAACTATATCACAAGGATGAATGACATGAACTGAATGATGAAATTATCAAGCCCATGTGGCCATGTGATATTTGGAATAGAAGAATTTTTGCATTGCCAAGCAGATGATAGTTCGTTGTAGCTTGAATCGAGGTTTCAATAGATATACGCTAACATTTTCAAAAGCTAACGCTTTCCGTGTTTTTACATGTATTTTGTCGTTTAATAGAATAATTTCGATTGACTACGCTTTGTAATCAATAATCAAATTATCAAAACAATACAAAAATACATGTAGCCGTGTTAAACCCCCTGTTAAGAGACTTGAACTAGTACAACAACTATAAATAACATGAAGTTTCCGCGGAAAAATGGCGGAAATTTAAGTGAAAAGTATCGATGTTTGATCGTAAATTACAAAAAAACTGCGCGTTTCTGGAGGTGACAACAAGTGAATTCGAATTCAGCATATAAAAATCTATAGATTCATGCAGAGAAAAAGTATTCCCTAAACCATGGCAGCGAAAATCATTTTCTAAGCGACTTTTTGGTGCCCAGAATACGGACTATTTCTGATTTGGACTTATTTACATAACGCTTAAAAACCACGAGGAACACTTATATTGCTGTGACTGTAAACTGTGTCATACAAAGCAAGTTTACCAAGAATAGTATTTTTTTCTGTGGGGAACATACACTAAGGTTATGTTGCAAACAAATTAATTCATAGTTCTCACATATTGGTATTCAACAATTAATACAGCAATCTAGTAGGACTGGAAAAAGCACCATTCCTCCTACAAATATTCAATCATTCAAGGAGTGCCCTCTTTCTTTGTTTCATCACTACCCTCGCTACAAGTTAGCGTCTCCTTTTCTTCGTACACTAAAGGTCTGAAATAAAAATATAAAAAGTCAGTAACACTGAACATTCAGCACTTGCAATTAAAGTAGTAAAGTACCACAGGCATGCGTGGGGAGTTTCCCAACAGGTAGCCATTTGTTTTACAAAAGGGCAGGAAACTGGTCAACTAATTTTTTTCAAGTCAAATGGCTGGATGGTTCATGCATGTCCAGGGACATATGAGGCTTTTGATTGTGCTTTGTCGATACCATGTATATGACAGGCTCTTAAACCAGAAATCCTAGACATAACCAATTTATCCTATTACTCCTAACATGTAACTTTGTTTTATTGCCAACGACCCACAGGTTAAAAATATTTGAATATTTGATACAGTGATACATCATCACATTATATGAACATCCTTATATAGTATGATACACATATTGATAAAATAAGTTGATTCGTGGGAGGATAATAGTCGAATTTGAATTTGCTTTCTGACTGTCGCTGTTTCTGATTGGATACAAAAGAAGTTGCCACATTGGCAGCTTTGGACGATCGTATATATTTCCTATTCCAAAATTGTGTCTATATATTATTTGTCCTGAAATTTATAACTGTTTTATGTCGGACAAACATGCGCAGTTTCAATTTTCAAAGCCATAAATACAACATATGAAAAGTTTAACATATAAAAAAGCCTCAATTATTTTATACTGATTTTACACACCATGAGAGCTAAGACGTTGGTAAACCTCGGGTAAACGCTCGCGCGACAATAGACAGTCGGTGTAGAGGTGAAAAATATAAAATAAACAATTAAACAACCGGCAAATTCGCGTCTTGACAGTATAGAACTTTTCAAAAACATTGCTATAAAGAAATAGAAGACATATTCACTTACTGTGTGATGGTATATTAATATGTGGCTTCACTTCCGACCCAATCAATGTAGCCTCAACTGATGTCTCGACTGTGGCTGAATGAAAGACGCAAACATATCAAGAAACGCAATAGTTCGTTACCATATGAAATTGGCAACTTTCATGTATTGTTAATTAATCAAGTTCTTACCACAAAGCCTGTTTTGTCGCTTTTGGGGCTTGCTTCTGTAGCGTCGTAACGGCACCAATGTCTCGACTGTTTCTTGTTTATGTAAATTAATGTTCTGTAAGATTACGTTGCGTATTAGTCTCTACGACAATCGAGAACAAGAAGCTGCGGTTCTTTGACATAAATTCAAACAATGGACGATGATCTGCTACAATTCAATGTTTATATTCTACCAAAACGACAATAACAATCTATACTATCTTACACTATAAAGGCATGCATACAATTACTCAATTAGTCTGTCTGATTTGCTCAACTGCAAGTGCGATTATACAAAACTAAGTGCTATGTTATGTTGCTTAGTAGGTTATTAAATTACAACAGACTATAATTGGGTGCGAGTAAATTATATGCAATGTTCAATCTATAAGATGTGGGTCTAAATGTCTTACTGTTTGTCGCTATTCCGCGACAATATTATATGATTATAGTAATTTTTTATGTGTATCTTAAGCAGAGGGGGCATACTGATTGAGACGTACTTGATATGCATAGAATAGCAAAACCAATGTTGAACTGTTGAAGTATACAAAATTAATATAACAACCCTCTTTACACATGTGGTCAACTTAATTGCTTTTACAAGTGCTGGCAGTGCTGCTCTGGCCAAATATTGAACAATTATTGAATGAGGTCGAGCAGGATATAAGGAATTATTAAGGGGGTCCACTACCAAAAATTAGGAATTTTGTCAAGAATTTTTTTGGTCTAATATGAAGTTTTAAACAGTTAAGAATAATGCTATTAATGTTTGGTATCGATAAAAAAACTTTTAATACGTTTTTTTGAAGTAATTTTGAGCTGATCGCGCGGTATATTCCTGGTAACTAGTTTCTGTTTCCGGTACTAAAGATGAAATGGCGGTGAAGAAGACAGGTTTTCGAAACTTGAAGCTTGTAAAGTGTTTATGCCTAGATTTAACCAGACTCAGTTGGGTGAGGACATCATAAAGTCCGAGGGGCCCGATCTCTGTTGCACGAAGAAGTGTGTGATATAAACACTACGTAAGTCGTCGAGTATTTTACGAATTTTTACACGACTCGGTAGGGCTGAGATGCTGATGTTAAATCTGTCCACAAGCATTTGAAATTATGTGAAAACTGACTTCACATCCGTAAGTTAGGGGTGTTGAAGTACCGCTCTAGTGTTTCGAAATGTTTGTATTGTACAATGCTTGTGTGTGCTTGTTATAATGTCTTTGTTTTGGCAGGGGGCTATGGGTCATGCCAAAATTTTTCACAATTACCCAGAATCCTTTATGGTCGTAATATCCTTTAATCTCATTCAAAAGCCTTAAACAAAGTAATGCACGAGTGCAAATCGAGATAAATTAGGAACGTGCATAAGAAAAGTGCCAGCTGGAAAAGTAATTTTTTAATTGGAATGTTGTACATTTAAAATTCATGAGAAACCCGGTTGAATGCAAAGATCGTGAAGCAAATATTTCTGGTTCGACTGCAATAAATACTTTTTAGAGGATAAATGCAGAAACTAGCGAATATTATGTCGAAAAAGTGAAAGAGCACAAAAACAGCAACACGAAAATAGCAACAAAGGCATTACAACAAGCCTTGGAAGCATGCCGATAACCGAAAATATTACCAGATAATAGAAAATAAAAGAAGACCCTTAAACCAGGATACTTTTAAGAGGCTTTTCTTTTAAATTTTGTGGCTTTAAAATCATAAACTCGCAGATACTTTGAAACATAACTTTAAAGGTGTATTTCTCGAATTGTATAATTCGTTCAATAATGAATTTTTCATACACGATATCAATGGCAGATTTTAACCAATTGGACTGAAATTTTCAACCGTACAACATGTTACAGTAGGCTAGGTACTAAACAAAAAAAAACTGAAAAATGTTTTAGAAATATTCCTATATTTCTTCTTCGATACCAAATTATTTTTTAAGAAATTGCTATTTTCCAGGAAAAACGTCAAAAAACAGTGATGCTTGCCATTACTTAAGATTTTTTAGGTTTGGCTCCTAAACATCCTTTATAGTCACAATGTGAAACCAAGATTAAAGTTTTTTGACTATTCTCCAGGCCCTAATCGTGTTTCGAAATAGGTGCTTATTTTGCCACTAGGGGGTAATTATCACGGTAACCATGAGAACACACATGTGAACAAATGTATTTTTTTCATCACAGCATTCTTACCTACCATAATATTAACTTGTTTCTATTTTAAAACATAATGCAAAAAAATATTTTAAAGGTATTGGACCCCCTTAAGGCAGAGGTTTATTAAGGCATAACACAAACCGAGGCCTTAATAATTCCTCATATCCTGGGAGAACCGAATTCAATAATTGTTTTATTATTTTTTGAAAATATTTTAAACTCAGTTTAAACGCTTGCTTTGTTAGTAAGCCAAGACACAAGCTGCTAATAACGAAACAGCATGAAATTGTTCGGAAACTTTAATAAGCCAATCAGACTACGAAGCGGATTTGACGATTTCGCCTTTAGCTCTTAAGCAACTAAAATATTTTCAACAAAATAATATTTAACAATTATTCGCCGAAGGCGAGGTGATTATTGGGGAATATTCACCGATACAAAGTCGAGGTGAATATTTCCCGAAAATCACCGAGCCTGAGGCGAATAATTGTTTTAGTATTTTTACGCAAGTTATTTTAATTTTGTTTATTTCTTTGTCCGTAATTTGTAAAAAACGGCGGCTAGTCGCCATTTTGTAAACTTGTTTTTACTGTTATATTCACCTGTAGGTGAATATAAAGGAATGTCACGTCATATTGGACCAATCACAACGTCGGATTTCTTATGTTCACTTGTGTAAAAATACTAAAAATTAATATTAAGCCAACTTAAATTTTGTTTACAATCTAACATTTTGATCAGGACATTTTTGTGCATATTTTTCTTTTACAGAGTAGCAAAATATAAATATGAATAATTATTACTGCACCTGCTTTAATGTGAATGAATGCTTTTTAGACGTGTATAAAATTTATAAAAGCTCTCAGTCACACTAAATAAAAATGTGTTCCGCAGGGTGTGTAAAAAAAGTAGACAATTTTGAAACGGCTCTCAACCTCGCGAAGCGGCTTGAAGTATGAAGTTTTTTATTAATATACATTGCTTGGGTACTTACGGTTAAAATGAAAATATTCTGAAATTTAGATGTTTCAAACCCAGGGGGTGTGCGTATTTTGAAACACATTAAAAATGGCTTGCGTTTGAAATTTAAATGCTTAAAAAGTAATTTTGAGTTGGTAGGCACAAAATATGTTTGGTGTTTTATTGCTGTTCAAAGTTTTGAGAAATTTGATCGAGTTTAAGCTATTCAAAACGTCGTTCGAACGTATATTTTTCTAAATAAGAATCGTTTTTATGAAGAAATGTTCCAATTTTAATCAATTAAATGTCCCTTGGGAGTTGTATGCAAATTAGCTAAATACATAAATTAAACATGCACAAAGCAAACTTTGCTAAAAATATGGAAGTTCACACGACGTTTTGAACGGCTTAAACTCGAACAAATTTTCTGAAATTTGAAATCTGTGGATGCTTGAAAGAAAAAAACAGGTTAATTGGGTGACGTAATATTTTCGTACCTCCATTATATTTTTATTAAAGTGAAAAATTGTCTAAATTGAGATTATTGAGCCATATTAAGATTTCAGTTTGTTGCTGTTTACACTACTGAAACCTTAACGTTTTTTGGGTAGATCGTACGACAAACCAGCGTCACTTTTTGAGTGAAATCATTTTAAATTGCCAAGCTCTGTTTGCACAAATCCTAGAACCGTGAAGTAAGAAATGCAAGATGGCTACAAAGTCCTGAGTTGAAATGCGACATTGCCAAGATTTCAAGATACACGTTGGCCAATGCATGTCAAAGGATGGCAATAATCCCTGAAGATGAAGTGATTTTTAATTAGACGTTAGAGGGTAAGCGCGTTAAAGAGTAGGTAGTTAATTATTTGCTGGATGATACTTGACAAACAATTTTAACAACAGCTTTCTGTTGGCAAAAGTGCTTTGACTACCTAACCCCTTCCCCCGCCGCCTTGCCAATTAATTATTCTGGCATTCCTGTTGAAATACATACAATAAACATTGCCCTACAGTTCCCTAAGTACTGACAATAAAGTGTTAAGATTGGGATTTCAAATATTATCTAATGAATATTCATTTTGAAAACAGTCACAAATTGAGATACCATTGAAAGAGATTATTTAAAAATCTCTCTGTTTGAAATATCTCTTGTGTGTACAAGTAAAAGCTCAGAGTACTTTTCAAGCTATTTCCCAAATGTTGCCGTCATTGGAACAGCATCAACAACAAAATTGAATTATTGGTCACACAGAAGAGGGCATGTTTTGGACTTGAATAGCTTTTATATGTGTAATCCAGATCAATGTAACTTAAAGCTAAAATAAGATCATCATACGTGATCTCTTAGAAAACATTTTTAATAAAATTGACAAATGACAAAATTCATAATTATTGACTTATGTGGCTGTAACAATTATATTCTAACAGTTCCATGCCTAGTATAGAAACAACTTGCCTCAGGAAAAACAGAGATTGGAAAAAAAAATTTTAAATGTACCTTCCGCCCCCCCCCCCTTATTATCTATTTTGTAATAATTAGCAATGAGGGTTGAGGCATTCAACACCAAAAATACAATTGAGCTTGTTGATATCATAGTTTACAATATAGTCTTATGCAAGCATTCATGAGATGAAATTATCCCTGCCAAGTGAACTTTCAATTCTATTTTTGTGTATTTTGAAATTTAATGTACTGACCATTCAAGTGTCCAAGTATTCACTGGCACTAACAATAAAGAAAAATGAGAAATAGCCACTCTAGAACTTGTCTTTTGTAATATTGTAAACTTGATCTTGTTGCAGAAAATTACTGGCCTTTCTAAACTAGTCCTGGACCTTTCATTTCAGAGACTAATAAACCAATCACAACCCATTAATAAACCGATCACAACCCATTTCCCTGTAAATCCGGCAATTAATTTGAGCATGTGATAAAAAGAATACTCTAATCAATCAAGAATATTAAACTCGTATTGGTTGTATTAACCCATTGAGCTTTGGACACTACATATTATTTTGGAAAAGTAGTCAAATATTTTATAGCTACAAGTAACTTAATTTATGTATTTTCGTAATACAGATTGCAAATCAAGTTAGCTTGAATATTTATTGCCATGTGATTGCATTTAAATACGAAAACTACTCTAAAATTTTATGACAGGTCAAGCAGTTCTCTTGACACTGTGTTATCATATTCAACATTAATAAAATATATTTTCTGATATTTTTGGATTCTGATATTTAATATATACGTGTTGGCCATAGACTGTCAATACTCTACATTTTGCCTATAAAACACTGTCTTAAAAAATAAGAAAGTACTACGTCGGCAACCAGTTTTAGTTGCTTCGTATGATAATCCATAAAACTGTTTCTCGAACTTTATATCGCAGTCCCACATAGATATTCATTCGATCACCAAACAAATGACCAGAGGCAAGGCAGACTGAGACATTCCTAGGTGTTCATCGGTTGATCATCACCAGAAATTTGTGCAATGGAATATGCGGTGCTCGCTTGCAGTTTTGTGCTCCGAAAAAGAAATTTCGTGAGTTATGATCAAACATCGCAATAAGTTTATAAACACTGCTTGTTGCTATGTTTCTTCGGCTTGGGTGGCTTAGGTGCAATTTATACCAGAAGTCATGTAAAAACATACACATTCCAGCTAATTAGCAGTCATACAGATTAGCCAATCAGCGCTCTTTTTGGTCATGTAGCCCACAGCCTATTTTCCTCGAGTACTGAGCAAGAAAAATGGCTGAGACTGGTCCCAGGGCTTATGGCAACGCAGGCAGTCAATATGGTCTGGGCACAGAGTAATAACATACAGAAGGGAAACTCTCGCTCAATTATATTGATTTTTGTGTCACGCGCTATGCCTCGCCGCGTCATTTCCACGCGCCACGCAAATTTCCCCAGCCAGTGCCGTCGCTGCGTAGGGAAAACACAGTTCGAACGGATAAAAATGCGTTTTTTAAGAAATGGGCCTTGTGATCTTCGCTCTTTGGCTTAAATTTTCGAAACCAATGGTAAGTGGTTTCTTTTATGTATGTAAGAAGTACATTTGAGCTTTTTAAGAACTTATATTAGTTGTTGAAAATATGAAGAGTGTAGTAAATCGAATAACGACCATGCTTTCAATCATGGCTCAACTGATTTGCGTTTTAGCAAGTGTTAATTTAGTTTAATGCTAAGAAAAACCATCAAAAACGATAGGATAAAAATTCCTCAAACACAAGAGTGTTTAAAATATATGATCGTATTGAAATATAAAGCTATAAATATTTAGTAGAATGAACTCAAGGTCACAAGTGGGTGACTTTCAGGTATTTCTGTTCTTTTTCTTCGCAGATCGCAGTACTCCAAACTTCAAAGCGTAGTGTAAACGCATTCCGACGAAAAGTCGTAACAAAAATTTGCTGGGAAAATGTGGACACTGTAACAGAGAATGCTCAGAAAGCTTTGACAACAAGAACTTTCCTACTTGTAGCTTTTGCACTGTTTGTTAGCTGCTTTTTGACAATTTCCTGAGTGCCAATATCCGACAACAGTGTTTTGTCAAGCATTTCCTTAGCAGATATCCAGACACATATGTGATGGCATTTAATCCAATTAAATTGCTTTCCAAACAATTTTTATAGTCTGTCACATTTGATTCAAACCTTGATGACTCTGGTTGAGACGTATGTTGTTGGACATCTTTGCCTTGGTGATCTACAAGCATGGAGCCAAAATCTTCAGTGCAATTGCCTCTTGGCAGAATGAGGTAGTGGTAAAAAAAGCTTTCTGAATGCCCGAGTAAATTGCAATGGTGTCGGGTTATCTGAGTTGCCATCTTGTTTGATTGTTTCGAAAAAATTCTCTAGCGGGTCCTGGTTCAAACGTCTGGTTAATAAAAATTCAAGAGACTCTTCTTCCTTTAGTACAGACCAAAGAGAAAGAACACTGTCAATTGTCAAGCACAGGCCATTCAAGCACTTCAATTGATTGGTGACATCTACCTGAGTAGAGCGATTAACAACTTTGATGGACTGGATAAATTTTACCATGTCAGTGAGGAATTTGTGGTGAATTGAATTTTAAGAAATTGCTTGTTGGAAACACTTTGAGCTATTTAGTGAGGAACTGTTCAGGCAGTCGAAAATCTTGTTAAAGTTTGAAATTAGTTCGGCTGTTCCAGCAGCAGCTGCAAGGTAAGGCACTTAGGCTAACATATGTTAAATTTGTGGTGGACACCACAGAATGGCTTAAGACCTGTGTGGCATATTTCACCTTCATTTTGGTAAATCCAGTGAAGCTCATATGGATGCCAATTAGCCTTGGGCAGCATCTCATTGATAAAGCTTTTTCTCTTTCATACATTGATACAATGTGGTCCCAACATGCAACTTTCTTCCCAAAATGAAAATCATAGTTTAACAGGCTATTTCGTTCTGCCTTAATTAGGTGTGGTGTATCGAAGACATCAAAGATTTTCCTGGCATCATGCATAAACCATGGTTTTGTTAGCGAAATTTTCAAATCATTGAGCAGCTTTTGGAAATTTGTTCCCAGGTCAGATACTACAGCATGCACCTTTAGACCAATCGATGTAACTTGATCAATAATTTGCAATTCAATTTTTCCTGTAGAACATCACTTGAGCCTGCCTCATGAACTAAATGGTAACCAAGAGGCTGCTTCCAGTTCCTGGTGATTCCTCTGACCATGAATACAACAGCAGATATAGCCACACGTGCAGTGCGCTTTCCATCTCCAAAATCCTCCACCCCAACTTCCTCATTTTTAAGGAATCGTACAGTAAAGATCTTTTTAAAGAAACCTCATCCATGGAAATACTGCAAAGTTTGCTGGCATCATTCATGCATTTGACCTTACTTTCCATCACGTCCAATGCTGCCTTAGTCAGGCCTGGAGATTTGGGCAAGTCAGAAATCCAGTTCAAGAGACTTCTTTTAGAAGGTAAGTTAAAAATTTTTTGAAAGCAACCTGCATGTCTTGCCACTTATGTGAAACAATGAAAGAGCAAAAAACTTCATTTCTGATGTGTATCATTTCCCTTTGTCTTTTTTTGAATGCAGGTTGATTTGGACATCAATAAATTTAACTATTCTTTCTGGTAGCATTATTCTTGTGCATCTAATGCTGATTCCCTGCTGACATTTTGTAGTTTTTTCTTCATGTTAAGGGCCTTCCTCAGACGCTGGACTCTCTTGCGTTGTTTTGCCATATGAGCTTGATCAATGCCTCTTGGTTGATGACGTTAATTTTTTCTTTTTTTTTTACTAGTGCTACCCATATCTTGTTTTTCTTGCACAAGGGACATAGTGGTATCTAACATAAGATATAAGTTGTGCATAGGTAAACCAACTATAATGAAATTACACTACCTTGAGCAACTAGGTTACTATTTTCCATACATTGTTTTTTTTTACTTAGATGCAGGACATTTTCACCTATCAAGGAGAGAGTTTTACACTGTAATGGTGCTATTGGTGTAAGTGCAGCCTAAGTGCAGCAAGCATGTGGATATTGGTACTGGTACTGATATAATTGTGTATACCTTTTTCAGCACTAGATGTATGTACTATGTATGTCATATTGTTGAGTTCATGATGATCAGATGAACGAGAGGGGCCTGCAACAAGGAGTGTTTATATGTAACCTTTAATGAACTCTTCTGTATGGGTAAGTGATAATTCCATACCAACATATTTGCATACTGAATTAATATTTAATGTTGCACTTTTAGCATGCATTGATTGTGAGATCATGTTAAATATTAATTCAAAAACAAGAATTACAGTACCATTATCTTCTTCAGTATCATCATATGGCTAATCTTCCATAAGCACCTTGCTAGGTGTTTGTGAGAGAAAAAAGTACCTAGCCATTGATATAAAACATTATAATTACAATACAGGTAGTTCCATATTTTGATTAAGTGTACTGTATATATTTATATATCCCAGAAAACTGCTATTTTATCATTAAATAATGGTGCTTCCACCTTCACAGTTTTCTTTGGTGCTATCACTGGATGTTGCAACATTGTTCTCTTCACAGTCATTAAGTTTATTCCTCTTTCCCAAAATAATGAAATATAATTATAATATGATACTTAACAGTTAACATGAAGTGATTTTCATGCAGCCCTTCTATACTTACATATTGCAGGGGTAGAAGGCTTCTGGCTATGCCATTGAGCGGCTTGTGGAGTTGCCACAATACATGATTACCACATAGTTATAATGAATATTTATTCAGCCTGTGTTACATAGAGTAAAGACTAATGTACTATTGAGTAATTAATGTACTACCAGTAGTCTCTGTCTCCAGTGTCGGTGAGCATGTACTTGAAACCTGGACTGTATTCAATTTTCTTTTTTTGCCTAAATTAATTTATTTTCATAAATGTAAAATATCTAAGAGTTAAGCTATAATTTATTTAATTGACTGTTTAGTTTAGAGGTACATATTTATACTTTAATTCTTTGAGACGAAGCGGGAAATTCAAAGATCCGATCATGCTGGCATGTAAACAAAGGCTTTGTTTACATTTTTATGGTCTTTACCGTCTCTTTGCATTTAATTCTCTTCAAATATTCTGCATAAATTGAACGCTACGCTTTACCATGGATTATGGATTAGTTATTCTATACCTCGTGGGGCTTTAAGGTATAAAATACATTACAAAGATTGCCGTTTGCCGAAAATTCGTGTCGAAATATCAGTCTTCGTTTTACACCTATTCGCGGCGGTGGATTTGGCACGTCAATATTTCCATTGCATTTTTAATGACTATTTACTAATATGCTAGAAATTGGCTACTTGTAAATGTTCATATTTCATCACGAAACTTCTATCTTGATTAATTAAACAGCTTCTTCAGCTAGAAAAATAGGGGAAATGCATTAAAAAAGAGCACAGTAATAGTGAATGCAAGGCGAGATCTGTAAACGTCAGGGGCAAGATGTCTTAAAATATTCGATCGTTTGTCACTTTATAACGGTATATTCTTTTAAAAGCTTCATGATAGTAAAAAATATAGGCAATTGTCTGTATCGAGTTTGCCCGTCGATGCTCAGTAAAGAACAAATGGTGATATTTCAATGTTTATAATTCATATTTGTGGTGAGCAATTCGAGAATTTACACGTATAGAACTTCATCACTTCTTTGAATACGTTTAGTCATTTTCGATGCGACCAAGCACCCGATCCGAACGTTGTATCCAATAAATTATTGTCTCCAATAAATTATTGGGATTGTTAGGGTTAGGGTCAGGGCTGGGGTCTGGGTCAGGGTTCATTTTATATGCATGAAATGACAATTCAAGTAACTTTTGGAATTATCAAACGTTGCAACCAGTAATTTCATTGGAATACAACGTTCGGATCGGTTGCACCAAGCAGTACTCATAGGTCCATTCACTTACCAAAACGCTCAGTCCAATGCATACTTCGTTAAACTGTACGAAAATAGCAAATCGTCGTGGTAGTTTCGTTAAAAATTCGATAAAATCCTATTACTTTCTAATAAAAAAGTTGTCTGGCACTGGCTAGGAAATCACGTGACCTAATTTGCCGTGCGTTGCCACTGCGTGACCTAAAATCTCGCAAGTTTCCTCTCTGTACATTATCCCCGAGCCAACGGCGCAAAGCGCCGTTCCGGGCGTAAGCCCGGAGCGAAGGTTACTAATTATGCACTAGCGGAGTTCAAAGTTGTTGCTCATGGTAGTTAGCTAGGTAGGTAGATAGGTAGTAAGATTGGTATGTCACGACTTCATCCTCACTGATCTCAACAATATGGCGGACTATCATGAATGGCTAACACTGATTTGCCAGATTTAAAATTTATTGTTGATTGATTAATCACGAATTCTACTGGCAGCAAATATCTAAATTTGCTTTTTGCACTACAATATTTTGTATTTTTGCAAAAAGATTTGGCAACTTTCACAACCAACGAAGGGTAGTCATTTCTGATCTCAGGAATATGGCGGACTATCAGGAGTAGCAAACACTTAAGGCATCCAAAAAGGCGAGAACTAAGACGAAAACGATTGCCACAAGACTCTTGAAGCGAGATTAATTCGGGGAAAATACAGAGAAGCGCCAAGAATTGACTATGGCGTGAAACACAAGGCAAGTTTGTTGATAATGCGTATTTATACTTGTGTTTTAATGCTTTATAAAGGCTGGCGTAGCCGTACTCCTCCAGTCTATTCACTGTTTAAATTCCAGAGTAAGTTTATGTTTTGTAAATGCAAGACTGTCCTCTTATTACTAAAGTAATTAAT
This sequence comes from Muricea muricata, assembly GCA_963855995.1. Lineage (NCBI taxonomy): Eukaryota > Metazoa > Cnidaria > Anthozoa > Malacalcyonacea > Plexauridae > Muricea > Muricea muricata. Next base: position 116,974,026 of record OY979716.1, read on the forward strand.
GGGTCGTATTTTATACCAAATTTAAGCTTACATTAGGCGTAATAACATACCGATGACAAATGTTGTGCCATTTAAAAAAATTGTCAATAAAACAAGGATTAAAAACTGATATTTTGTCATTTTGAAAAAATATACAGAAAGAATAACAATTGCCGTGTTGCATGCTCTTAGTTAGTGGCGAGAGTTGCTGCATGCATGTATTTCTAGTTACTTTGTGGTCTGGGTACGAGGATGCAATTGGCCAAGATGGACTTAACTTTGGTTTTCTGGCTTACACTTTGAATAAGACATTTACCAATTAAGTCTGGTTTCCATTTGGTCGTAATTGTTATAGCAAAGCTGTTCTCGACATCTACCACATTACCACATTCACAGATACATGTACGCACAGTGTACCTATTTTTATTCTAATATTTTAACTCATTATGTTGAATGTGGACATGTCGAATTCCATGCGTACTTCACAGTAGGTCATATGATTTCATGTATTGCTTGTGTTGCAAAGATTCCTTTGGAAAGAGATTGATAAGAAAGAACATCGGCTATAGTGATTCAAAGAAGATTTTTCAAGCATTTGATTATACACAATTCATATTCTCAGTGAAGCACGTCGTCTGAGCTCTGGAGGTATGTACGCATAATCAATATTTGACAAAGTAGCAAATCGAAACTAAAAGTTTTCTCAATGATAATCAATTTTACAGCACGCAAACATTAACGCTGTTTTTGTATATTGATATATTTATGAATTTAATCATTATAACCAATACATTCATGGTCAAATTTAAAGCTTCTTGGGCTGTTTATACGCTTTATTCATCGAACGGTTTACATAATACATTCATGTACACTGTATCTGTCTCAGTCGTCTTCCATTCCAACGTGGATTGTGATATTGGCCTTAAATATAAAAGACATGTATTTACATGGCAAAACCTCGATTTGTCAAATCAATCTGAATGCTTGCTAACTGCTGCAGTCTCTAAATCCAATGAAACGCGTTGTCTACTGTCTAGCTGTGCTATTCTCGAGCATGCAGATATACGAATATTAATATCACAAACAAAATGATCGAAATATATAAATATTTTTACGGTAACCATTACATTAAATTGTGCTTAATATGTGTACTATGTAGCTTATGGATTTAATCGCTGTTAAGGTGGCTCGATAGTCTAACTCATAGCAGATAATACTTCTTTCGCCATAGAATCTTTTACAGTGCGCGTGTAAAGCTTAGTTTAGTTCATTGCATAGCTCTGCTGGTTGTCTTTATAATTGGAAAAGTTTTGTACTCCTACCGTTCGTATGTCCAGAGACATTGTTGTCATAGGTAAGGTGTGGAGTTTATGCAAATGAACTTATAATTAGAAACGAGTTCCAACAAGAAACGTGATTTCTATGTTCAGGCAAACTTTTAAAAAATTCTTTTTTAAATAAAGCAAGCAGTGCTATAGAGCTGTGCAATGAACTAAAATAAAGCTCAGGTATTCACGACAAAACATTTAATCGTAGAGACATAAAATTTCTAATGAATTCTGACTATCGAGCCACCTTAATCAGTACATTTATATCCCACCTCAAAGCTATTAATCAAATATACGTTGAACGATAGTTGAACCAGGGCTCGAAGTGGAAACAAGATATGGCCTGAGATTTTAATTTTTTGTTTGGCAGGGCAAGTAAATTTTCACCTGCTGTCTCGATCCTCTTAATAACTGATGGATTTGCGGGTTTCGTTTGCATAAAAAAGAGTGTAATTGCACTTTGTTTAGTGAAGGATACTACGACGATAGCAGAAAACTTTAGCGTAGGTTTGCCATGAATGATTCCCACCGACACATTTAGGTTATAACATTCTAATTAATATAATCATGAAGTAACAGTGCATGTCATGTCATACAAAGTTTAGTCTTTGTGGCATCTGACTGTGAATCCTTTAATTGGTTTTTTACAGTTTCAATAACCTAAGATTCAGGACGTTTTTGGGTTAGTCTTAGAGTTAGAACGAGATGCTGTTGGCCCACTTGGCCTCACTAGGCCTTCGTTGTGTGGCCCATTTCTCAGTCCATCTTGCAAGCACTGGGTGTGAATCGAATCTTTCTGGTCCAGGCCCTTCCTCACAGATTCTTAGCAGACTCTCGACCATTTTTATTATTATTATTAGTTTATTATTAGTTATTATTTATTTATATATTCATAGTTATTGTAGAATTACATATATGAAAGCATGCGGTTGTGTGTCATATGATCCGTTAATATAAGTGTCCAATATTCAAGTACAATGTGCTAATTATCCTTATTTCCTATAGTACTGTGCTAAAATCTTACTATTATAAATGTTAATGTCAATTCTCGACTCCTGCCATTTTTTATTTTCAAACTGCCAAAATTTTACAGCAATAGCATGTTACTCGCTGTACTTGATTACAGTACCCGACAAACTTCGTTAGTAAGTTAAAAACTAAAAAATTCAACAAGTTAGTCTCTGATCAAACAGTGAGTAACTGAGGCTGCTCATTAGTGGACATAAACACTGTTTCTAAGCTCATCACCGTCACTGCCAACATCTTTAAAGTCACAGTCACAGTCAGACTCACACTCCATCTTGTCTGTGGATGTTTCTCTATCTAGCTTTGTGGCATCTGACTGTGAATCCTTTAATTGGTTTTTTACAGTTTCAATAACCTAAGATTCAGGACGTTTTTGGGTTAGTCTTAGAGTTAGAACGAGATGCTGTTGGCCCACTTGGCCTCACATTAGGCCTTCGTTGTGTGGCCCATTTCTCAGTCCATCTTGCAAGCACTGGGTGTGAATCGAATCTTTCTGGTCCAGGCCCTTCCTCACAGATTCTTAGCAGACTCTCGACCATTTTTTTCTCCTAAGCAATTTCTCCAATCACTGTGGACACGGTTCATTGTTGATAACATGGGCTCAAGAGTGGCATTGCTGATTGCAACAACCAGGAGATTTTCAGCAAGATGTAAAATGTTGTTCAGTGATGCTTCTTTTTGTAGAACTGTAAAGCTTTACCCAGATGTCAACATATGTCATGTTTTTCAAGCCAGTTGTTACAATCAACTGCTTCAGCCTATTCCTCTCGCATTCATTTTTCATGAGATCACGACCGTTTAAACATACTGAGTAGGTCACGAGACCTGTGGATTACCAATTTTACTTCATCTTCAGCATAAGCATCATCAAGTCCTTCTTCTGACTAGACTTCTGTGTCTAAAGTATTCACAAGGGCATTGGACAGATTGTTGGTATTGATAATATCATCAAATCTTCCTTTGAAACATTCAATGATACTAGAGTGGATGTCATCATTTGCTGCTTTAAGACTGTTTTTGCCTGTTCAATAAGACTCAAGTTGACTTATTTGTAAATAACCCCCCCCCCCCTGGTTGGTCGGATTAATAATTAAAGAGACTACTCTCACGACAAGTAGTTAAGACAACTTCACTGGACTCACTTTGCTTGTTCATGATGCGAAAACTTCTTCACTGCACGTACTGCTATCACTACATAATTTTTTCATGCTGGAAAATAAGATTCAATTCTGCAGCTGGCATTTGTATTTCAACGAAGTACTCAACAAACAAAGCGAAGATATTTTAATTTTTAATTCGGAGACCCCGGCGTCGCCGGCCCATGGTACCTGTCAGGGAAGAGTTTTAAAGGCTTTTTTAGTCAAATCCAGCACTCGTGTAGCAGTTGCATGTTCCAATGTTTGAAAAGAGAAAAACGGGCCTCTGTTTTCCAGCGTCAGGATCTATATAGAGGATGTAAATGACCTCTTTTTCTTTGCTTCTAGCATCTGTGCTGCCATTGACAGGATTAAGTAGTAATGTACTCTTTTCAATGACTGAAAATACAGATAACAGTGTACTTAAACGAATTTAGACTTTAAAGTTTAAGCTTCTAAAGTAGCAAATTACCCCATCTGTTAAGAATTGACCACTAATTCACATTTAAATATTTTTTAATATATGTATGGATAAGTAATGAACCCCAAAAAATTAGTCTAAGTAAAAGTTTTAGTTCAATCTAGTTAGTTGATAAGTACGCTCGCTACAAGAAAGTAGGCAGTTGAATCGCAGCATTAATCGAAGAAATTAGGACTTAGCGGGGACAGAGGTATCACTTGACTTCACTTTGTTCATATATATCGTACTATATATCTGTCTATTTGTATCGTAGCAGTTGGTATTAGTAACTTGTAATTATTACCAATTTTAGTTTTTACGTACCTGTCTTGGATAAATAAATGCGTTCGCTATACGACTCGAGACCACGAAAAGTCTATTCGTTGTTGTTGTTGGCCTGTCTATCGACTAATTTTCATCCGAGATGGTTCAGTAAACTTAGCCGCGTTAAAGCATAGTTTCTAACCCCCCTATTTGTAGGGGGTCTGAGATTTTTGCAAACCCATGGTAAGGGGAGGTTAGAAAATTTCTAATTTCAAAAGGGGGGTTGCTCTTTAAGGGGAGGGAGTATTCCTTTGTAAGGAAGGAGGGGGGGGGGGTTCCCTAATAAATTTGGTCCAAAAATGGAAATGTCCATTTTTAATTAGATTTTGTGTTACAGTTTATATTTTCAAGTTTAAAGTCATTGTTGTTCTTTGTAACACAGTTAATAGCTTATGATTGTAACTTTTTTAAATTGATCAGTTCATTCAAAAGGTATTATGCTACAGTGTGATTTATCAATCATTTTAAGTCACTCAAAGTTTCTCAACCTATTACCAACCCCTATTTTTTCTCTCTTAAATTAAAATAGCCTAACTAATTAAAAAGCTTCTTTTTATTTGTGTATTAAGCTGAAGTGCTCTTGCCAATGAGCTACATTCTAGCAAACTACATAACTGTATAGAATGACAGGATTCGAACCTGCAAACCTCTTCATCTATAATAACTTATAAGACGTATAATATATAGTCCCTAAACTTTTCAAAGATTCATTCTAGCACATTCTCTTCAAATGTTATGCATGTTTTTAAACTAGAAGTTTTATTTTGTGAATATAGTTATAATTACCAAAGACTTTTCATTGCAGCTTCCACTAATCCTTGTAAAAATGAAGTCTGGAACAAAGTTTTTTTAAGGGAGGGTCTGACAATTTTTAATGAGTTTCGTGTGGGGGTGGGGGGTTTGGATGTAAGGGGGGGTTATCTGCGTAAGGGGGGTTCAACCCCCTCTAGAAACTATGTAAAGTCCGATCCTTACACCATTCCATTTGGAGCCCACAAGTTTTCTTAACAGGAGCAAGGATGGGGAAGGGGGGGGAGCAGGTTCAAATGCAAATTAGAATAACCAAAACTGGAATATGACTTAATTGCAACAAATAAATCTAAATGTCAAAACTCAAAAGGCACATGAACCTGGTTTAATTCCTCTTCACATATTTCAACAATAGTGCGAACAAAATCTGCACATCCTTCTCGTTTAAATTAAAAAATGCCTTTCCCAGTGGTGTCGCAGCATGTACTGGTTGTGTACCTTGGTTTGCCTTAAAGATTTCTTCCTCTAGCATCAGAGCAAGCTTGTGTGGTTCCCCATTCATGAAGGTTTTCACAGCACCTAGTTTCACATTTGTTGTACCACGACAACATGAAAAGTTAAAATTTCGCATGCCAGCTAGCTTCTTTTCATATTTTTCACATAGTTTACATCGCACAGAAGTTACCCAAACTTCACCTTTGTGCCTCGTAGAATCTACAATTTCTAGCCCACTTTCCAACGTTCCATTTTATAACAGTAGATTTTTAAATATTTTTTGCATGCTTGCACGCCTTATGTTTTTTTATGATTACGTAATAGTGGTATTGTTGCCCAAATGTTAGCCTGGGATCTAATATACGGCTGGACATTAGTATGGGCAGACAATGCGCTCGCAAAATCACATTTTTGAAATACGCCTGGTGTTGTTTCATGATTTTATTTGTTACAATCAGCGCATTCATGTTTGTACTGAACAGAATAACCTTTATTTTGACTATCTTATAAAATTATTATTTGTCTTGGTTGTGCCGTTATTGCATACTATTTGTCAATTGTGATATTAGAATTAGCTATTAAAGGACATGCACTCACAATTAAAACCCCCGTATCAAATCAAATCAAACCAAATGTTTGTTGCAATTGACTGCGACTAGTCTCGAATTAACGTTGCCAATGTAGGTAATGCAGTTAATAATACAAAAAAGTTATAGCTTCTTTTCACAATCTTAAAACGATACTATCGTAAGCGATTAGTGGGCTATTTTAATTGATTTTGTTCAGTTGAGACAAATTAAATCAGGCCCAGAATTAGCAACATAATTTATCGTGTATTCTACAAAATGAATAAATCTTCCTACAATGAACTGCTACATAAGAATAGACACATTTAGTTTCACGTATCTTTCATTTACCGCAAACGGTAAACCGCAGTCTGAGGTTAGCAGTTTGCAGTTAGCAGTTGTTACGGTTTTCGCCTTTTGCTTCACGTTATATTTGTTTGGTGTTTCAATATGGCGGCTGTTACAAGGTTGGTGAAATTTTAAAAAGCATTTTTAAAATTTGAATTAATTTCTACAAAACTTGCATGAAAATGTGCATAACGCGGCTTATTTGAGTGTGTGTGTTTGTTATTATTGTTATTATTGTTTAAAATTATTTAAAAACGGTAGCCCTTCAGCGATGAGCTGATTTTCAAGCTATGGGGCTGTTTTTACCTGGGAACGATATACTGATACCGTTACAGCTCTTATGTTTGACGAGAGCAGTGAATCAGATTCAGATAGCAGTGACGAGGACGATCTTGATTTGGTACTGCTCGATTGCTTGTTTCCACATGCAAAGCAGAGTGGCCCTTTGCTAAACATTGACGATCTTAGTGACTGGCAGTGCAAAAAAATGTTTAGGCAAGTATTTGAAAGTTTTTAAACCATGCTTTTGTGCAATAATGTAGACATATACGATATTTTATTTCCCAAGTGAGAAGAGGTCAATATTATTGAACTAAACTTAGCGGACTTTGCAATTTAGTTTTCTTTATCGCGTTACTGGTTTATAAGGAATATATAATATATTTTGCATTGAATATTCCCTCACATTATATTTGCTGTCAACAAACAAAAGCATCTGGAATGGAAGCTCTTATGATTTTATTAAGGAGACTAGTTTACTCAAACAAATGGTGTGATTTGGTGTGCACATTTGGAATTCGAAGGAGTGAATCTCAATTAAGTTTAATTTTTGACAAGGTCATTAATAATTTTAATCTATCACTTTAGGAAAGAGCACCATTACATATTGTAAATTTATAACTAAGCATATACTATAATTTTCTCCTTCCCCCCTCCCCCGCTTTACACCCATCTAGCTTGACATCTCTATATACACGTTCATTCCCAGGTATATTTTTCCAGTATTTGGACGATATACATGGCGATTTGACTATCTTTTGGATTCCCTGGACTCAGTTTGGCTTGATCCCAAACTGTTCTCAAATGCAATTCATAATAAAGGGCACCTCTTGCTCAATGCTGGAGCTTTATCGGTGGAACAGTTTGGCAAATCGCACGGCCAGTCAGAAATCAGCAAGTATAACGTATGGTGGACATAAACGAAGTCGTTGCATCAAATTTCAGGTATGTCTTTTTCTAACCATTTATGTTAAAGCATACTATTTTGTATTTATTAGTAAAGTTTTATTTGTTTTGAAGTCAGTCCTTGCACTTAATGGTCTGATTGCAAACATGTTTGGAGCCATAGAAGGACGAAGGCATGATGCATTGATGTTAAATGTCAGTGAATTGGCTGACAAGTTGAGCAAGATTCGTCAGCCCAATGGAAAACCTTATATCACTTATGGTGACCCAGCATATGGTGTGACTGACAATGTACTAGCTTCTTTCCGTAGCGCTCTCTTAACAGCAGATGTGAAAGAGTTTAATAAGCGTATGAGTAAACTACGTGTAAGTGTAGAATGGAGTTTTGGAAAGATTGCTCAGTATTTTGCCTTTTCAGAGTTCAAGAAAAATCAGAAGATCTTACTTCAACCAATTGTCAAGTAGTACCTGGTTGGAAGTCTTTTGACAAACTGCCACACTTTTTTATATGGATCACAAGCTAGTTCATATTTTGACATTGGTGAGGCGAAGTCAAACGTTTAAATGACATGAAACTAATAGACAATGAGCTGCTTGCCCGTCTAAATGTTGATGGGATCTTACACCACATGAACAAGCCAATGCCATCATCTTGGCTTTCCTTGAACCTCTTGAAACTTATAAATTAACATCTCCATTACCACAACTCCCACTAGAAGAGTCCCCAGAGTTTCTAGAAGTTGGTGAGATGAAAATGCAAAAGGTTCTGGGCATAGTAAATTCTTATAAATCATCTGGTCCGGACTCAATATCCAACTGGTTGCTAAAGGAAATACATATTTAATGGCATTGCCAATTCCAAATGCTTCATATTTTGAGCAACGTCTACCTCTAGCTAGGAAGATGGCAGATATATAACCAATTCCTAAAACAAAACCAATTCAGAACCTTAAGAAAATTAAGACCTATTTCGTTAACGTCGGCTGTTTCAAAAGTCGCAAAAATTTTGTTGGTTGAGGACTTTGTTAAACTGGCTGTTCTAAAGGTAATTGAAAATAATTCAATTATTAATTTAATTCAATTAATTTCAACGTCATCTACGGTTATAGCATTAATTAATATGTTGCATTCTTGGTGCTCAGCTACTGACAGAAACAGATCAACAATTACATGTAGAACTATATTGTATGATTATCGGAAAGCATTTGATCTAATTGATCACAGTATACCTATTGGTAAATTACACAACCTAGATCTTCCAAATAGTTTCATAAACTGGATAATTGATTTCCTTACCAAAAGATTCCAAAGAATTAAACTGACCGATGATTGTTACTCTGAATGGGATATGGTCCCTTCTGGAGTTGTTAAGGAACTTCTAAATTAAGGTACGAAGTGGGCGCAGCAGCATGAGTTGCAAAAATTGTGCGTAAACAGCATGGGAAAAAAGCGCGTTGCAGAAACCGCAAATAATGTAGATAGGAAAAAACAACGACACACCTTAAATATGACCAAGGAAAGAAACGTTCCGTGTGAAAATGTGACGTGTAAAGTAAAGTATTTACTTCCTAGCTTAGAGTATAAATATATGGGAGAAGAAATGTGTATGGAACGTACAGAGAATGTGACTAGAATGTTTTAGATCGTGATAGAGATGGTATCAGATTGTGTTTGTAATGCTGTATCAAATTGGTTGTAAATGTTGTGCTGAATAAACGAAAATAAGAAAAAACGAAATACAGTCCCCATTGTTGTTTAACCAGAGAACGGGAGATTCTGAAGGAGTCCCACAAGGGAATAAGTTGGGACCATGGCTCTTTCTACCGTTGATAAATGACTTGAATATTGGAGATCATGAAATCTAGAAATACGTAGATGATACAACATCAGAGATTGTTCCTAAAAATAGAACTAGTAGCGCTCAGAATATTGCAAATAAGTTTATGTCCTGGTCCTTTAAAAATAGAGTTCAATTGAACTCAGATAAATGTAAAGAGCTAAGAATGTCTTTCTCTAATCAACCTCGTGAATTTGATCCGGTAGTGATCGAGGGTAATGAGTTAGAAGAAGTTGATACTGTTGATCTCTTTGGAGTCACTATTACCAACCAACTTGGAACGCCCAAATAGGAAAAGTGATAAAGAAAGTTAGTAGTAGACTATGCTTTCTAATTCAATTAAAGCGAGCATAATTACCTTCAGAACATTTGGTGCATTTTTATATAACTTGTATCAGGGCGGTAATCGATTATGCAATACCTACGTTCTGCCATTCCCTTCCTCAGTACCTAAAATCAGAACTTTTACGTTTGGGGGAAAAAGCACTTTCTGTCATCATACCAGGGGAGGATTATCAAACAGCTACAAATGAATTAGTAATAAAACCATGACAAATTCTTCACGAACATTTGTGGGAAAAACATTTCTAAGCAGCTATCTTTGATCCAACGCATGCGGATAAGATAAGCAGATTATTATCGATGAAACATGAGGCAAAATACTACCTCAGAAAAAAACGAATGTTTGGAGTTCCTCGGACACGTACTAATAGACTAAAGAATACTTTTATATTTGCAAAGTGTAATTCACTCAATACTGATAATTTTAATGCCAACTCTTAAATGTAATAACACTTTAAAGTGCATTGTAATGTATGATGTAATTATATGCATCATGTGATTAAAATAAATTAACGTTGTTGATACTTCAACATAGCGTGCGATTAGAAACATTACATGGTGTCAGGAGTAATCCCGACAAAAGAGCTTGAAAAGACAGCCATCAGGTCAGAAGAAATCGAGAAATAAACTCACTATACAAGTAGACATCTGAATAAACGAATATGGAGGGGTTTACGGCCTCAACTATGCCAAAAATGGACTGGTCAAGCGGCGACTTACTAACTGCATGGAAATCCTTTCAACAACATTGCGAATTTGCGTTTGGTGGGCCACTAAAAGGCAAATCTGAGGAAGAGAGATGCAACTATCTGATGTTATGGGTAGGTGAGAAGGCCGTGATGTGTTTAAAACCTGGAATCTATCAAGCGAAGAGTCCAAAAAGCTCACTTAATACTACGAAAAGTTCGAACCGTATGTAAGCCCAAATCAAATAATATCTTTGCTCGTTACAAGCTCAACAACATAGTACAGCAAGAAAAGGAGCCCTTTGAACAGTTCCTCACTAAACTGCCAGGCAATAATTTAGGTATCTGTGGAGTTGGCATTTGGTGAGGTGGTGAGGTCATTTAGGTGCCTTCATTTTAAGAGCAATTTAAAGCTAGGTTTCATTATTGTGGACAAGATGTATCTTGTTTCAGCAATAATACAGAATGCTCTTTCATGTCTGTTTGGAAACATAACATCAGCATTTTTTTAACTTAGACACTCCATCTATTCAAGAATACTTCAATAAACAACAAGTTTACCTTTTGAAGTTTTTCATACAAATCAAAGTCGCCAAACCTATCAACTTGCTGTCTGTCACGTCCGCCGCCATCTCCAGAGTCATAGCCATTCTTTCTCCGCGCGAGCAGGCAATGCCTGGGTACGAGATTGGGTGTAATAAAGCAACTTCACTCAAACTACGGATACATACGATTCTAAACAGTCCAAAATTACTTCACAAAATTACTTCACAAAATTACTTCACAAAATTACTTCTAAGCTACAATAAACTATTATCACCACAGAATATTACTGATGGATTTTCAAAGCCGTCAACATCTGCATAAAAGCTTAAATCTTTCTTCAAACTTGATAAATACTCCACAAGATTTTTAAGTACCGAGTTGTGACGCCAGGTATAACGCCCTTGCTCCAGATGGACTTTACAAGATGACACAATATGTTGTAAGGTTTGCACGTTTGAGCATGAATAACAAAAATTGCTGGCTGCTTTATCCCAAAGAAGCATGTTCTTTAAAGTTGACAGAGTATTGTTTAAATATCTCGTGACAAAGTTGTAAATGTTCTTTGGTAATTTATCTAAGGTGGCATGCCAGTCTTTAACCATGTCAGGAAAGGCTTCTTTCCAAAGTGATTTTATAACTAAACTTTGCAAAGTTAAATGATTTTTGATGTTTTCAACTTTTTCAGCCCGAATTTCCCGAATAACTTCCTTCGGCTTGAGATAACGATCGTACTGGACATTAGTATTCGTGCTACTGGCTTCATATACCTGGCGAATGTCAGGACAGCTCGAATTCTTTAATTATTTCTCAAAACGACTTGACTCTGCGTAAATTTCGTTGATATATCCACTATATTCAGGCCAAATTTGGATTTGGAAAGAAATAGAATATCTAGAGTACCGCAAGGAGGTATCTCAAGCCAAGCACGAAATTTATTATGACATATCATATCCAATGTCTGTTTGACCCAAGTCTTGTCAATATCTGCGATCGTCAAATGCCAGGATATTTTGGGTAACAAGTATTTCATGTACAATTGTAATTTAAACTTCGGGTGTAATGGAAGCCGATCAATCTTTTCCAAAATATCCTCAGTCAGTGGCGGATCTAGCGTAAGTCAAAATAAATTACCACAGCTCATTCCAGGATATGTTTACATTTTAAAATACCTTCAAAGCAACTTCATTGGTTAGATTTTATTCTTTTGAAATTCATAACCTATGACATTGTTATAAAGTTATTTTGAATTTAAAATTGAGCTGCTATAATTTATTTCGACTTACCCTGGATCCGCCACTGTCCTCAGTCTCCGAGATCAATATCTGCTTGTGATCTGTATTATCCATAGCGAAATTATAATAACGTCCCAAATAGCAAAAGCTTTCATTACGGTTTACTGACGGAATCAACTTTCGATTTAGATATAATTTAGGAAGGATCTGAGAGCTAGTAGAATTCACTTTAGATACCCCAAATGATTTACACTTGTCAATCCGCAATGTCATTTTGGCCCATGAACACCACGCAGTAAAAGCGTTCAGTAAAATTTGAGTTTCATATTCTCCTCCAGTTGTGATTGCCGCATCGTCGGCGAATTCAAACCAGTGTTTAGGTTTTAAAAGGGGTTGGGATGCCGTAAAGCCGAGTTGAGTAAATCTTTCAGACTTTATATATTGAACGTAAGTATTCATCAACATATTGATCAACAGCGGGCTAAAACAACACCCTTGTAAAACTCCTCTATTAACTTTGATGAAATGCGTTTGATATGCATCAGTAATTACTGATGAATAAAAGTCACTGTACACATTTTCAACGCATTTACGAAAATGCTCTGGGATGTGATGATATTGTAATACCGTAGGAATCAATCGATGGTGAACCTCACCAAAAGCATTTTTCAAATCCAACAAAGTCACTGTTTGGGAGCGCTGTTGTTTTTTGGCTTGCTTAATTAGAAATGCTAAGTATTATGTATGTTCGAAGGAACCAG